>CM042838.1:31138985-31738985 GCA_023653725.1 Bungarus multicinctus
CAAGGAATGAAAGGAGATGCATTTTCAAAAAGTGGCTCAAGAGGCCTGACTATTAGCAATAGAACATACTGCTTTACACTCCTTTACAGCCTCTCTAAGTGGTTTAGAAACTTTGAAGGATGGAAGGCAGAGTCAACCTTGAGCCTGGTGAGATTCAACCTGTCAAATTGCAGGCAGCAGAAGTAGCCTCCAGTACCGCACTCTAACCACTTCGCCACTGCGGCTCATTAGCTTATAGATTATATGTTATCTCTCCACTACCAAAGCAATAAACTAAAATAGTTTAACCAGAGTTTGAAATGTCATTGGTTGCTCATTTTATTACATCTGCAGACATATTAACTTTACAACCCTGTGTGAGTGTGCGTGTGTGTGTCCCCCCGAGGAGTAAGGCCAAACAAATCTATTTTGTTTTCTCTATTTCTTATTTTTCCAGGTTTGAACAGTTCTAACAGTGCTTTGATGCTGGCTGGAAGATTAGAAGTCTGTATATTCTTACAGGTTTTAGGAAATGTTAGTGACACTCACCTACCGAATTTATGGCAGAAATAGCCGTTCACATCAACATAATTGCTAGAAAATCAATACAGTCCCATCAGCCCCTGAACCAACAAAGTGTTGATGCAGAAAATTAAATCACAATGAAAATTATTTTGCTGCATGCGCAATTTTATTCTTGACCATTTTCTCAAAACTATTAGAATATCATTGCTGCTCGTTAGTGGAAATTTTCAGGCCCATCAATATTTTTATATTCAGCTTTAATTGGTGAATGTAATTTCTGCTGTGAAATCTTTTGTAGCCCTCTTTCATATTTCTTAACACATTTTACTTTATAATACAACACATTAAACGGCAATTAGTTTTTAAATTATCATCTTTGTATCAAAAGAAATAGTATCTGTCTGTCTGTCTGGCTGAGTGTGTGTATGTGTAGATGCTCATTTGACTTTTTTTTTTCTTAAGGCCTAAAACACAATTCTTTTGTATTTGTATTCATACAACATATGGCACCTCTCTACTGAAGTTTATACTTAAAATAATGTTTCAGTAACTTTGCTTCTTAACCTGTTTCAATAACAAAGTAAAAGTAGGTAATAAAAGGCTATTCCCCCAAAAAAGACATTTATTCTTGCTCACCTTTGTCCAAACATTAGAGTAGACTTGGTTTCTGCTTCATTGAAAATGGATGGAGAACAACAGATGACAATGGTGGTTCTACAGTTACCACCTAAGGAGTCTTGGAGAATTCGGGTCATTTTGCTATCTCGATATGGGACGTGTGTTTTCTAATTAAGAAAGATAAGAGATTGAAACATATGCACTCTCACACAAGCATTCAAAGGCTGTTGCTGAGGTTTGTCAGCAATGCTATAATTTGGATTTCTTTAAACAAAACTTTATTAGTTCATCATAATATAAAGTACCAATAAAATGAAAATAATGGGAAACTAAGGGAAGAAAGGAGGAAAAAGAAAGAAAGTAAAGGGTAGAAATGGGGAAAGGAAAAAAAGTCACTGAGTTCTGACTCTTTTTAACACAGAAGATAACATTACAGCCTCAACTTTTTACATTTACACAATATATACTAGCCATACTATAATTTGGATTTCTGTACATAAATGCCTTTCAAAATATAAATTATGTATCTTAGTATACATGTGGAAGGAGGGTGCAATATATTTTCAGGGTATTTTTAAATGCTACAATAATAATTTAAAAAAACATGTAATATATTTAATCGCTCAGTATTGTTTTCGTTCAATATTTTGTTTGAGGAAAAAAAGGGCCTGTTTTCTGTTTTTTCTCCCGGTGCTTTAATCTCTCTTCAGCTGCATCTTCTGCTTGTTCAAATGTTTTATTTGTACAAGCTAATGAGTATCTACATACACCACAACCCATGCATAAATAATTCCACAGAAGCCATTTGCTTAGGATAGCTATCTTAGTGGCATCAACTATAACAATATGATGCAAATATCTGCATGCGAGAAGTTAATATTTATTCATGAATGTTTTTATCAATGGGATCTAACATACTTTCATCTCAGACAACGCTGGGCTAGTTGCTTTTGGATACAATGCTGGTTATTTTTTCTATTTATTTTAAGTTTAAGTTGCAAGAATGAGGGGGAAAGGGAGGGAGGGAGGGAGGGAGGGAGGAAGGAAGGAAGGAAGGAAGGAAGGAAGGAAGGGAGGGAGGGAGGGAGGGAGGGAGGGAGGGAAGGAAGGAGGGAGGGAGGGAAGGAGGGAAGGAAGGAAGGAAGGAGGGAAGGAGGGAGGGAAGGAGGGAGGGAGGGAGGAAGGAAGGAGGGAAGGAGGGAGGGAGGGAAGGAAGGAGGAAGGAAGGAAGGAAGGAAGGAAGGAAGGAAGGAAGGAAGGAAGGAAGGAAGGAAGGAAGGAAGGAAGGAAGGAAGGAAGGAAGGGACTTACAGTTCCTTCTGCCAATGCTGAAATCACATTACCCAATGCAGACAAAGACTTGTTAATATTTTTAGCTTCATCAAGAACAGATCCCTCAGCTCCAGTTTTGCTGACCTATTAGGGGCAAAAAAACATGTTATTGAAAATGAACTGAGTTCACACTCTCTAAAGTCAAGTAAAACTAATGATGAGGTTACATTAGAAGAAACACATAATACTTGTCTGTTACATCAGAAAAATCTACAATACTTTTAGTTCATCAAAAACAGCATTAAGCAAACAACATTTCACTCACATTTCATGAATTTCACTTACATTTCCAATATCCATCAAAGCAGTTCAGGAGGCCAAACCTATTTGATTGTAACTAAACACTGGCATGCATTCTCAGATCATTCTCATATTTTTACAGATTCTTATACAATTAAATCTCAATTTTCCAGGCTTCCATTCAGCAAATTTTGCTTCAGGCTTTATTCTCAATTGCGTCCATTGTTTCTGAAGTAGTTTGGACAATTAATGTAATGTATGTTATTTACATCAGTTTACATCATTACTTTAAATATGTAATTGTTTTCATCTCATGTAAATCTGTTGCACATATTTACATTATTTGCAAATAACGTGAACAGAGCAAATGAAGTAAAATGTAAATTACATGAACTCAGTTAAATTGAAGTTTCATTGTGTATAATAGTACACAATAATAACTTTATATATCTACAGATAAAATTGAAAATCTTATCTGAAATATGTTCATCTCTTTTCAGGAGAATTTGGAGTTAGATAAATACTAGGACATGCACACAAATACTGTGATGTGTCAACAAAAAAAAAATCTACTAGACAAGTGAATCTGGAGAAAAAAAGTAAAAAAAAGCAAGGAATAATGATCAGGGGGGAAATGGCCTTTATAATTTAAAGATCATCCAACACATTTGAAGGCTACCTTTGTTCAAAAACGTTCAGAAACCGAAATGATTTTAAAAAGAAATTTAAACCATAATTTAAAGATAAGTTTCATGTATCCTGACAGAAAAGATTTTACAAAATAAATACTTTTGCACCAATAGCAGAAGTTTGGGCCGTCACCTTTTTGTAGATATTACTTCACTTATTTGAGACAATAGATATTTAGGAATGGCTTATCTCCTATCTCAAAACACGATGAAACATTGTTTTGAATTAGAAATTATTATATCCAATGCTATTTATTTGCTTGTAGGACAATCATCTCGCCCAGGGCTGTCAAACTCATGCCCATGCACAGTTTAGCAAAGGGGGAGGCCCAATGTGTCACATGACACTGCCATGACGACATGAGTTTGATTTGATCTAACCCCTCCTTGAGGGAGATAGGAGGTTTGGAAATAGGAAATATAAGGAAATAAGTAAAATCTAAAGCCCTTTATACATTTCAAGTGTGATTTATTATAGTAAGTCATGAATTCCCAAAGGTCCTACCTTGTAATCAAGAATTTTATGTGCACCAATAACAGGATCATTACCTTTTCACTCCCAGCAAGATCTACCAGATAAAGCTTCCCACTGAGTTTTTTTTCAGTTTCCACATTCTCTTGTTTGATATTAATTAGGAAGATACTGTGACTTCTAGAACTGTGTTCATTCATGTCTAGGAAGATAAAATGCAATAAGCTAATCATGCTCTTTAAAGGTGGATTTTTTAATCTTCTAAATTCCATTAAACTATCATTCTCATTTGATTTTCTTGTTTTTAATCAGTGAAGACTAAAGTTGGTCCTTACCTGTGATTGCAGTTCTTCAGAATTCATTTCCAAATTTGCACAGGTGCCAAACCCATATGCATCCTTCTGAGAACTTATTGAATTGTCTGACAGGAGCCCTACTCCCCACACAATCAAGCCCACATTTATCCAGCAAAATTATTTCTACCTATGTTGACAGGATCAACACAGAATGCAGTATCCAGTTGGTGCACAATAATATCCATAGTAAGATTGGTAGATGGCCACATTAATGAAACTGAGAAGACTCAGTTTAATAAAACCTACACAGCCCTGTGGATGGAACCCTGACCCCTTGAACTCTGAACAGGAGGAGGATACTGCAGTGGGCTTCTGGGAGATGTAGTCTCCAGGAGAGACAATGGAATCAAAGTGCAGGGGAGCAGATCTACACAGCCCAACAGCTGTGGAAAAAGTAGGTACATGCGCACATGCACATCTCCATTTGTGAGAATGACACGGTGCGCTCCCTACTCATGAAAACGGAGCTTCACACACACGAGCGGAGGGCACTTGCACTTACAGACAAAGCTCCATTCACACAAGTAGAGCTTTATTCATGTGAATGGAGCTTCACATGCCCCCACTTGCCCATTTCTTCTGCAGTCCAGTTTTGAACAGCCTGCAGCCCGGTAGTGGACCACAGCCTGGAGGTTGGGGACCCCTGCATTAGATCACCTGTCCTTTTAATCAGGGACAGTCTGCTTGCTCACTATATTAAGAGACGTTGTGAAAAGCATTTTGAAAATTCAAGTGCAGATGGTTCTTGACTTATAGCCATTCATTTAGTGACTTTTTGAAGTTAAAATAGCACTGAAAAAAGTGATTTACATCTGGCCCTCATCATCGCAGTATCCTCACAGTCAAATGATCCAAATTTAGGCACATGGCAACTGGCATGCATTTATGATAATTGCAGCCTCACAGGACCATGTGATCACCATTTGCAACCTTCCCAATTGGCTTCCAACAAACAAAGTGAAGCTGGATTCACTTAATGACCACATGATTCACTTCTGTTGTTGCTGAACAACTGTGGCAAAGAAAGGTCGTAAAATCAGGAACAATTCTCTTAATAACTACCTTGTTTAGCAATGGATATTCTGGTCCCAACTGTGGTAGGAAGTCAAGGGCAACCTGTACAGAGGGGGAATTGAAGTAATCTGTTGGGTTTAGGGCAAAAAGAGGGCATGGGTTTTTTGGCGGTAGTGGTGGTTATGAGGTGGTTGGACTCCTGGATGAGGAGAATAACTCTGGCACAGTTAAAAATAAGTTTTTATTGTTTTCAAATTCAGACAGGTACTTGAATATATTAAACCATAGATTAAACCATAGAACCCAGTTCCTTCTTAGATCAGGGATGTCAAAGTCCATCGTGTCACATAATGTATCGTGATGTACTTTTGCCTTTGTGGAGTCAGGGTGGGCGTGGCCTGAATGTGACATATCTGGCCCATGGGCTGCCAGTCTGACAGGCCTGTTCTAGAAGTATAAGGCTAGAACTGTATTAGGAGGATTTCTCTCTTTTTGTATTGAGTGTATGCAATCCAATCTTCCTTTGTTACCTTTCATGATGTTGACTTATTTTGAATGAATCCTGGAGTAGACTGGTTGACTTCTAATACCTGATTCAGCATGGCTAAGCTATCAACTCCCTAAGTTTTGTTTTTCCCCTTTCTTTAATTAGCCAGAGCCAGGGAAGGATTCCCCTTCAATCCTGTTCTGGTTCGTCCAGAGATCTGGCATGGAAATGAAAAATTGAGTTTATAATGGAGGCCTGGTAGCAATAAGGGAATCTAATTTTCCAATTCCCCTCCACACATGGGTTATATCTAAATCAAAGTATTCAAAGGGAGACCTGATTCAACTTGTCAATCATTCAGTCATGTACCACCTTTGGCCACTCTATGGATCAGCACTCTCCATGCCCCTTTGTCTTGCACTGCCTCCTTTAGATCCACCATGGTCATCCCAGTGTCATCCTTTATAGCTAGCCAACAGGTACTAGGGAGGCCCCTTCAGGCCTGGCATACCTTATTTATACCTTTGGAGTTTACATGCTTGTAGAATAGAATAGAATATTAGAATTGGAAGGAACCTTGGAGGTCTTCTAGTCTAACCTACTGCTTAAGCAGGAAATCCTATAACATTTCAGACAACTGGTTATCCAATCTCTTCTTAAAAACTTCCAGTTTTGGAGATTTACAACTTCTAGAGGCAAGTTGTTCCATTGCTTAATTGTTCTAACTGTCAGGATTTTTTTTTCTTAGTTCTAGGTTGCTTCTCTCCTTGATTAGTTTCCACCCCATTGATTCTTGCCCTGCCCTCAAGTACTTTGGAGAAAACTTCAAAAAAATCTAGAATATTTTATCATCGTTCTAAATTATAAAACATTATAATGATTTATAATCAAGTGCAGTTATACAGTTACATCTACTAATCATCACATTAAATACTTTTGCTAATACAACTGTGGAATATTGCTTACTTAACTGTTCAGAAAATAATGGCCATACATTTTTAAATATTTGACCTTGAAAACATTTACTCAGGTTTAATGCTCCTGGTTGCTCAGCAATAAAGGCTACATCCCATGAAATGTTTATTTTAAAAGAAATTGCTGATCTCCATTTAAAGCAAGGATCTATAGAGCATTTGTTCAGTGTGTATTTTAAAATCCAAAGATCAAAAATCTTAAGCCTCAAAATGTCAGTCACCATTTAAAAAAATTCAAGTCACATATCTAGGAATCTATTTAATTGCTATGTAACAGAGATAACTTGAAGATACTAATGACACTAATGAGCAAAATGTATATTTTCTTGACTATTGTAAAATTATTATAATTTCAGCATGACAGTAATTGAAATTAGGTTTTTAGAATGTAATTGCAGACTTAAAAATGTATGAATGCTTACTGGTAACAGCTACATGACGGTTTGTTTTCCCTTCATCAATGACATCCATAACTTCTTCAGGACTAGACACAAATCTCTCTGTGCAGCCCTAGAAATGTGAAATTCAACATTTTTTTAGGCAAAACGTTGACTGGAAACAAACCTAAACCAGTAATTGTAGCTTAGCAAAAACCAGAGACAAAAATCAATGTATAAGCCTATATTAAAAGAACTGAAAATTTTCAGATAAAAACCAAGATGTAGCTACAGAAGTATATAAGATGACCATGCATGGTATACGGCCAATACCTTCATTGGTCATAATTAACGTACAACCAATCTGAAAAATTTACATGATTGCTCACAGAGATTTGTGCAGGCAGGGACCCTGATAAACAATTCCTAGCGGTGTGGATAACTGATTCTGCATTCAAGGATTCTTCTGCAGACCTATCTTACAGCATACTTTAGGCCTGTGATGGTGAACCTATTGCACACATGCCAGAGGCGGCACGCAGAGTCCTGTCTCTGGGCACACAATCCGTTGCCCCAGCTCAGCCCTGCTGTGCATGCGCACATGTGCTTCCCACTGGCCAGCTGTCTTTGGGTCTCTGCCACACATGCACAGGGGGCAGGATGCACACACGGGGGTCGAGCATGAATGCATGGGGGGTGAGGTGCATATGCGGGAGTCACACACGCATGCATGCATGAGGGGTGCAGGGGGGTCACGTGCACATGTGCAGGGGAATCACACATGCATGTGCGGGGGGCGGCATGCTCAGAGCTCATGCGCACATTGCATTTTGAGGATGCGCACACATGCTTTGGGCACTTGGTACCAAAAGGGTTAGCCATCACTGCTTTAGGATCTCACTATTCAAGAGAATGAATACCATTTTATCATGTGATTGGGAAAATGTATTTTATATCTCATTTATATGTAGACTGTGTATCTCGAGTTTGCTTTGGGTATTTATGCATGGTTCTGACATATGCTGAAGCTTATACTAATAATAAACAGGGGAAAAAATCCTATAATTTGCATCATAATCATCATGTATTAATGGAACTGATAAATTTCAAAGGAATGATTAACAAAATGAACTTATCAAAAAATGAAGTTTTGGATAAAGGAAGTATTATCTACATAATTTTGATGAGAATATTATGGAAGAAAAATGAAGAAAGTCTCTCACACATTTAATCAAAAGTAAATACAGGTATTCCCTCCATAATTGCATCCAGATTGGATTGGGGGATTTTCAATACCATTCACAGTAGATTTTTCCTCCACAACTGTAATTCTAAGAAAGGAATTCATTTATCCAAAATGTGACTGGGTTCAGTCTCATGGGCTTGCAATCTAACTTCATAAAAATTGGGGAAAAGATGGTGACTTGGAAAAACTGGATGAAAGCAGGAATGCTGAATTTGGACAATTGGATAGATGATTGGGATGAATTTGTAGCATATGATGCATTAAGAGGCAAATACCTATCAGATGCAACATAATGGAAATATTTACATTTGTTAACATCATTTGGACCAGCAGCATTCTCAGAACCCCAGACAGAACAACTAGCTAGTTTTTTTTAAACTAAAAACTACTATTAGTTTCTAGAAGTTATTTGTTATTTATAAATCAATTTGATATACACACATGAAGAAATGAGTGGCATAAGGAATTCGAGGTTTCTATATTGTTAACACAATGGGAGAGTGTCTTCAATTCTATAGCAAGAGTGCCAATGGAGCTTAAGTTACAACTTATACAACAAAATATTTAGAATTTACTAAACTCCAAACTAAACTCTAGAATTTACTAATGTCCATTTAGAAAAGGATTGACCACTACAGCATTTTCTTGAAAATGTAGAACAATGTTTTTTTTAAACACATGCTTTTGCAATGTCCTTTACTTACTATGTTTTTTTTGGGGGGGGGGGAAATAGTGAACTAATAGATGTGACTAATAGATGTGCAATAAATGCTAAAATTTTCTGAAGACAATATTGTTTTGAATAATTGTTTTGAATACATTGGTACATGGAACTGGACAACAAAAATTAATTCTCCAGGCCCTTACTATAGGTGAAAGACTGATACTACAATATACAAAAGATCAACGTATGACCCCATTTACTCAATTGATTGAAGATTGATTACACTTTTTACCTATGAAGACTGCCAAATAATAAGCATAATAAAAAATAAGGATAAAAACATATGGAACATATTTATACAAAATGTGATAGGCTAAAAAAGCATGATAGTTATGACAGACCAACAGACTGACAGACAGACAGATAGAAGATAGATTCGCCAAATGTTTGCATTAGATAATTTTATATATATATATGTTTTCACGGGTATTTATATGTATGGTATTTAGGTTTCTCCGGGTATTTTCCACGTAATATTTGTGCTTTTATTATAGCGATGTTTCGGCAGAATCTCATCTGCCATCCTCAGGCTTGTGTACTAGGTTCTTTTTCATTTTAAAATTAAAATTAAAAAGAACCTAATACACAAGCCTGAGGATGGCAGATGAGATTCTGCCGAAACGTCGCTAAAATAAAAGCACAAATATTACCTGGGAAAATACCCGAAGAAGCCTAAATACCGTGTGTGTGTGTGTGTGTGTGTGTGTGTGTGTGTGTGTATTAGGTTTTGAGCTGATAAATAATTTAAAAAAGGGAAACTAGTATAGATCTATTTCGAGCTACTTAGCTCTTGTCAGCTAGCCATATTTTATTTTATTTTTTTTATTTTAGGTTTTATATACCGCCCTTCTCCCGAAGGACTCAGGGCGGTGAACAGCCAACTAAAATACATGTAGACAAATATAAATATAGCCATACCCTTACTGGGATTCGAACCTGAGAAGTATTACATGTGAGGCAGTTGTAATTGCCATTAGGCCACAGGTTCTCATCCAGATCATATATATATAATTGTAACTGTTTATTGTTGCAACAACACATCTAGTTTGATTGTTTCACTTTTTAAGTAACTGTTATGTATATTTTTATAATGTGTATCTTTGTGTTTTGTTCCTCTTTTTTTACTTTTTCTATTATTTTAAAAGCAATAAAAATTATTTTAAATAATATAGGTAATCCTTGACTTCCACTGATAATTTGAATGGGTTGGGGATAATGCAAAAGAGTGCTTGAGAGGAATGATGCAAATTGGGGAGGGTGCACAAGGATGCCAAGGAGGTGTGTCAAGGATTAGGAAAGGTGGGGGGGGGAGTGAGAGAGAGGGGGGGGAGGGGGCTTGTGTAGTGCAAGTCTTCTACACATTAGATAGGCAAACTTCTCAAGAGTAATAAAAATGTTGCTAAATAAGACACTAATTGTTTTGGAGTATGATTTTACCAATCAAACTTTGTCTCAGGAGGATAGATGGAGATGTTTTGATATTAAAATACTTTATGACAAGTTGTTATTTCAGGTTATCTGCTCCTAATTATCTGTCAAGTACGAGATATGAGCAAACAAGTAAACATGAATTAGGTAAAGAATAAAAAGATCTATTGCAGCTTTCCAAAGCAGGCAGTTCAGATTCTTCTTATTTATTGGCAATTCAAATAGTCCTGCTAAGCGCTTTACTTTGCAAATCTCGTTGTACAACAAATGGATTATTCTTGAATGCTGTGCCAGGCTAAACTAACTTAATAATCTTTTGATACAATTTTATCATTTAACTTCTAATAGAATTGTTTGAATTAAAAAATAATTTTTGTTTTGGAAAATGCATTAAGATAAAACACAGGGCACTAAGGATCTTGAAAAATCAATCTCAAAGGACTTTTGGAAACATGCTAGGAAAGAAGGAAGGAAGGAAGGAAGGAAGGAAGGAAGGAAGGAAGGAAGGAAGGAAGGAAGGAAGGAAGGAAGGAAGGAAGGAAGGAAGGAAGGAAGGAAGGAAGGACAGATTCCTTAATTATATCCAGTAACTTTTAAGTAATAATTTTGATGAAACAATTAAAGCAATCTGATTTGCTTCAGCGAAGAAGTCAACAAGCTGAGCTCAGCTGAACGCTTAGGGCTGGGTGGCTTTAGAATCAGAAGGTGACTGGCATGAAAGCAGCTTTTCCACACTGGTGGTTTTTCACAACCACTGATCTATTAGTGACTTATTGCTAAAGACCAGCAATGTGAGAGGAGTTTTTCTGCACTGCTGGTCTCTTTTATCAAATGGTCAACAAAGGAGAGAATGCTAGAAGCACAAAAGGAGAAGTCATACCACATCACTGTCTTCTTTCAACTGCTTCCTAATACTTGGAAATACAGTGGTTCAATGTGGAGATACTCTGGGGTTTGGGATTGACCACCTCCAGTACGTGCAGTAGAATAATCCCCACCAGAAGTGACTAACCTAGGAATCCTCTTGGAAGAAGGATGAAAAACATTTTCCTCAGCCTTTCTCCAAGCACGAGTTCTGCAGAACAATGCTAAGAGGTCTACAAAGCAGACTCACTGAAGAAATATGACAAAAGCTTTTGTAGAAATTCAATAAAGTGTATACAGAGGCTAAAAAAAATCTTCTGTAGAAATTCAATAAAGCATGCACTGAAGAAATATTGGAAAGGAACCGTGTTGCTTCAGGAAGCAGTTTCAAGGATGTATTTCATTGGAAAATTTCATCAAAACGAAGACCCTTCGAAGCTACAATACAGAGTACTTGTTCATAATCCATTAATACCTCAGACAAACAACTGTTTAAACAAAAGGAATAATGGAATCTAGGGAGGAGGATTGTGGTTTGCAAAATATTACAGGGCTGTAATATCTGTCCTTTCCTCCCCTCCCAGGGTAGAAAGCAACAATATTCATGCTGCTTTCAAAAATGGTCAGCAAGAAGATCAAAGAATCCTTGCACTAACAAACTTATGGATAAATGGGATGCTAAAATAAACTAAGTAATTCCAAGGATTCTATCACCTAACACCCTTTTCCCTTTACATAAATCCAGCTAATAAGAGCTTGAAAAACTAACATGCTTTTGTGAGCTGTTAGGGGATTAACAGAATTATAGTAGAACCTATGGTCACAAATGCTTCTGATCACGACCAAATCGGGTTCTGACCAAAAAATTCACTATTTTTTTTCCCGCAGCTGATTTCCCCTTCCGTGCCATTTTTTTTGTAAGCACCAAATTTCCAAAATTAGGTTCAGGTCACGACCCAATCGGGTTGTGGAATGAATTATGGTCATAACCAGAGATTCTACTGTATTATTAAAGTACAGATTTTCCAGTTAATTAAAAACAAACTACTTCTTCCCTTCATCCAAATCAGTATGACATATTGATGCATTGTCAGAGACATTCAGAGAAATTCACAGAAATATTCCATTAGTAAAAAATTATACTTAATCTTTAAGAGATAGACATCCCTAAACTTAATTAGTATACCTTTTTATTTACACTATTTTGTATAATACTGTGACTTCTGCTTTGGCAATTTTATCATGGAATTATTCATTTTATGGCTTTGGCTTCTATTATTCAGGATCTCTTAATATATTCAACCTTGAGCATATTTTTACAATTTGTTTTCAGTGACTACCTTGAGTTCTTAGTGTTAAGTGACCTTGGTTGTATTTGCAGAAGGGTGACATACATATTTTAAACAGAAAGTAAATGTGATCACAAATGAATTCAAAGAGCATTTTAATTAAATAATTAAAATGGTTTTTTTTTACCATTATAGGTACAAGTGCTTTTACCTTGACATATGGGACTCTGTTCTTGTCTTCATGCACTGCAAGATTCGTTTTTGAAACTGTAAGAAACATAAAGGACCATCAATTAATATATGTATATAGATTGGAAGACTGACAAGAAAGTCTGAATTAATTATAATTCAAACAGATATTTGAATTATAAGATTTTTTTTACGTTCCACATAAAAAAATCAGAGATAGAGTTTTCATCTAGGATTTACATATTTCAAACCAAATGGGCTTTATCCTATTAGTTGGTTTAGGTACAAAATAACAACTGGAATGATTTAATAAGTAATGTTTTGCATATTCACACTAAGGAATGCAGAAAAGCTCAGGAACATGAAATACAAAGAAAGTGAGGTTAAGTGTAAAATGTCCTCAAATTTTATTTGTTATGACCCATATAGAATTGCATGTCACATGTAAAGCAAAAACAAGGTACGGACCAGTTCCACTAGTGATCAGAATCATGCCAGGATACCATACATAGGGTTACAGAAATTTGTACAGGCACTGTGGAAACAAAACTAACGTTGTAGTCTTTTTTTTTTTATTAAGAGTGCCTATTAGAACCTATTCAGATGTTTCATTCTCAACCCAAACATCTCCACTTGTAAGTCTGTCCTCTGAGAAGTCTTCCAGTATATTAAACCAAAGCTTGCTATTTATTTATTTATAAAATTTTTATACCGCCCTTCTCCCTAGGGACTCAGGGCGGTGTACAGCCAATCGAAACCCCAACAATGATACAAAAATTAAAAAGAGATTAAATTGAATAATTGGCCGAATATAAAAGCCCACCCCACCCCCTTAAAACCCCCAAATTAAAATTACTAAAAAGCAATGGAGACAAATTAAAACCCTCTCTCAGCCCAGGCCGGCCTGCTCGAAAAGCCAGGTCTTCAGCGCGCGCCTGAAGGACCTCAGGTCCATGCCGGTATGCAGTTCCGGCGGCAGAGTATTCCAGAGGGCAGGGGCCGCCACAGAGAAGGCCCTACCCCCTCGGGACACATGGCAGCCGACGGAACCCGGAGAAGGCCCTCCCTGTGTGCACGCACTGGCCTGCTGGAGATCACCGGTAGGATGCGGTCCTGTAGGTAACCTGGTCCAATGCCATGGATCGCCCTAAAGGTCAGAACCAGAACCTTAAAGCGAACCCGGAGAGCCACCGGCAGCCAATGCAGCTTGCACAGGAGAGGCGTCACGTGAGCGCTACGTGACGCCCCCATGATCACCCGCGCGGCCGCATTCTGCACCAGTTGGAGTCTCCGGGTGCTCCCCGCAGGGAGCCCCATGTAGAGGGCATTATAATAGTCCAGGCGAGAGGTGACAAGGGCCTGAGTGACCGTGCGCAGGGCGTCCCGATCCAGAAAGGGCCGCAACCGGTAGATCCGGCGGATCTGATGAAATGCCCCCCTGGAGACGGCCGCGACATGGTGTTCAAGCGACAGCCGCACATCCAGGAGGACTCCCAGATTGCGAGTCCTCTCTGTGGGGGGCAAAATTTCCCCCCCAATAGCCAGCGACGGAGTCAACTGGCTATATCGGGGCGCCGGGAACCACAGCCACTCGGTCTTGGATGGGTTGAGCCGGAGCCTGTTCCCGCCCATCCAATCCCGCACGGCCTCCAGGCACCTGGACATAGCCCCCACAGCATCGTTGGGGTGGTCCGGGGTGGAGATGTATAACTGAGTGTCATCTGCATAGAGATGACACTTCACCGCAAGACCACAGATGATCTCGCCCAGCAGTTTCATATAGATGTTGAACAGGAGAGGGGAGAGAACCGACCCCTGAGGCACCCCACAAACCACGGGCCTAGAGGTGGACCTCTCCCCCCCTGCCAACACAAATTGCGAACGGTCGGAGAGGAAGGAGGAGAACCATCGAAAGATGGTTCCCCCAATTCCCAACCCCTCCAACCGTCGCAACAGGATACTATGGTCGATAGTATCGAAAGCCGCCGAGAGATCTAATAGGACCAGGACAGAGGAGAACCCTCTGTCACGAGCCCTCCAGAGATCATCAACCAACGCGACCAATGCCGTCTCAGTGCTATGCCCAGGCCTGAAGCCCGATTGGAACGGATCGAGGTAAGTTGTTTCCTCCAGGTACTGAGGAAGCTGACGTGCCACCACACTCTCAACAACCTTCGCCACAAAGGGAAGGTTGGAGACTGGACGGAAGTTATTTAAAACAGCTGGATCCAGGGAAGGCTTCTTGAGGAGGGGGCGCACCACCGCCATCTTCAAGGCGGTCGGAAGCGACCCCTCTCTCAGAGAAGCGTTGATAATCCCCTGGAGCCAGCCTCGTGTCGTCTCCCTGGCGGCCGAAACCAGCCAGGAAGGGCACGGGTCCAATAAACAGGTGGTGGCATTCAGACTCCCCAGCAACCTGTCCACACCCTCGGCGGTCACAGGATCGAACTCCCCCCAGATAACATTCACAAGACCTGCCCCGGACACCTCCCCCGGGACCATCCAATTGGAGTTAAGCCCCTCCCGGATCTGAGCGATTTTGTCATGCAGGAATCGAGAAAACTCCTCTGCTCTACCCTGCAAGAGGTCATCCCGCGCTCTCGGTTCAAGTAGAGAGCGGGTCACTCTAAACAGGGCGGCAGGCCGATTTCCTGCCGACGCAATAAGGGCGGAGAAATACGAGGATTTCGCCGCCCCTATCGCCACAAGGTAAGTCTTAATATGAGATCTCACCTGTGTTCGGTCAGATTCAGAACGAGTCGCCCTCCAAATGCCCTTTAGACGTCTTTTCCGGCACTTCATCTCCCGTAGCTCCTCCGTAAACCACGGAGCCAAATGGGATCTGTGCCGGGTCAGAGGTCGCAGAGGCACAACTCGGTCTAGAGCCCCGGCGGCCAACCCATCCCAGGTGGCCACCAGGTCTCCAGGCGAGCTGAGAGCCAGAGACTCAGGAAATGGCCCAAGCTCCCTCTGGAACCGCTCCGGGTCCATTAGGCGCCTGGGGCGGAACCATCTAAGTGGCTCCGCCTCCCTGCGGTGGGGGGTGGCGGAGCAGAAGTCCAGTCTAAGGAGGGAATGATCTGTCCATGACAAGGGAGTGATGACTAAATCCCCGCAATTACAGTCATTCAACCACTGCCCAGAGACATAAATCAGGTCCAGCGTGTGTCCTCCTATGTGAGTGGGAGCAGAAACTAACTGGGTCAGGTCCATGGCCGTCATGGAAGCCAAGAACTCCCGGACCAACCCCGAGGTTTCACCGAGCGATGGCAGGTTGAAATCCCCCATGACTAAAAGCCTGGGGGTCTCAACCGCCAGCCCGGCTATTACCTCTAGGAGTCCGGGCAGGGCTGATGAGACGTGGCAGGGAGCCAGGTACGTCAACAAAAGACCCATCTGAACCCCTTGCCCCCACTTCACAAAAAGAGATTCACAGCCAGCCGTCTGAGGGACAGTGGCCTCCCTAGGACAAAGGACTTCCTTTATAAGCACCGCCACCCCGCCACCCCTTCCCTGAGCCCTAGGCTGGTGAAATGCAAGGAAACCTGGTGGGCACATCTCAACCAGAGGGACACCTCCCTCTGGGCCCAACCAGGTTTCGGTGACACCTACCAGGTCCGCTATATCAGGCAAATAGAAAATATGGATGAAATAATGATTTCTAGAAAATAGTTAAGTCAAGCTTTTCCAAATGGATGTCCTGGGATGCAAAACTGGAAATTGAAAGTAACAGAGAAACAGGGCATTTTGCTATTCATGTGTTGAATAAAGAACTGGGATTTAAAGATTTCTTCAACTATGCCATTTCATTCCTTTTAAATGGCTGCTACAACTCCTGGATGATAATTATATAAAGCTATAAAATGCTTCTTAAAGTAATCTATTTAAAGCACAACAATTATGGAGATCACTCTCAATAATAAAGTAGAAATATATAGAAAAGTTTAAAGATCCTAGTTTCCACTGGAAAAAACTGCAAAACTGGAATCTAGCTGAACCTTTCTGACATAGTAGCCCAAAACGGACTATTTGTTAAATAGGAATATTTATTGTTAAATAGGAATATGATACATAGTAAGGATTTCATTAAGGTTGGTAATTTTGTCCACATATTCTCTATTTTACAAAAAACTGTTATGTGAAAATCTCAATTGACAAACAAGGTAGAAGAGGTCAATATCTATTGCGATCCGCAATCACACCGACTGCCTTTCCCTAATTGCTGTCTGTTTCTCGGGACAAACATAAGGAAAGAATTTGAATAAAGCCAATTTGCAAAAGAATACTTGTTTTAGTCACCTCTATTGCTCCTGCTCCGACCAAGGAAAGCTGCCTACCGGCTCAAAGGCTGAGCTAAAACTGGCGGACACTGGCGTGGAGCCAGGGAGGAGCATCAGCATCCTATTAATTAAGCCCAGCCTATCGCAGCAGAGACTAAGCATCTCCCACTCTCTGGATGCTCGGAGCAGCTCAATGGAGAACATAAGAATTGTTGACATCCACTGTGGATGCCAGTAGAAATCCATGGACTGAGATATTTTCCCATCGCCAGGGGATTTATCCAGATGGGTCTCCCAATCATGTGTGGCTTTTACTTTTTTAATTATTTGTTGTGTTTTTATTTGTTCTCATGGATCCAAAATGGTTTCTAAATGGCATTTGGGGAATTTCACAGCTTTCTGGCAGACAACAGGGTGCTAAGGACTATTTTTCTGTGTTCAAGGTGTCTCCTGTCAAATCATAAATTATTATTTCTTTGGCTTTATTATATTCTATGGAAGCTGCCAAGATTCATAAATTACAGAGAGATATAAATAAAAAAGTAAGTAAATAAATGCATGTAATACTTCAGGAAATTATAATGGAAGAACCAAATATGAATGTGTAGGAAAACACTACTACACTCTGAATAAAAATGATCAATAGGAAAAAGTTATTCTGCTAGATGATGTGAAGGATGAGATAAGACAGCACATTATTGGACCATTTGAGATTGTGATTACTGGTAACTAAAATGGCTTATCTCTTTCAAATACATGATTTAAACATAAATCTATTTATATGTATATGAAGAATAAAAACATGATAGATTAGGTAGGTAGCTAGATGATAGATAGATAGATAGATAGATAGATAGATAGATAGATAGATAGATAGATAGATAGATAGATAGATGCAAACAGCCATATTTTAGATAGATATCATTTTTATTGATTGTGATGAATTATTGGAATAATTAGCGATACTACAAGTTAACCACAAATTCTGAATTTGAGACAGATTATTTTTGTTAGCACTGTGAATGATCTTAGGGAAAGTGGACAGAAAAGGAAACAAAAGTAGAGTGACAGCAGGAACAGAAAGGGTTCAGAAAGCGAGAGGATATTGAAACTGCTTCAAGTAGAATAGAATTAATTACATTACAGAGTATTGCAAAAGTCTGTGGAAATACATTAAAGGGAAATATGAAAAGGATGACTGGGAGAATGCCAGAATGACAAAAACTATGGATGAGAAAAATATCCTTGAGAATGACTCCTGGAAAAGAACCAGAAAGACATGGAAGTGAACAACTGCATTTGACAAGGGAAAGAATGTTATTTCTCCTTAACATTAAAGGGGGAAGATAGAATCTTTGGAGAATTAGATTCCAAGCACCTAATACAGAATGCCTAATGAGAGGTTCAAGAGGTAACAGTGAGCAAAACTTGGGACATGTATAGATCTCTAACACGGATTGTTGTTTTTTAGCAAAGTCAATGAGATATGTATGTATGGAAGGGGGGAGTCATTGTACATTTATTGATTTGAAAAAGTATGATAAAATGCTTATAGATGAATTATGGAGAAGGATGAGGACTTGTTATCTGCCTTTTGTTTAAGGAATAAATGTATAAGGAAGCTCATGGGATGTTAGTTGGTTGAGGATATGAATATATCCTACATGTAATTTTGAATTAATTATAACATTAAGGATTGGATATTAATTCTAGATACAAATGTTATCCATCTCTAGTTCTTTCTTTGTAAGAATTCTTTCTTTTTCAGTAATGGCCCCAATGAAGGGTACAACCATCCAAGCAACCCCGTTTTCTGGATTCTGACAGACCATTTTAAGGAAGGTCTCCAGACTTCAGTGGTTAAAATAATCTTTCCCTTTTTGTTCTTCTTTTCTTCCCAATTTGTCTGAGTGTTGTTTGTGTAACTTAATAAAGTTTATTCAAAAAAAAATCCTTAAAATGTTCAGTATGGGAGAAATGGCAATTTTTGGGTGAATATACAAGGGTTAAGATTTAATAAGGGGTAAGTACTGATTTTAGAAAACAAAACAAAATAAACTATCACAGACAACTTAATGGATACATTAAAAATAACAATAAAATCCTGCTTTACTTACCATCCAGTAAGTCCCTTATTTTGTCCAAGTAAATCTCAAAGTAGGAAACCTAATTATGAAAGCACAGCAATATTATACATAACATTTGAAAAAGAAAGAGGAAAAACTGTCAAATAGATTCTTAAAGTTCTTTGAAAACATAGGGGACATGTTTACTCAACAATTTCACTCAAACTAAGAGAAAACACTGAGGATATATTTGTACTTATTGCTTCTGGGCATTAGTATCTATGGAGATTCTCAATCATCCAGGTCATGGCTGTCCCAAAAGTGCTTTTTCAAGAGGCAACAGGATTTTCTGGTTTTTCTTTGAAGATGTTTTGCTTCTCATCCAAGAAGCTTCTTCAGCTTCCTTTGGGACATTCTGGACATTAGGATTTGCCATCTCCATAGACCAAAACGTTTCTTTAATAGGCCAGAATAAAAGAGGCATCACCTTATGTCCTATTTTCCATCTCTTTTCTTCTGCCATTAAGGCTGTAACAACTAAAAGCCACTATCCATGCTGATTAATCTATTAGCTCTGGAAAGTTTGGTAGACTTTGGACATAGCTACAGTAGCTATAATTACAGTTAGTATAAAGTATCTGTTTTTGCCTGCCTATTTATCTACTTTTACCAGTTAGCTGTTTGGGGGTTTGCTGATGTATAACCATCAAACTAAAATGAATGGTGAATATGTTTATTGTGACCAGGATAAAAGGATTGAGTGGGAGCATGCTGGGGACAAGCTAATTTGGACATTACCCATCATAAGTTTCCAAATCTATAAAAAGCTAAAAGAATGGAATTATTCCTCCACCCCAAGAGCCAATATAATCAATGGAACTTTGTATGGGTGTCACCCAGAGCTAGTTAAAATACTGGTAGCTATATACATTTTTTAAATAAATAAAATACAATGGGACTGTAAAGGCAAGAGAAGGATTGAATTTGATACATGACCACTATCAATACCCCTTCACTGGTTCCTTTGTGAAAGATCTATTCACAAACAACAATTTATATCATAATATTTTTTGCATATGTTCCAACTAAGATTGGATATACTCATTAGATTTTGATCTGAATTTGATTAAGGGTAGAATTGAAATGTTTTTTTTTTAAACAAATGAATTATCCTAGTTGGCTACATAAAGAATTTAATTAATCATTTGTAGCATTGCCAAAGCTTTGCTCTCCTTTTAAAATAATAGCTTCAACAGTGTGTAGGTAGCAGAAAAGAATTATGAGGTAAAATTAAAGCTTCAGAAAGGAGTAGATGGTGAAATTATTGATCTTAATGGAATTGACTTGGTAAGAGTTCAAACCATACATTTTATTTATTTATCTATCCAATTTTTATAACTGTCCATCTCACCAAAAGCAACTCTGGACAGCACTCAACAATATGCATCATTAAGTATATATTCCTTTTATAAAATTCAGTGTCTCACTACAAGGGAGGGCATAATAAGACCTCAGACTTTTCCCTGTCAATGAGCAAGCAAGGACATGTCTCATCTATGGAGAATATTTGGAGTTATATTGCATATACAAAGGGTGGCAATTATAGCAAAGGCTGACTGCACAAGTACTTTTTTTAATGCACTTGGGAAAAGATCACATCCCTACATTCCTTTACATTATGCATGTGTCAAAAGGTACAGGATGTTCCACCAGAAGAAAATGTTCTAAGATGGATCAATATCCATCTGGACTTTACCATATTAAATAGTTCTTTTTGCTGTAGGGCTACAGCATAAAAAGACACAACAATACAAAGGGTGTTTTTAAACATATACAATATGTTTCACATCATTCAACAAGTTCCCCAATGTAACTGAAATTAGGAACAATCAAGATGGAAGACCTGAGCCACAGCACCTGTTAATTTTGAGCTGTAAGAACATTTGGGATCAAGAGAGGATTATTGTAGACTGCTTTGCTTATCAAATGAAAAGATGATGGCAGTTAAAGGCTAAGAGGGGGTCTAGGACAACTCACCACAGCCAACTTGCTGTGACCAACTCACCACAGCCAACTCACCATGGAACAATTCATCACAGCCGATTTGCCACAGGACAAAGGTTACATAATATTGAAGAAATTGTGAAATAGAATCATTAAAGAAAGGATGCAAAAGGAAGGGCAAAATGAAATGTGAATGACAAATATTAAAATATTTTTTAAATTATTTTAAATAATTAAATAAAACTGTTGAATTGTACTGCGATGAGTTGTTCCATGGCAAATTGTCCAATGGCAAGTTGGCCATGGCAAGCTGGCCACAGTGAGTTGCCCATGGCAAGTTGGCCATGGCAAGTTGGCCCATTCTGGTAAGAGGAGGATCAACCATGAGAAAAAGCACAGTGTCCCACAACAATAACATTTAGAATACTACCAAATGAGATAAGTATAATTCAATATTTTAATATAAAAAGATCTGCAAAAATGAAAGTGCAAAAAAAGAGGGGGAAACATACCCCAAAATTGGAAATAAAGCATTATTTTTATATTTCAAAGAAGGCCTACACCCATAATAAATACTTTGAAAGAAATCTTTAAGAGATCTTCCAAACTCAATAAAACAACCCAACATACTAAACATTAATTCCCCAGCAATTAAAAATAGTCAATCTTCCAAAAGCAATCCCAACAAAGATGGTGAGACTGGATTGAGAACGCCAGCTAAAGATTACAACTGTAATTTAAAATCTTCTTTCCAACTTACAAAATATAATTTGCAACCAGTACAAAGCAAACAGAAAGATTTTGCAGAGTGAAGGAGGAATTATATAAGAATATCACTCATTACTCCATGATTTATTGAAAATAAATTTATTACATTTAGTGAAGCTTACTCATAAGTAAACATGCACATAATTGTACTTTGAGTGTCTGGCTCAGTTGCTTTTATTTAAAAAACAAAATGGAATGAGTCAAATGCTCATAAATTTTACCAGATCAAGAAAAAAACTGTTGGCATAAGACTGGAAATCAATCTCACTGCATTCTTTAAAAACATTTTCTATATAAATTATTAACAAGCATGAATAATTGTTGATTCCTAGTCTAACATGGAATTTCTCCAAAGTGCTTGCATTTTTAAGTTTGCTTATAAGTCTACTATCATCACTTTTACTTCACTTTGGGTTTATGCCAGTGATGTACTGCCATCAAGAAATTCATAACTAGCAAGGTAATGTAATCATTTTGTCTAAAAACCTCATCCCTTTCCTCCAGCATGAAACTATGTGAATAGTGTAAGTTTTTCTACATTCATAATACTCCAATTTTTTGACAAATATATGGACAAAATACCGATTAGGTATTCAAGTATTGATATCTATATGGCAACCCCATAGCTTTTCTAAGGGCATTCACACCACAGAACCTGACTTAATTAAGATTTCTTTTTTGGTAATTAAGGAAGAGCTGATGCATTTTTTAAAAGTATGATCTCTTATGGGTATTTTAAGAAATACATATCAGTATGCATGTATAAAAATGACAAGAAATCATATGAATACTTTTAATAAAACTGAATTTAGAGTTCTCCCAAACTTATAAGTCCCTCATTTTTAAGTTATTGTTTAAAATGCTTGAGAGAAAAACTAAATTGTCACTTTTATCTCTGAGAAAAACAGGGAGATAAGAAGATTAACAAATTAACAAAGTTAGAAGGGACCTTGCAGGTCATCTAGTCCGACACTCCGTCCAAGCAGGAGACATTACACCATTTCTGAGATGGTAGTGCAGTCTCTTCTTGAAAGCTTCCAGCTTCTGAAGGCAAGAGGCTTGGACAATAGAAATCAAACCACAAAAAAATAGACTGGAAGAAATGTTTAATTTTTGACATAATAGAATAGTGTGTGGGGGGTGAATGGGTGTCACATACAACTTATTTGAAATTAGATTTTTTGCCTTTCCCATTTTTTTTATTATGTAAAGATATCTATGTGTCTGAATAAGTTCTTATTCATTTATTTTCATTTAAAGAGCAATGTTTCAACAGTAACATTTGATCCAGAAAAGCATACATTGCATAAACATTTGTCTCAGAGCCAAAACATCTTAGTTTTCAATGACACTTCTCTTGTATATTCAGATTGCCCAGTTACTGACTACTGTTCATTTATGTAAGCTGTCCCAGCAATATGAAACTAAGTCAATTTTATTATATGACCTCAGGATAAATTCAGAAAGATTTCTGATTAGAAAACCTAATTGGAGAGCCTAATTAGAAATACATTTCTATTCTATTTTTGCATTTAAGAAATTATGGAAAACATAGTGCAGTGTTTTGTTTAACATCCTGAGAGTTTTTAAAAGGCTATTGTATACAAAACATTATTAGAGTCAATGACTAGCTGAAAAGTCACCAATCCATCACCAATCCATCAAGGATTATTTATATAACTAAATCTCTGTTATACTAGTGAAAATCATAAATAGGTTGAACTGTGAGGTGGCTTTTAATATGCTTATTAAGAAGAATTTATGCCGCACTGGAGAGCCAATGATGTAAAGATTTTTGCAAGTATTAAAGTCAGAACTGTGCAAACAACAATTAGCAATAGCAATAACACTTAGACTTATAAGGATGAAAAGCTGAGTCAACCTAGAGTCCCTGAGGATCGAACTCCTGGCCGTGAGCAGAGAGTTAGCCCTCAACACTGCATTCTAACCACTGTCCCACTGTGTGTGGCTCATGCAAAAAGCTGCTTCAATTTAAATCCAGTGGCCTGGTTATCTAAGCACAATTAAAACTGAGTTATTAAAGGTATTATGTCCACATATTGCACTGATTGAGAATTTTTTTTTTAAATCTCTTGGTTTAAATTTCTTGAAGTTACATACATCTGACGAAATTAATCACTCAATATCCATTTTTGGTATCAACAGGCAGATACAAAAAGTCATTGTTCCAAAAACGGATGGATGGGAAGGCAGAATCTTTTCTTAGCAACTGTGTGGTGACAAATCATAAATCCAAATGTGTTCTCCGAGGAACAAAAATGTATACTATGGAGGATAGTAAATGTCAAGGAAAGAAGATACCATATTCACAGAGGGTTTTTCCCCCGCAGTTTGATCACTATTTGATGTTACCTTTATATGGAATTCTAGATTTTCATCCATGGAATAAATGTGATCAAATATGTCATGCGCGATTCTTGGAATTATTCCCATCAGCTGTGGGTCATGCAGTTTCCCCTAAAAGTGCAAAAAAAGAAAACAAAGTGAATCATATCATGATCTGGAAATTAAAGAACAGGTAGTCCTCAACTTACAACAGTTCATTTAGTGTCTGTTTGCAGTTACAACGTCCCTGAAAAAAGTGACTTAGGAGCATTTGTCACATTTAGGACACATTTAGTTACAGCATCCCCATTGGTCATGTGATCAAAATTCAGCCTCTTGGCAACTGACTCATACTTATGACAGTTGCAGTGTCCCGGGTTCATGGGATCCCCTTTTGCGACCTTCTGACAAGCAAAGTCAATGAGGAAACTAGATGCATTTAACAAGCTGCAGTGATTCACTTAACAACTGTGGCAAGAAAGACCATAAAATGGGGCAAAACTCACTTAACAAATTTCTCACTTACAACAGAACGTTTGGGCTCATTTGTGGCCATTAAGTTGAGGACTACCTGTATTCATCTGCTACTTAGTCAAGGAAAACCATAAATAAGATGGCTAATTTATATTGATGTTAATATACTGGTATTAAACAATACCACAGAATTTCTTTCCCTGGGCCATCCGTACTGCAAATAAATATAAGTCACTACCTTATTAAGATGTGAAAAGAGGTAAAAGCGCAATACCTCTTTCAGATGTATAATAACATACTACAGTACAATCCATCTCTTGTGTATTACACTTGGCAAGCATCATAGTCAGTGTTGGATGTATATTTTGTGGATATTCGTGGATATTGTACTCTCAAATTGCAAATGGAGATGTGGGTACTCTATTTTTCTTATTTTCATCTTTAAGTGCTTTGGTTTTATTGTATTGCAAACAATTGCTGGGATGCATCCATAGTTTCGTTGTACTTGTACAATGACAATAAAGTTATTCTGTTCTGTTCTGTTCTATTCTATTCTATTCTATTCTATTCTATTCTACCACAGAATTTCTACAAAGGAGCCCGATATCAATCTACAATTCACCTCCAACTCTAGCAAAGCCGAAACCAAATCACTCTTTTTAGCATAGAGTAATAATGTCAACCATGCTAGCGGTATTAAAAACAAATAAAAGGGAAACTTTCATCTTAAATACTAAAACTGAATTACCAACTAGTAAGAAATTAATGAGAAATGGAAGAAGGGAAGATAGAAGTGTAATAAATCTGCTGGTTGTTTGGTCAGGCCTAATGCCAGCAGCGTCTGCCTCACTAACAATAAATCCTGCACAATCAGCTTCCTTTGCTTTACTCAGATCTTTAAAGGAAAAAAGATAAAACCTATTTTTCCTGACTGCATGCCTTTTTTCACTTTTCCCCAGAAGTAGAAATTAGCCAGGGCTACGATAATAATGAAACTATGCTTGGCATCAATAATAGAAACATAACAAAAGCATGTAATATGCAAATAAAAAATGGAAAATGTGGGTTTTTCCTCTAACACGTCATGATTTTAAGATCATGGTCATTCCAGCTGAAATACTGGGCTCTTAATCTGAATATATCATCCAGGGATACAGGTAGAGAAAGAGAACGATTTCAAAAACAAAGGACATCATACAAATCCTTCCCACAAAATGAAAAATGCTGCAAACATCAGAACATACTTTTTTCATTAAGCACATGGAATTTAAAATGGGAAAAATATCAAAATCCATTGATTATTATTCTGCAGGTCTACAAAATGATATTCACACATATTCGGGCAGTACAGAGACCCAAATACTTTGTACAACTGTGCTTAGTAATAAAGAATATAAGAGAAATTGAATGGAGACAAATTGAGGGATATAATCATTTCAAAGTATAAAGTGCTAAGACTGAGAATATTAATGTCAGATTTCAAAAGAAGCAGATTGATGCAAACCAATTTTCAAAAATTTCTCTCTCAATTGCTCACATTATAGTCCAATGGGTGGAATTCAATATACATTTATTCGGTTTCAGAATTAAGAATATGAAACATAAAATTGATTGAACTATTTTCTAACAGGAAGGTCAGGGGAGCTGGGAAAAAAATCATGATAAGAAATGAAATATCTGGGTTATCTGGATAACCTGCAATTTCATGAAATTCTAAGGCAGCACAAGTTTTCCACTGTAAAAAAAATAAGCTTTTTTGTACAACCTGTGAACAATAGGACCTATTGTTTTTCATGTGCACAGAAATTTCCAAAATTTTTGCCTAAGATTCAAAATTACATTCAAACTGAATTACCTTTTGTTAAACCTAATTATTCACTTGCATGTGTTAAAATAAAAATGGAAGACTAGCGGGGCAATTTCATATCATATGTTTAAGTGCCTCCTTTCTTACTTTATAGTTCCAGAATAATGAAGTTGACAACTCTATTAAAATATTATCTAAGATAGTGCAAAAACATGAAAAAATGTTATTAGTCACATTTTGAGTATTTAAGATATTTAATCTTCTTTAAGAGCTTAACCATTGATTTGCTAATATGGGATAACCCTTTTGTTTTCAAAAGTTATTGCAAATAATTGATATCCACCCTGACAATATAATGTATAATTGGATATCTAAAACGTTGTAGATTTAGAATTATTCAGAACACAATTTAACACTGTTTATAATCTAGGAGTTTTAGATGCTACTAATGTGTCTGGATCAAATTCTAAATCAAAATACGTTTTAACTGGAAATTCTTTCTGCAGTTTTAGAGAATCCAGATTCCTTTTGTCATGGCTTAAACAATGTAAAAACTTCACTGACAGTGACTTGATCTAAAACATTGATATTCTTAACAGTTATTCATGTTTACAGCATTTATAACACTGTCATATTTTTTATAAGGTTCAACCCTCATGTCACTAGTAAGACTTACTGTAAATCAAAGGCTAGTTCAAAGAGGACAAAGCATTAAATCATAATTGAAGGGGTGACAACTTATGAATATATCCTTTTGCTTTCTTGGTATTTTCTTGTACATTTTTATCAGTTTTATAATTTTGATATGGTCATGTGACTAAATCAGTAAAGTTTCCATTCTACTCACTTGTAACATGCATATATTTCAATTTTTAACCATCTATTTATATCTTTATTAGAAAACATTTCTAAAATGATTATTCTATAAAGAAGGTTTTAGATGGAATATGAATTCCAAAGTATTTAAAATTATTCAAACACCAAAGAAGCTACCAAATAAGTATCTATAGGACTCCATGCTATAGCTATATTTGGAATACTGGAAAATATGCAGAGCTGGTAAAGATGAAAAAGACCCCACAGTTTAGAGAGGGCAGAAGTTATATTATCCAGAACATGTTAACCCCTGAACTGAACATCAAGCAAGCCAGTCAAGCAGTATTGATATTTATAAATGTATTTGGGAACATAAAATTAAGAATGGAATTAGGTGGACTCCAATTTTCTTATTGTTTAGATTAACTCTAGAATGGTTGCTGCCACCAAAATTGCATCTAGTTATTATTTTGAACTGCTTTTATGACTTCTTTGATCCAATTCATTGCTTTACAGGGAGAAGCATGGCAATACCTGAGCAGTATGATATTCCTTACATCATTTAAAAAAAAAATCTAGCACATCAATCCCTTTCATAGTTTCCTTCTGCAGCTCTTTTTTGCACTGACGGTCAAGGAATTTGAACCTAAACAATTAAGAAAAAGAAATAGGGAACAGCTGTCTGACTCTGGCATTGTCCTCTAAATTATCAGAACTCTCTTAGCAAGTAACACGTGGAAAGCAAACATTTTTAACTAAAAGGATATTCCAGTAATAAATAGCATTCCTCAAATGAGATATAGGACTATGATGACACCATATATTACTCTGCAATAAATACTTTGTTAGGAAGAAATGATTTAACTACTATTTTCTTTAGTGTTAAGACTAAATGACTCTCATTGTTGACTAATTCCTTTTGAGAATTTCTAAAAAGGGTCCAATTTAGAATATGAGTGCATAATTTAAAATGAAGGTCATTTTATAATACTTAAACCTTCAGAAGCAGGAAAAATGCAGATTGTCAGATTTACTTTTATGTTATTAATAGTCTTTTTGGAGGATGTGGCAAACAAAATCCCCATATGCTATTTATTGTTCGAAACTCTTGAAGGATTAAGATTTGAAATATGAAGTCTTTCATAATAAAGGTTTTAACTTGAGGAATTAATAATTCCACAACCTTACAGAGACTTTCCCCCCTCCTGAAAAGGATGCTTTACATTACATAAGAAGGATTGAATTAAAAAGAGGATTTAAAAGCATCTACCATACGATAGATTTAAATCCTTGTAATGAGACACATATAAAAAGAGGCTACTGAGGCCTTTCTCCTTTTTTCCTTATTGCAATCTGAGGCTGTAACTGCCAAGGTGAATTTGGCAGATCTATGTGTCATTTCCCTATAGAGAACTTGAAGACAATCCCTTTGTCTGACTTGTACTTTCAAATCTGTTCTCTGAATGGTTACAAGGAAAGATGTTAAATGTGAAATGTAGATATTCTATTGAGGAAATCAACTGCTTTATAAAAAACAACCCCAAAGAATTGATTTCCCTTTTATGGCAAGCAGAGGTCTATTTATTCATGTGACTTTATTTCAGATAATTAGAGGGAATGCTTCTTTCTTAATAATGATATAAAATATAAACAAATCACCAAAACATAGTTTAAAAATGGGCAGCTAAGTTGTAGCCCCCGGACCACAGGAAACTCACTCACATCCTAAGAGAGTTCAATTTGGTGGTGAAATGGCCCTTTTGGGCAGCTCAGAAGCAGAGGTAACATTTCCTGGAAATCCACAAAAAAACAACTCCACAAAAAAACAATCTCCACAATCACACCACTATAATCTAATTATTTTGATACTAAAAGACGGATGCCACATTTCAGTTATTTGGGTGGAGATAAAGGTCAGTATAGAATTTTTTTTGTCTCCCATGACCTCCCACCTTTACTTTTCCCCTTTACACCACCCAAAAGTATGTTTGTTTAAGACGCCGCAAATTCTCCTCATCTTTCGATAACATTATCATGGCCTCCTGCAGCTATCCAGATTTTTATGAGACAGGTATACAGCCCGGCAACTTTGGAAAATCCTTATTTCTACCCAAGTCTCAATTTGGAAAAGATTTGATATCTAGGATATTCATTTTATATGGTTCATAGAAAACCAAACCAGTATATCTACTGCATCTCTTTAAAATAACTGCATCTTTTCCCAGGAATAGCACAATGGCAATGAAAAGCCATGAAATTTTACCTCCATAGTATGTGTTTTTCCTGAAGACGTTTGACCATATGCAAAAATAGTTCCATTGTAGCCTTCAAGAACATCTGTTAAAAAACACAATAAAATATCTTGTTAAGAAGTACTACAAATCACCAAAGGCAAAAAGGCATTATATGTATTTATTGTTATTTAATAAGAGAAGAGGAAAGAATTAAGAAAACAGTTACAGACATCTAATGGAAAGTGTATCCTGTTGCCAAGTAAGATAAACACAAATAAATATTTCTCTCAGCATCCAGATCTAATATAGTCAGTAACATCCTTTATGCTTTTCTAAATAACCATCCTTTCAATAATGTCCAGATTTCACCTTTGCTTACAGAACTTTTCTGTTTTCTCTCCCTGTACATATTTTAATTTCTTTGTTTATTGGAAACAAGCAGGAATGTAAGCCCAAGAGATGCACCTACTGTAAATTGTTCCCAAGCTTAAACACAGCAAGTTGAGAATTTCAATGTGCATATCTAAAAGCACAGAGGAAGCAACATCTAATCTAAATAAAGAAGATTAAGCAATGGCCCCAGTTAGAACTTGGGCGAGAAACTATCAGGGCTGCAAGTTAAGATTGGAAAAGTAAAAAAAGTTCCCTATGGAAGAAAGCAATGACACACTACTTCGTGGTAGTCTTCATCATGCAATAACATTGTAGATCAGAGGTCTCCAAACTTGGCAACTTTATAACTTGTGGACTTCAACTCCCAGAATTCTGGGAGTTGAAGTCCACAAGTCTTAAAAGTTGCCAAGTTTGGGGACTCCTGTTATAGATAGAGGATAAAAAAACAGTTACTTATGATTTGGATAAAATATCATAATCTGAATGTCCTGTAACGTTTTGTTGTAAGTTATCATCTACAATTAAGAATAACACAAATGTCACTATTTTGGCCACACACTATTTTGTGCAAGTCAATTTAATTTTTAAAAAGCATGCAGGCTTATGGGAAGGGATTTTATCAGCCAAGTAACTGGAGAGGAAAGCAATTTCACACTGTTCTCTGCAATGCACAGGGAATAAGAACTGACATAACTTTCCAAATAAATCAAAATAACACTGAAGGGCAACTACATTCTAGATATTTGTGCTTTAAATAAGCCTGCCCATTTTAAATATTGATCTAAAATTCATAAGTTTATGCTGAGTTTTACATTTAACTTTCTGCTGAACATGTTTGATTATAAATAATAGAATTAACATCCCAAATTATTCTTATCTATTTTTGAACGGGCAATAAGTCTAATAGTAAGATAAACTGTGGAGCATTTAAATTTTCTAGAAATGCAATCCAGTATCATGTTCATTAGATCCAAACAGCTTAGGAGATTTTAAAATCAAAATATAAATAAACAAAAATGTGCTGTAGGCATATTAAACAGTTTTGCTAACCTGTTAGATACTTTGATTCCACAAGCTGTTGATGTATTTACTGAAATGAAATATGTTTACTATTCCAATTTCCGCATAAATTGACAAGCAGGTGTGTTTTAGTAAACCAGTGATTGTTTGGGGATAAATATAGTACTAAAAAATAATAATATAAAGCTGTTAAAGGCAGAATTTTTTTTCTATTCATGGAGCTGTCCAAAGAAATGGTGCTGACTCCCCCAAGCTAAAAAGCATTGAGCAGACACATTTTTAGGATTATTTCAACATTTTCACCAGGGTTTCTTCACTCATTCATAGGGATAATATGCACACATGCATATCCTTACTCTGTCCAAATGTAATTATTCTAAGCACTATTACATGATAAGAAAAAAGAAAATGTGCAAGAGGGAACAGGATGAAATAGAATCTATAGTGTTACCTTGGCTGAGCTGTGCAAACTCTGAATTAGCAAGAATATTTTCTACTCATCCTAGGGCCATGGATTTTCTCACAAACAGAATAGCAACAGTTTGTGCAAAGATGTTGAACTATCAACTTTTCACACTCTAAGGTATGATGTTGACAACTCTTTACAATTGAAATGTTGAATGTAACAAAGAAATAAAATTACCAAATATTTGAAAATTAATACCATTCATTTAGATAAAATAATAGCATTTCAATTTAATTAATTATTCTGTGTTCTGGTTTCATCTATTGTTCCTGATACTATTCCCTTAATGGATTACAATTCTTCCATTCTTTTCAGCCATATACAGCCCTTAAACCCCAAAAGATTAGGCATTCAGAATAAGGGAAATATAGATGGTAATGTTTTTTTAAAGGTTTTTCTTTATTAAACAGAGAAACACAAACATGAACAAAAAATACATTACAAATATTGAACATGGTACAGTCTTCCTAACATCCATCTTTGTCATTACTTTGCTAAGTCCAATAATAATACATATTTTCATTCCATATATATTGTATATACATATTATTATTTATTGAATTTCTATACTGCCCCCTCTCCCAAAAAAGGGACTCGGGGCGGTGCACAGCCAACTAAAAACAGACAATATATACAATTAAAAACAGATTAAACAATTACATCAAGGCTGAAATACAATTTAAAATATAAAATTAATATAAATTTAAAATTTAGAAATTTTTTAAAATTTAAAAACCTAGTTATTAAAAACCCCAAAAAACTGTTACTGGGCCAGGCCGGCCTGTTGAAAAAACAGGGTCTTTACTGCGCGCCGGAAGGTCTGAATGTCGGTAATGGCCCGTATCTCCGGGGGCAAATCGTTCCACAGGGAGGGGGCCCCCACAGAGAAGGCCCGCACCCTCGAGGCCAACCCTGTGGGAGCGCACTGGGCGGCGGGAGGCTGTTGATGGCAGCAGGCGGTCCCAGTAAATACCCAGGTCCCAAGCCATGGAGCGCTTTAAAAACGATCAATACCATCTTGAATCGGATCCGGAAGGCCACAGGAAGCCAATGCAGCCCGCAGAGAAACGGTGTTACATGGGAGCTCCAAGGGGCTCCCAAGATCACCCGCGTGGCCGCATTCTGGACCAACTACAGCCTCCGGACACTCTTCAAGGGGAGCCCCATGTAGAGAGCGTTGCAATAGTCCAAGCGGGAGATGACGAGGGCAGAGGTGACTGTGCGAAGTGCGTCCAGATCCAGAAAGGGCTGCAACTGGTAAATCAGATGAATCTGACAAAAGGCCCCCCTGGCGACGGCCGTAATGTGATCTTCTAAAGACAGCCATATAATCGTTACTTATTCTCTTGAATCTTCCTCTTCTCTAGCAACCATAAAATTTATCCCCATATTTTATAATAGTCTGAATCATCTTTATTTTTTTAATTCCTTTGTTAATTTATCCATTTCTGCAGACATCATAATTTTCCTAATTATTTCAAATTCGTTTGGAGTATCTTTACTTTTCCATTGCTGTGCGTATGCCAATCTTGCTGCAGTAATTATATGGGTTATTAAATATATATTTTCCTTGTCATATTTCCTCATATTAATCCCTAACAGAAAGAACTCTGGTCTATATTCTATTTTCATCCCACATATTTCTTTTAGCCACTTCTGTATTTTTTGCCAATATTTTTGGGCCTAGATGGTAATGTTAAAAAGAAACTGGTCACCTTCCAAAAGTTTTCTAATCAATTGCTCATTTTTTTTCAATAGCCATTACTATCTCCTATTCAGGACCAGGCCAACTTTTACAAACCAGAGTATGTTATTTCATCTACCTGTAGAGCTCTGCAGGTTTAATTTAAGCAATTTGGAAACTCAATGAAGCAACAGATTTAAATCCCCCACTCCCAAAAAAACCATAGCCCCAGATTAACAGGGCTCAGTGTTACCTAAAATTGTGAAGATGGGCAGCAAATAAATTTAATAATAAAAAATTGCAGCTGCATAATTTTGTGAAATATTTAAAGCTATGAATTCAAAATTCATACCTTTTAACCTGAGTGAAATATTAAAAGATGTGTTTGGAAAAATGGATAGATATTGTGGATAGAAACATGAGTGGTGCAAGTGGCCTAGAGGTGGAGCTCTTGCCTCACAATCAGGAGGCTGTGAGTTTCATCCTAGTCGTAGAGGCAGATATTTCTCTCTCTGGGCACACTGACAATATATCTGCTGAAAAAACTCTGCATTGGTGACAGGAAGGGCATCCAGCCAGTAAATACTCAGCTCCATTCAGTTGTCCAGACTCCACCCCACAAGGGATTATGGGGTCATTAAAAGAGGATAATGATCGTGGATTGAAAAATCACCAAGCACTAAAAACCTGCTGAGGAATCATCCCAACAGTTTGTTGTACTCCTAAATACAATCTTGTTGATTCCATCTATTCACTGATTAATACAGAGTTGCAACAGCCTCCTTTGGAGCAATTAATTATAATTTATTTTTTGTTTTTAAGTTCTTTATGAAATTATATTCTAACATGGGGAGATATAGCTAGTGAGCAGGCATTTTTTATCAAAATAAATATTTCTAGATATTTTTGATGTTCAATCAGCAGAGTTGACCGCACTCCCAACATTTCAGAAAAATATGTTATACTACTGATATGATGAAATCTGTGCACCAGATGAAATAACCATGGTATTTAAAAAATGGTGAAGCATGGTGAACTATTTCCTATACTTTCAAAGATATTTCAGGTTTCTTATGAAAATACCATCTTCATACTACAAAGCTTACATTATAATAATGTTGAAGCCTGGTAATGATCTTATGAGTCTATCTTCTATTGATCAGTATCTCTCTTAATTATTGATGCTAAGATTTTAACAGCTACATTGAAGAAAAGTTTACATAAGATATATTGTCTTTAATGTACATAGAATATTGACCTATTGTATTTCAGTCTATTAAGAACTCAAAATGGGATTGTTGCAAAAAAAGATGGTAATGTCTTCCTGGAAGAACACCTGTATTCATAAGTTATTTTATATTAAACTCATTTAAAGAACAGGAAAAAAATAGTTCTCAAGCTATGAAAATTATGTTAACTTTCTTCAATTGAAAATTATAGTGTAAATCAAATTGTTATTATTATTGTTGCTTCATGAAGAAACTTGGACTGGATCTACCTCAGTGGGACAAAATTAGGAAACATAGCTGTACATTGTAAAGGAGCTGGGCTAAAATAATTTAAAATAAAATTTAAATGACTTTGAATAATCTGAATGCTGCTGAGATGTATTTACTATCTCTTGTCCTTAAGAAATTGAGAATAGCACTGGAGCTTCTCTGCATAATATTCTATTAAATAGGCTTAATAAAATTCATCAATTACTTCTGAATTTTCTTTGTATCAAAGAGGAGGGGAGACTGACCAATATGATTCTGTACTAATTTATTATTTCAATATTGCTTTATAATATTGAAGAAAATTAAATAATTTTAATAACCTGATATTTATCTAGTGATGGGTTTACACATGGCTATTATGTAGTAATTAATATCTGTCAGGTACAAACAACCAGACCCACATGTGAAGTGTTTAATTAGATGTTTTATTATTCAACCCTATAAACAGGAATCTTCTCAAACTGATGGTTTGCACATGGGAGAGACTAGATAAGTCAATGATGTAGGAATTCCCAACTAATTCCCTGTTTGACTCCTCTCCCTAACTCAGTGAATCTTCCTCCTACATATCTATGACAAAATAAAATAAATGTTGACTTTTAAATCTAATTTCTCCCACAATACAACAGAGTTAGCTATGCAAATAAATTATTTGGGCTATTAATATTTTAGACACTGATATTGAGAAGAATCCAGTAAACAATTACTCCTGTAAATTTGTTTAAAGGTCTTTTTTTAAAAAAAAAAAAATCAAGATTGCAGCAAGTTCAATTTCCAGATTTACTTCAGATCCATGTTTATATGTGAAAGTGGGAATTGAACATATTTACATGATTTGTAAAGAGCTATAACAAAAAGAGAAAATGCCATTAGCCTATGTATATTGGTGACTTCTTCTATGAATTTCAATCATAATGTTAATTCTTTTCCATAACTAGGATTCAGCAGATAGGACAGCCATTTTCCTGCAATGAAAATGGACTACTCTCTAAACAGCCTGAGAAAGAGACGAAAAAAGAAGGTGAGGACATTTGTACGAGATGAATCTTTGAAGATTAGCAAAGATAGAAGGCAGAGGTGTTAAGCTTCCATACAATTCTAAGGTTTTTAGTGCTCTGTCATCTAGATCTTTCCTCCTACAAATGTACTTTTCTGAATGAGGACTAATATTCCAAACTGTATGTCAATAAGATTTTACCACAAGTATCCCTTGACTTACATTTGTTCATTTAGTGAATGTTTAAGATTGCAATGGCACTGAAAAAAGTGACTTGTTACCGTTTTTCACACTTATGACCATTGCAGCATCCCTGTGGTCTCGTAATCAGAATTTGGATGCTTGGCAACTGGCTCATATTTACGATGGTTGTGATTAAGTGATTTGCTTAACAACTGTGGCAAGAATGGTCGTAAAATGGGGCAAAACTCATTTAACAACTTTCTCATTTAGCAACAAACATTTTTGCCTCAATCGTGCTCGTAAATCGAGGACTGCCTATACTGGGGTAGCTTTAAATAAACAGTACAATTACTGAACTTCTACTGACATCCTCTATAATGAGTATAACTTTTAAGTGTTACCAGGTTCACACCAATTACAAGAATGGACCCAAATCTAGATTCCCTGAGAATATGAGAAAATTTTAAATTATTCATGAGGAGAAAAAGAAAAGCTATTAACTTAATTGTCTGTTTTCAAGCAGTTCTGAAAAATTGCAGATGTAAATCTTCTGTGTGAATAAACCAAATCTTGCAATGATACTAAATGCTTGCAGCATTTAATAATGATTAATGTCTCATCTTACCAAAACTTTAAAAAGTCTCTCTTTGACAGATATCAGAATCAAAGTCATTACACAAATAATAATGCTTATTTAAAATCATGTAGTGAGAGAAATTATCCTGTAAAGAACTGTACTTTGTACCTTGAGGGAGAATGAATATTTTCTGCTCAGTGAACTGCCTTGATAGAGCTCACTAATGTGGTGCTAATTACTTGAAGAAATGACAATTAGTATCAAATGGGTATTTTTAATCATTCAATTTAATAAACCATTCACATCAAATAGCATGGATGGCTATCTAATAAAGGGTGGTCTAAATTATAGGCTATACATTCATAATTCCATGTTTCCTAACTTTATAGTACCCTCACTAAATTGAATTCCAATTCACAAAGGGAGAGTAAGCTGCTGTATGTAAACAGCAAGCAACCCCAAATTCACTCACACTGATGATGTTACGTAGGTGGGTAATGAAAAGTCTACAAGCAAACAACCAAATTCAAAGAGCACCAAGGATTCCATAGTTCAGCTCTGAGCTACACATATCCTTTTCTTTTGGAATAATGAAAAATGTTTCACACCTGCAGTATAAGTAGCTAAGGGATAATCTATAATCATGTCAACTGCATAATGGAGAAGTTACAGTAAATCACTTTAAAATGGCTATTGGCTCTAACCAATTGTCTCAATATTGGTTAATCTGCAAGTAGATGCACAATATACTGCTTCAGTTACTTTCTGTTCACTATCATACAAAATGTTCTTATTATACTATATAAATTAAGAAATATTACAAAAAAAAGGTAATATTTGTAACTAACAGAAGGCTCGTGGATTCCCTGTAACATTAAGATCGTAATAATACATTTAAGATATTTAGCTATGAGGCTCCATGGTCATAAGCACTACTATAATCTCACAGGAGGATCAATACCAGAGAATCCTGGTTTATGTAATCAGCCTCCTCCAGAACATGGCCCTTACTTGAGATCTTATCCCAGAGTAGATAATAGCAAAGAAAATAAATGATAGTTTGTTGACTTGGATTTTTTTAAAGAGAACACATCAGTGCTACAGATGTAATCCTGATGAAAACCAGCATGCTCATCCATTTATTCTGTGCATATAGTCACATTGCTAGCTCCTGGATTTTCCCTGGACATGTTCATGGACTGGACATGACATCAAAGAGTGTCATTCTAATTATATGCATGACTTTTAATGTCTTCTACCACATAGAAAGAGGAGACTCATCAACCCTTGTTAACATCCATGAGCTTCCAGATGAATCTAAATTTTATTTATACACTCACACATCAGGAGAATTAACCAGGGGTGGGATTCTACCGCTTCTGTCCACCTCTGTACAACCGGTAGTTCTGAAGAGCAGCAGACAGAGAGCATACATAAAACCGGTTCTATGTCTGCTGCTGTTTTGGCCCACCCACCCGGGCTCTTACCTGACCTTTATTTCCTGCTTTTTCAACCACAGCTGCTTTGTGTGACACAGCTGTGGCTGAAAAAGCAGGAAAAAAAGGCTTTTCCAACCACTGAGCACTTGCACGCAGCGCTGCTCAGCTGTCCGGGCAGTTCAGTAGGTTGTAAATTGCACTCGCGCAACGCAGAGAAACAGAACCAGTAGTTATACCGGTCGGATCCCATCCCTGGAATTAACTCACCCACCCACCCCTAAAAACCAGCGGGCCATTTACACAATCTGCCCACCCTTTTACATGAAATGTCTACACATTCCCTAATTCTGCTCAGCAATAACTTCTCTAGCACAAAAGCAGTTGTTTAAAAAAAAAACTCTTACCTTTAACGATTTGTTTGGCACAGGCATTATAAACTTGTTCCTGGGATGTATTGGGAGGCAATACTCTATCAAAAACATAGGGTTTTCCTTGCTGAAATGAAAACAAATAGACATTTTCAGAAAAAAAAAGCCAAAAATATAATTAAAAACACAACATACATTCATATGAAACAAACACATACTCACGTGTGGATTACAAATTACTAAAAAATATGCTAAATGTGGTTAACAGTACACATTGTTTTTATGAAACACCTTATATTTAGCAGTTATTCTAGAGACTTATCAGACTCAAATCCGTATACAAGAGACAGCAGACAGCAGAAAACAGAAACATCGATACTATTTTTCATATCGCCTTGTTCCTCCTTTTAAAACCTAAATTTGAAGAAGTGATTTGATTAAAGTATTAAAAATCTCTTTTGTAAAGTTCTAAACAGTGGTGGGATTCAGCCAGATCGCACCGGTTCAGTTGAACTGGTTAATTTTTTGCCTAGTTCGGTGAACCAGTTCATCCCACCACTGCTGGCCACTCCTCACCACCACCCCCAGGGTTGTCATTCAAGGTGAGGAGGCTGCAGGGGTATGACTGGGAGCCACGCTAATCAGCTGGGAGTCCTCACTTCCACCCAGAGCAATGATAATCCTCACTTTCATCCCATTCCAGAGCCATCACAATGCAAAATCCTTTCTTCCATTCCATCCCAGAGCAACCACCATTCCCTCACTAACCTGCTTTCCAGTTCAGCTCTCCTGTGTGCAGGGCAACAAAAGAAGACCATGTGACTACCAGTTTAAAAAAAGTTCGGTCAGATCTTCCAACTTCATGAGATCTTTTTTTCCCTGAGAAGTTGGAAGGTCTTCTTTTGTTGTTAGTGGGAATAAGTTAAAATCCTTATTAGTCACTACTTTTAAAGTAAATGTTGTCCTTGTTAATGAAGCTAGTCATGACTTCAGCTTTGTACTATGGATAAACTTTGCTATAATTCTTAAGCTATAGTTTATGGCTTTTAGTTATATGTAAACCAAGCTTCTAAAAAAATTAGAATTTGCTTGATATAGGATCACAGTTCTTAGCCAAACTGTTTCACCAGGCTGCTTCTGAGAATACTAAAATATGGAGAAACATCTACTGTGTTCCTTATGAGCAGCAGAAGAAAGATGAAATATAATATGCTAATTAAGAAACTAACTAAAACTCTAAACTAGATTAAGGATTGCTTCCTGAATTAAATAGGTCAGTTGCTCCAAGGAAAGACATCATATTAACCTTTCATGCTATTCAAAATGATTGATACAGTAAAGATAAAACATAATTCCTCAGTTTTCACCAGGTTAATGGCATCAATAAGCCGCACTCAAATCTCCTTCTGGGTTTTCACATGTTACAATGTCATTAAAACTGTGTCACCTCTTAGACACAACTCTTTCCCTGGAGGCTGTGATGAGCTGGAAAAAATCCATTTAATGGATGCTCACTCACACACTTCTTTGCAGATGCAAATTATAAGAATTTCATAATCATAAATTGTTATCTACCACTCCCTATTTCTTTTCCTCAAGGCTAAGATAAAGGATAAAAACCAAATACATTAAACCAAGAACCTTATTGTAACCAGCTTTAGTTGCTACCATCTACCTTTTACTGTTATTCATCATTAGTGTATAGAATAACATCTCAAGAAACAAGCTTTTGACAAAGATGTATGAAAATGTATCTGTCAGATTTTATCTGTTACAATAAAGAAACATTTAGAAGGCTTGTCTTAAGAAAATATTACTGAAATAAAAATTTCTTGTTCCACCTCCTGTACAGCAGCCCTTACTGTATTGTTTCTATTATTAATTCTCTACCATCACTGAAGGATAAGAACTTTTGTTATCTACTGTATATGTCAAAACATCCTTGCCAGGTATCAAATGTAGAAACAATTTAATTCTAAATCCTGTGAAAAAGCCAAATACAATAAATGTATCTAATTTTTTTATCTTTTAATTTTCAGTGGCAGGGTAGGAAATCTTTTTTTTAAATAGCATTCAGTAGGGGGAACAAATTCTTTATTTAATTTATGGGATGTCCAACTGCCAAATGATTCTACAGAAAAGACTTTTCACCAACAACACGAGCATTTAAACCAGGGGTCTTCAAACTTGACAGCTTTAAGACTTGTGGACTTCAACTCCCAGAATTCCTCCTCCAGTCATGTTAGCTGGGGAATTCTGGGAGTTGAAGTCCACAAGTCTTAAACTTGCCAAGTTTGAAGACTCTTGGTATAGATGGAATTTGGGGTGGTGTACAGAAAAAGAACTTTCAGGAGAGCCTGAATTACTGAATCACAACATACCTTAAGCTGCTTAAAACACAATCTATGCCTATCTAAAATAATATTTTATTGTTGCTGATTATTTAGATGTATTTCTAGTGTTGACACTGTTCTGCCAGAATGTGTCAGGGGAAGCACAACCAAAACTATGTTGTGTGTAACATCACCACATCCATGTTCCTATTGATGATTTCAGACATTATTAGGTAAGCTATGCAAAAATATTAGAATTCTCTGTATCAAGCAATCAAGTAGCAGAATTAAAGCAAGGGATTTAAAATTTTCTAATGTATATTGGAATCTACCGATTGACCAATCCTGACCATAGTTACTTTAGGTTAAAATAACTATGGCATAGGATGATAGTTTAGACAAAATGCACCATGTAAGTTATTAAATATAGATACCGCAGTTTCTTCATTTAATAGGGAAAGTTGTGTAGTTCTCAAAACATTTATCAAAGGCTGCTGGGAACAAGACAGCTTCTCAGCAGCTTCTGACAGGGTATTATTTCTGGTTTTATTCTCACAATGATAAGAAATAATTATTTCATTTCACACTTCTGTGGAAGTTTCTCTTGCTGTTTTCTATCACACAAACTTTCACTGTGAGAGGAGGAATTTTCTCAAATGTTCAGGTTTGGACTCACTACAAAGCTGCAAATCGTAGATTCCTTGCATTTCAGAACAAAAGAAAACTCCCAACAACTCCCTGAAGTCCTCTGCCTATTCTAGAAGACTGGGTGAAAGAAACAAGATTTGGAATTGAAATAAATAGTGAAAACAAATGAAAAGTGCATTAAAAAGCCAGAATTTGTAGATGCTTCTTTTTCCTGGAAACAATGGTCAGATTAATACCGTGATGTATGGATGGAATCAATGCATTTTTTAACCTAAATAGCAGAATTTACTAGTAGTAGAAGATACAAACACACATACACACCTTGCTCTGGACTTGTCTGTCCCAAAACATGTATTTATTTATGTATCTTATATTTATTTATTTTAGGAAATTTATCTTGTTGTCTATTCGCACATGGTGACTCAAGGCAGCTCACAGGAATATAAAAACCTCATATATAAAACAATACAACTAATAAAAGAGAATAAATTAATAAAATAAAATAATAAAATAACCCCCCCACCCCGATCCTGGTGACAACACATCACAGGAGCCATTTAATGGGCTCCATCTTGCTCTGCCTTCTCCAGGCCTGCTGGCAGAATAGTTGGGGAATATTCTTCAATATACCTAGCTTTCATGTATCGAAGTCTTGTTTATGATTTTAGATCAAAGACATTTTACGTTTTGATCTTGAACCAAATAAACTCAATCCTTTTAGTACATAGGATTCGGAATAGCAGAACTGCAGCCTTCAGCATTTTGCAACCGGCATAAATTAGGGGAGAAAGGCATTGCCAGGACAGAGAGCTCTTTCTATACCAATAACAGGAAGATCATAATTGACTTCACATCCTCAATTCTTCAATAATCAATCACAGAAAGCTTAAGTTTAGGAGCATGACTTATTCTTTCATGAATAATATAGACGTCTTCCTTCTATAATCCATGGTTATGCCATTTCATTTATGTACGGCTTTTTCCTCCCCTCACTGTAGCAAGCCCTGTCCATTACAAGTTTTTTTTTCCTCACAAGAATTATTTTTCTTCTGCTTCCCTCCTATTGTGCTTGGACGTCATGTTCTTTTTTTTCAGGACCCCATCGACTATGGTTTCTACCCATTGATTTCTTTTGCTATTTCTTCCCGTTTTATTCTAAGCTCAACCACTGGGATTCATTCTTCTTTCCTGCTATGTTATTTTCAGCCTTCAGTCAGTTCTCTCATTTAGGGGGGCGGAAATCAATATTGTAAATAGGGAGGAAGCAGCAGCAACCCAGCTGAGAGTCATAAAGCACTGTGGACAACAGCTAAATACTGAAGCAGGTCACTGAAGCAAAAAAAACAACAACCCCAAAACAATTGGCTACTTGCTTTGAAAGAAAAAGCAATCATCATCCATTTATAAACCAGAACTAGAAAACCTCCAAATTCAAAATAAAATAAATTTGGAACAAATCAAAGCTTTAATCTGCTGTATATTCATATCACATCACATCACTTTATGTTATAAACATGCACTGTATGAAGACCAGTAATATTCGTTTTAAAAATGATTTCATTTCCCGTGAGGTGTTTTCTATTACCAATTTTGACAAAAGCCGGTAACCAAGTGAATTTTGTCATCTGTGATTTAAAATAGTTGCAGCTTATACAAACAATTCATGAACAGATCTGTTTTTTCTTCTCAGCTTATAATGGAGACTACCCATATACTTAAAACATTTTCTGTAACTAAATAAGTAGAAGTTGATTTTTGTTTTATTAAGGATGAAAGACAATGCTTGCTGATTAATGTTTATTTACATTGCTTTCTTTACTACTTCCCAAACTAGTCACTTGTACAGTCAACTGGCTCATAGCAATTACACCAGGTGGCAGACAAGAACTAAAGCAAGCAATAATGAGAACAATCCAAGATTAATTCTACAATCCTACATTGTCAACCTGCCTTTTTAGTTGTTTAAGTTTAGGAAGATGTGTTAAGAGTTTAAAGTTGCCAAGACTGGAGACCCCCTAATGGTGTTTAATTCTAAAACTGTGCTTCTGTAAATTTTCAGAGAAGATGCTTTTTAAAAGCCTTCAAAAAGTCTTAGAATTCAGCTGCTAGAGTTGGTAGTCTCAGCATAACTTGAATAACTAGCCATAGATTCTCTCATGCTTGCTTTTTATACAGCAAGTAAGAATGACCTCTTTATCCATCAGTTACTATCAATAGTTATTACCAAATGACTCAAGTTGACTCATGTATCATGAAGAGGAAAGGCTACTTACATTTAAGATGGGGCTGCACAATCTTTTCGGCATGAAGAACAACAGAGAGTGTCAGACTGTTGACCAAAAGGTACATGTGTGGTAAAGTAGATGATGCACAAAGCAATGCATCTTTATGACTTTCTTAATTAAACCAGACACTTTGTCACTAAAGCTATTCTGTTGCCAATACAGTACACATAGGTTATTTTTATAAGTTAATGGTTACAGCATCAAGTTACAAACCAGAAGACTATATGTTCTAGTCCTGCGTTAGCACAAAGCCAATCACTCTTTCTCAGCCCTAGGAAGAAAGAAATGGCACACCACTGTAGAATAGAATGACAGAGTTGGAAGGGGTTTCTAAAAACATTGCCAAAAAAACTATAAGAATTAGTCCAGGCAGTCTTGAGGAGTCAAAAACTAACCGGAAGGCTCACATGCACCTATTTTTTTAAAAAAGAAAACAAAATGACAATTATTCCTAAGGAACTATGTTATTCCATCTTTCTTTGTAACCATGGTGGTTTATGCTATGTCTGCTGCACAGAAGCAGCTTCAAAGTATATAATGCTGACTGTGAAAGAAGAAATTTTTAAAACATGTTTCACCAATGAAATTAACATATACAGCCAGCTAATGATAGGCCCTGTAAGGTAAATCCAGATCTAAAATTGCTTAGCTACACTGTACCATTGCTTATTGTCAGTTAGTGTTCTGCTTTGGCTTCTATTTTTTCATGCATACAAAAGACTTGCCACAGTGATACAAGATCCCGGGATTGCAATTTTTTTTCATAGCATGCACTTGCTCTACTAACAGCAGCTGTAGGGATGAAGAGAACTGAAAAGTGTATACTATAGTTCTATAACCTACTAGAGTGGTATATTTCATATCTTGGTCTCAGCACTCTGCAGGGGGATAATATACTAAGGGAATCTACTGTAAAGACTTTTCTTAAAAACACTGCCCAAATTTTCTACTTTACTTTTGGTCTGAAGGGGATTATGCGATCAAGAAAAACTGCTGCTTCAGTTCTAAGACCAGCACGCTGTGGCACAGCACTGGACAAAAGCAGACTTGTAATTGTACAACTGTAACCTCCCTGTATATACATCGGGGGGCGGGGGGGGGACAGAAATTGTCTGTTGTACTAACAAGGGAATTGTTAGGTAGATATTAGGTAATATAATTACAATATTAGACGGGTAAGGTATATACTATTACAAGTATGACAAGACCATTTCATATAAACTTTGCATAAGAAAATGCTTAACTTGCCTATAAAAATAAAATGCTGAAGGAAGAAAAAATATGTAATGCAGTATCCATACATACAGTACATAACATTAAGGGAAAATTTAAACTAAACTCCAATCTATCTGGAGGGTACTAAACTGGGAAAGACCGTATAAATAGTCAACATCAATTAGATGCATCACAGAGTTCCAAAATACAGGTGATCCTCACTTAAAGGCCACTTGTTCAGGGACGAAACTTATGATGGCATCAAACAAGGCGTACTTATAACCAGCCCTCTATGTTCTGGCCATTGTAGTGTCCCTCCAGTCATGTGATTGTAGTCTGGGCATTTGGTGACTAACTCAGAAATTATATTACAGTATCCTGTGATCACCATTTCTGACTTTCACCGCTGGCTTCTGACAAATAAAGGCAATGGGGAAGATGGTAGGAGGTTATGAATGGCAACCATATGATGTTATACTTAACAATAGAATGGAATTGCTTAAAAATGACAACTAGAAATGCCAAAACTGTCAATGCTAAGCAACCCAATCGTGTGACATCAAGATTTATGACCGCATCATTTAGCAAAGGAAACTCCAGTCCCAAATGTGTTGTTAATCAAAGACTATCTGTATATATCTTAATTTTCAGTCTTCTTGTTGAAGTGTATTAGCCAAAGGCATTCTACAGACTCCTGTTAAATTCTGAAAATCTCACACATGTACTAAGAACCAATTCTGGCCTTCCTTAAATGTGCTATGTTTTTGGTTAAATGAAATTTTAATAATTGCAAAACAAATCTAAAAGCTCATAATTTTCTATTACTTAAGAATCACAGAATGTTGCAAGGGAAGACCTAGGAAAACACTTAGGAAAATCATTTGCTCAGTGAAGGAATCCACTACTGCATAAATAATATTACTTCTTACTGAGTTATTAGAGATCATTGCCTCTTGGTTGTGTAAATTAATATTAAGTCATTGCTGATGCTTGGACAAATAGAAATCAATCTGATATGAGAACAGGAAAAGAGGTCACTTTCAATGCAAGGAAATGAAATCACTTTTCTGATCTTTGCTTTACATACGCAACTATTGAAATGCAGAGTTTCCAAATGAGTAGCTATTGCAGCAAAAACATTGTAGCATTTTAGCAAACAATAAATATTACATCAATTCAATGGTATCTATACAACATGTTTTGTGACTATCTCCTATTTACAGGTAGCTCTGAGCAAGAGTCAGTTCTTAAATAGTCAGGGGAAAACAGTCATTGCCCATTGCCAAAAAAGAAAGGAATGAAAACAACACCATCCATTCACATAACATCCATTCTACTGCATGGATCAAGCAGGAAAAAAAGATGCAGCAATGTTAACTTTGATTTCACTATAAATAGAACTTGCTTCTGTTACAGAAAAAAATTCCAGAGATTGCTGTGTAATAGTTTCTTTGCTTTTCTACCATAAATTATTTAACAGAAGTTCCTGGATTATTATGTACTTGATTACTTGATTACAGCCAAATGTGCCAAGGAAGACTGAAGCCATAACTATCTCCAAGAGTTATATTGAATTTCCTCAAACCACTACTTTTTTATTCTCCTCTGTCCAAAAAACCTGCATTTATTTATATCATGCCTTTATTATTTTCACAAATAACTCATATGTCCAAATTTACAATCAATGTACCAGTGTATAAATCAACTTTTAAGGAGATAGTGCGTGCACTGTAACATACTTGTTATTTATTAATGTGTTTGCATTAATAGATGCATTTTTAAAGCTGGGTTGGATATTATAAAATGTATTTCTTACCAATTCAAAAGATTTTCTCTCTCTCCAAAATTGCTTCCAAAGATGGAAAATCACTTTCTTTTTTAAAAACCAATGATGTAAAATATTTCAACAAAGTTTTACATTTCCGTTTTGCAAGGCTATCCTTCCAAAGCTCACATTATAAAATTCAGAACTGTAGTAAAAATATGGTAAAACCGCCAAAATTCCAAACCATGCCATCAGTAACACTAAACAGACCAAGCATCCAGGTAAGTGTAATCATATATTCCAAACAATATATACTGCTATCACTCATTCAAATAAACCAATCCTATATGTGTTTATTTGAATTACCATGAGATACTCCACTATAACACAGTTCTAAATATGTCTATTCAGAAGATTCACTAGATTCAGCAAGAGCTACCCTTGTGTCACAATGGTTAGTCTGCAATATTGGCTGTTGCAATATAATGAGTGGATACAATGAAAACAGTATTATTGGGAATTCCTATTTTGCCTTCTCTGTAAAACAAAAGTTACAAAAAGACAGAGGAATTTGAAAGTACAGATTGCATCCCATGTGTTTACCTTTAGTGTTTTAGGTTCATAATAATGACTACTCTCAAAAGAGGTATCTTTGTGTATTTTCCTTTATCATGTTAAAACTTAGTATGTTAATACAGCTATTCAGTTGGATGTTTAATGAGAAAGTGCAACTGCTCCTGTGATCAGTTTCTCCAGTAACAACAGCTGTTAAGAATCACAGTACATTTCTAAAATGGTAATAGTACTAAAATAACTGTATTCCAAGGCAAAATCAAATAAATTTAAAAAGTGTTCCTCGAGTTAAGCTGAGCTCAGGATGCTCCTTTCAAACATCCATGGGGGAGGGGGAGTTGAGGCAGTTCTTAAAGTGCTTTTACTTTCTTCTAGAATACTTTTTAAGATTTTTCCAGTCTAGCTCACAGACAACCAAGTGTGAGTCTGCTTACTTTTTTACTGTTGACTAATGTTGGCTAGATAATGCAGAGTAACATGGTGTCAGACTAATTTCATAACTGGTGGACATACATCATTGTGTACAATGTAAGCTGTTTCTAATAAGGCAGTTGATCAATAATTACTCACAAACTTGAGTAAAAAAAAATAATGAGCAATATATGCAAGCTTATTTCATTCATGGCTTATTAGCATAGAATCTTAGAATCTAACAATTATTAATAGAAGGTAAATATTATAAAGATCTATCTCTGTGTTATTGCTACTGCTAAGCATGGAATATTTACTGTTTAGGTCAGTATTTCTAGATCTTGTTTTCGTCCTAGACAGTTTATAGACTATTTCAGCAAGTATTCTAGTGAGTATTTATTAACAGAACATAAATAAAATAAAGCCTCAACCCAAGATGTTTCAAATAACTACACGCAATTTACTTTCCTTTAGCAACTGAAACAATCTTTTAAAAAAAAAAAATAAATGGGAAATTTACTGGAACTGACCAGAAGATTTTAACCTGTACCTAATTCATCCCAACACACATATCCCCACAAAATAATGGTATGAAAAAGAACCATCTCTGATGTAACCAGAATTCAAAATAATTGTACAACTTTAATAGGAAAAAATATAATTATACATAAACAGGAAATAGATTAAGAGGCAAGAGCATAATTACATCTTAAGTTGAAGAATGCTGCAAGTGAAAGTTAATGCCAAAGAAAGAAGAGACAACAATGAATGTTAGATAAGGAAGCAGGGATGATAACTGGGTCAGAAAAAGGAACCAAATATAAGTGACATGTTCCTAAATGCAGCATGACAAGCCTGCTTGTAAAGCTAGAAGTGGGAAGGTGGCTAAAATAATGCAAAAGAAAATTCAAACCTTATTATCTACTCCATGAAGAGGAATAAATACATTCTTTTACCCCACAGAAGTTGGATGTAACAGAAGTAAAATGAGACTGAAATCAGCTTCATGAAAAGCAGAGATGACTAATAGTTCTTTTGAACCACTTTGGATAAGGAGAGGACGGGAGATCACCCACATGCACTCCAAACACATGCTCTTTACAAGGAAACTGCAAGACAGCAATTGCAAGACAGTTTCAAGCACTGGGAGATGGGAATAGCCATTTTTCTTACAAGTATGGTTGGCACTTTCTGTTTAGAAACTTCTAATTACATTTGTAAAATGCTTGTTAACTACTTTTAAGCTATTACAGTTTAGAAACTTCTAATTACATTTGTAAAATGCTTGTTAACTACTTTTAAGCTATTACGGGGCTTTGGCCAAACATTCAGAGTCTAAAAATAGATGAATTTTACTTCAATCCTTAAAATGAAAGAAAATTGTAATAATGATTTGAAAAAAATTAACTAAAGAACAAAAAGCTAAATAACACTTTGAACCTAGGAAGTTTATAAATGGACCAAGCATCCAGGTAAATTAAGAATAAAATTTTGGAATTAATCATAAAGAATCCTTCCTATGGGAAAAAATGTTTGGACATTGGTCAGTAGAAGGAACTAAAGAGTTTAGTTAAAAGAGAAAAAATATACAATAACAGCTAATTAACATACATATAAAAGTTAATTAGCTGTTGTATATTTTTTCTCCTTTAACTAAACTCTTTAGTGTATGTGTGGGTGGGTGTGGGAGTGAATGATGCTTTTGAAAAATGGAATTAGAACTTAGTATCAACAATGTGAATAGTGATGTTTTATTTTATGAATAGTACATAAGAGACTGGCCTGTTTTTTTAATATATTGGATTTACAAAAGAAGCTTGCTAAACCTTTCAATCTTGTGAAAAAGGACAAAAGAAATAAAATCAAAAGCTGTTATGCTATTTGAACAGATTAAAGATTAAACTGTTAAGAAGTAAAAAGGATTATAAAGTTGATTTATTTGATCAAGGTTAAAATATGGTTTTATTTCTGGTAACCCTTAATGGACTTTCTGCTGACAGTAGGACTGAAAAGATTATGTGTTATGTATTTGTCTGTAGATAACAGATGAGATGAAAATATTAGTTGTAAACTAAAATGGGGTGAACAGTTACTAAAAATGTTTATATTGGTTGAGATGAACGAATGCTTGTAGACTAAGAACAAAAATCAACGTTTTTATTAGCTATCCAGAATATAAAATAATAAATTCCAGCTTGAGAGTAACACAAACCACACCTGAATTGGATACATGGTTTAAAAGGAGCCCCTCAATGGGATAGGAATTACATCATAAGGTTAAAGAAAAATGTTTTGAGGGGGTCTTTGGTGCTCTCTGAACTTGGTTGTTTTCTTGCAGACACTTCATTATCCAAACTAGGTATCATCATCCATTCAACAAGACAACCAACTTCAACAAAACAACCAAGTTCACAGAGCACCAAGGATCCCTCATTTCAAGTCTGAGCTACAAATATTGCCTTCTATTGGCAAAAAAACCTTTACTGCACACATTATTCGTGACTGATGGCACCCATGCCTCAGTAGGACTATCCAACAGACCATTTAAATGTACCAATCTTGGGTTGTCTAGGGCTAGGGAGTGAGAGATTAAGAGTGCATGAAGTGAGAGATGGGTTGAGTCAAAAGCGTATTTAGTTTAGCTGAGAAGCAAGCCAGCTCAGTCTCAGGGGCTCATGAATGGATGAAAAAGTCATAAATCCTCCTTCACAGATGCTCTAGCAACTGTTATTTAAGGCATGTAAGCTATCAAAATTACCAGTGACAGGTAAATTTATCTTCCATTCATTTCTTTAGTTCCTTGTTAAAACTGTCTAAATTGGCAGCTGTCATGACATGTGAAGCCAGTTTACTTATATTTTGTATAAAAAATGCTACAGTTAGTCTGAAGTCACCCCAAATTTATAGCTGTAGTGAATGTCTCCAGATCCTACTTTAAGAGATAAGAACGTTTTTTTCCTTTCCTTTCAATCGGCCCTGGGTTTTTGAATAAGTGTTTGCACCAAGCATTACAAAACTCTGTGACTGGCACAGCAATTACTTTTCACACCTAATACTTTTGATGCCTCTGAATGCACATTTTAAAACCATCCCTCATAATACTGACCAAAGTATCCCCACTGTGAGGTGGGTGGCAAATAAATGTAATAATAAACAAAAGTAAATAAGCACCACTGTGGTTTATTGTAAGTCTACAGAGTTCCTTTGCAGTGAGAGGTTAAATGTTGGCTTCAAATTTTAAATTACTAGCAGCTCAAAAAAAGAAGCAAACTGCATCCAGGTTAAAATGAAGTTGTGAAACCAATATAAGGATTCTCTAGCATAAATTGCAACACAATAAGAGAACAATCATTTTCTTATGCACATATAATTTATGTATTACCAAGAAAACAAACAAGTTTCCAAAAAGTAGTCTTTCTATTACTATTTCATTCATGAGGGGGAACTTACAGTTATTAATTTGCAGTAGCAGATCAAGCAAAGAGCCCATTTATTGGTAGCCAATTCTAACAAATCTAAATTATGTTCCTCCAGCATATTTCAGACAGATTAAAACTTGTAGCCAAGGCTCATGTTAATTCAAATTATGTGAGCTGATAAAAGGTAAAACTTTTCTTAAGAGAAGGCGATTCTCCACAGATTGCACTGCAAGATAAAGAAATGAACACAGCAGACAGCTAAAGACTGTCACTGAAGAAGGTATATCTACATCCTGCTTTTATCTGCAGAGACTGCAGCTTGGCAGGCTTTTAACTGAAGTTAGTGCTGATCCAACACAAGCCACCAGATCAACCTGAAATGGCAGAAGGGTGGATATGAAGGTGAGAAGGAGGGAATTGTTCTACCCTCTTGTAATTTGCTTAGCACTTTCTCGCCACCTGCCAATCTATCAAATACGTCAGGGTGCAAGCAAATGAGCATGCCCAGTGATCCAGATGACATCAGCTTGATCAATGCTCAGGATTGGAAGACTGCAGTAGCAATGAGGAAAGGCAGATGAAAGAGTCAATTGAGGCTGACTCCATTCAGTTCCCCACCATTGCTTTTGCTGCAGTTACGGAAAGCAGGAAATTCAACTCTGGAGCACCTTTCAAGGAAGATTCCCCTCTGCAGAAGCCATCCAAATCAGCGGGTATAGAATACCCTTTTGCCCATACATTAGCCTTCACCCTGCTGTCTTACCAATGCAATCCAAGCTGTGTCTATATCTATAAATATGCCTGGTAGACTTCAGTGGAGCTCATTCTGGCCTTTACTGAAACATCAAACAATTCAATAAAATACGCCAAGGAAATTAACATTAAAAACATGTATTTCATGCGACATATTCCCTCCCTCCCCCACTGATATCCATCTCCATCAACCGAGAATACTTTGTGAGTCTCCCAGTATGGTTGCTAGACTACAATACTTGAGCCACAATAAAAGATGGTTCTTCCCACCATCTCAACCCATGCTCACACCAAAACAAGGAAACTTTACACCTCTTTGAAACACCTAAGTGATTTCCCACTGAAACACCTAACTGGTTTCACACTACACTGAGAAACTGATTTGTTTGGTTTGAGATATATATATGGCAGGTGGTCTCAAACCAAACAAATCAGTTTGTGCTCTAGGAAAAGAGAAGGAGTTCTTGGCCTTTGTGAGTTTAACCCAATTTCCAAGTTTGGAGTCGGAGTTGGGGGAAGAGAAGCAGGTAGCGCAGAGAATTCCCCACCCCCCCAAATCTCCATTTCCCAATCCTTCTCTTAGCCAAATTTGGCGCTCAAGGTGAAAGGAGCCTTGGAGAACTTCTAACCGACATATACATACACACGCACACACACTAGAGCAAGCTAATGTTGGGAACAATGGACGGAGAAAGGAGTACAATGCGGTGCAGAGGCACGCCATTCGGGGGGGGGGGTGGAGTAAGACTAAAGGGATTGAGGCAGGGGACAGAAATTGGTCAGGTATCACCTCACCCCCACCCACCCCCGCCGCGTTCCCGAAAGAAGAGTTCGGGGCCGAGCGAAGGAAAAATAAAAAGCCAAGACGCAAACTCTCCTCGGCTGCCTAAAAAAAAAATCCAACCCGGTGGGGGGCGGGGAGACTTACCCCGACGACGATCGTGTCCTCGCCTTTAAATTTCGGGATGAATTTGTCCCCGCGCAGGATCTCCGCCTCGTTGAGGGGTCGGAACCGGCACATCACTTTGATGCTGCATTCGGCGGGGTCCGCCATCTCGACGGGCAAGCGGGGCGGATTCGGCGGACCGGAGGGGCGCGCGGCTGGGTTTGAGGCGAGGGAGCGACGACGGATACCTTCCTTCCCACCTCGGGGAGGGTTTTAAAAAATGAAATAAAAATAAAAATGTAAAAAAAAAATATACACCTTTGGGAGGAGGAGGCGGCGGCGGGCGGTTATTTTAGCAGCGGGGGAGGCATGAGCCGAAAGAAGGGAGCCGAAGCCCGGTCAGAGGAGAAAGCGGCGGCGCGGCCGAGGCATTCCCGGCTCTTCAAGACCTCCAGGCTCCGGACCGGTGCGAAAAGAATGAGGAGAGGCCGCGGCCCCGGCGCTTCGGCTGCCTCGCCCAGAGACCTGCCGCTGCTTCGAAGCTTTGCGGGGGGGGGGGGGGGGGGAGGTTGCTAAACGAAGCCGGATTTTATTTATCTGCACCCACTCTCACGCCTCTCCCCAGCGCCGCGGTAGCGTGGCCGGCGCTCCTGCTCTTGCCGCCACCATCCTGCATCTCTCTCCCTCCCTCTCCCCCCTTCGCTCTCCCCTTTCCCCCATCCCCGAGGGCTTTGTGACTTCACCGCATTACATCAACTCTTCCCCCAGCTCACTGGCTTGAGGGGGGGGGGGGGAGAAAGAGAGAGAGAGAGAAAAAAATCACCGACGCATCCTGGGAACTGTAGTTCGGCAAGCAAGCAGATAGATAGGGGCATGGAGGGGAGGAGGGGAAAGGGTGGGGCGACCAGGCCAGGGAGATTGGCCGTTGTGACGGGCTCTTGTGGTGCTTTTCTCGACGGGAATGCTGAACTTTGAAAAAAGGGCTTTAAAAATAAGAAGTGGAAAGGCGGGCTGAGGGTTGAGTAGCTGACAGGGTTTGTTCTTACGTCTAGGGCAGAGATCTCCAAACTTGGCAACTTGAAGACTTTTTAAAATTAATATTGTATTTTATTTTTACAGTCCATCTTTCATTTAAACAGTGTGTCGTCTGGGTACAAATAGCTTATGCAATAACATTTATAATTACTACAAATTCCTTACCATAACAATAACTACATTCTTATTTCAAACTACTATACATAATATGTCTTATCAATATAACCATCTTCTCCTTCCACTCTATATTCATATATTTAATATCTAACTTCTGTTTTTATTTTCCAACCATTGATAAAATAGTTCCTATATCATAGAATATTCAGTTTGTTCTTTTTCTTTAATTGCCAGTATTAATCTGTTCATTTCTGCACATTCTAATATTTTACTCATCACATTCTCTTCTATCGGATTTTTTTCACTTTTCCAGTATTCAGCAAATACTATTTTAGCTGCAGTTAATAAATGAATGGTGGACAGGTAGATGGGTGGGGAATTCTGGGAGTTGAAGCCCACAAGTCTTAAAGTTGCCAAGTTTGAAGACCCCTGGTCTAGGGCAATGTGACACCTTGGGGACAGGGTTCCAGGTAACTTCTTGGGAGCTAGTGCTCTCTTTGTTTTGTTTTTTAATATTTTTTAATATTTTTTTAATAGTAATGAATCAAAAGTAGGTATGCTGCACTGAAAAAGCATTACCCACTAACTTTTTTTTATTTATCAAAATGTACAGGGCATTTCAGGGATGTTCATGGGGGAAAAAAAGTAGTATGTAACCATGCTGCAATGTTTGGCTTAGAAATGGGCTCTCCACTACAGGTAACATTAAATAGGCTTAGTGGTGTGAGAAACAGACTCACCAGTCAGAAATGTGAGAGTCATGAAGTGAAGCAGCAAGCAATTTATTGCATGTAAAAAATATTCTTGCAAGAATGGGTGGCTACAGTGGTGGGATTCAAAAAAATTTTAATACCAGTTCTGAGGGAAGGTTACTACAAAATTCCCATTCCCTCCCCACCTTCCTAACCTGCTTTCCAGCTCCGTTCTCCTGTGCAGAGCAACAAAAGATCCAGCTGATCAGCTGGGACTCAGGAGGGAGGTTAGGGTGGGGCCAGTCAGAGGTGGTATTTGCTGGTTCTCCGAACTACTCAAAATTTCTGCTACCGGTTCTCCAGACTGGTCAGAACCTGCTGAATACCACCTCTGGATGGCTAGCAGGTAGGCACACTGAGGAATGCATTTCTTCAACTTTTTATTCCCTCCATCCAAACCACAAATCTCTCCCTGCAGCCTCCTTTGACAAAGATCACAGGGTTGTTTCCTTAAAGCATAATAAATTGAAGCAAGCAATTAATTTCTCCACTATATTATTAGACTGTGTGGTTAAAACCGTTAACTAATTTGCTGGACCAAGCTGACTCACTTATCGGAATAGCAGTCTCTTCCTGTTTCCTGGTCTTAAACTTTTTACCTTTAATGTTCCAATGTCCTACTGAACTTTTATGCCTACATCTCTTTCATTGCTTTCTTTGCAAAAACAACATTATCTCCATCAGTTTCTTACAATGGGGACAGTACTTTGTAGTAATAAATTGTTTTATTACTTGTTACATTTATTACAGCAGCCGTTTTTTTAATGATGCCCTCAAGTTGGGGTTGACTTTGGACATGGGTTTGTCACTTTTCTGCTATAATGTGGGTTGTGGGATAGATAGCTAGATAGCTAGATAGATTAGTATGCTGGGTAAACTTAACTTGTGATGTATTCTGTTAATTATGATCAAACAAACCAGGATTTGGAAGGTCAGGTGCTCACAACCTAAGACAGTCATTGACATTTTTGTGGATAAAACAAAGTAAAATTAAGGAGAACAAAGGTTTACTCTAGCCTCCCATTATAATGGGTCCAGTTCCTGAAAAGACTTATGTATGTATGCATACATGCATGTATATATGCCTTAACCAATAGACCAAACTGGCACTTCTTGCTTATTCCTTCTTGTTCCTTCTTGCTCTTCCAACTCCCTTAACTTAAAAATCCCCCCCAATAAAAACAGAGGAAAAAAGATTATTAAGTTGGCCTAAAGCAAGTGATATTCCTGCAATCAATTTGAGATATTTCTGGTATCCTTTTTCTTGAAAAATATTCCATTCATTGGCTTCCTATAAGAGCAAAGGTCCAATACATGCAAATGCTTGGTTTTATTTCTAAGGATCTTATGACCCAACCCTGCATCATCTGTTTCTTATTTTTGATATAATATTTTCAGGTGGTGCAGGGAGGTTGAAAAGTGGTTTGGGGACTTACTTCCCCTGAGACCTTATGTCTTGGGGCTTTCCAGAACCTGCTTCTAGACTATGGAATGAGTATCCTAAGGCTCTTTGGACAGCCATCAATTATCACATCTTAAATAAGAGTTGAAAATGTATTTCAGGCAGAATACAGCAGAATCAAAGATAGGATGATACTGTAAAATCTGGCCCTAAACAAGTGAAATCTAAACTTTAACAATTTTATTGTTCATGGATATTGTGCAGCTATTTGCTAGGGTATTGATTAAGTTAGCTATTTGCTAGGGTATTATTAATTTAAATACTAAATAGTTTTAATTGGTTATTGAAGATTTGTAGTTTATTATGTGATTATTTGCAATGATTGGTTGTCTTTCATATTTTAATCTTTTAATTATGTCTTGAATTTTTATGTACCATGCTAAAATATGTAAACTATTACTTTTTACCCTGAGGCTGGATTCATACAGCATGATAAGTCATAAGATGGTTTCTTTGTGTCTCAGCATGTCATAAGAACAAAGTCATTAATGGCTTGTAAACTATGTTTTATTATTTAGTATGCTATATGAACTGCCAATTATTTTATAAATCATGGTTAAATAAACAGTGGTTTATTACAATGTATGAATATAGCATTTAAATAGGTAAGCAAGCTAAAGATTTGGAGGTCTACTAATTACTAGAAACAATATATCTTTTTGCAGTCTGAGAGATGTTCAGTCAAGAATACTGAATTGGAACAACAATTTAGGCTGGCTAATTTATGGTTTCTTAAATTGTGGGAACTCAAGCAATTAGGTTCATCCAGCTAACTAAGAATTAATGTGTTTTTGAACATAGTTCACTAATAGTGTATCTAGGAGTAAGTTTCATTTGAACACAGGAAGATTTGCCTTCAAGGAAGTTTATACGTATTGGATTGTAATGAGATTGAAAAGAGATTCTACATTTCAAAACTGTCCATCCTCATCCAAACCAAATCAAATTTAAGAGGAGGAAATTTAATCTGTTTTTAAAGTGCCTGCAGTTAAAAGCTGAGCAAAACACCCAATCAGAAAAATTAAAATGCAAAAATTTTCAATCCTATTTAACAATAAACTCTATGGGGTTCAACAGAGCTATCTCATAGGAAAATAAGCTTAGGACTGCATACCTGAAGGAAGAAATGGCATGAGAGATCAGGTTCCTTTTTTACCATCTGTATGATCATAGTATCTTCTACTTAAAACACAAGAAGGCAATGATATTGAAACACAGAGCATTGAAAAAAGTGTGGTCACTTGATCAAAATTCAGACGCATGGCAACTGGTTCATACTTATGACAGTTGTGGTGTCCTGGGGTCATGCGAATACCTTCTGCAACCTTCTGACAAGCAAAGTCAACGGGGCAGGCCAGATTCACTTAACAACTGCAGTGATTCATTTAACAACTGTGTCAAAAAAGGTCGTAAAATGGGGCAAAACTCAATTCAGTTTGCAACAGAAATTTTGGGCTCAATTGTAGTCGTAAGTTGAAGACTACTTGTATGATCATATAACCTCTGCCTTGAAAGGGGAAAAAACTATTGAGAATTATTTAATAAGCAAACCCAAGGTTTGTATGACTTCATACAATAAAGTCAAGATAAACCATAATGATTTCCTACATAAAATGGTCCATTAGTATTATACATAAGTTTCTGTATAAGTTTGCATTTATGAGATTATTTTAAGGGTGCAAGTAAGATTGTGTTTAAGAATTTGGTTTGTTTTGGGCCAAATCTAAAAGGCAAATAGCCAAGTTTTTATGTTTTGCATTGCCAACTTTCCCCATGATCATTTATAACTGCTAAAGAACAAGACACTTTGTTCTGATCACATTATAAAGATTGTTTTAAAGTATTTTGGAATTTGGTGACATTTGTACATTTCTTAATTAATTCTCAGAATATTACACTGCTTCACGATTGGCTATTGCTGTATTCATTCCTCAATTATTTGCTAAGGGATGACCTTCAACACTATTCAAAACTGTCACCTACTTACTGCATTAAATTTCAGATGAAAAGAACTGTTGCAAGTTTTGCATTCACAATATTTTCTATTGTATTCAGTTGAGGCCAAATGCAAAATTAGGTTTTCCAAAAATAATGGTTTTTACTCAGAGATTTCCTAGGTTTTTAACTTATAGAACGTTTCAAAATTGCAATCCATGTCGAAGTATTTTAAAAAATATATATTTGGAGCTACATGGCATGTTGAAGACAAGGCAATATATAATTTAGATTAAGTAAAGTTGTTTATTTATTAAGTTATTACTAATAATTATTGAAACTACATTAATTTCTATTAATCAAGTAAAATTTTGGAAGCACAACTTCCAGGTTCATAAAAATGGAATTTTTATTGCAACGATCCTTTATAGAGTTGTGATGCTGCTGTAAACTATATAAAAGCAGCTATGCTAAAATGATTAATTCTAAAAATAATTGATAGTGTTTGGAAAGGTTTAGGAAAGCAGAAGCTGAAAAATATGGTGGATGAATGGAATCAAATGAGGAAGAACTCTGTGCTATTAAGTCAGGACTAGTTGATAAGCATATGTCCACATAATCACCAGGAATTAAATCTGACTTGTTGACTAAAAATATTTCTTGCAAGGTATGTGTACATTTTTGTGTGTGTCTCAGAAAGACATTAGCATTAGATACTCAGTATGCTGATATAAAAGCTGGAAGATATGTAGCAAATGCTTGATTCCATCCATTCAGTCATCTTATGTTGAGTTTTAAGATACAAAGAATACTTTTACTTGGATTCTTGCTAATGAACGTACAAGCTTTATTTGACCAGAAACTCTGCCTAATCTGGGCTTCTAACCATGATCTGAATTCCACTTCAGATTTTCCTGCTCGAGATGGATAAGCCATTTTCCTCCAAAGTATTGCACTACAACTTATTCAGTTCTCAGCTGAAGAATTACAGAACAAGCAAATCTGGATGGGCCAGCAGGAATCAGAAAAATCAGTACCAATAGTTCTATTTTATAAGTAAATTTTATAATATTACTAAATTACAGATTTTATGTCCAATTCACAAGAATATTATTATTGATAGTAGCTTCACATTCTTTACATCTCTGTCCTAAACTTACATTGTCCTAGTTTAGTCCTCAGGCAATTTTGTCTCTTACAACATCTATATCATCCAAACTATATTTTTTTGGCTTTAGATAACTGTTGAATGATACCAAAACAAGACCACTGCTTCACCTGAACCAATTCTTTGTCTAAACGACTGTCTTTCAAAAAAGATCAGTAGTTAACTAAGATGTCAAAATTGGGCTAAACCTAAATAGGTCATAAAATACATATGACTTGAATAATATTTGCATTAGACAAGTGTATATAGAATTGTAAGTGTTTATTATAATGGCATAAGATTCTTTTTTGATCACATTTTATCATTTTTTTCTTATACCACTAGTATCTTTTCTTTGAATATATTTATGTATGTATGTATGTGTATATATGTGTGAGTGTGTGTGTAAGGTTTTGAGCTGATAATTTTTTAAATAATAAATAAGGGAGACTAGGATAGATCTATTTCGAGCTAGTTAACTCTCTTCAGCTAGCCATACCCTTACTGGGATTCGAACCAGGGAAGTATTACATGTGAGGCAGTTGTAATTGCCACTACACCACTGGCTCTATCCTGTTCAGCTGAGGCAGGGGAATAAGTATATACTTTGTGTTACAACACCCTGTTAAGCCCCAATTAATGGAGAAAGGATTGCCTTTTGTTTACATGTGTGTAAGGTTGTGAGCTGATAATTTTTTAAATAATAAACACAAATAAGTAACACAAAGTATATACTTATTCCCCTGCCTCAGCTGAACAGGATAGAGCCAGTGGTGTAGTGGCAATTACAACTGCCTCACATGTAATACTTCCCTGGTTCGAATCCCAGTAAGGGTATGGCTAGCTGAAGAGAGCTAACTAGCTCGAAATAGATCTATCCTAGTCTCCCTTATTATTATTTAAAAAATTATCAGCTCAAAACCTTACACACATGTAAACAAAAGGCAACGAAACAAATAGCTTTCTGTCGGTATGGTCTCTGGTGATGAGCAGAAAGACAGAAAAGAAAGCAGTATGCTTTCTCCCTTAATTGGAGCTTAACAGGGTGTTGTAACACAAAGTGTATATATATATATATATATATATGGATCTTTGGTTCTTCGGGTTTTCTCCCGCGTAGAATTGGAAATATCTAGGCGACGTTTCGATGAAGTCTCATTCATCATCTTCAGGCTTGTGTCTTCGGCCTTGTGCTTCTCAGAGAAGACACAAGCCTGAAGATGATGAATGAGACTTCATTGAAACGTCGCCTAGATATCTCCAATTCTACGCGGGAGAAAACCCGAAGAACCAAAGATCCACATACAAATACCCGCGAAAATCTCCGAAAATATATATATATATATATTTGAGAATATTCAGTTTTTGTTTTGTTCTTGTTATTAAATAATAAAAATAAAAAATAATTGAACTAACTTTTTAGTGTACATTAACTATAGTCCTTCATTAATACAACCATTACTATTAATAGTAAATTCAGAAGCTTGAAATTAGTTTTAAAACTTGGCTTGTCCTGATGAAAAGATCGCCTCTGTGAATTTTTAGTCAATGTCACTACCATTGTATGTTGGCTGACCTGGAGAACACCAATTATAGCTGTTCAAAAATGAGATTTTTGCACAGAAGGGTAGATATTACATATTCTTTCCTGGAACTCAGTAGGTATGTTTGCACTAGTTTCACTAACTGACAATACTAATACATCAAACTATCTGCATCTTATAGATTATTTTATATATATATGTGTGTGTGTGTGTGGATCTTTGGTTCTTCGGGTTTTCTCCCGCGTAGAATTGGAAGTATCTAGGCGACGTTTCGATGAAGTCTCATTCATCATCTTCAGGCTTGTGTCTTCGGCCTTGTGCTTCTCGGAGTAATGTGAGCTTGCAGCTGCTTCTTCCTTTGGCTGTGTTCTGATTGGCTGGGGATGTGGTCTGTTCTGGTGAGGGTTTGGTTGTACTCAGGTTAACCCTCCAACCAATCAGAACACAGACAAACCCCCAACCAATGAGAACACACCCCCACCCAATCAGAACACAGCCAAGCCCCCACCCAATCAAGTCACACCCCCACTAGCAGTTAAAAGGAAGAAGCAGCTGCAAGCTCACATTACTCCGAGAAGCACAAGGCCGAAGACACAAGCCTGAAGATGATGAATGAGACTTCATCGAAACGTCGCCTAGATATTTCCAATTCTACGTGGGAGAAAACCTGAAGAACCAAAGATCCACCTACAAATACCCGTGAAAACCTCCGAAGGCAGTGCTGGTGTGCCAAATTATTTTTAAAAGTTTTTTTATGAATAATGTAGCTGATATCCACTCTGGGCTAGATTCCAGTGGACAGAATCGGTGTGCAAAGCAATATCCTGTATTGTTAGCTGGGATTTGTTTGAGCTTGAGAATAGACTCAGATCCTGTGGTGCAAACTCTGCCACTTGTGCACCTTAAACCATGTCCTCAGTGCCTTCCTTGGACAGTCAGGCAGAGTGCGATTAGGAAAATTTCAAATGCTTGAAAACCGTGGCATGGATCTTAAAAGAAGTTGCATGTCTTCTCTGGAAGATGTCCTATGTGGAACAGCGGTTTTTAACCATTTCTGCTTGGTGTCCAACTTTTCCTGATGGCTTAGCTACAGATAATCCTAGAAGAAATGGGACAAAAATAGCATTGATTGCCCTGATGGATGATCCTCATCTGGATCCTTGATGGGAAAGAGCACCTTATTACTTCTGTAAGATCTCTCAGTGGCATGTGATATTATTGGCTTCTGGTATCTTGCCAGGCTGCATACAAGGTTGGGGAGTCAGAAACACTGCGTCAAGTTTCAGTTCCTGAGGTCATTCCTTTCAGTAATTATGGCAACACTTGATTCAGCAGTTGTTTCAATTCAAGGTACCAGGGAGTGCTCTTCCCCAACCTATTTATTATCGAAGACCCTGGGAGGAACAAGGATGCCCTAGAAAGCTTGGCACCTGGGTTCTGTCAGGGTTTGAACGGAGCAAAATAATGCTGGATTGAATCCAAAACTAAATTGTTTTTCAGCAATAAACATTCAAGAAGGTTGCTGGATAGGGTAGAATGGCACTATTTCTAAAGGTGTTGGTTCATGATCTTGACTTGTAGGTACTGCTTGAGCAACAGGTAGAGGCTATGGGGCTTTTGCCAACCTTTGTCTGGCATGCTGATTACAATCTTACCTGGCCATGTAACCCCTATTTCAATCAACACTGAATTGGAATGCTGTAAATGCCTTCAGAGATTACCTAGAAGCTGCAGCTGGTCCAAAATGCAGGGGCTAAATTGCCAACAGTACAATCCTGCTGTAGTAAAATAACACTACTGCTAAAGTTGCTTCAAGGTTACCAGCTGGGCTTCTAAAACACTGATTCAGAACTCTGTGAGATGTAGGAGCAGGTGTCATTTGTCAAGGTTGAATGTGTCCATCCTGCAAAAAGATGAGAATATTAAGAGTTCTCCCAACTAGGTACAATGAGATGGACCTGGACCAGGCAGCAGGCTTTTTTCTGTTCTGTCCCTGTACTTTGGAACTCATTGCCTCTGGAAATGTTTGCAGCCTCTTCCTTTGGATATTTCACACTGCTATTTAAACAATACTATTCCACTGTACTTTTAAAAAGGGTTAGATTTGCTGATGGCCATCTAGGGCATTTCTTTGTTTAGTCTCTGTTGTGTGCTGCCCAAAGTCTAGATTGGAGCAGGATACAAAAAGTATGAAAATAAATAGCTTATCCTGAGTTAATCTACTGCAGCATTGATTTACAACTATTATGTTGTGTCGTTACTTCTCTATGCAACCCAATAGTACAAAGTCACTTCTGCAGACCTCAATTTTTCAAGTGTCCACATATTTTATAACAAAACCTGTCTTATGAAAATGTTACAAAGTTAGATATATCAAGGGCCAAAGACACTATGTGTCGGCAGGCTTGTAGCATTTGCTATTAGTAAATTTGTATTGATTCAAATCAGATCATGGGTAAACCTGTAACTAAAGAATATCCAAGTGTCTTTGACTTTTTTCATCCAATGCATGCTGTGTCGCTTTGCTTCACTTCACATATACTGTCCTCAGCCTTTTTAAAGGCTACTTTCTAGGAAGGTGACTTGAGAAATAAAGATCAGCCATAATTACCTAGAATGTACAGTATTTCCTGAGCAAAGGTGTAGTGTTAAAGCATACTAGACTGGTATGCAATTGCAATCATTAACTCTTTGACTTCATGGAGCAAAAACATGCACTAGCTAATATTTTCTGACTACTTTTTTAATCTTTGGAAAACTATGATAGCCAAGAAGCAGAAAGGGTCAATCCATTTTACTTTAAAAGAGGCAAGAGATTTTTATATAATAACGACCAAATGGAAGTATTAATAACATGGTATACACACGATTTATCCTTTTAAAAGAAGCACAACATAAAAATCAGTAATAAAATTAAATTGAACCTAAAGAAGCCAAATTCATGTTTCTCTTTACTTTAAATATGTTCAGACTCACTTCAAAAATATAACTGGAGGAAGATAAAAATTAGTGAAGTATCATTGTTATGATTTGCCACTTACATAATCAAATAGTAAATTTCCATTCAGATAATTATGCAAAAGCATGTACAGCATAAATTACAGCTATGAGGTAGTGATTATATGTGCAATATGCACATACATCAAGTACAAATGAAGGAAAACTCTTTACAGTTTCAAGTCCCAGTTCAGAAACTGACACATGCACCATGTGCTGCCCATAGAGTACTGTACATGCCTAGCGCTCAACACATAGAAAGCAGTGTCACTTTGTTCCATGTTTACAGAGTACCGGTCTCAATGTGGGGATTACGTACACACCACCTGAGTGCTGGATATAAACACCCCATCCACCAAGTTTTTGGTTACACACACTTCCCGATCCAGCAGATTATATGCCTGCACTTCTAGAATCATTGTTCTATTGAGGTGGTGCTGAACTTATTCGTGCCAAATTGCTGGTGTCTGTTTGATAACTACTGGCTTGCAAAAATTACAAATGGTTCTCCATGTTGTGAAATAAATACGTATGCAAGATGCCCATGTTTTGATATGTATTTTTATTTCCCTGCAGTTTTCACTTATCAAGAACAAGTAACAGGGAAAGTTGTCTGAACTAGTGCATAAACAAACATTCTGAAACACCACTACACGTATCTAATTTACAAGAACCGTATAAAAAAAGTCACTAAAACACTACACTACGAAGGTGTCCAACGCTTACAGTCAGACTTTTTCCAACCCGTTACTTGCCTTGTAGCCACAGGAAAATTTTCCAAAATTGAAAGACAATCTGCCATGACCCTCCCCCCTCCCCCATTACCTGGGATGGCTCGATATCTAGACATCCAATAATTATTGCAATGATATATAATGCAATACATACCTGGTAAAATATCATTTATGTGGTGTGTTACAGTTAAAAGCCGGTTAAATTATGCAGACTTCAGATAAAATATAATCAGTTGAAAATTTTCTTCATATCTGCACAGTTTAATATGTGCTAGATGCATAATTTGTACTAGTCAGGTTTTCTGTGTAATTATTTTTTATAAATTGGTATTATAAATAGAAATATACATTCAAAATATATGGAAAAGTGGGTTACTACATTAAATTTGCATGTATCGATCCATCCCTTTCCCCTGCACAGTAATAGAAAATACTATTTTGCCTTGAACTTCATATTTGACAGTGAAATGCCACTAAAGTATTTACCAAAAAGTCCATCTAAAATTGTGAAACAAAATGAACCAAGTGAAAACTTTACATTTCCTTTAGAAAAAAATTACAAGAATTTTTCCTAGCTATGAATCTTTAACTTTTTTTAGACACAAAGTTGGATTTATTTTTTACAAGATACAAAATGTAAACATGGCAAAATAAATAGTTAAAACAAGTGATGCAGGATCCCATTTCATGCTCATGATCCCATTTAAAGAATTATTTTTAAATCCATTCAGTTGCAAATTCAAGTGCAAAAGCATGATGATGAATATCTACTATTCAAGTAACAGAAATAATATTGATGATACAAATAAAACTATTTTACAAGGTAGTGATTTTCCCAATTTTACAAAATGTACATTATATATCGACTTAATATACGATATGATAGTCCGTTTAGGTCCATTTTAATCCCCTGTGATCCACAGAGTTTTGTTTTGCATTCAGCTGGAATAGAAATGACACCATCAGCACACATTGAGCTACTCTGTTAGGTTATGTCACCTCCATTGCTACTGTAGTCTCTGCTATTCCATTCAAACCCAATCTTTCAGGTTCGTGGTTCTCTCTGGAAGTGAAAAGAGAAGGGCAAAGAAATATATAGTTATCATAATGAGCTACATGGTATAATTTCTTAATATTTGACATTTTGTTCACTTGGCATCTCTCATTTATTATATGAGAAATCCACAACAAAGCTAAAACTTTACTAGGAAGAAAATGACAATTTATGCAATGTTTCCCAAAGAGAAACATAGTTTCTCTCAGAGCATGTGGAATAAAAAACCCCAGAGAATCTTAATTTGCATTAGAAGGATAAAACAATGTATAAATATAGAAATACAGAAGGATTTATACATTGTTTATACATATCTATAGGATTTTAGATTTTTCTTGAAATTTGTAATATAAAATAATTGGCTGAATTAGCCTTCCACTTAATGAGGGTAGATCATAAACAGACCTTTTCCCAACAAGATACACAAATCAAATATCATTACTTAATTCAGCCTTTCCTGGGTTAGGATTTGCTGGTAAATCCACTTTTGTTTAAAAAAACAAAAAAAGGAGACACAGACATCACAAAAGCTTGAGCTTGTTTCATTCATATTCAAAAGACACACACCTTGCTATGCTGCTGATGGCACTGCTTGGAGTCACCTTTGGCACTCTATCCATACTGGCAGCAACTGTGGCAAGTTTTAAGGCGGTTGGCGATGGTGCTGAAGTCCTTGCATTGATATGTACATTGACTGGAGAAACAACACTGACATTGTTGAGGTGCACTGCATTGGTGAGACAAGAATTGTTCATCGGAAGTGTTTGAGAGCTGTTTGTGCACAATGCTGGGATTAAATGGTTTGTGGTGGTGTGACCGACTGTCCTTACAAGTTGTACAGTTGAGATCCCTGGGCTAGATGATAGAGCCATATTGGTGGAATACAGTGTTTTTGATGTTGCTGTTCAAAACAAAACAGATGTACTCAATAGGTTTCAAGTAAAATAAAATACATGAAATAAAACCAAGACTACCATCCCATCTTAATGTCTTCTGGCTATGGCATATTCCATCAGTTGGGTTAAGAGTGATGTAAGTTATAAGGCAACACATATGGGGAAGGCACCAGGATGGAGCAAGCTATGAGCCATGGTGGTGCAGTGGTTAAAATGCAATACACCACAAGCCAAGTCACTGCTCACTCCAAGAGTTTGATCCTGACCAGCTAAAGGTTGACTCAGACTTCCAGCCTTCCGAGGTCAGTAAAATGAGGATCCAGATTGTTGGGGGCAATATGCTGACTCTGTAAACCACTTAGAGCAGGCTGTAAAGCACTGTAAAGCGGTATATAAGTCTAAGTGCTATTGCTACTGCTATGAAGCAATAATGAAAGAGACCTACATTTAAATATTAGGACTTGTGTCTTAAATTCAAAGGCACAATGTAATCCTTTAAAGTATGTAAGAATTTGCAGAGACCCGACAAGAATTTTATTTTTATTAAATAACAAAAAGATCAAAATCTTCCATACTATAACTTAATTTTAAAAAAATCAATCATTATTGTCCTATCAAGCATTTTCTCTTGCATAGAATTAGCAACATCTTGCTACAAACTAACATGAAAATAATGTAACGAAGAAAAATGCACCTGTTGGCTGAACAACACCGTTGATATTGTGGCTGGCACTCTGTTCCTTTGTCACCTCACCCCGATTGGGAGCGGGTGCACTCACCACTGCAGATGCAGCAAAATGGGCACTGGCCGAATCAAGCGTTTTTGACATGCAATCAGAAGTGCTTGAGCCCTGGAAAATTTACACAACAGTTTTCATAATTACAGACTATTTGTAAGATACAATCAAATTAACTTTTGATATAAACAGTAAAACAAATTATCCAGATCCAAGAGATGCTCTCTTAATGACAGAACTGCTTCTAACTCTTAGACTGCAAGTACCTGTGTGGGTTGCAGGAGAGGAAAGGGCTGCTTTGAGTGAACACATAGGCTTTCACTGGCTTTAGATTAGGTTCTGTCTACTAAAGAAGCTAAAGGTTTTTGTTATCTTTTAGCTTTACCATTTTAAAGGTTGTGGTCCAGTGCTGAAATGTTAAAAGCACCTTTCTTTAAATGGAAATATCTCCACATCCCTTCCAAAGAGGATTAAATTTCATCTGTGTACATGGGGATAAGAAACCCAAATAAGTATGAGACACTGAACAACACGCTATATTGCAATCACTAACAAAGGTAAAAATGTCAAAACACTCAAAATAATGTCCATTGTGATCATATATTAATAGTGTCATAAGGAAGGCAAGGCAATAATTCATACTATTAGACTATTTAAACAATGTTGAATCAACATTACAAAAGGGGCTGGGGAGAAACTGATTAAGAAATGAATATCGAATTCTAAATATTAATAAATGAGTCACTGGGATTCTGTATTACATTACAAACTAGCAGATTTACTTCACCACAGATTGTAGCCCAAGAAAGCTCATGCCATAAAGAATAACACATTGAATCTGCTATTCTTTAATGTGCCCTCATGACTGGTATTTTTTGCTGCCATCAGCTCAATATAGTAGTTACTCTTTGGAAGAATTGTAAAGTTAGTCATATGAATTAGAAGAAAACAGATTTTTCTAAGAACAGATAAGACAGACACACAAACACTAACAGTATTGGTTTATAATCAACAATGAATACAGTATATGGGATTATAATTAATAGACAAACATGACTGTGGCAGTCCTTTTTTGTCACAATCATAACACTGCATTTATCTACTCTATTTTGGTCGCATATTAAGTATGTTAGAGACTGGTCTATTTGAGATCAGTGATGATATGATAAGAAGACAAAAAATGGGAGATTTTTTTTAAAAGCAGTACTGAGTCTACATTGGTTTCTAGAATATAAGAGAAACAATTTTCAAGAAAGATGTTTATTACCTGTGCTTTTGGATATGTCTGTTGGGATTGATGCTGAGACTGCTGTTTCTGCTGGAGCTGAGCAAGTTGCTGCCTTTGCATTTGAACTAACTGCTGTTGATGTGTCTGAAATTGTTCTTCTGTAATACCCCCAGTTACTGTAGATAGAAAGGACAACACGCTTGAATTTAAGGTTCAGTCATATACCGGTAAGTCACTGCATAAATTACATGGATTGGGAAATGAAGCAATTTTTAAATAGCTACATTACATAGCACAATGAATTTATGAAATGATTATTTTAAACTTGTAAACTAAGCTGTTCACTAATTTGTTAACTACTTCTTATAAATTAAATAACTGATGGTGTCTCTAACAAAAATAATATATAGGTTAAGAAAAGCATTTGTAAAGTGTTATTTATTATTTAAAAAACTCCAAAAACAAAACCAGTAGTTTCAGCTGCATTTAATCATCATTTATTAACTGAGTTGTTATATCTATAGTACTCCAGAACTCAATGCGTTTTTTACTGTGATTTGAAAACTATGGATATATTTTAGATATTCATGCTACTGTATTTGCTAAAGTTACTGGGTTGGAAGCCACCAAAACTATAAGGGTAGTTTCAGCATGAAAATGTTTAATGAGACAAAAGATATGAAGTCCTTCACATTTCTTATCAATAGTCCTGTCTGCACATTTTATCTTCTTAAGCTTACAGTTAAGCATAGAGTTTATCTCTTGTACCTCCTGGCTTTTTCAGACCTCCCACCATTCAATATCATAGCGAGCAAATAGCAGTACTTTGTTAGTTCAAGGTTATCTGAATGTAGGCTCATGCTACTTCTAACCCCATTGAAATAGACAATATGTTATAAGCAGGTCTATCACAAATAATGTGTATAAAAATATAATATGCTTGTTTTCTTGTACCAATTATTTCAGTTAATGATTAACCACCTGCCTAGTTAAGAAAATACTTACAACAAATGAATTTCTTAATGCACATAGCAACTGCATCACAAGCAGAGATACAATTTTGCATATAAAGGAAATCGGTAAACTATATCATTTGATGTTTTTGTCTAACAGCTGAGGGCTCATGAAAATTCCCATTTGTCTTGATTAGAATATTTCTGCAGATATTCATTTCATTTTCACTCATACTATTCCAATTTAGTATTTAAAAAAAAACACAAGTATAATAGAGTTTGGAAATATTTTTTTGGATGGTAAGTTAAATTAGCTTGTGCAAATTCAACTGAACTTAGCTTATTTAGAATCTGAAAGGCTTTGTTGGTCAATTATGTCAATATAATATTTTATGAGAAACATATTTTATTCCAGAAGTTACCACAGTTTTTTAAGTAATTACTCAAATCAATGGAAATAAACTAGAACTGAGCCAATGAGGCTAAAACTGGTTCAAAAGCATTTATAGTTGCAGTTAAATTACTGTATATTTATACCTACATACAGTATATTTATACCTGTAGTATAGAAGATACAGAAACGTTTTCAACTATTTCAGTTCCATTTTGAGTTTTCAATTCCATTTACAACACCACAAATACTTCAGATATTTTGCAACTCCAGGCCCTGTTTTGTTTCTTATAATTTTATGTAAGCATCGGGGCAAAAAAAATAATTTGTAAAATTGTAAAATAGTTCATATTGTAAAAAAGGATAAAACTAAAATCAGAAAATTTGATATAAATTGCCTTAACTTTCTCTATTGTAGGGTTAACAGTTGGCAATCTTTTAGTAATTGGGATGCACATAATATTTTTAAGAAAGCAAGATGATCCAAACTGGTATACACATGGATAGGGCCAGGATTTTTTATATTTTTAATAGCTGGGAGAAGAATGTTCCAGAATTACTTAGCTGAAACTCGCACTGGTAAGACATTTTAGAATTTATACTGCAGTTTGTTAGTTACTTTAGCCACAGGAGTTTCTAAAAAAGCTCTGGAGCTTCAGGCTATTGATTCCTATAGTAAATATTTTATTTATATATTTATTTTACATACTGCCCATCTCATAGTCACACAACTCTGGTCAACTCACCAATATTCTTTTCTCCAAAATCTATTAAATCTTTTGATTTGTAAAAAATGGGAATGGGAAAGTAATGTACACTCTTCACCCTGATAATGTTCCTTTGAAGGGAAGGATTCAAGAAGAGCAGAGCAGGTGCAATTCAACTATATGTCTTTGTTCAGATCTTTGCACAAGAATAAAATGAAGAAAAAGGGCAAAGTGTCATTCCTCAACTTATGACTACCGCTGACTCCAAAATTTATGTTGTTAAATAATTTCTTAAGTGAGTTTCCTCCCCACTTTACAACTTTTCTTGCCAGAGTCAAGTAAATCACTGCAGCTGATAAATTAGTAACCCAGCTGTTAAGTGAATCTGGCTTCCCCATTGACTTTGCTTTTGAGAAGGTCACAAAAGGTGATCCCATGATCCTGCAACAGTCATAAATATGAATCAGTTGCAAAGCATCTGAATTTTGATTACATGATGATGGGGATGCTGCAAAGTTAGTTAACTGAAAAATGGTCATGAGTCACTTTTTACAGTGCTGTTGTAACTTTGAACAGTCACTAAATGAACTGTTGTAAGTCGAGGACTATCTGTATATCCTTGCATTTCTATTACCAGTAGTCCTCGATTTACAACCAAAATTTCTATTACAGGTAGTCCTTGACTTACAACCACAATTGAGCTCAAAAATTCTGTGGTTAAGTAAGAGATTTATTAAGTTAATTTTGCCCCATTGTATGATCTTCCTTGCCAGAGTTGTTAAGTAAATCACTGCGGTTGTTAAGTTACTAAAATGGTTAAGTGAATCTGGCTTCCCCATTGACTGCTTGTCAGAAGGCTGCAAAAGGTGATCACATGACCCTAACCCACTGCAACTGTCATAAATATGAGCCAGTTGCCAAGCATGAAGAGAAATCTACAGTTCATCCTGCGGTTGAACATAATAATGGTGTAATACTTGAGATTACAAGTAGTCCTTGACCTACGATCATTTGTTTTACAACTGTTTGAAGTTATGACTGAGCTGAAAAAAAATGACTTATGACCAGACTTCTCATTTACTACTGCTGCAACATCCCCGCAGTCCTATAATCAAAATTTGGTTGCTTAGCAATCAGCATGCAATTTATGACAGTTGCAGCATCCTGATATCATGTGATTGCAAAGTCAAGGGGAAAGCCAGATTTGCTTTAATGATAGTGTGATTTGTTTAACGACCGTGGCAAAAGTTGTAAAAGCAGTCACAAATCATTTAACAACTGCATCACTGCCCGATGAAAGTTCCAATCGTAGTCATGTCAAGATTTAATTATATAACCCAATTATAGTCATATGCCAAGATTTAATTGTTTCATTCTGTTTATTTTTCTCCCCAGTCATTTAAGCTTTCCTCTGCTTAAAAATCACCTCACATATGAAATCTAGAGAGCTACAGCTAGGTTTATTTATTTATTTATTTAAATTTCTATACCGCCCCCTCTCCCAAAAAGGGACTCAGGGCGGTGTACAGCCTACTAAAAATGGAGTATATACAAGTAAAAACAAATTAAATGACATGAATCCGGCCGAATCCCTTCAAATATAAAATTACAAAATTACAAATTGAAAGATTTTCCAATTGAAAGATTTTTTTTGACCTTTAGGGACAAAAGCAGGTAAAACTCTGCTTCTATTATTGATAAGGAGTCAAACGTATTTTAGCATGGACTGTTCCAACAATCTACAGAGGAGACTTGCTTCTCCTCAATAAAAACATATGAAACATCCAAGGGAAACCTAAAAAATGATGCCATATTCAATATGCATACTGTCAGACAAGACTTATTTTGTAGGTAACACAGAATTCAAGCGATATGCTGGGAATTACTTCCTAGATGTATCTGTCTCTTAATTCAAAATATTTGTCTTTCTCTCACTCATTAGGACAGCCGTGTACCAATCGGGAAGACAAGATGATTTACTTCTACTTTTAGAACACTACTGAGCCTTAAATCCCCGCCCCCTTTTCAACCTCTCTCTGCAGGGAGGCTGGCCCTATTGGATTGGATTGCCCCAGGCTACTAATGGACCTGATTGGGTTCCAGAGGGAACTTGAGGTTATTCCAGAAAGCTTAATATTTAATCCGGTTGAAGCCTTGGAGGCTGAATGGAATAATAAAGTGGCAACAACTTTAGACTGGATTACGCCTGGGCGGCCTTTCTATGCCTAGAGGATTGCTGGTGAAAGACAGGAAATGAAGATGACCAAACACGAGCTAGAGCTGCTATTAAGGCCTACTTCATGGTGTTTAGGGTGGCGAAACGTAATTATTTCTCCTTCCTTATTGCGTCTGCTGATAGCCACTTGTGTGTTAGATGTTTGAATGTTGGTTGACAGGGACTAGAAAACAAGCTTTTTTCTGCAGCACCCCCTGTTTTATGGAACACTCTCCCTTCGGACATTAAAGTGGCCCCAACTCTGTTAGCCTTCCATAAAGCTTTGAAGACCTGGCTATGTTCTCGAGCATGTAGCACTACATATGCCAAGGGCCCCACCTCCTGGCTTTATTGTTAACAGGCTGAATATCTTGCTTGCTTGAATTAGATGTTTTAATGTTTTTTATTGTTTTAAAATGCTTTTAAGATTTTAATTATGTCTCTTAATTGTGAGACACCCAGAGTTGTTTGCTCAGATAGACTATTATAGATAGATAGATAGATAGATATAGATAAGAGATAATTTTCTCTCACACAGATATACATTAGGATTAACAAAATCTATAGAGTAATCAACAAAGCAATCCAAACAAGATGGTGTAAGACTTATTTCTGAAAAAGTGTCCATTAATAGGGGACATCATAGACATTTCTGACTGTACAAAGCCATCCACAATTTGAGAGACAGATATCTTTTAATGGCATTGCACTTAACTTCCAATTGTAAATTGTGCTCTAAATTTTTTTGCACTAACTTGTGGCACACTATCTCTTCAGAACTATTTGGGGGGGGTTTGTTTTTGTTTTGAAAGGATAGATTAAGTTTTCATATTTACAAATGTTACTATTTTTGTTACCCCATAATAATTAATGATATTTTGACTATGGTGTAGAACAGGGTTGATCAGTTTTACAAGTAGTATCATTCAATTTTATTAGTAATGATCACAACTCTATAGTTTGCAAAACCTATTTAATGTATTGTTTGGATACTAGATCACAGTTTAAAACACTATCTGTTATATAACAGTCTCTCTTTTCAACATGGAGCAAAAGATGTGTTTTTGGTATCAAATATAAAGTGCAAAAAGCATAAAATATCCGTAACCCATTATTGTTGCTGTTGTTGTTGCTGCTGCTGCTGCTACTGCTACTACTACTACTGAAGTCTGTAGATTGCTTTCACGTTTTCTTCATTTTCACTACCAGGCTTAATAACATTAATGCATAAGGGAATGAAGTTTACTTAGTATGTGGTAGCTTATTTTACTAGCTTTGATTGAGGAACTCTTCCTTCTTTGACTAAATTTTGGCTGGGTTTTTTTTTCTTTGCTTGCTTTTGTTTGCATGATACTTGCTTGGGTGTTAGTTAATAGGTGCATGATGAGGAAAATTGTGTTTATGTTTGTTCACCCCTTTTCTTGACTTTTGGTTGCTTCCTTTCTTAAAATGATTTGTAGGTTGAGTTTATCACAACAGGTCTATTAACAACTAGTTAATTGGCTATGACAATGTATCTGTTAATGGCTAGAGGTAGATCATGTCAACCATAAAGTAGTTCTATTGAAATGAATGAGATTTAAGTTATAATTAATATGGATGACTTAAACTCAACTTAATTCTTATTTATGTATATAACATAATTTCAATCTCTCATAAAATTTACTCTTGAAAATACAACACAAAATTATCTGTATATTTTTGATAAAAACAATTGTGCTGTCAGTTGCAACAGATATCAACATAAGAATATCAATCTTTCAATTTGACAGTTGGTATAAATTTCCATACTGTTTCAAAAAGAGGTTTTAACAAATTTATGGGATCAAGGGCCTACAACATTTGAATAATACCAAAGCATGTGCCTTTATTTGACTTCCTATATAAAGGCACCAAGCCATTTCTGTTTAACATTCTCATAAAACACACAGTGAGCAGTCAACAAACAATTTGTTAAAATACCTATACTTAAAATAGTATTGAATTATGACCAAGTTCATATTTATGAATGATAAAACAGAGCACTATATGCTACAAAGCCCATTCTGGGGGAATCCTCCTCCATCTTCTCTAAACTTATTTAAAAAGACAGGAGAGAAGAAGTCCAGCTGGATAACCCAAGCTCTGTTCTTAACAGTATTGCCAAAAGGTTATTCTTTATTATTTAGTTTTCATTTCAGCATTAAATCACCTTGGCTGAATTTGTATGAAGAAACTATATAAAGACTTAGAGTAGCCTACGGAAGTTGTTCCTTTCATCATAAAATTCAGGTACTCAACAGCCTTGAACACTGCAGGAGGGAGTAATTAATGCTACCAAACATTTTATAATTCTTTCTGAATAGCATTTTCAAATTTGTGAACAATGGCTACAGAAATCTTAGATTCAATGAGTGAGCTTAGTCAATAGTAATTCCTAACAGGTGACTGCAGTCTGAATTTGTAATCTGTTCCATAATTTGGGGGAAATCTGCTACTGTCCATCGTAAGTTTTATTTCACTCAGTGGAATGTTTGAGCAGATTGTTCTGTAAGGGTTTTATATTTTCAGGCTACAATAGCAATAGCTGTTACTTTTATACTTCCCCATGATGTTTTACAGCGCAAACTGGATTTTCATCAACACCATTCATTATATTTCATATTCCTCTATGCAACCCATCTTTGCTTCTACCACCTCCATAGGCTATTTCAGATATAGCTCTTCTCCTTTTGAGGAGCTCATCAACTCCATTTAGTTGCAACATTACTGGCCCTGCAGTTCAATTTTCATTCTCTTTTATCTGACTAAATCACTTCATACTGAACACACTCATGTATATTTTATTCAGCATCATTCAAACTTGATTCATTCTCTTGTTTTATTGCATACATTTCTTAAATATATCAAAGCTACTTTATTTAACTTACTTTTCTGTTTATTTAACCTATAGTTGAAAGAAGATTAACAAACAGTGCAGTGGCTGAGTGGTTAGGATGCTGGTCTTGCCGACCGGAAGGTTGACAGTTCAAGATCTAAGCACAATTTGACTGAGCTCCTGTTACTTGCCCCAGCTTCTGCCTACCTAGCAATTCGAAAGCATGCCAATGCAAGTAGATACATAGACAGCACTTCAGTGGGAAGGTAACAATGTTCCGTGTGTCTCGGCGTATAGTCACACTGTCCAGAAGAGTCTTTGGACAATGCTGGCTCTTTGGCTATGAATCAGAAATGGACACTGTCCCCTGAAGCTGGACACATCTGTCAGGGGAAACCCTTATCTTTTTAAAAAAACAGGTGATGTCTTAAGATTTAAGATATGAATGTATCTTAAAGGGACTATTAGATAACTGAGCACAATTATTTAAGATTTACTGTAAATATTTGTTTTTTTCAAGCTTTTCATTTTTTTTCTAAAGGAAACATCTTAATGATTTAATTTTCTCTAATAATCCAGTTCACCATATGTAAATTCATTTATTATCTTCAGTTTTAGCTGTTAATTATAGAATGGTATTAGAATAGATGAGTACCACCAGAATTCCTGGGAGTTGAGCGGTATTTATTTTTAATAAAAAATATTTTTAAAAACTATGTTTTTAAACTAGACTAGATTGAAAATGATAGTATCATTAATTCAGTTTCAAATATCAGGAAATTGAAAGGAGGGAATGCAGAGACTTCTTGTAATTGAGCAATATATAAGCATAACAGTAGGTAAAACTGATTCCCATGAAAACATTACTAGAATACTATATTTTAAAATTAAAGCTATTTTATATGACTAAGAGTACAACTCTGCATAGTATTTTTTTTCTGATCCCCATTATTATAGTTATAACATACAAGCTAGTGACCGACTTTTTAGCCAGGATTCATATAAAAAATTAAAAAGAAATTTATTTAAAGGTTAATATTGTAAATATCTGCCTACCTGAAATCCCATTCTTGCTGGTGTTCAATAAAGCTACAGAAGGTGCAGAAACTCTTTTATTATTCACAGCCTGCCCTGGTTTCCTTGAGGTACATTCTTCACTATCACTGTCCTGTACGTTTAGTAGCCTTGGTTGGAAACACTGCAGTCGACATGACCTGATATTGCTTAGTATTTCAGAAAGGGAAAGTTTATTTCCACAATGTTTATTGGAAGCATTGGTCCGTGAAAAATTAGAAGAAATGTCTATATTTTGGGAAGAGCTTGAACAACTATTTAGCATATCTGGATCAATCTGCTTCAGGACAGGATCATTTTCTGTGGCTATCCGGTCCATTAATACCCTGATTTTAAAAGAAATAAAAAATAACTGTTACTAACAACTTAAAATACAAAATACTTGCAATAAATAGTCAATTGGAGGAAATATCTTATTTTACCTTCCACCTCTCCCAACTCGTCTTCTTGCAAATCCTATACATCTTCTTGGAACTGTAAGTGTTGTGAGACAATGTCTGTATCTTAGCTTATCCAATTCTGCCAGTTCTGAATTTTCATGAGAATAATTAGTTTGGTCCAAATGAGCCTAGAGAAAAATGAAGTGAAAATTGATTGATGACTGATTCATTTAAATGAATTATGTAGCTGCCCATCTTAAGAAAAACAGTTCTGGGGGACTCATAACAATAAACCCAAAAAATAATAAAAGCAGAAAAACAAAAACCTGGTACCCTCAGCTGTTCTCCTCTGATGCATTCAACAAAACCATCCCCCTCTCCTGGAGGGGGTATTCTATAACGTAGGGCTCCTATGAAAAAGGCTTCTGACATCCCACTACAGGGCAATATTTATTCATGGGCCTTGGTGGTGCAGGCTGTTAATCATCTAGCACTTAGCTCAATTGCCTGCAATTAGTGCAGGTTCGAATCCCACCAGGCTCAAGGTTGACTCAGCCTTCCATCCTCTCGGGGTAAGTAAATTGAGGACCCAAGATTGTTGGGGGCAATAAGCTAACTTTGTAAAAAATGCCGCTTGGGGGGGCAAAAAAAAAAAGCCCTAGTAATAAGCAGGCATATACAATGGAATGAAGGCTATTGCCGAGCACTTAGCATGGTGCTCTAAAGAATGTAAGCTGCCTTGAATCTCCGGAGAAGGGCGGCATATAAATGTAAATAAATAAATAAATAAATAAGGGAAGGAAGGACCTGGAGCTTGCCCACGCTCTGTCTGACCTGGTACATGGACAGATATTCTCAGCGGGAGACGGTCCTGCAAATAATTTCACCCATGCCATTTTGGACTGGCAAGGTGATAACTAGGATTTTGAATTGCACCTAGAGACTGACAACCAGTGCAGTCACAGAACAGTGATACAGATAGTCTTTGAATTACAACTGATTGTTTAATGACCAAAGTTATGATGGTCTCAGAACGGATGTTTTACGGCCTATAAAACACTTCTGGCCGTTATAAGGCATTGCACTGCTCCCCCAAAGTCACATGATACTGAACTGAGTGCTTGGCAACCTAGTCATACTTACGACTAGCTACCAAGTGCCCCACAATCATGCAATAGCCATTTGCAATCTTCTCTGCCGGCTTTCTCAGAAATTCAGTGGGGAAGCTGACAGGGAAAACTGCAAGCTTCTGCCGCCGCCTGCTGACAAGACTCCCTCTCTTTTCTGGGAGCTGACAAAAAGAGCTGCCTGCCAGGAGTAATCTCTGTGTGAATCTAAGATTTCCTCCCTGCCCAGAATTGAGATTTCAAGCCTGTTGAAGGATTTCCCCTCCCTCTTGTTCACTGCAGAGAAATCATTCATTGGAATGGAGTTAAAACCCTAACAATTTTTTCCCCTTTTCCTGCAGTAAAATGTAGATTATTCCCCCATCCTATAGAATTTTCCTGCCTCTCCCCAAGGCACCCCATGCTCCTTATCTGGGTCACTGTCTACTTCATCCAAGAATGGACACAGTATTTTTACAGGGAAAGAATGACTAGCTGCATTGATCCATTAACATTAGGATGGCTATTTATTTTATTTTATTAAAATAAGTTTATATAGCCGCCCAACTCACGCACAGTGATTCTGAATGGCATACAGCATTAAAAATTCACAGTTTAAAATTCATAAATAAACCTCTCCCCCCCATGGTGGTGACAACAGAATCAAATATGCCACTTGATTAGGTCCCAATAGGGTCCTCATGTCTGCTGACAAAACAGTGTCCTCAAGGCCTTGCAGAAAAGCAACAAGGTGGGAGGGCAATCTTATCTCTTGGGGAATTAGATTCCAAAGGAAGGGAGCCACCAAAGAGAAGGCCCTTTTCCTAGGTCCCATCCAATGTATTTTCTTGATAGTTGGGATCGGTTATGAAATGGAAATCATTGCTAGATGCTAACAAATAAGTATGTGTATTACTAACGTTTAAGCCATATTTGGAATTTTAAGCACTTCAAATTTTATCTTTCACTGCCCTTCCATTTCTTAAAATGGACAGGAGTACCAGGTCTTCCTAGTCAGATACTTTGCTTGTTCATCAGACAAGCATTCACTATTTTTATAAGAACATAGATAAGCAGATCATGGATTCAATTCAGAATGGAAGACTGCTTCCTCAATTCTAATTATGACAGCCAGAAGCACACTGTTATTAATGGCAGGAGATATACTTCTGGAAATTAACTGGAAAGTAGTTGAAACAACTGAAGTCATATTTATGTCTGAATTCTAAATGTGTAATGTAACATTTAAGTCTAGAAGCAGACTAAACAAGTAAACACACATTGAAACTGAATTAAGACTTCAGAGCATCAATTATCAGATGTTGAGAGGAAAAAAAGCAGAAACAGCCACTAATACTGTACAGACTAAGATATGATTCAATTACAGTCCTGTAATTCAGTTAAGGTCATATCCATAACAAAAAGCAACCAGCAATTTTGTCCTCTTAATATACTGTATCTTGAAATACTTCAACAACATCTTCAGGTTCACAACTTGTCAAATTTAATAGCCTTCGCTAATAATACTACAGCTAACATGATCTGAAGCAATTTCATTCATAAATAGAAACCTTTCTAAAATACCTGCAGTAAAAAGGAAGTAGAGAAAGAAGGATAATATAACCAAAAAAAAGATCCAAAATATGCATTTTCTTCTGACCAAAAATTAATATTAAGATTAAAAGTTAAAAAACTTTTTAAAAAACTTTTAAAAAGTAAAAATTCTTACAGCATAATATTGGCATCCTGCTCTTCTTCTGAATGCACAGGCTCCATCAGGATCATTTTCTTCTTCTGGCTCAGATATTGGTGAGGATACCTAGAAGCCAAATAAAACTAATTTAAAAACACAATTCATTGATCATTCCTGGCAAATATTTTCTTCCTCAGCTAAGCAACCCAAAATATTTAAAACCAGGAAATGCACATTAAAAGTGAAAATAAATTTCAACAGATGGCTTATGAAGAGGCTTCTTGATAATAGTTTGTATTACGTTCGGAGAAATCAAATGCCCAAAGATCCCAGTGAATTTTCAAAAACTCAGCTAGGTTTTAGTCATTTTCACAAACCTAATCTGTTCTTTGAATTCCAAATTACTGTTAACATACTATATGATATTTTATCACAATGTACCTTTAATCACAAATCTTTTTTTTATTTTAAGAAAAAAAAAACAAATTCATATTGCCCACCCCTCCTTTTCTATCCAAATATAAATCAGGATTCTTCCACTTACATCTAAAAAAGATCTGCTTTATAATGTGGCTGACATGTTATTACCTGGGGGAATTCATCTTCATCTGAACTGTGGAAGTCATATTGTTTGATATCACTTTTACTGATCACAGGCAAGGGCTCAGTAGTAGACTGCTGAGGACTTATTACACTCTCAAGTTTAGGCTTCTTTGGATACTTCTTCTTTTGACGGACAACATCAGACACTTCCTCTTTTAGAGATGAATGGTGAGCATGCTGTTTGTATACAGTAAATTTTGGACAAAACACCCCACATTGTTAATAATTACCTGATTTTCATGAGATAGTAAATAACTTTTTCTCCAATCGCTGCCCCCAATTATATTTACAAAACTCTGGACAAGTAGCACATAGAGCATATATTATTCAAAGATTTAGAAACATTTATTGCATTTATCTTGTATCATTTTAAACTAACTTGTATCATTTTAACTAACATTTTAAACACTTAGTATTTCTAAAGAATTTATGTCTAGTATGCATTGTTTCTCCCCAGTGAAAAACATAAGGTTTTCAAAAGGATCTTTCTCCTGTCATCAAATTCAATTTAAAAACAGCTAAAGCAACATTACATTTTTAAGATTTTTACATGAGCTTAGCATGGAAAACAAGAATAGTTCAAATAAAGAGTGATAAGTGCCTACAATGTAATAACCACTAGATGTCATCAAAGTTAAAAAATAAAGATAAACATTTAAACAAATCTAATCTTTTAAAAAATATTTGGACATTTTTAAAAAAAGCATAATGTTATTTCCTACAAATAATGGAAGCCCGATCTCTAAAATCTCTGAAATAAATACATACAATTCCATTATTACGTGGATATGACTAATGTTTAATTTTGATAAAAAAACAAATCATCAAATAATTAACATGTATTGAAAACACTTTTGTGACCATAAAATTGTCACAAACCTAACATTTTAATGATTTTTAAAGAATCCTAATGATGCATTACCTAAGAGATGTAGAAGTAATGCTAAATCAAAATACTGGTGTGAAAAATATAAGAGGCAATATTACTCTGTCGGAGATGTGTGTAATATAGTGTGGGCAATCTAAAGCCTGCAAGCACCCAAAAGTATGTTTTTGCAGCACCAAGATACTGGACTGCAAACAAAAATATGAAATCTTCATTGAAACTTATACCCTAACCCAGTACAAACTTGCATCAGCATCTGGAAATTATCTGTTCTATGGCTTTACTGTTATTACCATCCCAGTATCTTTTAGAAAGCTTTCCTACTCTTTCACTAACAACTCTATAAGTTTTGAGGAATAAGTAGATGCGATTAAGAAAAACTATCTAGCATAAAGTTGTGAAAATTCTGTATAATGGGATATATATGCAAGCTTAAATATACTGCTGTTTTTACAAGGATATCAGTCAGTTTGGCATAAACAGTAGAAACATTGCACTAGCGTTAACAATACTGAATCTAATCCACGTGTAATTGTTAATGCTCTAAATTAAAAAACGGACAGCTTCCCAAATCAACTAAAGTTGATTTTCACATAGCTACCAGTAGCATCATATAACTGATTGTATTGATCTACTGTCTAATATACAATATGCTCAATTTAATTTTTATTTTGCTTTGATGCCACTGATGGAAATAAACATAACAGGATAGGAGAGAAGAACCGTTACTATATGTTTGAACAGCCTCTAATACTTCCCACATTATTTAGCTGAAAAACATCCCTCTAATTAAGCTATAAATGTAACAACTAAAGTTAGTTACCTACCTTAACTTTACATTCTTGAACTTTGTGGTGATTTCCATTATGAAGTGCTGCAGGGGTGGTGTTCATCTCTTTCTCAGTTGAATTAAGCTTAACTTCATTAAGTATTTCTCCTCCATAATCACCCAAATGGTATCTTTTAAAAGAGTGAGAGAGCTTATAGATCAAGAATATAGCATAATAAATGAATCTTTTAAAAATATTTTTATTTTACAGAAATCTTACAAGATGTTCTGATCATCTTTTAAAATTCAGAAGAGCAGATGAAAAATATTTTGTCTGAGGTCATTTTACAACTGATGAAAGATGGAATAATGTTCTACACACACTGCTATATTTGTTAATTAAGGCAATTGCGTATCACAGGTTAAATATACTACAGATAGTCCTCAATTTACAACCATAATTGAGCCCAGAATTATGGTTGTAACTTGAGGTATCACTTGACTGGATTTAAAGTTATGATTTTTTATTATTTTGTTAAGCAAATGCAGCAGACATTACATGAATCCATTTTCCCCCAATGGGTGGGATTTTTTTTTGCCAGAAACCAGAAGTAAAAACCAGAATCTGACAAAAAACATTGCAGAGTTCTGCAACTGTCCATAAAGTCAAGCCAATGGCTAAGACCTCAAAATGTGATTAGATGACCACAGGATATAGGTGGCCACCAAAACTTTTGCAAACAGATCATAAGTCGCTCTCGGGAGATCCTTCATATTTTAATGATTATTAAGCAACCGGTCTTCAGTTGAGGACTGTCAATACTATTTGGAATGCAAGATGACCTTCCTTGATAAGAATGATTAACTCAAAGAAAGTTTTACCTTTTCTCCACAACTTCTAATGTCAAATGTAGTAACTCTCGTTTTGTTTTTTCTCGTCTCTTAATCATCTCCAAAATTGTTATGGCTCTACTGAACTCTCGTCTTAGTTTCAGCATCTTCTCATAAGAGGCTTCATCATTTTTCCGATTCTGTTAGAAAGGAAATACCTATATGAAAAACGTATCTTGAACATGTAGTCAGTCTGAGTTTAAACTTGACTTTATATGGTTTTTAATAATATTGAATATTTGGAGGGCTTAGAACATTAGAAGCAGAATTGTCATTCTTCATTGAAGCTTCTAGGACAACTAAAGTCTGCTCGAGAGCTAGAAAACCATGCAGTTTTCTAACCAGTTTGGGAAGGGAGGGAAGAATCACCAGAATTTAGGAGAATTATCCTGCCTAGGAGAAAAATATTCTCTTTGTGGAACACACTTTGAAATCCAATCTTTAATGAACAAATAGGTTTTTAAAAAGTGCCTGTCTGGTGAATTGAAATACGAAATAAAGAATTATGTCTGTTTGTATTAATGTATCTTTTTTCACAATCTCCATGGATTTTTATGCCATGTATATAATATACTTGCCATTTGAGAAAGGAAATTAATCTTTAAAATTCTGTTTTAAAATTAAAGCACTCCATGCATTCATACAAGGAATCATGCATATCCAAATATCTCAAAAATCATAAAAATACAATATTTCAGTACTATAATGCAGTATCTCATGAGTTTCCACAATCTTACATTTGGGCAATTAAAGAAGTTGGCCTAGGTATGCCAACACCCATGGCTGTCACAATAAAGCCTTCTTTTGCCACCTTCTCACAAATTCCATTCAACAAGAGCATATGTTAAACTGACGTTCTCTATGCATGTTCCTAAAATTCATATGTCTGTGTGCTTGTCAAATGTATATGCATACAGTAATATAACACATGCTTTAATGAATTCATTTGCCTTTCAAAGAAAAGGCAAAATAGTATTGCACCTTAAACTGTGGTTTGGATATAAGTTGCCTACTGTCCATAAAACAAATGTTTTATGTGCCCTCTGATCCACCAGGAAAATATGAGGATAAAAGTCCCACAATTAGATACAGGGACATTGAATTCTCATAGCAGCTCCCTACAAAAACCCACATATTAACAGCAGCAAATGATTTTATGGGGAACATTGTGTTATTTATTTACTTTTATACAGGTTGCACATCTTTTAATAAAAGATAAGCTCTCAAAACTAATAGTAAATTGTGTGTAAGCAGCATTTAAAAAGCATACACAAAGCAACTATAACAACATGCAACTTTTCTGGGGGGGAAATTGGCCACTAAATTCAGTAACCAGTTGCACCACATTCAGCAGCAATAAATTGCAACCAAATGCTCGCTGCAGTTTGTAGACAGTTTTTCGCATTGCTATGTAGACATTTGGCTCCATTCTTCAATACAGACACATTGGAAAACCACTGAATTGAGAAAATTACCTTTCTGGTCTGCATTTTCTCAGTTCTCCTCCGAAAAGCCACATAGGGATCATTGTTGGTAGAACCATCTCTTTTCTCTTGTTTGATCTGGGGGATGAGAGATGGCCCTCGGCAATTCTTACGTTTCCTTACCCAGTAGTCATAGACAGCCTTAATAAGATAATCATCCTCATTTAGCAGCAGCTTAGCTTCCTGAAGCGTTACAAGCTGAAAGAGATACAAAAATACATTTCTAAAACAATCACATCAGAGATTTTAGTAGCTGTTCTTCACAATAATTCAAAATGTGAATTCTGTATGGAGAAATATAGAATCAATACTGTACGTATATAAACACAGTTAACATAATAGAGTTCTCAAAAATTTCTTCATGTACCCACAACTATTTTTTCCCATTATATTCTCTGGACACATCCAAAGAAATATATTGTTAACTATGTTTATGTATGTATAGCATAGCATACATCTCTTGGATACATCCTCCACAGCTCTTGCATGGCAACTTTAAAAAAAACCACACACACATACACACACACACACACAGAGGGAGAGGGAGAGAGAGAGAGAGGGAGAGAGAGAAAGAGAAATTGGTCATATTTCTAGTAGCAAATACTGCTGTAGTCAATGGAATGGCACAACTGAATACAATTACCCTCATCAACAAGTATATAAATTATCAAGAACTAAAACCTAACTTGTCTACAATTTTAAATGTGCTTCAAATTCAGTAATTTTATCCAACAGCTTCTCAAGTATTTAAATTAAGGTATTTAATTTTCTCTATGTCAAATAAAGTTTTTAAGAGTTGTTGCATATTTTTTTATTTTATTCTTTTAGGAGCCTAGCAAGTACATTTGGATATTATATCATAAAAATGGTGCATGTATGAATGCCATAGTAAATATGCTTCCAGCCTTCTACTCAATATGAGATCTGTCCTGAATTTTACACATACAAACCCTTCAGTGAATATTATTTCGCTGTAAACACAGAATAGTCTGTAGTGTTCAGAGTATTTTAAAATCTACTTTTAGCTAAATCATTTTGTCTTTTTGTTGAAGAAAAAACAAATTGGAAATGTCAATGCTTCATTTTATATAGGTGTGTTGTTGCATTTTTACAGTATTTAAACTGTTAAAACCTTTTTATTCATATGTAAAATGATTATAAAGACAATTATAAATGCTCACAAATAGATTGTGTTCAAACAGATAAAAAAACACTGAAAGAATGAAGTATTACGCTGTTGTGGAAATAAAAATAAGTCTGCAGAAGAAATGGTCTCTTGGAAGCTTTTCCGCAATGGCAAAAATGGAAGAAACCCCCAATGTACCTGATCAACCTAAAATTAGTCCTTTCTAATTCCCATTACAATAAATGGGATTTCAGATACTTACAACCTATTTATATCACTGATTTAAATGGGACTTCAATGTAATTAACTTTAGATTGGAATTTACTCAGAAAACCTTTCAAACCAATTACCTAGCAACTCTTAGTCTTTCTTTCTAATAAGACTATCTTATCTATTCCCAAAGTCAGATTTCTGAGCTGATATGAATTATTACTCACATTCATCCTCCCTCAATAGTGTCTAAAGATGACTTGGTAATTATTTTAAGGAGAATATTTCTTAGATAAATTTAATCTGCTTATTTTTGTTACCTTTTTTTAATTAAGTACCCAGACATTCTGGGTGGTCATGAATTCTGAAAGGTGACATTCTTACATGCAAAAATAAATTGAATGAATTGGTTCTTAATTTCCAAATGGCAGATTCATTTATTTTAGATATTTTAAGCCACAAATTCTATTAAACAGTTCAAGACCCACTCCTGAAAAATTATAGTTCTTTTTTTTTGTACTGATATATATTTGAGATCTATTGACCATCATAACAAATTCTTTAAAATGGAAAATTTAATAACATTTAATGGAAAATTCACTTCACAGTTGAAAGACCAGGCTTTCCACTTTGTAACAGCTATGTAGATTTTACTGTATCCTGCATTAAAATATTACATAAAATCTAACTCAATTCCTTTCTCTTTCTGATATTTGCTTTCAAAAGCAAATATGTATTCCAGATATTTTGATTTGATTTTTTTATTATGAACCAATAAACGTGTCAGGACTCCTTTGGTCTTTTTAGCTGCCAAAACGTTCTACTGGATTAAAGCAAATAACTTCCAATCCAAAGAGTGGAGACCTGTATCTATATTATAAAAGGCAATGGCAATATTAATACAAATAATCCAATCAATTCAGCACACTCCTTTCCATTTCATACTACCTGGTCTCATTTTATACACTTACCACAACATAAGGATCCAGCTTTTTTTGATTTTGAAATCTTACCACTTGGCAATATCAATAAGCTGAGGATATATGTGTCTAAAAGTTTCATGTTTTAAAGTAGAATAACAGCTAATAAAATATTTAGCTTTATAAAAGGTATGTGGGTCTTTTTCTACATCAACTTATTTAAAATAATTAACAGACACTGAATTTTGGAGTAATTCAAATAATTCAAAACAATTTGGATATAGAAGTTTGAAATTAAGTGTATGGTTTGTACTGGAGAAATGTACATGTATTAATCAAAGAAGAAAATAACAGGTAAAATAATGTTTCTTCAATACTTCAAATATAACATTTATGGAAATCATCGCTTTCTCACTGCATTCACCATAGCTGTAACAGGAGCCCAGCCATAGTAGTCTAAATCACTACCTGCCTAAAATCATCTTGTCTCCTTGCCTGAAATAGCTATTATGTGGTATAAGAAATAGCTCTCAAAGTGAAACAATTTCCACATACAAGTCAAGGCCTCTAATATTATAGTAGAGATGTATACAAAGTGGAAAAAGGGGAGAGGAGCAAAGAAAGGAAAACTCAGGCAAATGGATGCATACAAGTACTCCTTGAATGATTTATATATCATAATATTTCTTCTTAATTTATTTATATAATATGAAGGATGTATATTTAGCATTTCTGGTAATAAGAAATAAGTCATGCATTGTAAATAAAGGCATCCACATTTAGCAAAACTAATAAAAAATCAATTTTATTTGCAACTGCTATAATGAAGAGTTGAGAGGGGTTGTTGAATTCATGATACCTGATTAGAACTAGCTTTTTCAAGCCTGTCTATCATAATTTCAAATTGCAGTGGTTTGATTTCCATCTTCCGATTAAGCCTATTTAATAATGTTTCATCTTCTGAGTCCATATCATAATCAGGTTGTTCATTGTCCAGATTAAAGGCTGAAACACAGAGAAAAAATAGTTTAATTTAAAATGGTCATGCTTAAATGGATATAAATATGCTAATGAACTATATGTGGCCGGGAGAGGGGGAGTGGAATGGCTATCTAGTTCAAATATTGGAAACAAAAGATAGATTTTTATTACTGGTCAAGCCATTCCCTCGATCGCCAAGGAGTTAAGAAAGATGTCATGTGTCAGAGCCACAGTGCACCTTAACTGCAGAAAAATAAGTATTAAGCAACTATGGCAAAATAGTACCTTGACTAAAGAAAGAATCATTAGGATTAATACAATGAAAATCAGATACTTTGCAAAACATTTACAACAAACCAAGCTGTGAGATATTGGATCTTAATACCCAAAATCAGTAGACTGTTATAAACACATTTTCAAAATAATAGAATAAATTACAACACAGAATAGAGAAAATCATATCATAATTTTAACCATGACCTTTATAATGATCACTTTATTTATCACTTCTTTACTGGTAGTTAGGAAAGGCTGATTTTGTATTTACTATTGAATTTATATCCTATCTGTTAAATTAAATATCACCCATGTCATGGTTAAATAAACTTTTATCTGACTTCCATTTTTATAAAACTTAATATCAAACAGCAATGAAATCAATGCAACTAAAATAAAAAACAAAAATTATAATACATTTCACTAATGAACAAAGGCTTTGGGAAGCACATACATTTTGGACTCTTTTTCTAATGTTTGCGATATCTGAAAGCAACTACTTCTTGTGAAGTGTATGCCATAGGCTAGACAACACTAGAGAAGGATGTATCTGTGATGTGGCGTAGCAAGCTTCTGATAATAGAGAAACCTATCACGTTTATGTTGTGATAGGCTATGATTTAAACTCAGAGCAAGAGATGATATGCTATGCCTAGATGTTACTCACCCCATGCAGTGTTGAGATCCTGAGTTTACAGACTTTTTTTTAAGTAAGCCTATTTTAAGTATTAAAATATTACTGGACAGAGTGCCAAATCATTAATTCTTTATGAAACTTTCACAACAATGTTTTTTCTTATTTACAAATAAAATATTACAACTTATTTCATGTTCCTTTTCCAATAAGAATTTCATGACCCTACTTTTACAATGGAAGTGGGGGATGGAGTCAAACAAGGCATCAAGGAAAAAAAACCCAGAAATTCTTATTTGTTTCCCAAATTTTTTTGCCCATGCATCTTTATATTTCTTCTTAGAATTAAAAAAATGGGCTTTTGATGGTCACGTGACCTACCCTTGTAGTCAGTTATGTGAATGACACAACAAAGATGTTTCAATTTTACAAAAACATGCTATATCTTATTTCATTTATGTTAATTAGCCATAGGTTTTCTCAAACAGGTTTATATCACAACTAGCCTTTCACATCATATATAAACCTTTCACTTGTTATAAACTCAGTGTTTTGCAATAAATTACTAGTCAAACTAATCTTGAAGTCAGAAAAACAAAAAGAAAATAACATAAGGGCTACCCATTAGATAAGCATTATTAAGAGACACATAAATATCCAGGAAAAATGTGCATTTCAAGCACTAACTGGTGTTTACTGGAATAATTTTGTAGAAAAACAGACTTGCCTTCTATCCGCTTCCACTCTAAATTAAAATTGTAATTGGATGATTTTGGAGTAAAAATGCTAAAAGAATTTTTCATTTAAAAATGAACTCATAGAAACACCACAATTGACTTTCATAATCAGCAAAATATCTAGCTATTCTGGTATCAAAAAAATAACTAATTATGTTTTTTCTTTGAAACACATAGTAAAGTTTTGATGAAAACTAAGCCAGCCAAGGCGTTCTCTGTCTGTGAACGGTTTGCGAGTCCAGATATGCTGTAAGAATCCAAAAAATTAACTCTGCTTGTTTGCTCTGAAGAGCTGTCATCCATACATCTCTCTTGAGCTAAGACTGAGTCAAAACTGGGATACAGTCAAGAGACGCATGGCTACAACTTGACAGAACCCTGCAGAAAGGCAGAGTTAACCCATTCTTTGGATTCTCTCATCACCACACTGGAGAACTATTCATATATCTATCAATGAGAGAAATCCTCTGAAGTTACATTTTAATCACCACACTTACATTATTATAAAATCTATTTTTATCAAATTTTCTAAACATGCATGCAGGTCCAAATACGAAAGAATGCAAATTACGTTCTTGAAGTGATCAGTTTAAATCTCAGTATTTGCTTCCCCCATTTAAGAATTAAAATTTAGCTTTGGGCTTGCCATCTCTCCTAAATAAATAGTTAATAATGGCAAACGTTATAAGAGATAAGCAAGACAAGAAAGACACTGTTTTTACACATCATTAATATGTACATACAACATTCATATATTACCTGTTCATGGACCTTGATATTTTGAATTCTTTTAAACAATAACACAAAACTAGGACATGATAATATAAAATGTCAACATTAAAACTAAATTTAAAGATATAAAAGACCCGAAAGGTATTCAGAAGTATTGAAAGGACAACAGACTAGAAGTCAGGTAAATTTTATTAAACAATTCCTGCTTGCCTCATAACAAACCTGCAGAAAGACCTTAAGCACATCTTTTGGGATCAAGCCAGTATCAGTAAGACAAACCAATTTTCTAAATATCAGAATTTAGAAATTTGATATGTAAATACTTTTACTCCACAAAAATAAGAAAACAGATATGTTCCTTTACAACATGAATTTAATAACAACTTCCTTCTTTTCAAGAAATTTCTCTCAAAATCCCTTCCTTCCCATTCTGTGATTTTGACAGGCAATTAAAACAAACAAACAGTAGTTAATGCTGTACTTACGTTGAATATGAATGAACTGCTTTGGCTGTTTAAATTCTCCTTTGTACAGACGACTGTAATAGTTGACATTACTTTCTGCTTCAGGAACTGGAATAACCATATTCTCTTTCTTTTCTCTGAAGACTTGCTGTGCTGAGATTGCTCTTTGCAAATGGTGTTCCTAAAAAGAAGCATATTATTTTTATAAAAGCAATATATCCTGTTTTATCATATAGAAAAAATCTAAATTTGGGGAATGTTTTCTTTTAGGACAGTGAGATACATTGCTTGTCCTTAAATTTAGAAGCACAGTCTTTGAGAAAAATTCCTCATTCATTTCCACATGAGAATGTAAGTTAAGTTTGCGAGAAAGGAGGAAGGGCGAATCAAGATAATATAAAGCATAAAGCAAAGACTTGACCTAAGCTCTTGATTGTTCCACTAATTAAAAATATCTTCAAGATGAAAGTCTGGGAAAGCTATTTTTCCACTTTTCTAAAACTACAAATAAATAACATAAATATGTGTGGGCAAGCATTTTAGAAAGCAGCTTTAAGAGCAACGGACTATTGTAAAGTTTTTCCCAAAATAAAGGTTGTGAAAAGAAGATACTTGGCAAAAAAAAAAGATGAATGAAGAATGGGAAAAGTATTTAAAAAAGTGACATAAGCATTTTTCATATTTTGTAGCATCCACATAGTAGATGTTCAAAATTCAGATACTAGGTAACTGGTTACATTTATGAATATTATAGTGTCTTGGGTTCAAGAAATCATCTTTTGCAACCTTCTGAGAAGCAAAATCAACAGGGAAGCTATGATTAACCATGTTACTAACTTAATAGGTTACTAACTTAACCAACTTAGTATCATTTTGGGTTTTACTAATTAGATTAATTTGTCGTTACAGAAATGGCTAGTTTATACTATTATGGAAAAGTAAGCCATGCCCACAAATTAGGCCACGCCCACAGAACAGGTCAAGAAATTTGAATCCCACCCCTGAGCAAATTCCATAGTTTACTAATCTACCTGTAAATGAGAAAGAATCAAATAATAAAACAAGTCCATACAAAATGCAGAGCCACAACCCAGTTCATTATTGTGGCTAACCATGTGTTATAGTTTAGCATATTTTATGAAAACAGTCCTATTCTTGCTAATGAGCCAATAGCTCACACATTCATCTAATGAAATTAGAACCTAGCTTTTTTCAGGCCTCATCCAATCATGTAAGTATTATACAAAGCTTTGACTGAAAATCTATTTCCAAAAATAGTTCTGAATCTAAATGGAACTCAGCATTCCTAGAAAGTGAAAACAATTGGTGAAAGCAATTTCATATCAAAGCATTCCTAGCTTCTCAAAAGAAAAAAAGACAATTAAAATAGGAATTTTAATGGCAAGTTAGATGGAGAAATAGATTGCAGGCATTTTATTTTTGTTAAAAGAATATCATGGTTCAAGTAGATAAAAAACGTTAAGCAAGTTTCTGGTTTCACTTTTTGCATGCATCTTATATGGAGAACGGGAAAGCGCTACATGTTTCCCACAATATCCATGTTTTATTTGCGTCCTGTATGTCCACGTTTATGTGTGTTTCTATAAACATAACCTGATTATTTTAGTAAAATAGATTTTTTGTTCTGCTGTGTGATATCTAATATATAATTAGTCAATATAATATCTTGGTTTATGTTTCTCAATGCACTTTAAACACTTGCATATATAACATGTATATCTACCATAACAGTCATTTATAAAAGCCAATCATACCTTAAAATAATTGTAAAGATGCAGCTCTGGAACAACGTAAACCCAGGAAACTGACTGATGGCTTCTCTATGTAACTCTACAACATGGGTCTGTCCCAACTATACCAATATGAAATTGCAAAGACTATACAACAGCAACCGGATCAAAGTTCACATATACTTAAGAGACAGATATATTCCTCCTTATTAACAGTAAAATACAAACAGAAACAAAGCGAAGAACTATTCAAGGGAGATACATAGCTAATTTAAAAATAACAATTTTATGAATACTACAATAAACTGAAAGGCTACAATGGTAAGGTTTAGATTGAGAATTAGTTTTTGTTCATGAAATGAGTTCAATGAGAACTCTATGGTACAGCCAAGGCTATTTGCTGATGGAATAAAAGATATGGTTGCAAATATACATTCTCCCAAAGCTTTCGCAAGAGATAATCTATTAATGGTGGTGCAGTGATCCAGTTCCAAAGGGAAAAAGGTGATTTGGAATACTGCGGATATAGTTAATGTAATACAGATCAAACCTCACTATAATTATATTATAAAGCCATGATAGCCAGTAATGGGATCCTGTCTTAGTCGCTACCAGTTCAGTGGGTGATTGTGTGAGAGAACCTAACACATGAGCACCTAATGCACGCGCAGCTAACAAGCCAATCAGCTGAGAGATGAAGAAACAAAAAGCTAAGAGCAATCCTCCCACTCTCCCATGCGGTCTTTTATCGTCTCAGCTGATTGTGGAGGCTCCAGTAGTGATTTTTACTACCGGTTTGGTGAAACTGGGTCAAACCAGTAACATAGCACCACTGGTGATGGCAAACCTATGGCACACGTGCCAGGAGTGGCAAGCAGAACCCTCTCAGTGGGCACGCACACCATTGCCAGCTGCTCTTCTGGTTTCTGGAACATGTGCATGCTGGCCAACTGGACTTAGCAGGTGCTGGAGAACCAGAAAACAGCCCAAAAAATGGGCCAAAAGGCTGTTTTTTAGACCATTTCCTGGCCTTTTCCCAGCCATTTTTTGGCCTAATAATGTCCCGAAAATAGCCAAAAAACATCCTGAAAATGTCCCGAAAAGTGTCCTGAAAAATGGCTAAAAACCAGGCCATTTTGCAGGCTATTTTCGGGGGGGGGGGGGAGGGCGAATGGCCTGAAAACGGCCCTAAAAATGGCCAAAAAACAGGCATGCGCGCAACGACCAGTTGGTCTTTGGTTTTCTGGTGCTCTGGCATGTGCACATGCATGCCTTCTGGTTTGGGCACTTGGTGCCAAAAAGCTTCACCATCACTGTAAAAGTATTAGTTAAGCAAATTATCATATAGGTAGAAATATATATTAACCACATTATAATATACTGTTTAATTTGTTCAATCTAAAAAAAATAAAGCTTTTTTTTTAAGAAAATGAAATGATCTGTCAATATAAGACATTATAAATTCCAAGCACTAACATTTTACAAGGACCATTCCTGGTAGAGAATTCAGATTGAAAGGGTAATCATGTTCACAATTCTAAACAGTATGTTTATTCAGTGTTTAATGTATTAAACATGACAACATCATTGCTTTACCAAAATAAATGCATTTTAAGGCATGACAATTCTTCAAATACAGGAGATTTAACTAAGTCAATTTTCTTGATCCTCCAATATCAATGCACATGCTATATAACAGAAAGTCTTAATAAAAATATTTGGCTAGGGTCATTTATTCAACACACTGATCCAGCTAGATTTCTGATATGGGACTTTATTCGCTTTTATAATTCTGAATTTTATGCTTCCTTTCTACTCTATCTTTTTTCAATAAATCGTAATTTTTGCCTTTCAAGCTGTCTTGATTTCCTTTTTCATCATTGAGGAAATATATATTCCTATACACCTAAATAACTAAAATCTTACCTATAAAAAGAAGGAATATGAGGTAGACTAATCATACCCCAGAGATTTCATGGTATGCAACTAACTGTGCATGCATATGCACATCCACTTCTTTGCATGAGAAAAACTATGGTAGTAGCTTCCTAAGATGTACAACCCCTGCAAATAACACAACTGTTTTAAAAATTCAAAAAAGAATGTTTAATATGTGAACAAACACACTGAATAACATTTGTTCTGAATGTTTTCCACAGTCCTATGAACCCTCTCTCTTGCATACATAAGTCACTCTCAACACATTAAATGCATGCACCTACCATTTCTTCAAGCAGAGGTAACAAAAAAAAGAGAAATATAATTGAATTAAAAGAAATGGATAGTAGGCTGCATGGAAAGAGAAAGCTGTCAACAAAACAGGATGGAGATGAGGTGAGAAAAAAAAGAAAACCAGGTATGAATGCAGACAAGAGAAAGGCACTGTATAAAAATAATAAAAAGAGTTAAATTAAGTATGCAATTATTTCCAAGCCATGACTAACATTTAAAAAACTCTGCTTTTTAGCAGTAGTTCTTGCATCTCATCTTTTCAAATGTTTCTTCTGTTCTTCCCAGGAATGTAAGATGATCCCTTCCTTCCAATTAACAGGCGACTTATTAAAAAACACCTTAAATGCAAGGTTACACTTGTAAGTATCACTTAGTAAATTCCACTTCTGTGTCTTATTCCCTGTGTCTTATTCCCTGCTTCCGCCCCATGGCTTCAGGATGGCTGAGCGCCAGTCTCCATTTTCCCTTGGGCCTCTCTGCACAGCCGCCATGTCTCAGGATGGCTAAGCACTAGCCCGCTCGCTCGCTGCTTCGGGATAGCCAAGCGCCTGCCCACTTGCTCTTTTGGAGCCACGGCAGCTTCCTACTGAGCTGTCGAGTCACGGCTAACCCACTTGCTCATGGCTTTGTCCTGGCTCACTCTACTCACAGTTCACTGATTTGTTATTTGCCTCCTTTGAGTTCTGTGTAATCCAAAGTGTGATTAATTTTCTCTTTCTCTGGAGCACTATCTCTGTGCATCTTCTTTGCATGAAGACTGAGCAAAAACTGGGCATGCTCAGTAGAAGGAGGCGGAACTAAGCTTTGATTGATTCAGTCTTCAAGCAAGGAAGCAGAGACTACCCAGATGTTGGACTCTCCAATTAGCACAACTGAGAATGGATGTTGGTAAAACTTACCTGAGATGCCCCTTCTATAAACGCTGCAAGAGAGTCCAGGTCTAGATAAGACGCCTCCTCCTACATCATCAAGCTGAGTCTGCCAAGCTGATTAAAGCTAGGCACCCAGCTTTCGGTGAAGTAACTTGACAGATGTGGCATGTTTCTGAAAAATAGAAAAATGAAAAGAACCCTCCCCATCCACGACCAGATGGAACCAGGGTGGAGCTGGACTCTCTTGCAGCGTGTATAGAAGGGGCGTCTCAGTTAAGTTTTACCAACGCCCATTCTCCTCCACGCTGCTGCGAGAGTCCAGGTCCGGGACATACCAAAGCCAGCGTGTCCTAGGGTGGATCTAAGTCTCATCCACATCCTCCAATTCCAGAAATACTTTTTGGAGCACTCTCCTGACAAATGCTGACTCTGCGGAGGCGAAGGTATCCAGTTTGTAGTGCATGATAAATGGAGAGGGCGATGCCCAAATTGCCACCCTACAGATTTCCTCTACGGAGGCCTGGGTAGCCCAGGCAGCTGATGTGGCCATACTCCTGGTTGAGTGAGCCGTCAGTCCTTTGGGCACTTGGAGAGATCGAGTCTCATAGGCTGTAGTGATACAAGCCGTTATCAATCTGCCCATCATGGATGGGGAAGCCTTGGTCCCTAAAGCAGGATGAAAGCACACAAACATAGCTTCCGTTTTACAAAAGATTGCAGTCCATTTAATGTATACATGGAGAGCTCTATGTCCAGTGTATGCCATTTCCATTCCAACTCATAGTGGAAGACAGAGTCGTAATTATCCCAAGTCAACATCGTAAAGGAGCATTTTTGCTCCCAGAAAGCTTCCCTGGGGCCCATGAAGGCAAAAAAAATGGAACCGGGGGCGCACACCACTCACCCCCATGCTGTTTTGGGGCCTTCTGGGCCTCAGGGAAGCCTCCTAAGGGAGGCATTTTTGCTCCCAGGAAGGCAAAACATGGAGTGGGGGTGGGGTGGGGGAGATGCACCCCCTCCATGTTTTGCCTCCCTGGGCCTCAGGGAAGCCTCTTGGGTGAAGCAGTAAGACAGCGAGGGGAATCCTGGCATACCAGATCATAGGAACAGCTGATCATTGGGAAGGAAAGAAAAAAGAAATACCTTAAGGAGTGACTGGGATGGGGAGAATGTAGTCAGTTATGTCAGGCATGCATGCGATCTTGGGTAGGGAAGAGAGGTGGGCAGAAGGGTCAGGGCCAGCCAGTGGCACTATTTGCTGGTTCTTCGAACTGCACAGAATCATAACAACCGAACTGGTAGAATCCCACTCCTGGTTTTACTAAGTCTTGTAGACTGTTGACAATCCGAAGAAAGACTTCTCAGGAGACCGTGTCGATGACCGTCCCTAGGTGAAGAAGATGGGTGGTTGGGAGAAGATGGCTCTTGCCGCAATTTATAGAAAAGCTGTGCTCCTGCAGAATCCGAATCGTGGTTTGAAGGTGAGGGCCGAAGATAATTGTATGAGTATGTTGTCTAAGTAACATTAGACCCTCACAGGTAGAGTGCATAGAAACGCCACTAACGCCACCAGAACCTTCGTAAATATCCAGGTCAAATGGCATAGTGCGGTATTGGTAATGCTTGTTGTAGCAAAATCAAAGGAACTGCCAATGATGGAGCCAGATCAGGACATGGAGATATGCCTCCGTAAGATCTATGGACGAGAGGAGGCCGCCCTCCCAGACGCTCTCCAAGATAGTCTGGAGGGACTGCATCTTCAAGCGCCTGTAGGGAATGAATCAGTTCAGGGACTTGTGGTCAAGAATTGCCCTCTACTCACCCACCCCAAGGCCTTTGAGATACAAAGAGCCGGGAGCAGAAGCCCAGCCCCCATTGGTCCTCTGGAACCACCTGGATGGCTTTTATGTCCACCAGGTCTTGAATGGTGGATTCCATGAGGGCCCATCTGGAGCTATCCTGAGATGGAGCAGCAGACAAAAAACCTTGGAGGAGGGGGAGAGGAACTCAAGTCTGGAGAACCCAGACATCTGAAGTTTACTCCTCCCATCGTGAAGCAAAAAAGGTCAGACAACCTCCAATGGGAGGAGAAAGAAGGTGGTCATTTGGAGTGTCAGAGAAAACGGCTGTTCTGACCCAGGCTTAATCAAACTTAATAAAACACCAACTGAATTTAAAAGTAAAACCTTTTTTAATGCGACCCTGGGAATTACTTGCATTCCCAGCCAAAACTCATTAGATACAGTTCCTCCAGATAAGAGCACGCTTTTCAGTGCTGCAGAATGCTGCCAAGAAACAGAAGTCCAATTACTTAGAATATAAACCGACAGGAGTTCCAGCAAAAACAAACCAGAGTTCATAGGGCTTCATTGAAGAATCAGAATCTAATGAACTTCTTTGCTTCCTGCAAAGAACATCGAGGGCTGACTTTTATCCCTTATGGGAGGGGCAATCACCTTTCATTCTTACCCGAGTCACCCTCACTGCTTCAGCTACTCTCTCCTTCTAGTAGCCTTGTGCACATGCGCACTGGGAACAGACTTCCCTGGGTCCTCTGTTTCGCTGCTGCCAGACTCCAAAGGCAGCATCCCACTCTCAGATGGTCCTGGCCCCATCCCTGCATTGGATGCAGGACCCTCATCCAAGTCTTCGCCAGACTCCGATTGGTTCCCTTTCGTCCTCACTATCCGATACATCTGGCGTCTGCACCAGCTGCTGGCGAACCACAACAACAGCCTCCTCTACCTTGAAAGGGCCGCTTGTTAGAAAATAGTTGATGCCTGGCGGGATGGTCAGGTTGTTGCTCCTGCCAAGGAGGGAACACCTTCTGTCCACAAGAAAAGTGGGTGTTGGACTCCGTCCGAAAGGAAGACTGTCGAAAGTAAGGTGTCTGTCAAAATTCTGACCTCTTGAAAGACAATGGCAGAATCTTCCTTTTGTCCCTGCATTCCACGAGATATGGTTCTAGGACTTCCCCAAACAGGCTGTCGCTTGAACACGGGGAGAAGTAAACTTCCATTTCCGTCTGCCAATTCTGTAGCTACTGAAGATGTCGCCCTGCCACCGAAGACGCCATCGCTTTTGAAGCAAATTTCATGGAGTTCAAGATCGCATCTGCTCTGAACTCCGCTGCCACAAAGCTCTTATTTATGTCCTGGTGGGATCTGGTATCGCCAGGCAGCAAACGGTCCTGTAGCTGACGTAGCCAGCGCAGTGACATCCTTGTAAAGAATGATGCTGCAGTAGAGGCTCGGACCACCCAGGCCACAGCCTGGTGAGTCCGTTTAAGGGTCTATTCTGACCTCTTGTCAGCTTTTAGGACATCTTCCGGTTCCATTGGTGTTCTAGATGTGGAGACAGAGGCAACCACGGGGACATCTACTGACGGAATCTGAAGGCCTTGGCCAAGGAAGGGCCCACGTTATAAAACTGCCTATCATTAGAAGTGGGGCGGGGCCCTGAACCTGGAGAGCTGTACTGGAAGTTCTAGAAAAAGCTTGGGTGATGGGAGCACCTCAGCTTGAACAGTTGGTCTAGAGAACAAGGAATCGCCCTGGGCTATGGGCTCCCCAGAGGGTTCTGCTGTAACTTCATAGGGACCCAGCTGAGCAGTATTTTGGGCTTTATACAGCAGAGACTTGAACAAGGAAGGTCTAAAAAGACCTATAAATGTAGGTTGTTCAGGTCTCAAACCTTCATCCTTTTAACAAATTGGAGTCTCTAATCTCCCTTTCCTCTTCCTCAGACTCAGAGGAGTGGCTCTGGTCAGATGAATCTATTGAACACTTATCTTCATAGTCCCCTCATTCAGAATAAATGGAAGTGAATTTTTCTCAGGGAGTCTGGGCAATCTGGTCCACTCAGGTGTGGCTCCCTGTTGAGAGAGAGGAAGGAAAAATTCCAGAGCCAACCCAGTAGGGCAAAGAGTTGCTGAAATCTTTCAGCAATCCCGTCTAATGACCACTGAAACCACCTAATTTCCTCAAGTCTGTTACTTATAGGAGGTTCCACAGGGCGTAGGCCAGTAGCTATAGGGGTAAAGGTGACCTCCGCCCTCTGTCTATGGCTGCCCTGGGATGGATTATCATGAGGACTGGATGCTTCTGAAACCCAGGCAGCCTGCCTAAAACTAGGGCCAGTTCTACTTAAGTCCTGAGGAAAAAAGGCCTCAGCAGCTCCATCTGGAGACCAAGCCTGTAGGCGATGACTGGAGCCTAGATCTGTCCCTGCAGCCCTGGATAGAGTTTGTGGGCAGGCCTGCAAATCACCAGACTGAGGAGATGGTTGGCTCCTCCCATTCATCTGCTCCAGACTTCTAGCAAAGTGTTTTTTCAAAGCCTCATGTCTTCTTTTTTTCAGCTTTAAACTGAATTTTTGAGGACTTTTTTGTAGCAAAGGCTTTGGCCTTAATCATGGCCGCAGCCTCTTGCTTTGCTGAATGGGCCAGTTGTTTCTTCTTTCTGGATAGCCTCAGGGAAGTATCGGAAGCATGGGCCTCCTCATGGTCTGGAAACATAGACTGGACCTGTGCTTTCTCCATTTTATCAGGGCCTGACACTGAAGGTGCTGAAATCAGCCTCACTGTAGTGCCTCCCTAACTTCCATGCCAGGCGAGCGGTTCACACTGTGAGGCCTGAAGAAGTCCGCTTGTAAGGCCGAAATAGTAATTCCACTGATAAGTGCTCCGAAATAAGCACCGCAGCACCCAGCTGTTGAGCGCAATGAAGGAATATGTAATTAGCTGCGCAACAGCCCCAGAGTGGTGTGTGAACTTCGGCATGAGCTGAGGCTCTTACACCAGTACTCACAGGTGTCAGGGGCCGAGGGAACGTCACCGGAGCCCTGGCACAGAAGGAGAGCAGCTCCCTGCTCTCCACGAAGTTCCAGGCTCTACTGGATCCCTGGGAACCTCTGCAATGACTCTTGAGTTCTTTTCTTTCCGTTTGCTTCTGATCGCTATCTAGAGCTCTCAGAGACACGTCTGCTCATGACAAGGAGCTGAATCGACAGCTGGGTGCCTAGCAACAGGACTGGCTTTATCAGATTGGCAGACTCAGCTCAATGACGTAGGAGGAGGAGTCTTACCTGGACCTGGACTCTCGCAGCAGCGTGGAGGAAAATGACAAATTATGTGATATGCAACACAGAAATAAAATGAAAAAAGTGTGTTAACTTGCAAATTCTAAGCATGTGAAAAGCAGTTAAAGGGGTAATTAGAAAGCAAACTATTGTGAATGAACAACTGTATTCATATTTAAGTCAATGAAGAAAGTTTGAGTTTCCTCAGGTCAATTTCATCTGCATTGAGTATACACACCTACTTTACTTTGTCAGCAAATCTGGCAAAAGGGTTGTCTGTGCTTGCACATAAAGGCAGGTAAATCCAGGAACCCTGAAGCAACTTCACCGAACCTTCTGACAAAGGGATGCTGTGCTTGCCTCAACATTTTAAGGAAGAGTGCTATAACTTGAACCAACATGCTTCTTTATATCTTTATAAGGCCTAATAAATCCCACACAAAAAACAGGTATAGAATGATGCCAAAAATTCTGGATCTTTGACCTTAGTTTTGCAGTGTCTCTAATAAAAATTAAGCTTTATAATAAACCATTAAATATAGGGATATTAAAAGTGGTTATGGAGAATGGTTAGCAGTAAATTTCTGGGTCTTTCTTCCTCTCCAAAGAATCTGCTGTTGCACAGGTGTTAAAAGGGAAAATTACCAAAACTGGAGACAATTACCAATTACCATTTGTACCAATTCTTACTTCAAACACAACCGGTATTCAGAGGATCCTCTCAGGAAGCTTTCTGATTACACCATTGGACTTGCAGCCAACCAGAGCTTCAGATACTATTCAAGGAACACTGTTTAAATGTATACTGTGATTCTTGTCACTTAGATATAATTAACCTAACAGTTAAATATGGTAAGGAATATAAATGGAACAATTATGACTAAACAATAACAGTTTTTACTTTAAGTTGTTAAGTCACTAAGAAATTTCTGGTAGGTAAAGTAGCAAGTACTATACAATTTTAAAACAACAATAACCACCAGGTATATTGTTGTTAGAGAGCAGAGATTTACTATACCAAGTAATTAAGTTCTACCACACCAGATAAAGGAATACAAAATATAGAAAGAATGATTGGAACATAGATACAAAAGGGAATTTGCATCGCAACAGACTTCATTATTTACTCTCTTTTGTCTCCCTTTAGTCTGTCCATGCCAACTACAAGACCTAAATTTGGGACTTTTTTAAAAAAATATTAAAAGGCAAAAAGGATATATGACTTACAACCCAAACACTGAACATTCTACTTATGTCCATTCAGTAACATGACATTATTCTCCTTGCAATTCTTATAAGATGTTTCTATTTTTTAAAAAAGTACAACTACTACTACAAAATTTTGCTCATTTTATTATTATGGGAGTGGCATTTTCCATACATTACAAACAGCTTACATGTTTATATTACATTCTCTCTTCCCAAGCCTTCTCTCTTATTTTTCATAGAGACTAATATAAAATGTCTAATACCTATATATAGCATTAATATAGCTTATATGTATACAATCTAAATGATACATTTTTGTAAATAGCAATACTGATTTAGGACTCAACATTCATATTTAAAAGAATATAGTTCATATTTTATTGTTCTATTTTATTTTCATTTCATTTAAACTTTCTTTTTATTTCTTCATTTTTTATGGGCATGAGCCAGCAATCCCCTGACAAGATAGGTAGCAAATAAATATAATAATAATATTTCTCAAAGTGCTATTAAAATTTTGTCACAATTTTAAATCACTTTTCAAAAGTGATTTAAAGGAGCTTGGGTTAGAGAAATCATAATAAAAACACAAAATATTTGCTTATACAAGTTACTATAGCAGATGTTTTTAAAGTATTAGAATAAACTTACCTAATGTAAGCAAGAAACTCCTATAAAATATATTTGTGTGACTATTTCTTTTTTCATTTTGAGGGGACAGTTTGTAGCTACAAATTACAAAAGAAAAAATATAATATGGTGGGCAGAATATTTTTGTTTTTGTTTTTAAAAAGGTGGATGGGTAAATGTATATCCTAAGACATCCTGATATATCTCCTAAGAAGAGGAAAGACAATGGGGGAAGGTACCACTGTATCTACATCACGATCATGTTTTGTCCTAATGTGTATTACACTTACACACACACATAGGAACCATATAGCAATCTTAGAAATGTATCTAATTTTCGTAACGAAAAATGAACAGGTAAGACTTAGAATCATAGGACTGGTAGGGCCTTTGAAGGTCTTAATAACCCAACTTTCCTTGTAACATAAATCACATTAGCTCTATTCAATGATATATTTCCTGTGAAAGTATTTTAATCCAATGAACAGTTTCACTAGCACAAGGGAGATAATTTTTATATACTGTATTTCTCCCATTTTAACAATGCCCAAGTCTAATTTAAACCAATCAGAAGATCACTATAAAACTAATGATTTTTGTCAATTCTTGTTCCACTAATGGAAGATTCCCATCACTAAACGGCTTCATAAGACACAGCCGCCGCCCCCCCCCCCCCCACACACACACATTCCATCTCCAAGATCTGATTTTCTATCTATTTACCTCAAGGGTATTATCAATTTAGATGTTTCCAAATATTGCCACTGGCTTTGTAACAATTTCATATTTCCTGCTGTGCAAAGATTTTATTTTCTTAATTCTTTGGGAAATAGGAATTTGAGACCCAACCAAGTCAACACAAACTGAGTTTGTCATAGAAGAGTTAACATACCAATACTATAAACCATGTGTTTGGGTGCAAACAAAGGATATTAGTAATATGTAAAACTAGGGACTGTGGCTAGATCTACAGCACTGCATTTACAATTTTAAAGAGAGCCTGGATGAGTACTGAAATTTATAGGGAACATTCATTCAGATGCATTTTTGCAACACAGGAGCAAGAACTCTCTTTCCATATTATTTAACTTCAGCATTTTACTCCTCAACATGTTTTGAGGGGGTGTTCTTTCATTTGTTTGGTGTCCACTTTTATTACTCTTAGTTTGTCAGAACTATCTTCATCTCAAATACTTTGTGCCAGAGTTTAAGACCAAAAACAAAAATCCTTCTGAAATTAAAATGACAGACTTCAGACTTTCCAAGTTGCTTCATTTCCACATACCATTTTTGATGGTACTATATAATCAATGTATTTTAAAAGTATGATGACATTTAACAATTTGCAGCAGATTCTAATAATATTAAATTGTATTCTTGCAATTGTATTATATTACAATTTTCAGCTATTCTTATTTTTAATAGACAAATCTTTAATCATCTGCAAATTATTGTAGGAATAGGTTCCACTATATTCAGTGGCACTTCTGTAAAAATATGCACATATATTTGACTGTAATTACTTTAGATTTACCACTATTATTTTCTATAGAAATTGTATAAAAAATGCTTCTATATCGAGTACTGGCTTTTTCCTGTGTTTCAAAATTGAAAATGAAAATCTTTTAATCTAATCCACTGAAATAACTGAATTGAATCATTGGAACTACATTTCCATTACACTGGCATATTGACTTAGGCTACATTAAATGTACCAAAATCTTCCATAAAATACAATTCCTATACAAGAAATAACCTCTGACTTCATATAGACAGATTGGCAGATGTCATATACCAGCAAAATTGTATATTGTAAATGGTGTAGATAGCCAGTGAGGGATTACTCACATAATGTTCTATTGGAAACAATGTGCTAGAGTTGAAGGCCAGATTTAACTTTAAAAATGTTTTTTGTCTGTGTTCATATAAGACACAGTGCCTGCAATGTTCATCTTTCTTCCACCTTTTCATAGTGAACTTAACTATGATTACTCAGTTCTATTCTCTGAATCAGCAACATATTGTGTAGCTACATTAGTACAGCACATTGGTTCAAGTGTGATTGGCTGGAATAGGATTCAATTTATTGTACAGACATATTCATTTAATCAGATACTTTGTTTAAATTGTTTAGTTTAGCTGAAACAGAAACTAAAAATGAAGTTCAAAGTGTGTACACTCTTTTTTGATGGCTTAGCTAATTCATCAGGTATCTACTACTATATCAGTAAAATCAAGATAAAACAGAGGATCAGGTGACTTTTTTTCATTTTCTTCAATGCAAAAAAACAACAACAATGCATTGCAACAGCTTCTGAGAAGTTTCAGGAAATGATCAATGTAACATACTTTATAAATCTATGAAACACATTCTGTCTAAAATAGGTCAGCATATGCTTTTGACAGAAATGAATATGTATATTTATATATTATATTTAAACTCCAAGAATGTTAATAAAACTTTAATTTTTCATTTTAAACTAGTGTTTAACATGGAGTTCCAATTCCAGTTAAGAGAACAGCCCTGATTAGCTGTGGTACACACATAACACATTCTGGTTAAACAAACAATGGAAGAAAGGGGACAACTGAATATTTTATAATGGCTCACTGAATGCTTTTAACAGATACTGAAATTAGAAAAGCTTTATTTTTATATGTGCCTGGGGCCCAGAAGCTAGCCTTCCTTTCCTTATCATCGTAATTCATTTTGGGCAGTTAGGAAGTAATTAAGGATGGAATAATGAGAGTCATGGATCTTCAGTTCTCCTATCAGGTCAGTTCTCAACCGAAAGGAATTCATGATTGGGATCTGGTTGGTTGATTGCTATATAGGGGTTCAGCAATTTAATAGAAACTCTACAATAATTATTTTCCTATATTGTATGACATATAATCACTTCTATATTTTAAGAGCCCAATAAGTGAATGTATACTAGTTAATAAATTTCTTGTCTAATGCTGTAATAGTATTTTATAAGTAGAGGCACCGATATTTTCCCCCAAAACTTTTACAATATCAAATTATTGGGCTAGTCAAGAGGCAGTTTTCTGTTTGCCTTAAATTGCAAACAATACTATAAATTTACTATTCCATTTTATATTATTTTGTATTTATTCATGACTTCATATTGGTTATATCCCATTTTCCTACAGGCTCTCAAGTTGCTATATATGACATTAATCCTTACAAATGTATATTCACACGGTATTATTTGCATAATATTCTTTTCAGGTAAATAGAAAGAGAAATATGATGGCAGAAAAAGACCCAGTGATCCATTGAGTCTGCCTTTCATATTTTTTGTTTTCTTTTTAATTGATTTATTTTATTATTTTATTTTCATTTTTATATCTTTATTTTTTATTAATTTTTGGAAGATATCGCATGATCTACCAGTTTCCCCACTGACTTTTCTTGTTGAAAGCTGGCAGAGAAGGCCACAAATGGTGATCATGTGACCAAAGAACATTGCGGCCATTGTAAATGTGAGCCAATTGTCAAGTATCCAAATCAGAATCTAGTGACCATGGGGATGCTGTGAATGTTACAGCTACAAGAAACAATTTTAAGTCCCCTTGTTCAGGGCTGTCATAATTTCAAACGGTTACTGAATGAGGATTATCTGTACAAACAGGTTAATCAATAAAATAGTGCATTGATCAATACATTTGAAATATAACTTTCCCCATCTAAATATAAACAGCTACATAATTCATTTATCAACAAAAAGTGAACAACTCAAAACTCTTCAACAAAAAAAGTTCATTTAACAAAAATCTTAAACCAGAACCTTAAAACACAACTAAAATGTTATAGAAAAAAACAGAAGAGTAATTGTACTAGTTTGGGGTTATGTAGATCCTATTTAAATCTAATTGGGAGTACAACCCATAGCTGGGGTCAATCTTTAGACAACAAATCAAAATCAGTGTCTGGATTTGCATAAAAACTTTTCTTAATTGTCTAGTGGGGGGGGGATATACCGTAAGTTTTTTAAATGTTGTAAAGCTTTTCGTAAGAAAAGGCTGCAGTTTTTAAGCTTTATTATACCTGTAGTTTTATTATTTTGAGTAACACATCAAATTTGCCAAAATATAATTTCTATATTAGGAAGGTCCATGTTAAATTTCAGGTACATAATTGATACTTGTACAAAAGGAATTAATGATTTTTAAAAATGAATATGCCCCTCCCAAAATGGAGTACTAGAAATGTCAAACTATTGATTTTTGTTTTCCATCAAATCTTTCCATTCAGTAAAGTAGTTCATCTAACTAATGCAGTTCACAAAATACTGTTATGTTTATACAAGTTCTCACAGTGAGACTGAACAACAAAGTGGAATGAGTCATAAAACTAAGGATCTTCAATTTGCAAGATGCTGTGAGCAATTAACTAAACTACTGTAACAGATCAAGGTCACTTTGAATTGAAAGCAGGTGTTGGTCACAAAATCCAGTATCCCCTTCTTTCCCATTATTTTTTTTTTTAAAAAGGGAGTTCTCCTTCTGAAACACATCCAGGTTCTACAAATCAGATGGTTTTATGAGTTTGTGAAGATTTAAAAACGGAAAACAGGGAGAATCAAATGTATTCACCCTGTTCTGACTAAATTAAACTCAAGGCCACGTTCCCAGTTACTTCATAATAATCTTGTTTCATATTCTCCCTACTGTCAGGCCTATGAGTATACTGTACATTATATACACCATGTATTTTTCTCAAACAAAAAGAGAAAAACAAGCCAATGAGAATATAATCAAGCACAATACAACTAAATTTTATATAATTTTTTTAAAAATCTCTTCATTTATTGCTACCATACTGTTACCTAGAATAACAATAGCATTAGACATACATATCGCTTTACAGTGTTTTATAGCCCTGTCTAAGTGGTTTACAGAGTCAGTTATTGCCCAAAACAATCTGGGTCTTCATTTTACCCACCTTGGAAGGATGGAAGGCTGAGTCAATCCTGAGCCTGATGAGATTTGAACTACCAAACTGCAGGCAGCTGGCAATCAGCAGAAGTAGCCTGTAATACTGCACTCTGACCACTGTGCCACTGTGACTAAGAATAAGCTGCAATCCACAAATGAAGCTCTGCTGGATGACACCAGATTGTCTTGGTTGTGTTTTTCATTGATGGAGAGCTATTTACAGGGGATCAGTTGCATTTTAAGAATCTCCCTGTTGAAGAAGCTACACTCATGCAATCATGCATTCAGTTCCCCACCACGATAACTTGGACACCTTTGGAAACTCCAAGGAGTAGAATATGAAAGCTGTAATTCCTTGAGCAGTTATTCCTACAAACTGGTACAGAAAGGCGGATTGCTCTGATAGCAGAAGGAATACATAAGTCATTATGACTGAAACATAAAGTTCGACACTCTCAGAATCTATTTAGACAACACCCCACTGAGATCTACAGCCCAGCAGAGTAACTTTTTTTTTCTTTGCCATCTGACCCTGATTTTATTTTAATTGACAACTACTTGCAGTAGAATAGGCAGAACATTGGATAAGAATTCAGTCATGTCTGGAGAAAGTTTCCATGAGAATATACATGACTGATTCAGTATTTACTTACTTTATATAATCCGTACGTTCATAGAGCTGTGATGGCGAACCTATGGCAAGCATGCCGGAAGTGGCATGCAGAGCCATCACTGCTGGCACACGAGCCTTCGCCCTGGCTCAGTTCCACTACACATGCGCACGTGCTTCCTGCCAGCCAGTTGATTGTCGGGTATTTGCCGGGGCGGGGCACATGTGGGAGACACGCGCATATGTGCAAGGGGGCAAGAGTGCATGCACATGCATTGCATTATGTGCGCAGGCACATGTTTGCGCATGCATGTGCACTTTCAGCACGCGACAATGAAAAGGTTAGCCATCACTGTCATAGAGTATTTAAAACAAAAATATGCTAAAATACTTCAGAATAAATGCCACACACTTTGGGAATACTTCTTAGTAAATATAATTAGAACTGACTATAATTTCCCAAATTCTCTCCTTATGATTTGGAAGTACTTTCCAGTAAAATTAATGGACTATGATGGAAATGTCAATTTGCCTGCAATTATTAGTTTATATGCATTTCAAAATAGTAAAAATATTAGCACAAACTATGGGAATTTTATATAAATTGCTTTAAAATTACATCCATAGATAGATCACATTTTATATCTAGTTTAAGATGATACCGTTACCTTTTAACACAACTTTAGACTAGCTGTTTAGACAATTCCACATTTTAATTTTACAATTGAGTGATGTTATTTTGTTTTCAACTAATCTGTACAGTGAAAGACAAAATCAACGAAATGTAAATATTAGTTAGCTTTAGAAACATACATCTGACAAAAAACTAGCAATGAATTAGCAACATTAAAGCACCACTTTAAAATTCATAATAAAAAAAGAAAACACAGTTAAGATGTAACTACAAGCTACCAATCAAGGACTACAAAGCTGTCTATTTTAAAAGGCTAATGAGAAAGCCAATCATAAAGAAGTGCAGTCTTTGTTGTTGTTGACAACTCCAACCTCTGAAAAACCAATCAAGTACAATGTGGGCTGGCAATGAGGCGGAGATATTTTTTCATTGAAGAAATTCCTAAGGACATTTACTATGAATTCCGTATGCACACATTGCCCTTGTCATGAGCAATTTGTGCACAGCAAGCAAAAAATAAAATGATAGAATACATAAAGTCCAGTTTTTAGAGCAAAGAATGCACTCTTTATCCAAGCAAGAGTACAAACAGCTATTTTTTTTTCATATTGCACAACAGAGCATGGAGAATTTACACATGCAGCTTTAAAATTAAATTCACAATGAGATCAAATGTGACCTATAGATTAGTACCATGTGTTTGCAGCAAATTAGGCTCAGTCATTACAAATATCTTCGGAAAAGAGTTTGTTTCCATTTGTCAGTGACATCAAGTATTTGTCCCTGAAATATGTTAAGTCTGTGCAATCCTACTCATAGCTAAATTTAACCCCCCCTCCCCCCCATAAACATACATAAAGATTTCGGATTGCCCAAGGAAAGAATTGCAATTAGAAAGCTTGTCTCGGGAGTGAAAATACAAACACCCCAGACGTGTCAAGTTAACAGAGGTGAAGATTATATAGAAATTCAAGACGTTTTACTTTGCCTATACATTAGCCAAAGCAACTGACAGCTTAAGCCCATTTCCCTAAAGCATGGTTTGGAAAAGCGTAAGATGTCAAAGAAGAAGAAGGGAGGGGGCTCAAAGTCCCAAAACAAAAGGGTACAATGTTATTTTATGAAAATGTAACGGGGACCCAAGATTTTGCTTGCTTTCCTCAAACCTACGATTTGCCACTTTTATGCAGACGAAGAGCTACCCCCACTGGCTGCTAAAGGAGCCGCCAGCTTCAAAACGAACCGGGGGGAAAAAAGGGGGGGAGGCAAAGCCTGTCATATGAAGAATTGAATCCCTTGAAGCAAGGACTCTCCATCCAAGGGAATTAGGAACACTAGCGGTCCTCCAGGCCAAGTCGCAAAGGCCCGGCTCAAAAACCGAAAACCCGACCGAGCTCCTGGTTTAACAGCTCACAAGACAAGTTCCGGCAATAGCGGCCGGCGCGCATACTCTTCCATTCAGGGACGCCTTTTGCGCTTCCTTCCAGTTACGCCAGCGTAAGGCCTCTCCCCCTCTTTCTCCCCCCCCTCCCGCTAATCAAAACACTTCGCGAGTCCTGGGCAAGCAAGAAGATGGCGGAGCAAGGCCCCGCTTACGGCGACGGAGGAGAGTTTACGCTGCGCTCTTTACGCAGGCCCCATCGGAAACGTGCGCCGCTGCGGCGGGAAGCGTGCGTAGCGGCGCTTAGTGAATGCCAATGGCCTATTTCCCGTGAGGGGAGGGGGACGTCTGATAAACAATGGTGGGCCCCCCCTGCGCGGCTCCCTTACCGATTCCTCCTCCTTTTCCATGCCCGTGGGCATCTGCGGCACGGCACGGTTGATGGAGACGCAGTCATTGAGGTCGGGCATGTCCTTGCCGCGGTAGATAGGCAGCGGTTTGGCGGCGTCTAGCGCCCGGGCTCGGAAGGAGAGTTTGCTCATTGTCTCCCCCTCACAATAACACCCCGGGGCCGGGCTGGGGGAGCTGGGGGGGCGAGGGGGACCCTCACTACGGCCTCACCGCCGCCTCCCAGCCGCTCCCGACCCCGGCCCGACACACCATGGAGAGCCCCGCCGCCCCGGAACAGCTCCTTCGAAGAGCCGCCCGCAGCCCTAGATCCGCGCCGGGGTCGCTCGATCCGCTCCCTGCGCCATGGCAAACATGGCGGACATTAACCAAAGCGGCCAGCGATCCCGGCAACCAACGCGAGAGCGGGGAACTGGTGAGGGGGGGGGAGAGAAGAGAAGAGAAGGGAGGGAGAGCGAGCGAGCAGGCAGGCAAGCAGGCGGACGGGAGGGGGGACGATGGAGCGAGCCGGAGGGAGGGAGGGAGAGAAGGAAGGAGCCGAGGCGGCTGCGTGCGCACTCCCAGCCGGCAACCAGCGGCGAGCGAGACGTCTCCTCTTTCGGCCATCCCCCGCCGCGGCTTAGCTGCTGAGGAGAGAATGTCTCCCGTCCGTCCTGCGCCCGAGCCTTGCTGCGCGCATCCTACCAACAGGGAACCAACAGACGCCCCCTCAGAGGGGAAGAAGCCGTGTCAATGTCTCCCCTCGCCAGCTAGCGTTGACCCCCCTTACTCTTGCCCCGAAGGTCTTGCACAAATAGCTGCTCAGTTGCACACCTGGTCCTATGGGATGATGTTGGAGTGGGCTACGCCCACCTCACCTTCAGCACCACCACACGCCCCGTGTAAGCTCTAGAGGTCGGCCAGAGTTTTTGGGCTCGGGCAAATCGCGGGTGGGCTCGTGGTTGAGTAAAGCTGGAAAAATGGACCCGCGCCTCTGCTTTGGAGGTTGGAGATTGACAGTAGCTCTGTAAAAAGGAGGCTTTGGGAAGACCCGAGTTTACCCTGTGCTAGGTACTAGTTACCTCCTCTGCGGTGCTGCTTTTTCTTCTTTTTCAGAGTATTGCTGAATTAGCCAAGTAAACAAATAATCCAATCAAGACACTGCCAGAGTCATCAGTAAACAGCCCAACCATAGAGAGGCAAGACACCAGAATATAAACTGACAGCAAACCCACACACCTTACTAGCACTGAGGATGTTGCCTAGTTTGGGTAATGAAACATCTGCAAGAAAACAAGCACGCTCATAGAGCACCAAGGACTCCCCTCATTTCAACCTGCAAATATTCTTTATTGAACTAGCTAAGTCCTCAATTTGAAATTTGCTATCTATAATTCTTTTGGAGACCCAGAAATCGGTATAAGTTTAAAAGGCACTAGCAATGGGGATATACAGGTAGTCCTCGACTTACAACCACAATGGAGCCCAACGTTTCTGTTGCTAAATGAGACATTTGTTAACTGAATTTTGTCCCATTTTACGACCTTTCTTGCCACAGTTGTTAAGTGAAACACTGCAATTGTTAAGTTACTGGTAAAGCTGTTAACTGAATCTGGCTTCCCATTGACTGCTTGTCAGAGGATCACAAAAGGTGGCCACGTATCTTTGGGACACTGCAAGTGCATAAATATGAACCAGTTGCCAAGCGTCTGCATTTTGATCATGTGACCATGGGGATACTGCAATGGTCATAAGTGTGAGAAACATAAGATTTTTTTTTTCAGTGCCGTTGTAACTTTGAATGGTACACTGACATACGCATTGTTGTATGTAGAGGACTGTTTGTAATGTGATTTTAGGAGCTGTAGTGGGAACTTAGACAATTATAAAGGTTTGGATATATAAATTATAGCCAAGCTCAGAGAGCACCAAGGACTCTTCTATAGGTTATCCTGTAAAATATAAGGTAGCAAAAATGGATGTTAGAATGTATGTGCCCCAAGCGCACGTTGACAAAAAGGATCATGTCTAGCAGGTGACAGTACCTGACTGAACATGCCTGAAGCTAAACCAGACAGACTTGATTGGGACTTGAATGACAGACCCTCTAGTAACACCAAAGCCATAGGTTACATTAGGAACATGAAAAACCTCATAAGGCAGGAGTGACCAATCACTTGGGTACTGTTGCTAAGAAAACAGCATGGTTGGATACATGTTGATAAAGGTCTCATCAGAAATCACTCTAAACTCTGAAGTGTCTTTGAGAGAAGGATCAGCAGTCAGTAAATAAACAAGGGCTTGAGCAAGCCATCCCTTCCAGTTGGGGAAAAGATCTCAAGCTTTCAAAGTGTGGAGGATGTGAAGGAATAAAAGGAAGTAGAAACTTAGTATGAGGTGGAGATAGCAGACAAGGAGATACTTGAAATATTAGAGTCCAACAATTAAAATAATTCTTTTTCACACAGTACATGGAATTGGCTGCAAAAGATATGAATGATGCCACCAGCATAGAAGGCTTTAGAGGATGATTAGATAAATTCCTAACGGATGAGGTTATTGGTGGTAATGCATTACACCCCACTGGTAATACATTACACCAATATCAGAAGCAGTATTCCACTAGATAAGAGTGACTAGGTTATTGTGCTTCTTGGACCTTCCGCACTAGCAGGCAAAGTAGGAATAACTAGTTGCCTGTTCAAGGTCTCCACTGTTCTCGACTCACAACCCATATTTGGTTGCGAAAAAGTAGATGGCAACATGAATAAATGTATAATTATGATAAAATTAAAATTACTAGTGATTATTAGTTTGTATTATTTAGTTGATATTTAAATTTTACATTTTGTATTGTGATCTTGTATCTGTGGGGGGGGGGGCTGGCAAGAGCACAATCACAGTTACTAAGTAGGTATGATGTGAATGGACACTGTTCTATTTTATAAAAATTCCAAATTATTCAGTAGATACTGGATCACTGATCTCTCCTTTGTATATGTTTACTATCAGGAAAACTGTTGGAATACTTACAATTTAAAAATAAAATCTATGTTAGACAGAATATGCACCAATTTTAACACTCCTTCCAGCATTTTGCTTGGTGGTGACCAGGGTTATTAAATCAGCTCACTGGTAATTTAAACATCACATGTGAACATGTGTTTGGTTAGTTTTCTATGGATCCCTTACATGGCATATTTCTACTCAAATTTTACATCAGATTAGGCAAAACATAGACCGAGATATTGACAAATAACTAGTCAAGTTGTGCTAGTTGGGCTTTGGTTTGCAAATCCTAGAGTTATCAGATCTGGACTGCAAAATGTAGATGGCCTGTCGATAGCGACAAAGAATGAGTTTTCCATATCTGTCTGCTGCCATCTAAAAGTATCCAGGTTTTGGTAACCTTTTTCACATGCAAAGACTATTGATCTTTCAGTTTTTATTACCATCTTGCAGATATATTTCAATGGGAAGACTGTCTTTTTGTTCCTCAGAACAGCAGCTAATAAGAAACATTGCATTCTAATGGAGGACCTTTTTTATGCCACCAATATCCTTGATTTCAAAATTTTTGTACCAGTTTTCCTTGCTACAGTTCTGAAATATTCAAATTATAGAAGGACACCATATCATGTCTAATATGCTGATTTAAGCGTGAAAAGGTCTGGAAGCAAGATTGTACAATGTGATTGTATAATATAAATCTAATAGTTACATATTAGATTACTAAGTGTAATGTTTATATTTTCAGATTGAATATCATTATATAGAACCATGTCAGACAATAGTAACAGCAACCTAGGATGAGAACTAAAAGATATTGTCCAGCAGTAAAAAAATTCAACCAATTTCATTATACTAATTAATTCCTTTATTAGACAAAAATATGTGTAAGTTTTTTTGATCTTTATTCTATCGCACAAGCCAATATGACAACTAATCCAGAACAAATTCCTAAATAACTAAATTAACACAATGCTGTAATGTAAGTGATATAACATTTATATTCATACATAATTTGTGACTTTATTATAGTCCATCCTTTCTCTATTAGAATCACTATGTTTTGACACACATTCATGATTTCTTTACAATTTCCTAAATTATATTTAATGGATATGTGACACAACTGACATTTATATGAACATATGGGAATCAAAATAATACATATTCTCAGACAATAGCTATGCAAAACTTATCAACATGTTACTTGAACAGCAGTGGTGAATTATTAGTTTCTGTTAAAGATTGCAAAAGTATATTCAGTTTTTAAAAGCTTACAATAATACCTGCATGAAGTACAATAAAGTACTTGGACAAGATTTAGCAATATGGACAATGTATCCTGCACATATTGTGTAATTATTGCCTAGGTTTTGCCAGAGGCATTGCTGTGGAAGGCAAAACATGTTCAAGATATGTTTAACATTCAACGGAAAATCACTTAAATTGCAGTCCTTGGAATGAAATGTACGTAGAGTAGTTCATATAAACCTTATACTGTACTGTGGACCCACTCAATAGCTTGTGGCAAGTTACTGCCTCTAGGAAGAGATGAACTCTATGGGCAAGGAAGAATAAACTATAAAGCATCCTATACTGACCACTTGAAATTACTTTAGAGTAAGATTTATAGAATCTGATTTAAATTATATATTAGAATGATAAGACAATCAGTCTTTTAACATTCAGGGCAGATGATACCTGCAGAGTCTTTTGAGAAGCACATTATTCTTCTGCCACACATTTTGAAAAGGCACATTTCGTAATTGGTTTCCTTTTTTCCTCTAATACTTTCTAATATACAGTAAAATAAAATAACTTATTAAATAAAATCACAATGAAGTTTTTGGTGAATGTGAATAAACCTGGAGTGGGGAATGGGGAGGAATGTGGAAAGTGAAAACAGATTAGGCGAGTCCTTGGAACAATATTTTTCACATCAAGCTGGACAAGGGACTCTGTTGAAGTCTACTGCTGAGAGCTACTTTGGAATATGGAAGAACCATATAGAATGGGAATTTTAATATAGACTCTTAATGTTGGAAAGAATAATTTAAACAATCGAACCTCTGGTTATGATAAATCCAATCTAAAGCATCCTTGGTAGATGATTCTGCAGTTTCTGCTTTAAGAAATCCAGGGATCCAAAGTCACTAACTACTCAATACAGTTTATTCTACTGTCAAACTACTCATACCATTTTTTTCCCAGTTGATTATCTGCCATCAAAGCCATGTCAATTTTTAGCAACCAGATAGATAGATTTTTTTCATGATGGTCTAACTCAGGGGTGTCAAACTTGGGTCATCACGGCGTCATCACTTTTTCTCCTTCACTAAACCAGCATGGGGGTAGCCAGCATGTGTCGCATCCAGCCGGTTGTTTGACAGCCCTGGTCTAATTGGTTCTTTCAACTCTTCCAACAATGCACCTATTGCTACTGTAACTATGGCCATCTTCCTGCTGACGATAATCTTCCTCTCTTTCCTTCCACCTTTTTTTAAGTATCTTTTCCAGAGACCCGGGGTTTGCATAATGTGTCCAAAGCATAATAATTTGAAACTGGTCATTTGTGCCTCCTGTGAGGACTCTGATTTGATTTGATCCATTTGTTCATTGGAAATTCATCCCATGGTATTTCCAGGAGTCTTCTACAACACTAAAGTTTGAAAGCATCAATTTGCTTCCTAAATTATTTCTTCAAAGTCCAACTTATTACAGGTTTTTTCCTCTTGCTAGGTTGTACTGAGTTGTATAAAAATCGAGGAAAAGCGAACTAGGGCTATTTAATTATACATTCAAATGTGGTTGTCATTATGAAGCAAATGAGACTGAGTGGGAAAGCAGCAATATAGCTAATTACTACTAATGACAAATGTAAAAAAATGGGGGGAAGTCTTGGGATTCTGTCTTGATTTATTTGAAGTTCCATGGAACTTGGAAAGCACTTGAAAGGAAAAGTAAGAGTGCAAAGAAGAGCAACAAAAATAATTAGGGGACTGAAGGCTAAAAACATATGAAGAATAGTTGCAGGAACAAGGTTATGTCTAGTTTAATGAAAAGAAGGACTAGAGGTGACATGATAGCAATGTTCCAATATTTGAAGGGCTTCCACAAAGAATAGGGGATCAACTTATTTTCCAAAGGCAGGGTAAGAAACAATGGATGGAAACTAATTAAGGATAGAATCAACCTAGAAATAAGGAGAAATTTTCTCACAGAACAATTAACCAGTGGAACGGCTTGCCTCCAGAAGTTGTGGGTACTCCATCACTGGAGGCGTTTAAGAAGAGACTGGGCAGCCATTTGTCTAAAATGGTATAGGGCTTCCTGCTTGAGCATGGAGTGTTGAACTAGAAGACCTTATTCTGCTATTCTGTTATTCCTAATCAGCATGCTTATTACTGAGTTTCAGGTACATGATAGATAAGATGTTCTAGGAGGCAGCCAATAGCAAACCTATAAGGTGCCGATATAGTAAAGAAAAATTGGAATACTCATGTATGAACCATTCTGCCAAATGCACCATAGGAAAGTATAGCAAGGCTTTGGCTGCTTTTAGATAGTTTTACTGGTTGTAATGAGACTTATTGTCCAATATAACAGTCATTGAATGGCATTTTGTTGAGTAAGGAGATCTAGCTTCTTGATGATCATTCTGGAAATAAATCACCTAAAAATGAAAAGAATGACTCACTGGTGGGCAGACTGAATTTGTTATGAAGCCATAATAAATATGAGAAGTGTCCTGGGAGCCAGATAGATATCAAATCTACCCTTCCTATGGAATCCCTCATAATAGTGGCCAATTCAAGTTAATATATAATGTTTAGTCGTAAGTTAGGTTTCTTGAAATAGTAGAAGACATGGACAATGCCAGTAGTAATTTCAGTGTTAATGTAACAATTTAAGTTCCATAAAAAAAACCAAGATTTCACTTATGCTATGAGAGAGGAGGGGAAGGAGGGAGGGAGAGAGAGAATATTGTTTTTAGATGGAGAGAGAGAGAGAGATCTACACATATTAATAAAATCAGGCACATCCTAGGTTTAAAAAAAATACCGTATTTATTCGAGTATAACGCGCAAAATTTTATACTGATTTTAAACTGAAAATTAGGGGGTGCGCGTTATAAACGAGGGGTGGGGTGGGGTGGCAATGGCGGCCGGTCCAATGAGGGCGCAGGCGAATTGTGAGTTCGCACTGCGGCAACCATACAACAGCCGCGCACTATAAGCTACGAGGGAGACCCCTGCACGCTTCTCCCACTCAGCTCCCCCGGGTCCTTTGCCGCGGGTGGGGGGGGGGTCTCGGGGAGTGTCTCGTTTCCCCCCCGCAGGCGGAGAGCGACGGCCCAGCGTCGCCCACTTGGGACTGGGGAGGAACCATGCCTCCTCCCGGGGTCCGCGCCCCCCGCCCAGCACTCACCTGCTCCGCCGGCGGCTCTCGCTGGCCCGTGGGGACGCGCGCCCAGCAACAGCAGCAGCAGCCGGGGGGCATCGGTGCCCGGGGAGGACGGTTTCTGCGTGGCTCCCTCGCCCCCCGGGACCCTCCTCAGCCCTTGGGAAGCAGGCGAGGGGCTGGCGCCCCGACCCTTCCGCCGGTTGGGCAGGTTACGGCCGCCTCGCCCGGCAGTCGCCGCCTCTTTGGCCTTCCCGGCGGCCAGAGCCCGTCCCGAGAGCCCGCGGAGTCTCGCCGTGGGTGAAGGGCATCTCCTCCCGTGACAGCCAGGCCGAGCTCGCCCGGCAAGGCTGCTCCGCTCCAGACACCGGGGCCACCTTAAGCACCGTCCGGGGGCCGCGCGCAGTCGCCCCACGTGGCGGGCAGCCCCGGAACGTGTGCGGCGGGCGCTGGCGGAGACGGCTGCGCTGGCGGGCGCCCCTTCCCGGCAACCTCGGGCGGTAGCCACGGCCGGCCCGTCGCAGGGACCTCCGGGGCCCGGACGGAGCGTTGGGCGAGTGACTTGGGGCAGCGGCGTAGGCGTTTGTCTGTGGCGGGTAGCTTGCAGTGGGGACTAGCCCGGGGGCTTCGGGGCCTGGCGACTCTTTCGGGCTGGTGCAGGCTGTGGAGGACGGATTGCTTCCAGCAGGCGCGCCCTGGTTGCCAAGCCCCTCTTAGCGTTGCAAGGGCTCCGTGGGGGAGATGGAAGTGGGGAGGGCGAGATCGTTCTGGACAGGTGGAGACTTCGCGCCCACCAAAAAGCTTCCTACATGCTCTTGAAGCCCCAAATAACCCAGACAACCACAGTCCGCAAACGCCAACCGTTTCCCGCCACCGACTTCCAAAACTATCGCGACGGGGCAGAAAACCCTCGCGGCTGCGCTCGCTCTTTCTCCAGTCGCAGGGAAAGCGCGCACTATAAGCTACGAGGGGACGTTTTGTTTTTCGGGGCTGCAGCCGCACACTATACGCTACGAGGGGACGTTTTGTTTTTCTTCGCCCTCGCGTATAGTGCGCGGCTGCAGCCCCGAAAAACAAAACGTCCCCTCGTAGCGTATAGTGCGCGGCTTGATGTGAAACAAAATTTTATACCGATTTTTAATGGAAAATTAGGGGGTGCGCGTTATACATGTGTGCGCGTTATACTCGAATAAATACGGTACATCAAAAGTATCCATTCATCCTTTAGTTTTGCCTGTGCAATTCACCTTAAATTGCATCTATCTATCTTTATTGAAAAGTAAGTTGACTTACTCTTCACTGTGTTTCATAGTAATAACCTGGCAAAGTAGACAAGTGTCCACAAAATTTTATCAGATTATAACTTTGCCAGGCTTTCGGTTTACTCAGATAGGAGATATGCTTGATTATTTTTATTTTATATTTAGTTTATTTATATCCTGTTTTTATTATTTTTAAAAAATACGATGGCAAACACATCCAACACACCTTCCTCCTATTTTTCCCACAACAATAATCCTGTGAGGTGAATTGGGCTGAGTGAGGGTCTGGCCAAAAGTCACCCAGCTGGCTTTCATGGCTAAGACAGAACTAGAACTTGCTGTCTCCAGCTTTCTACCCTGATGCCTTAACCACTAGTGACTAGATCAAACTGACTCTCTAATCTAAGAAATGATTAATATTTCTTAGCATTATTGCCAATGTCCTACTAAAAACAGTTTTAGCAGTGATTCCCAGAATTAGTTTAATACTGAAAAAAATCACAATACTAATCTAATACATATCTCAGCTCCACTACCAAACCAGTCCTAAGAGCTAAATCCATGCAATGCCATTCACTCCACTGTTACTAAGATTGTAGATTGCCACAAGCAACCAGATTGAAAACAACCCAAATTAGCAACTAAAAACAGCACAAACAAATCCACCACCTTGAAGTAATGCTTAGAACAAAATTAAATCCCAACAAGAAAATACTGAACAGAATGCTATTCATTCCTTTGGGAGATCAATTTCTAAATCTTCTGTTCTCTTCAATAATGAACAGGGACTAAGTCAATACTCCCAAGATTTGATGGCGTAAGAAAGAAGACAACTGTATTCCACAAGGCATCTGAAATCTTCAAGTACTTTTATAAAAGATAGTTTTAGAGCATCACAATAGATTTAGCTCCCAGATTACTGGACCAGTATTAATTACTAATATATTCTCAAGATAACACATTGTATCATTTTTACTATGTCTTTAGGACATGCTAAATCCTTACCTTGAATTCTGTAAGTAATTGGAGCAAGGGTGGAGAAGCTACAATTCTTCCATAATTGTTGAACCCAGCTAGAAGCAGCATATAGGTGATGGACTTTTAGCAACATCTGAAAGGACAGTTTCATCTTTGTCTCGGGGATCCTTTTTGGCAAGAAAGGTTTGATAATCAGCTATGAATTTGTCAGCATCCTTAGTAAATTGCAGAAGATTCTAACTAAGTTTGTGGATGCATATTCAGTTCATATGAAACTCTGTCTAGGTCTGTTGGCTTTACTACTTGATCTGAAAAGGACAATACAGAGATGACTAATTTGCATATTCCTGGGGAGATTCAATTCTGCAGCCCAAGGATTACCCATCTAGTGCTTTCCAGATATTTGACACGACATTTCTCACAGTCCAGTGACATTAGCCATTCTGACTGTGAGTGAAACTCCCAAACAGCTGGAAACTATCAAGTTGCCTAACTCTCCTTTAGACCGCTACTTCAAAGACTAAAGTGAATTTTTACTCAATTTTTTTTTTACTCAGATGGCTTGAATAATTTATCTAGAAATATGCCTCTAATGCAGACTTTTTCAAATGAAGAGAATCTGTTGCAACAGCACTCTTAGGAGGTAGTCGGCCAGATTCTGCTTAAAAACGTTTACATATCTACCATTTTCCTGTGAATTTCATTCTATTTTCAACAGTTTGTCCCATCTGAAAGTTCTTCATATTATTCGAATAAATACAAGTAGATAATCTGGTTTGCAAAGTGCTTTGGGAACTACATATCTTTAAAAAATTAAAGCCAAGGAGGAAACGTAAATAGGAAGTAGACAGTGAAGGCAGGCGTGAGTCATTAGGTGGGGAAGAAGTTAAAGGAAAACTAAAAGAAGATAAATTGATGCAGAGAAGATAGAATACATAAATTTTCCTTCACCAAGAAGATATGAATTATTTGTTGGGTGGGAATCTGAAGAACTAGACCAACTCTTTGTGACAACAGATAAAGCTTCTGAGATCTTCTTCAAGAAATAATCAATTTCTCCCATATAATAATAATAATAATAATAATAATAAATATTATTAAAATAATAATAAAATAATAAAAATTAATAATAATCCCATTTAATGCTAGATTCTGAGGTCGTCCATTTAAGTTGAAAAATGTGAAATTCAGGACAGCCAAAAACTAAGTACTTCTTATACTACAATATTAATCTGAATATTTATATGTGAATAGAAGACTGATAAAATATGGATGTGCCTATACTATTGTTATTTTTATTATTTGTTGAAATTATTCTTCCTCTGTTAGAATGGATACATATCATATCTTTTTAATTTATTTACTTGAAGGCATTAGTGAGTCTCAGATATAGCTATGAGAGTTTCAAATTATTTCTCTAAAAATGAAAGTGGTAGCAATATTTTAGTCAATTCCTGACTTTCCATAATGCTAATGGGAAGTTCATGCGTGATACATATCTAAAACTTTGATCAGGAGCTTGCAAATTGCAGAAAATATAAATTAAGGGAGCTTGTCATGAAACCAATGCACTAATCTGGCTTAAAATTAGATTGGTTTAAATCAGAGCCTGTGATGCTTTAATATAAATGCATCTTTCTTTGCAGAGAGAATTGGAAAATACTGAGATGTGCATAAAGTGTAGTCTCATTGTAATTGAGTCTGAGATTTGAAAACATTTTATTTTGACAAGGAGGCTAAGAATTCTGTTTAGCCATTTATTTTGAATCTGTGTTCATTAGTGTACTGTTTATATATAGCTTGTTTTTTAATTATGCAGCTTGCATTCTTAACAGTATTATTTTAAATACTGTAGGTAGGTAGGTGGTTCTGATTGTAGGCATTTGGTTACATGCACACAAAGCTGCATTGTTCTGTGTTTGAGTGATAGAGCATAGTAGAATTGCTAGAGATAGAGAGTGTTTATGAATGTCTCGGAAGCACTGGACATGAAATCGAAAACAGGGAAGTACTTATGGTCAAATTTTGAGAGAGAGGCAAAAATTGTTAGGCTTTTTTCTTTTTTCTTTTGCACTTCAGCCTTTAGCTGCTTGACTGTTCTGCATAAAACATTTGGAAATGAAATTTGTTTATGAAATACTACTCCAGATTTCAATATTTCCCTCCAATTTTTCCTCATATTCTGCCTGGACCATGTTTGCTAGGGTGCCTGATTGGTGGATTCCTTTCCTGTTTACCCCACCCACTCATGCCAAGAAAGCAAGCATTAAGTATTTTTCTTTCCGTTGTCAATTATTTGAGGACATGTTATTTCCATTGATAAACCTTTTTGTTTCATCATTCATCATTCATGCAGTTGGGATGCTTCCTGATTTCACCCAACTTTGAGTGGCTCACAACAATACATACCATAAAAACAGAAGAATACAACTCCCCCCTTCAAAATAACCACAATCTAAACATAAGATGGCAATCCAATAATAACTCAAACATAAAACATCACAAACAAGGAAGCCTCATCCACCCTATCCTAAGGCCTGGGTAAATAGCCAAATCTTTAAGGTTTTCCCGACTATCATTGTCTGAATGAATACCAGAATGAATATCATTCTAGAGGCCGTGTGCTGCTAAAGAGAAGACATGCTCTCTGTCTCCTGAAAGGTGAGACTTCTTAATTGAAGGGATTCAAAGTGCATGGTGATAGGTAGGTAGCAGATAGGTAGATCTGCAGATAAGCAGAGCCCTATGCCATATAGAGTTTTATGGTTGATAAATCATCTTGAATCACACCGCAAAAGCACACTAGCAATCAACGTAGCTCACAAAGTAGATGTTTCACAAAGGGCATTCAGAGAACGTCCATCATTACCCATGCTGCTATATTCTGAACCAGTTTGAAGTCTTCAAGGGTAATATGTAGAGTGGGCTGCAGTACTCAAATTGTGAAGTGATAAGGGCATGAGTAACTGGAAGACCAATCAATTCAGGATGGGGCACAATTGGCACACCAGATGGAGTTAGCGAAGACTCCCTTGGCAACAACTACCACCTCCCTTGGCAACAACTACCACCTTCAAACAGGAGCTGTGAGTCCAAGAGAACCCCCTAATGTCAGGGTTCCAACTAACAAACTCCAAACCAATAAACTCCGAGCCAAGCATTTTCTCAAAGTTCCATTTTATTAAAGTTGTCATATTGGCACATCTGGGAAAACCTGAATCTGAGAGTTCTGGGTTTTCCCTTCCCAAAAGAAAATCAAAGATCCATCCTCTACACCCACCAGTCCATCACATGGTCCAATCAAACATCGTCCCAACTTGAGACATTCCTCCAGACACTCTTCTCCAGGTGCACGGTAACATGTCCTTGACTTTCTGTGAAAGAATGTTGTTGAGTCTCCATGAAATCCCTCCTCCAACATTCCTAGGCACTAAATGTGACAGTCTCGAAGCTTCTAAGTAAAATATGGCTTCCAAAGCTGACACCTAAACTGAGTGCCACTCTTTACTGGGAAACTGCAATCCCAACCATGAATAAAGATGGAAAATCCCAGCAGCCAAAGCCATCAGTCATGATATGATTGAACCAAAGTTGCTTTTCCCTCCATCCAGGCCCATAGAGGCTTCAGGCTTTGGGACAGAACTTTGATGGCTGGCCTGCAGGTCAAAAGATGTTGGTGATGTTATCTATTCAGTCATGTCCAACTCTTGGTGATTCTATGGGCCATGTCTGTCCAGGTCTTCTGATCTTGCACTACTTCTTTGAGTTGTTCTATGCTCTGGCTGGTGTCAGCTTTGATGGAGTCCAGCCACTATGTTCTTAGTTGACCTGGTTTTCAAACATAATTGCTTTCTCCAGTGAATTCCCTCACATGACAAGATAAGCGAGATACAGTTTTGTGATTTTTGCCTTCCAGTGACAGGTCTGGTGATACAAACTGGGTATCATCAGTCTACTGATTATAGGAGACCCCACACCAGCAGATGATCTCACCCAGCAGGTTTGTGTTTCAGATGTTAAATAGAAGGGGAGAGAGACCATAGAGCCCTGGAGCACCCCACAAAAGAGTCACCTTGGGAGAGATCTCTTCCCCATAGCCATGTAGAACTGACTATGAAGGAATGCCCACAATTTCCACCCCCCGGATTGCGTTTGGAGAAGGATACTGTGGTCAATGGTATCAAAAAGCCACTGAGAGATCAAGGTGCACAAGGATGGATGCAAGGATGGGGAAATGGTAAAACTCTTGTCAAATTCACCTGGTTTTTTTAAAAAAAGCTTCAGCCTTTCCGCAATGCACCAAAGGACTTGTGTTTTGTTTTTGTTTTAAGACCTAGTGCCATGATGGCGAACCTATGGCATGCGTACCACAGGTGGCACGCAGAGCCATTTGTGCTGGCACATGAGCTGCAGGTAAACTTACCTCACTGGGCATGCGTGCGCTTCACAGCTGATTTTCAGCCGGTTTGAGGCCTTTTTCAGCCTCCCAAAGGCTTGAGGAAGCTTCTGCAGGCTTTTCAGGCCAAAAACTAGGCCCGTTTCATCACTTCCTGTTTTTCCAGAAATATCGGAAGTGATGAAACGGGGCTAGTTTTCGGCCTGCAAAGCCTGCAGAAGCCTTCCTCAAGTGTTTGGGAGGCTGAAAAAGGCCTCAAACTGGCCGAAAATCAGCTGTGAGGCACAGTGCAGATAAGGGAGTGGCAAGGTAGGTGGGTGGGTAGATGGGGATTGCACACGCATTTGTAGGGGGCAGGCGGGGCCGCACATTGCTTTCTGGGTGCTGGCACGCAAGTGCGAGCGTGCAAGCATACGCACAATTTTTAGCACAGGAGCCCAAAAAGGTTAGCCATCACTGACCTAGTGTTTCACCGGCCAAGTAGTCCAGGATGAAGTAGCTATAGAGGGCACTGACCAGTGACCTGAGAATGGCATCTAGGCTGCAGCACATAGTAGCCAACTGGGAGATTCTTGCATTTTACAAAATGAAACACAGCAGGCAAACTGGATAGCACTACTTTATCCGTCCACTTCTTTTGATGTGTAACCAGACGATCAGGTAGAAGTTCCCTTCCCAGGGAATAGAGGGCGGATAATGGATAATATTCTGTCTTTTGGCCCTGGAGAAACAATTGGTGACTTGTACTTGGGTTGGGGCAATTTGATCATATAGATCAGCCCTTTGAGTAGGTCCAAGAAGTAAGCAAACTAATGGGAGAAGAACCCAGAGGCATGTGGAGGGGAAAGAGAAAAATTATTTTTGAAACTATGTGAAACTAATGAGAGATAGGAGATATGAAATGAACCCTTAGTCCTTTAAAAAAAAACCTGGAAGTCATGCATCATACCAAGCAACTATATACTTTATTATGTTTTACTGAGTATACTACATTTGGTTGGGTTCATACACATAAAGCATGATTTACAAATAGCAGTGGCTAGAGTCATATGCTTAAAAAAAATTGCAAACCAAACACATTATAATTTAGCATACTATACAGGCCAGCAGATTGATGGCTGTATTCTACGAGCCAAGCAGGATTTGAAGAATACCAAGTGAACCTGAAATAAAGAGAAGGAACAATGATGAAATCAAGGTGGAGAATTTAAGAGGAATCTAAACTGAATTTAGAGGCAGTGCTCTTAAGAAAGGAAAAGGCTCTAATGATTGAAAAGAAGAAAATAAAGAGAAGGTTGACTTGAACTGGCTTCGACAAGTAACAGAGTTGAAGCTTTAAGAGTTGTATAAAAGGGTGGTTGTGATGGCTCTACCATCATCACACCAGCTTTTTACAATCTGGCAAATTCAAAGCACTTTTAATTCAAATGAACTGTGGCAGAAAGAGGAAGTGGGGTTGAATTTCATACATTGATTTCTATCATTCAAACAATATTTTGGTTGGATGTTTCTTAGTTCAGTGGTGGTATTCAGCAAGTTCTGACCAGTTCTGGAGAACCAGTAGTGGAAATCTTGAGTAGTTCAGAGAACCGGCAAATACCACCCCTGACTGGAGTTTTCATAGTATCCTTCCCCTGCCACACCCACCAAGGCACACCCACAGAACCAGTAGTAAAAAAATTTGAACCCCACCACTGTCTTAGTTGTATCAAAGCACACGGATACCACCAAATGACTTAGTAAGTTTATGCCTGGAGAAGCAGAAGGAGGGAAATTAATAAAAGAATAAATGTTATGCCCACTCTAATTAGGTCTGAAATTAGAACTTGGCTGTCCAAATAATTGAACTATTAATCAGCAATAACTTTTTTTCCACCCTGCCCCATTTGCTTGAATAAAATGTATTTTTCGGAATGGACGACATTGTTTTGGAGGCAATGCAGTGAATTGTTGTTACAAATCCTGATTTTTAAACCACTGCTCCTGAGTAGCAAAGATATGCAGCTTCTCTAGGGAATAGAAAAAAGGCAATGCAAGTTGCTCCATGTTCTGAATATGCAGTTTTGCTGTGTCTAATCATCTGGCCAAACTTCAGTCATATCTATTTCAGAGACTTGATGGGTGACACTTCCTACAGCAATTGGACTCCCCCCCCAAAAAGGACTAGCCTGTCATTTTAGCTTAAAGGTAAAGGTTCCCCTCGCACGTATGTGCTAGTTGTTTCTGGCTCTAGGGGGCAGTGTTCATCTCCATTACACAGCCGAAGAGCCAGCGCTGTCCGAAGTCGTCTCCATGGTCATGCGGCCAGCATGACTAAACGCTGAAGGAGCATAGAACGCTGTTACCTTCCCACCAAAGTGGTCCCTATTTTTCTACTTGCATTTTTACATGCTTTCGAACTGCTAGGTTGGCAGAAGCTGGGACAAGTAACGGGAGTTCAATTCCGTTACGCGGTGCTAGGGATCTGAACCGCCGACCTTTTTGATCGACAAGCTCAGCGTCTTAGCCACTGAGCCACCCCGTCCCTCATTTTAGCTTACTTTCCCCCAAACTGGCCCTCTTCAGAAGCATTGGACTCCAACTACCATTTTGACTGGAACTATGGTATCTTCATACCACTGCAGGGTATTGGCTTGGGGAAAATGATATTTTTGCCTGGGATTTGCCCAGTCTGAAAAGCACTTCACATTCACAGGAAATGGACCTAGCCCTTATTACAGAACTCAAGATGTGAAAGTAGCATATCTTTTTTGAAGGCTGCATATCAGAGGCTGGGTGGGAGGCACCATTTCTTTGCAGCGGAAAACACTCAGCATTCAGCTTGATCACTGAATGGACTTCAGGAGTCCTGTTAATAGCGATGAAGCTTTCCTTTCTCTCTTTCATTAAAACCTCCCCAAGGAAATGAAAAGATCCTCTGTCCTATCAGTGTCAATGGGGTTTTGTCATTGATGAAAAGCTGAATGTAAATAACCAACTAAGCATGCTGAGAGGCTCCGGGTTGCAGAGTTAAATGTCTCAGCTGTTCCAAACTATTTTGATCTGAAGGCTCTATTAGAATGAAGAGGGACTAGCCACCTGAATGGACTTCTTCCTTTTAATGAACTTACTGTATTAAAAAAAAGATCTCTAAAACGCCAGAAAATGGTTGGGTTAGAACTGTCCCAAACGATGTACCCTTCCTCCAGCCCAATGTCTCAGCGTTTTGAAGCTTGGATCTAAATATACAATGCATTCTAGAAATAGTCAGTCCTAATTCCTGTGGGGAAAAAGAAAGAATCTAAAGATAAATTTTATTCAGAACTGAAAAAACAAAAATGAAAAGAACTGGAAAAGAATGGAAAGGCAGACCTAAAAATAAAATTCTTGTAATGCCTAGCCAATGTTTTTTTTAAAAAAAAGAAATGAAAAATTCTACGTTTTCTGCAAACACATTTATGCACAACCAATATTGCTTAAGATAATGCTCACTCCCCCCAAATCAATGTTTTCCAGATGTGTTGAGACTACCACTCCTAGATTTCCAGCACACATGACCAACACATCTGGCAAGTGACCTTGTCCAGGAAGGCTGAGTGATAATAACTGTGGCATAATCACAGCAGCATCTTTGCCTCGTGATTACCAAGTCATAAAAGAGGTAAGGGGTGGGCTAAAAGAGTGTTCTGCAGTGATTCCTTGGAGGTATTTTGGAATCAGTGGTGTGCATGCTTAGATTCATTGATAAAATCCAGGCCCCAGCTGCCATTTCTGGAAGACCAACAGCTACCATTTGGTGCCCATTATTACATAACCATGCCTTCTTCTGGAGGTGCATGACTGCCTCCTGTCCCTGAAAATTTTGGGGCAGCTGTTAGAGACTTCCCAAAGTTATGACCAAATTGTAATGCTCAATGTGGTAGAAATGAAAAATGATCAAATACATGAAATAATAAATGAATATTAATAATATTAATTCATTTATCATTAAAATTATATAATCATTTAGTCACAACATTTTAAAAATTATGTTTGCATACCACCACAGTATCCAAGGGTTCCCGATGATTTGCAATACTGATAAATAACCACAGGAAATAGTTCCAAAATTAAAATATTCACAGCAAGGGAAATCTTAGAAATCATGGAATCATAGGGCTGGAAGGGATCTTGGAGGTCATCTAGTCCAACTTTCTGCTCAAGATAGGATATCTTATCCCAATCAAATGGTTGTCCAGTCTATTTTTGAAAACCTGCAGTGATAGATCACTCACAACATCAGGACACAATCTGTTCCATTGATTAATTTTTTTCACTATCAGAAAATGTTTCCTAGGTTGGATCTTTCCTTTCTTTAAGGCTTTAAGCCACGCCCACAGAACCGGTAGTAAAAAAATTTGAATCCCACCACTGACATCACTATATATAGAGGATGAGGCATTCAACTATTCAAAAGTCCCCCAGTCAGAAGGCTATGTGAGAGGGCACTAATCTTGAAATTATCAAGAATTAGTATCTGGGCAAAAGACAAGACATATAGTTCCTCTAGTTCCAATTCTTCCCATTATGGTGAAATTAATTACATTATTTGCTATGCCATGATTACACACACACACACACACACACATCAAGTGCAATTATATTACAATTTTTTAAACACCGGTTTCTACCAGAATTCTGCAAGTTAACCAAGTAAATTACTGTTTCAAATATGATAAAATGAAATACCAATGTAAAACTTCAACTACGTAATTGAATTAACCAAGGCAGGTTGAGCTTTACAGATAACATAACAAGATGTTGCCACATTCAAGGACACTGAATCATACAGGTCTGACAGGAGTGGCTGTACATAAAATAAATCACAGTCAGTACTTCACCAAATAGAAAGTTATAAATGGTCCTTGTTTCCTTATAGCAAGCGCAATTGTAGGAATGTAAATTAATCCTGTGGTTCGGTTAAGATGCAAATTCTGTAATATGGAAAAGTATGAAAGCTCATGTGAGTTGTTCAACTTGACTTAAGCATGAACTGAAGGCAAGGCTGAAAATCCAAAGTCATCTCTTCTTACTATAACAACTCTAGATTATGCTCGTATCTGTTTTCTCTTCCCTGATATTTACTGCAAAAGTGTGGATTTTGTAAGGATTCCAAAGTCCTGAATTACTGAATCTGCATCTTGCAAAAACTGTGCAGAAATATCAATGTTTAGCAAATTCTTTTGGTTTATCACCATTGTGGTGGCGCAGTGGTTAGAATGCAGTACTGCAGGCTACTTCGGCTGACTGCTGACTGCCAGCAATTTGGCAGTTCAAATGTCACCAGGCTCAAGGTTGACTCAGCCTTTCATCCTTCTGAGGTCAATAAAATGGTGACCCAGATTGTTAGGGGCAATTTGCTGAGTTGGAACCACTTGGAGAGGGTTGTAAAAACCCTGTGCTACTGCTATTGCTATCCCTTCCTTTCTTGGCTCTGCCATCGCCACTGGCAGGAATTCAACCTTATTTCTCTCTGCTGCCATCTCTAGAAAAAAAAAAAGAATTATTTTTCTAGAAAAAGCAGTGAGTTCTCTGAATCCAGAATCTCTATGCCAACCTGCAAAACGACTTCAACTGAAGCCGTACTTGCTTCTGCTTCATTTCTTGGTTGCCATTCAAGGGGGAGGGGGAAATGGCTTAGCTGGCTAGCCATAACATCTACCAGCTGGCATGAGAACCAAGATTATATCAATGGACACCTGTTGAAGTTGAGCAGGAACCTACATCTGGAATGATTAGCCCATGTGACCTGAGAGATTGTTGTGGTTCACTGGCAGCTTGTGCAGACGGCAGCAGAATCGGACAGTTGGGAAAAACGGGGACCAGTCCGGGAGTCGGGGGAGGACCTGGATGAGGGTCCTGCGTCCAATACAAAGATGGGGCCAGGACCATCTGGGAGTTATAGGATGACTCCGGAGCCTCCAGAATCTGACAGCAGCAAGGCAGAGGAACAAGGGGAGCCTGTTCCCAGTGCGTGTGTGTGCAGAACTGCCAGAAGGCAAGAGCAGCTAAGACAAAAGGGACGACTCAGGAGTAAGGCTTGGAGGTGATTGCCCCTCCCATAAGGTATAAAGGAAGTGCAAAGGCAAGAAAACCTTTGCAGGAAGCAATGTCATTCGCTCTGATCGGTTTGGACTCTGAAAGCGCCGTGGTGAATTTGTTCTATTCAGAGTTTTGCAGTGCTAATTCAGCACCAGAAAAATAAACATAGATGGCTGATGCTTCATTTAACATCTTTATAAACATAATAAGTAGATTTTACAAACCAGTTGTAGATTTCTCCAACATGGAGCAAACTCAAACAGAAATAGATGTTACAAGTGCAGAGCTGCAGCAGTAACTTCAGCAGCTCAGAAACAGACATCAGTTTCACTTTAGTTCAGCAAACAAGCAGAGGAGAGAAGCAGTTTCATTTCAATAGACAGACTCAGAGCTCAGCATCGCTTCAGAGCTGCAGAGCTTAATATAGAGCCACACCTAGGCTACTTTTAGTTTCAGTTTCCAGCCTAGGCTACATCTAGTTTCAGTTTCCAAACTGTCCTCATTGGCTGATTTAGTTGCTATGCCTATTCATTGGCTGACCTTGTTACCAAGCTCTATTCCAGTTCATGAATATACTCTGACATGTTCTCCATTTGGTTTTAGAAAGACTAATTGGGACTTTAGTCATTGGCAGCACTTCAAGTAAAATAAGGTGCGTTCTTATCAGACGTCTCTCAAAGAACTTTGGCAGACGTCCCTGGGATTAATTATAACTGGTTAAGACTCTTTCTGGGCTGTGAATGACGATAATTCACAGCCATTGAACTAAAATACAAGAATTTTGGATTTTATGTGTGTTTGTTGGTGTCTCAGGAAACCATGGTCAGAACAGAGACGTGGGGGGGGGGGTGTTTTCCCATTCTTTTAACTATCCCTAAGCGGGGGAATAATTTAGAGCTAGCTTCACCTTTTTAAGTGCCGATATATGATGTACTCAATAAAGGATCTTTTGAACCTGATAAAAGCATCAGAATCCTGACCTCCCAGAGTTCATTACTTGGAACGATGACACTCTACACTGGAGGGAGTGGGGACTATATTGATTTTACAAGCAGTTCCTAACCACAAATATTGGGCACTATATTTTAAGGGAAGGTGGTAATGCTGACATGTGCTGAGTCAGAACAGGCATCCTCTCCATGTGCTTTGCCATCACTTCAACTGATTTCATACTGAGGTCAATAGCAGCATATGAAGAATTAAGGATACTATTAACAATAAGAGTGCTTGTACACACTGGTTTCCTTGTAGAAATTTTGAGACAGAAGAGTGAAGTACGTCATTATGTTGACGAATTACTGACATACGTTAGGAAAAAAAATAATGAAAAGGGGAGGGGGGGAAATTTAATGTAAAATTATCAAATGCCTGTTTTCCATTTTGCTTTTGTTTCCTTTCTTTTTAACAGAAATAAATAGATTTTCCAGACATTGTAAATCTTGTGGAAGCAATCATCAGGTTTGGGAAAAATAGGTTAAGATCTTCGGTGCTCAATAATTTAAGAATAGAATAATAGAATAGAATACTTTATTAGCCAAGTGTGATTGGACGCACAAGGAATTTGTCTTGGTGCAAATGCTCTATTTATTTATATAAAGTACCTATAGCCTTGCTGATTTTTGACAGAGATTTAAATAAAATTAGATGGGATTTTTATTTATTTATTTATTTTTATTTATTTATTTTTATTATTTGTATGGGTAACTCAAGGTGGCAAGCGTGCCCAACACTTCCTCTTTCTCCTGTTTGAAAGTTTAGGGCCAAATTAGTTGGGAAAAGAACATCTCTGAAGAGGAGAATCATTCTGTGAGCTTCTATAGACAGGGAATAATAAAACAACCTTATTTACACCCTTCATTATTTGCTGCCATTTTCTATACGAGATATTTTAATGAAAGCATTAAACCCAGAGATACTATAGATCTCTCTATGGAAAGCTCTTAAGATTAGGTAGTTTAGATAGGAAAATATTTTGGATGTGGATCCATGGACTGTGAAAGAGAAAGCAAAGGAGAAAGGCTGGGCACTGGAATTTGAATAGAAACAATGTTATGAAAGAAGAATCTTACTAGCATCTTAAATTTAGACTCGGATATGAAAATTTTAACTACCGAGTCTTTGTCTTACAACCATTTGTTTAGTAACAGTTTGAAGTTACATCATCACTGGGAAAAAATGTGACTTGTGGTTGTTTTTCACACTTACAACTGTTACAACATTCCAATGGCCACGTGATCAAAATTTGGACATTTGGCAACTGATGTGTATTTATGACGGTTGCAGTTCCCTAGGGTCATGTGATCACCTTTTGTGTCCTTCTGACAAGGAAAGTCAATGGGGAAGCCAGATTCACTCAACAACTTTGTTACTAACTTAACAACCGCAGTGATTCACTGAACAACTGTGGCAAGAAAGGTCATAAAATGTGGCAAAACTCACTTAAGTACTATCCTGCTTAGCAATGGAAAGTTCTGACCTTAATTTTGGGTTGTAAGTGGAGGACTACCTATATGGCCATGAAAAGATTTTAGATTTCTTGAAGAGAAATTAAGAGAAAAGAAAATATGGAAGTGTTGATTATTGAGTGCGGCTGTATGAACATCAGTATTGGGCTAAAAACCTCAAATGTAGTTGAATCTGGTTGCCTAACATTTATTTTGGGATTACAAATAAACATTAATTCGTAAAGGTTGTTTTTGAATTGGTTCAGAAATGGAGGAAAGTCTGAGTTATCAAATGGAAAATATATAGAAATAATAGTCCATGTGGAGAGACAGATCTTATGCATATATGGTGAATGTTATTTTTTACCTACCAATTTTACTCCTTTATTTTTCATCATTTCTTCCAATTTTGTCATAACAAATCAGCAAAGTAAATAATAAAAAAGAAATGATGGAACAATTTTCTAATTTTTTTTAAAATTGCAAATGTAAGAAACCTTCCGTCTCTGTTGATCTTCCATTTCATTGAAAGGTTAAAGATGGTTTTGCATACTTGTTTGTTATCTAATTTTTGTCATTAATTCCCTCCCTCCCGATCATGAGTTCGAAGATTTTAACAAATGGAATGAAATCACGGTATGTACATGCCATACTGGCTTGAAGGGAAGAATCCTTCTTTGCAAAAGAACTAGCAGATTTGTTTTGAAAATAGTTCTTGTCTTGTCTTAGCACTGAGTTATGCTTTAACTGCAGCTTTTGGGTCTTCCAATATTACCAATGTCTCTTTGGTAGATGAACCAGCTGGAAGTGCTTTACTGCTACTGCAGTGCTCATCAACTGGGTTGCTACTTGCTTTGATATTAAGGTGCTTTCTTCTCATTTTCTTTCCCCTAGAATGGTTAACTTTGGCAAGGCAACAGTGGTATAGCTTTATCGATCTTGCTTACAGTCCCATCACCAAGGAAAAAATTTTTTTGCTTCAGTTGTTGCAAACATAAAGGGGACTAACCCCATCTGAAGGTCAAGAGAAAATGTTCATTTCACGTTTACATTCTAAGCTTTGAAATAGACTATAAAACTATGTTAAGGTTAATGCCTTAGATTCACAGCAAGGCACTAATTACCCTGATTACCCTTAATATACTTCAGAACTTGTAGACCTTCAGGATTATTCATTTGTTTGAGAAAATTCACATGCCAATGCTAATGGCTGTGGTTGGCTTACAAAATGGTAATTAAGCAATTAAACCATAAAGCCCATAAAAGACATAAATTGGGGGGGGGGGGAATTGAAAAGTTATATTTTGGGTTTTTTTCAACTCTAATGGTAGTTTGTTCCAAAGATAAGCCCTTCGTGAAAGAAGCAGAGATATTGACTTAAATGGACTGTTGGTTAATACCCCAAAAAGATACATTAGTGGTGATCCAAGAGTGGACTATGGTGGAGCAGGCAGTTCCACAGGAAAATCGTGCCTACCCTAAGATTCTGCATGCAGTATCAAGCATCTTGAGTTGGCACTACAGGTACCGTAGTTCTCGACTTATGACCACAACTGAGCCCAGCTAAAGTTTCTGGTGCTAAGTGAGACATTTGCTAAGGGAGTTTTGTTTGTCCCATTGTATGACATTTCCTGCTGTAGTTGTTAAGTGAATCACTGCAGTTGTTAATTTAGTAACAGGATTAAGTGAATCCAGCTTCCCCCTTGACTTTGCTTGCCAGGTCATAAAAGGTGATCCCACAACACCGGGAGACTGCAACCATCATAAACATGAGTCAGTTGCCAACTATCCCAATTTTGATCAGGTGATCATGGGGATGCTGCAAATGGTTGTAAATCTGAAAAATGGACATAAGTGACTTTTTTCAGTGCCATTCTAACTTTAAACGGTTACTAAACAAATGGTTGTTAAGTCAAGGACTACCTGTATTGAGTATGCTGGAGAACACTGCTAGGGAATTGTAGTTCAACAACATCTGCCTGTTCACAGTTTTTTCATCCTAGTTAGATCAGAGGTGGGATTCAGCCGGTGTTATTAACAGTTCTGCGTGCATGTAAAACAACCTTAAGCTGTGCTGCCTGGACAGCTGAAAAGTGCTGCGCGTGGGGGCGCAGCGTTTGAAAAGCCTCTTTTCCCCTGCTTTTTCAACTTCAACTGTGCCGCACAAAGCAGCTGAGGTTGAAAAAGCAGGAAATAAAGAACAGGTAAGAGCCTGGGTGGGCGGGTGGGCCAAACAACAGCAAACCCAGAACCGGTTTGGTGTCTGCTGCTCTTCAGAGCTACCAGCTCTATAGAATCGGGCAAAACCAATAGCATCCCACCCTTGACAGTGGTGGGATTCATTTTTTTTTAACTACCGGTTCTGTGGGTGTGGCTTGGTGGGCGTGGCAGCGGAAGGATACTGCAAAATCTCCAGTCAGAGGTGGAATTTGCCGGTTCTCCAAACTACTCAAAATTTCCGCTACCGGTTCTCCAGAACTGGCCAGAACCTGCTGAATGCCACCTCTGATCCCTGAGCTAGATATATGGATAGATGGATATCATCAGGCCCAACCTTACACTTAATAGTATCTTTCACAGTGATCTTAAGGCAGAGAATGCAATCTTCTCAGAGGCACTAAAATTTATCACAAGTTGCAATGTGTGATTGGAGTTACACTACAGAAATCAGCCGTCCTTAGAGTCTCATCTGGCACAAGGAGCGGATGACTTACGGGACTGCCTGCTGCCACCAACGGCCTCCCGCTGCCCAGTGCGCTCCCACAGGGTCGGCCTCCTTGGGGTTCCGTCGGCTGGACGATGCTGGCTGGCGGACCCGAGGGTGCAGGCCTTCTCTGAGGGGGCTCCCTCCCTTTGGAACGACTTATCCCCGGAGATACGGACCATCACCGACATTCAGACCTTCCGGCATGCAGTAAAGACCCACTTTTTCCAACAGGCCAGCCTGGCCCAGTAACAATTGTGGGAGTTTTAAATTGGTTTTTTAATTTTTATCTGTTTTATATATTTTTGATACAATTTTTATCTTTCGGCCACAAATTTAATTATTTTAAATTGTTTTTAACTCTATAATTCCTATAGCTTGTTCTGTTTTATCTGGCAGTACACCTCCCCAAGTCCCGCTTTTGGGAGAGGGGCGGTATAAAAATCCAATAAATAAATAAATAAATAAATAAATGACTGTCTTTAAAATTATCTATGTATGCAGATGATGGATAGAAAGTTGTGGTTTAGTCACCTTGCATCCTTTTTTAAAACGCACACACACACACATCCTATTTCTATAGTATTTGCTATTGCAGACTTTTATCCCTACCTTCTGATTTGATTCAACATATCCAAGATGACTTTGCAAGTTTGTCACAGATATGTGACAAGCTTGTGTGCCCTGTAACCCATGGATTTGACATCTTATTGCCTGAAAAATACCTGGTTTATTTTTCTATTTTACCCATCACAGATGTAGGTAGATGATGCAGGGAAAAACGACTGGTTGAAAGCAGTACATTTGGAAGATCCATGGCTGATTGGAGCTTTGTGCTTCAGCCTCTTCAGTCCAAGGTCATCCTCTTATAGGCTAAGCACACCAGCTTTCAGCTGCACAAAATGAACCTGTTAGGGAATTTATGGGTTTCTAAATGTAGGTTAATGTAGGATTGCAATCCTACCTATACTTATCTGATGCAAAAACTCCCATTGAACCCAGAAAATAGAAGATGATTACTATTCCAAGGTTTAATTGTACCTTGCTTCAGATTCTCAATTAAAAATATAACAGGATGTGGTGATTGCAGGAAATAACAATATCTGCAAAGCTTAGAGCAAAAAAACCAACATTTTCTTAGAAAACCTTCCCTTTCCACTAAGAGGAATCCTGCATGACTACAAAATGCAGTTTTGTAAGAAGAATCAAAATCTAAAATGTATCCATCTCCTTTTGTCTATACCTTATTTAATTACCTAAAGAAGGTATAGGCAAAAGGAGATGGATACATTTTAGATTTTAATACTCAATGCTTTCTCTCTGCTTGTAGTCCATATAAACTTAGTGTTGTGAGATAAAACTATAGTCTTATTTCAATATGAGAAGTATGATGCAGCTTCAAGGCTTGTTGGGTAGGATGCAGTAACTTCAGAACGTTATATCAAACTCATGGTTCACGGGCTGGATGTGTCATGTGCTGGTCGTGCCCCCGCCTAGTTTAGCAAAGGGGAAAAAAGTCCCAATACATCACGTGATTTATTTATTTATTTATTTATTTATCAAGTTTATATACCGCCCCCTCTCCCAAAAAGGGACTCGGGGCAGTGAACAGCCATGATAAAAACATACAATCAGCAAAGTTAAAATAAATTTAAAAGTTATTAAATAAATAGCTGAATTAAAAACTACGAAGCCAATAAAACCCAATAAAAATTTAAAAATTAAGTTAAAAATTTAAAACCCTTCTCATAACATTAGGCCAGACCAGCCTGCTGGAAAAGGTGGGTCTTTAGTGCGCGTCGGAAGTCTCGCAGATGACGCCGTGATGATACGTTTTTGACACCCCTGTTATATAGTATAAGTACAGTATATACACCTAGTGGGTATTTAATATATGCACAAACATAAATGATACAAATAAATGCTTATTGTCTAAATAATCTAAATAAATAATAATAAACTAGACCATAGCCAAAGGTTTTGTGGTTCACAACCTTAGGTCCACACAACAGTGATGCTCCAAGAATGGTTTTTAAAAAAAACCCATAGAGGATTTCATTTATTTTCAAAGAATATTTTGTTTCCCTGCAAATGTAAAGTCAACAAAATTGTTGATTGTTCGAGAGTGAATCACAGCCTTTACACCCAGCCAATCTGAAATTTGCATCCATAGACATTGTAAGGGTTTTAGACCTTGACCTTGCTGGAAGTTATTCTTTCTCTGGTCTAGGAACCCATCTAGATTGTGTGAAGTTTGTTGCCTGAAGTATAAGGGCAAAGGTTTTCACAAGTGGAGGTGAAGTGACTCTGATTTCCTCAATATGGTTACTGGCCTGCCTGACTGCTTCAAGGTTGTTGGCATTCTTACCTGCCATCTTGTCTTAGGGCTGAGTGCTCAGTTTAAGTCTGGATCTATCCCTCTCAGTGGCATGCACATAGACCTAAGAACTATCTCAGATGGGTGACTGTTGGTTCCCTAGTTATAGAGTGAATAAACATCCGATTCTCCTGTCCATTTGCAAATCTTCCTACTTTTGACCTGAATCCAAAATTTAAGAGTGAAATAGAATGAGATTAAATTCAAAGCAATTCAAGCTTTGATTCGAGAAATGATTGAGATGTGGCTTTAATGGGGCACTCAGACAGAATCATTCAGATCCTTCCAGCATTGTTTGGTAGGGCAGAATGAAAATAGCTAGGATCCTCTAGAGGACAGTTGGATTTTGGTCACAGATCAATGTAACTTTAAAGGATTGTAACTCTGCAATTCTGCTGGATAGCTTCAGGAGATTAACTGGAGAAATGAACTGAAATAATTCCTTTTTATTTACTTAAGACAGATGTAGCAGGAATGAGGAAAGGTAAATACTGAAGCCTCCAAATTGTCCTGCAGAGAGCCTCTAGAGAGGTTGTGAAAAGTTCAACTCAAATTTAAAAATTAAAACCTCCAAAAATTGTTCAGAAAGAATACATAAATTTTTTACTAAGGATGAAAGACAATATTTCTAGGGAGGATATGTTCTGTACTACTTATTCAACTTAAAAAAAAATCTGAGGTGTGTGCTCACCATATGTAATATACTACAACAAAAAGAACTGTTTGCATCATAGGCAATAATATAAAACCCAACACGCTAGCTTAGACTCATTCTGGACAAAAGAGGGAACTAAAGAGAAGAAATGGACAACTTGCAAACAGAAATCAGGATTTATTTATTGTTCTTTTAGGGACTAGGCTGAATGAAAGGCATATGAAAGAGTGAAGAAAGGAAAACAGACCCAGGGACAACCCAGGAGTATATAAATAGAGTCAGAAACTCTGAGTTGAGTCACTATCAGGACAAAAGACAATGCATTTGGAGACAGGTAGAGTTACAGACAATAAAGGTCTTGGGACTTGGAGTCATTGCTGATGGTAAGTTTCCTGGCCCCATCCCTTCAACTTAAAGAACATTAACAAAAAGCTACTTGTGTTGGGGATCCCCACACAAGAGCCACAGCAGAGAAGGAAGAAGGAGCCACTGTTGCTGGCATACCAGCTGCTCCTCTGCTGTGATTCCCAAATCAACAATTGTTTCAATCACTGTTTGGTAGCTGAGGAGGTGAACAGGAAGCCCTGGGGAAATCAGGCCCAGGGTTACATGGCTGTAGCCACCGCCTTCCCTCGATTATTTCAATCTGGGAGTTTTCCTGCTATCAGGGGTGTCCAATTGAGAGACTTGCCTTGCAGCCCAGAGAACTCTGTTTACATTATGGACGGGGGATCAGATACAAGAGCATAAATTGGCTACTACAACAACAACAAAGGCAGAATTCATCCCTCTCTCTGTCTTCCCTCTCCTTCATTTTCTCTCTCCCTTCAAGCAACCCGATCTATGAAATTCTAGCAGAAGAGGGAGACTCCACTAATTTAATGTTTTCTTTGTGAAAAATTGAATGAGTAAAGTCAAATTGTTCTTTTTAAAAACAACAACAACAACCAACGAAGAAATTGTGGAAATGTTATGGAAAAGACATGGAATACAAGGACCCCAGTGCAACTACCGAAAAGGGATGGTGGGAAAGATAAAGGGTATTAAAAACCAGATGGATTTATGTCACCGCTGATAACTCCATCTTTGAAAATCAGTATCTTACAATAGTTCCAGTAAATCAGAGATTGCTCTTTCTTACTTTCAACCGCAAGGAAGACAATGGTGGGGGTCCTGACACAAAATGGCCAGGCCAGGAGGGAGTTTTAAAGGTTACTGTACATTTTTTGAATATTTTTCCACCTTTGAATGATAAAAACCTGTATCACTGATTTTCTGTTATCACTGTTAGGAATGTTAGTCATCTAACAGTTGGGTTGGAAATATATAAACCAGGATAGACATTTTAATACTGTCTCTTTAAGGGAATGCTAAAATTGTAATTGGGTGTGGTTCCTCAAACGGCCATAAGATGGAGCCAGAAACCTGGTTTCCCAGAGAATGTTGCTAGTTGCTAGTTGGTTGATATTCTGATGTTTGCTGGTTTTGGTTCCTGCATTGAGTGTTGCTGATCGTCGTTATTCTTGGATTGATTTGAGTCTATTACTGAACTGTTTTTGATACTGGACTTTGTTATTGGAATATCCCTGGACTGAAAACTGACTGCTATAACCGTGTATGACTTGGACTGTTTGTTGGACATTGCTTAACCATTTACTGAAAATAAAACTTACATTTTACTATAAAGTGTAGCTGTGTGCTGTGTGTATGTTATTCAACATTACTCTCATTACGTGTGCCTGTGTGCACTCATTCTCCTAATGGAGAATGTTGAGAATTCTCCTCAACAATCACCACATTAGAATTTGGCTGTGCAATTCAAGGAGGAGGGGAGGGGCATGGCCAAACAAAGATAGAAGAAGTACCTTAATAATAAATAACAAAAAAAGACTGCCACTTTTACCGGAATAAATAATGATGGGTTCCTTTTCCTCTGAAGACATTTGTTTATTTGTTATTCATTCATTCAGTCATTCATTCGTTTGTTCGTTCATTCATTGGAGAACCAGTTTGGTGTAGTATCTAAGGAGCTGGCCTAGAAACCAGGTGACTGTGAGTTCTAGTCCAGCTTTAGCCATAAAAACTAGCAGGATGACTTCAGGCCAGTCACTCTCTCTCAGCCAAACCCACCTCAGCCCCTTATTGTTGTGGGGAAAATAGGAGAAGGAAAGTATGTTGGATATGATCTCCACCTTGAGTTATTTCTAAAATATCATAATAATAAAGGCTGCACAGAAATATATAAATAAGTAAACACACAAAATACATGCTTTTCAATACTGATATTCTGACATGTTTATCTTCTATGCCAGAGGTCACCAACCTTTTGGACCTCAGGGACCACCAAACGCATAATTTTAGATCCCAGGGACCACTAACTGGTTCTGTGGGCATGGCCTAATTTGTGGATGTGGTTGGTGGTCATGTGACTAGCTGGGCATGGTTTGTATGTAAATATTATAAATATTTATATAAATATTGAATTTTTTATTTAAAAAATAGCAACTTTTACTCAAAATCAGGCAAGGCAGCAGGTAGATTGCATTGCTCACAGAATCACAGATTTATTCAGAGATCTATCTATCTGCCATTGGCTAGCTCAGTATTTCACATAGAATTTGCTAGCAAGCAAACTCATAAAATTTGCTAGCAAGCAAACTCACAAAATTAACTCACAATACACCATGTATGTAAATACTGAATTTTGTATTTAAAAAGAGCAACTTTTACCCAAAATCAGGCAAAGCAGGCAGATTGAGTTGCTCACAGAATCATTCAGTGATCTATCTATCTGCTATCAGCTAGCTCAGTCACTCAAATTTGCTTGCCGTGAGTCTGCACTGAATTTGTTTGCAAGCAAACCTTCAGTCCTAAGGGAGGTTCAGCTGTGTTCAGAAGCAGAGCCGAAGATCTAAAGACTAGCTAGAAAGCAAGAAATCCAACCATTTTCTGCTTCCTAGCTAATCTAAATCTCCAAGCACAGCAGAACAGCTGATGGTCGGAAAAAGGAAAAATAGCAATTTAGCAGGCAAGTTTGCCAGGTAAGGAGTGAATGGGGAGGGATGGTTCCTGCGGGCCATGTGGGCGGCGCAGCCTTGTGTTTCTGTGCAGCCTGGATTAATTGCTTTGTGGGGAGTGCTCTGGGGGTGAGATTTCTCTGCGGCCCACCAAAATTTTCTCATGGCCCACCAGTGGGCCACGGCTCACCAGTTGGTGACTGCTATTCTATGCCACCAAGTGTAACTTAAGCAAGATGGGCAATATAGAAATTGGATCAATCAATAACTTTATAAACCCTTCAGAAGCAGCAAAAACATGATGGGGAAGGGCTTCTAGTTAATAGCAGTGAAAAATACACAATGTTTATTTGTTTCCTTACTATAATATTTATAGTCTGGGGTTTAGCATTCAGCATCATCAAGAATAGCCCAGCCCAGGCCTGGTTTTGCTACCGGTGTTTTGGCCATAAAACAAACGTGATTGCCTTAGTTGCAGTTGCTATGCAGGAGGAGAAGTCCAGTTGACCGTAGGCCTGAGCAAGGGCCCGGCTGAGAGAGGAGAGCGCAGCTGATGCAAGAGAAACAATCATTGGCAAGAGGTAAAGATTACAGTGGTCAAGAGACAAAGAAACTGTGTGATCAATCTCTGGTGACAGCAAATGCCACCCCCAGAAAACAGAAGTCCAACAACAATCAGGAACTCAATGACTGTTTTACAGCATTGTCTCTGTCCATAATAATAAGAGGATATTCTGAAAGAGTGGAAGCTTTGCTAATAAAAACTGTTTCACCTTAAGAAACTTTCAATGTGCAGAACTTTTAAGTCAGAGCTGAAATTAAAACCCTTTTATCTCCTTCAGTGAAAGAGGCACAATTCCATGGAGATTTTTTTCCCTTTAGTAAATGACTTATTTTTGATGATCTTGTAAGCGATTTCTTCAAGCTGAAGCACACAATGTGGGAAGAAGGGAATCAGGCTTTTGTAAGATAAAAAGGATTTCTTTTGGTGACCGTGGTTAAAATGCTTACATTTAACTGCAGGATTGCTGGTGATATCTGAGAATTTTAATCATTTTATGGGAAGCAGTTCCATAAACCTAAAGCATACAGTATGCCAAGAGCTACACTGTTTCATTACTCACTAAAATAACCTATCTTCATAGGGCCTAAAATGGTATTAATTCTTTTTTTTAAATTTACAGTATCAACTTCTGAAGTGTTAAAACCTCAAATTTCACACCATTCAATCATACATTTTCCTTCAAGTCAATGTGTTTGAATTCTAGTGTGTAGCTATCAAATATGATATAGATGTCATGTGCTGTTTGGGAATTATATTTTTAATATTTGAACATACTGACATGATAAATTGTATTGAATTTCTGTGGGTTAAGGTATCATCTGAAGAATAATTGTTAGCACAATTATTCCTCTGTAAAATTTTTAGCAATATCAATAGCATTTATACTTATATACTGCTTCACAGTGCTTTACAGCCCTCTCTAAGTGGTTTACAGAGTCAATATATTGCCCCCAACAATCTGGATCCTCATTTTACCTACCTCAGAAGGATGGAAGGCTTGAGCCAGTGAGAATCAAACTGTTGACAGTCCTCAGAATTAGCTTCAATACTGCATTCTAACCACTGCACTAACCATGGCTTTTTTACTTGCAATTAATATCACTAATTCAAAACAAGTTTCTTATTTGTTTTTGTATTAATATATGATGATGTACATGACAAAGAAAATTCTTCAATGGCTACATTTTAAAATCACACTTTGCTTCTACACAGTCAGTTCCCACATATAAAGTGTCTATGAACATTTTTACTTATTCTTTAAACTGTTTCTGTTGTGTGCTCATGGCATCTTGAATCTAAACTAGTTTCAGAAAAAATCTGGCCAGAATACGATACTTCGACAGCAGCTTACAAAGAATTTGCTCCAGCCCATCACATTCTCCCATCTTGCTGTGTCGCCATACCTCTCTGTTCCAAAAAATGAATTGCTGAGTACTTTCCTTTATGTGGACAGATCTTTCTGGATATATCTTCATCTCTATCTATTTGTATGTCTGTAGATATGTATATCAAGTTAAACGAAAATGTGTAAACAAAGTTAAAGCATTTATATCCACATATATGAAGTTACAACAAATAGCTTTCAAATAAACATCCTATTGCATTTCCTCCACTTTTCCTGAATAAAGCCTATCTCAAATGACTGGAAAAATGATAAAAATAATACATCCATGGATGTGTTATAATTATCATTAAAAAAAAAAAGGCTCAGTAGAACTATAGATAGCTCAGTGAAAGGAAAATAGTAATTGGGGGGGAAAAGTCAACATAATTTCAGACTCAGAACATTCTGCATGTCAGGAAGTGTTATAATCATTACTGTATACTACAGATAGCCCCTGATCTAAGACCACAATTGAACCCCAATATTTTGTTACTAAGTAAGATATTTGTTAAGTGGGTTTTGGTCCATTTTACAGCCTTTCTTGCCAGACTTGCTAAGTGAATCACTGCAGTTGTTAAGTTATTAACACAGTTGGTAACTGAATCTGACTTCTCCATTATCTTTGCTTGTCAGAAAGTTGTAAAAGGTGATTACATGTTGCCAAGGGTGCAATTCTGCCGGTAGAACAACCGGTTCGGTGAGTGCCTGCTTTGCGCATGTGAACAGCAATGCAAAAATCCTTACCTGCTATGTTACTTCGGGGGAGTATAACACAACTGAGGAGCAGTAATCTGCTCTTCCGCGCTGATCAGCTAGGATGATAAAGGTCAGCACAGCGCAGGGGCAGGTAGGCGGGCTCACATTATTGTTGAAGCAAACCGGTTCTCTTCCAGCTGATCTTACAGAGCTAGGGGTTCTCCCCCAAACCAGTCAGAACCAGCAGAATCCCTCCCCTGCATGTTCCCCTGGATGCTGCAAGTGTCCTAAATATGAGTCAGTTGCTAAGCCTCTGAATTTTGATCATGTGACCCTGGTGATGCTGCAATGGTCATAAGCGTGGAAAACAGTCATAAGTCACTTTTTCTGGTGCTGTTGTAATGGTCGCTAGATGAATTGTTGTAAATCAAGGACTATCTGTACATTAGTAAGAAGGCACTACAGGAACCTTCTGTGAGGAATTTGAAGCGGGGGTGGGTTCCTGTTTCTGCTAAGCAGCCAACAAAAGTGCAGGAAATGGTCTAGAACAGGGGTGTGAAATTGGTGGCCTGTGGGCCGGATGTGTCACACGCAGGCCACGCCCACCCCAGCTGCGTGAAGGGAAAAACATTGCGATAGGTCATGTGAGGCAATGTGACGCAGCGAGTTTGACACCCGTCTAGAAGAAAGTAAAGTAAAATGTGGCAGCTAAATTGAACAGTAGCTCTTGAGACAACAGGAAGTCACTGCTTTGAAAGCATTTGGGGGTGAAGGGAAGTGAATACAGGGTGATACTGTCTGTTTCTGTCTTCTAAAAATGGTGGGTGGCCTTTTCGAGCAAAAGGAAAGCTGACAGTGTAGATAAACCCTAAAACTCCTGAGTCACAAAATATCAACTCTGGAATTACTGTGTAACTTCTACAAACCAAGCTGTTTTTTAGTGCTGAAAACTACCACTTTTTACCCAGAGTGAAATCTATTTTCTGTAATGGCCTAATCTAGAGGTGAAATGTTTGGACTTAATTTAGCCCTTAATGTAGTCCTACATTTCAAAAGCTATAGTGACAATCATTTTCTGTTATAATGGCCTCATAAGGTCACCTTTTAAAAAGCTGCTATAAAGCTTCATAACAGTTCCATCTGATATTCTACATTAACTTTCTTTCCCAAAAATGACAATTTTGTTCAGTTAATTTGGATTCCCTGACAGGGGGAAAAAGAGTGAAAGACTAGCCCATCGTCCTGAAACAGCAGCCGGGAGAACTATAAAATATATTTTAAAATGAAAGTAAGAGCTGTATTCGCTCAGAATAATTTATATAGGCCAAAAATTTGACCTCTGCCAAGGCCGACCAAATACCTGTGGCAATTCCATGAATGTTAACACTTTTGTTTCATGATGTAGATTTGATATTGAGAACCGTAAGGCAATCAATAGCTTCCATTAATGTAAAAACAGGTAAGTATGAATGGCATTTACATTAATGGAAATTATTGATTGCTTTACGATTCTCAATATCAAATCCAAAAAAACCCCAGGCTTCACTAGGATCTGTTACTAGGGTGTTTCACTTTAGAAGAACTGAGTTATTTGCCTAAGAACCTGATATTTTACTTAGAACAGAGGTGGGTAACTATGGCCCTTTTACGACTTGTGGACTTCAACTCCCAGAATTCTTGAGCCAATTCTGGGCATTGGAAGTCCACAAGTCACAAAAGGGCTGTCGCTATTCAGCCCTGTTCTAAGTTGAAGAAGCGTCTTGAATGAGAACTGAAATGTCTTCAAAGAAAAACAAGAAAGACTAGTTGTGCCCTTAAAAAGCACCTTTGGGACTTCCATGACTGAGAGGATGATGGAGAATCTCCATGGACATTAGCTATGCCCTTTGGGATGGACCATCCTTTGAATGGCGTATAAATGGATTTTCAGGAAAAAAAAATGGCAGACTACAGGAACCATTTACGCTTCAGTTTGAGATGCAGACAGCACAGACTCACCCGCCCAACAGCCTGCACCTGTCTTCAACAGTGAAGGGACACAAGGCAGAAAGCATCCTGCAGACAAGAAGACTCCACACCCATTTGCACTACTCAGGTGACCCCGAGGACATAGATAAACCTTCAAGTGGTCTTAACAACTCTCTAAAAGGATGCAACTGACCAACTATCTGCAAGGAGTATAAATCCTTCCATTCCCCACCATCCAGTCAGAGCTGAAGAAGCTTCTTGGATGAAAAGCAAAAGGTCTTCAACAAGAAAACAAGGAAGTCCAGTTGCCTCCCGAAAAAGCATATTGGGAGACTTCAGGGACTAATTAGGGTGACCCCTAGGTGGCAGTAAATATATGTATGTATGTATGTATGTATATGTGTGTTTGTGTATAAATACACACACAACATTGCACATATATATAATGGGGAAGCCACTTAACAAACAGGTTACTAATTGAAAGACTCTTCAAAAAGTCACTTAACCACCGTCTCACTTAGCAACCTAAGTTTTGGGGTTACACAACTACTACACTAATGGTTGTAAGCCGAGGGTAGTAATGGTTGTATATCGAAGGTAATAATTTCTTTTTGTTTCAGAGACCCCTGTGGAATAGCATTCCTCAGAAATCTGCCTGGCCCTACCCTAGCCTTCAGGTAAGCCTTAAATAGTTTAGGACAGGCTGATTTGTAACTTGTTTTGTTTGAATGTTATAGCTTGGGTTGCTCTCTGACACAGAGCATTATATTTTGTGCTTTTAGTAGCCATTTGCTTCAGTTGTCAAATAGTTGTTCTAAAGTTGCTCTGGCAACTAAGGTGGCAAATAAATAAACCAACAAATGAATACGTATGTAACGTGGAATTTCAACTTACTTCATGATTGGTAGATTTGGGGAAAAGCATGGGATGACTGTGGAGACCACAGTTTATTCTAAAGACTATTATTGTATCGATAAACATAGATGGATTATACCCTGAGTATGCCCTCTTTAAATCAATGCTCAGTAAAGGATCAATGGCTGTTGTTTCTAAGAATGCCACTCTCTCAACAAGAAAATCAGAGGTTGGGTTTACACAACACACCACACAAAGAAAGCCACACTGCATTCAAATCCTGCACTCTCCTGAAAACTATGAATTGTATTTGGGCTTAGTGTCAGGGGTGTTATTCAGCAGGTTCTGATCAGTTCTGGAGAACCAGTAGCGGAAATTTGGAGTAGTTTGGAGAACTGGCAAGTACCACCTCAGACTGGTCTCGCCCCCATCTATTCTCTGCTTCCTGAGTCCCAGGTGATCAGAGTCCCAGCTGATCAGCTGGATCTTCTTTTGTTGCCCTGCACAGGAGAACAGAGTTGGAAATCAGGTTAATGGGGAGGGAATGGGGATTTTGCAGTAACCTTCCCCTGCCATGCCCACCAAGCCACACCATGCTCGCAGAATGATAGTAAAAAGATTTGAATCCCACCACTGCTTAATGTGATGGCATGGCTCAAATAAAACAATGTCTGTGTTCCCACAACATGTTACACCACAAACTACCCAACTGCATTTTAGCTTCCTCCAGAATAGTCTGGAGAAGCACAGTTTGCTTCTCAATGAAATGGCCTTCCTGCTTTCCTTGAGGTCAGAGAGGAATGTTTGCAGTGGCAATAACAATTTTTCCTTGCTCACTGGAACACCCCTTTTTCTCTCTGGTCTGAAAGGAATTTTAAAAACTAAGGGAAACCCTGACCAATACTACAAAACTGAACGGCTACCAGCAGAAAGTGGATAAGAAACATTTTTCTCCTATTCAAAATAGAGTCGTCCAATAGAACAGAATAGTTGGAAGTTCAAGGTAGACTGAAATAAATTCTTATTTGCATATCTCAAAGGTAGATTTTTTTCTTTTCTTTTCCAAAAGGAAACTGGACTGTTTTTTCTTTGAGGAAGAAGAAGAAGACAACAGCAATGAAAAAACACCTTTCAGACAACTATGATCTGAATGGCTGAGAATCTCCATGGATGCTTTTTTGCATAGTTCCCAGTTAAAGTATGGAATTTTCTTTGGCAAGAAAAAGAAATGCTAGCCACTGACTGAAGTGGCTTTCAAATAGGATTAGACAAATTTGTAAGGAAAATTGGTTGTGTATGTGTTACCTCCAGTAACAGAGGCACTGTGTCTGAGTATGGACTGGAGAAATAGAGCATGTGTGCTTCTCAGATTAGCGGGGCCTTTGATCTGACTTAAAATGCTTTGAAAGTGTATTGGAATATGCTTTGAATAAGCCAGAGACATAGAACAAAACATTGCATACTAACCAGTCATTGTTGTTGGGTTTAAAAAAAAAAAAACTTGGGTTAAGTTCCTTAGCCAACTGCTAAGGAACTAATCCTCCTGTCGTTCAAATTTCACCCACACAGGAATCTCAGCGGAGCCCTTAATTTTCCATTCTTCAAATACTTAAGAGTCATGTTATGTGTTTGTGTTACAAGATTTATCAATGGTGGGATTCTAATGACCTTGTTAAATGCTTTTTTATGTTAAGGGTGTTTTATTTTATCCTGCTGAGTTCTCCTACACAGGGTTCATAGTTTCTTCGTTGCTCCTTTTTCTAAAAGGCAATCAACGTCCCTTTTCTTTCACAAACCTTCTAAGTTGCACAAGTGTACTCTTTGTGAAAGTTGTAAGATTGAAAGAAGGTCATCTTGCTATTAAATATAATTATTTGGCTACTGGGTTAGAGAGGGCTTAAATTCCCTGCATTAATTGGCTTTGGCTTCAGAGCTTAGACATTCAACCTTACAACATGTCATGGCAAACCAATCCATGTCCCCAAGTAATAAAGAAACAAGCTTCCATCTCTAAATGACGTGCTTATGCAATGCATTTGGAAGTCACAAACATCAACATCAAGAAATGTGGTGTTGCACATGGAGAATGCTCTTCTTCTCATGTGACTGCTATCAAATACTGCTCATCTTGTGAGACTACCGTAAGCACTATTCCATGGAGAAAAGCAAAGGAGGCTGCAGTTGAAACTTAGGGGCTGCCCACATCAGTGATCCATAGAGTAGGACATGGGTATCAAACTCAATCGTGTCACATGACGTATCGTGACATATTGTGACGTTTTTTGCCTTTGCAGAGCCAGGGTGGGCATCAGAGGCGATATTCAGCAGGTTTTGACCAGTTCTGGAGAATCGGTAGAGGAAATTTTGAGTAGTTTGGAGAACCGGCAAATACCACCTCTGACTGGAGATTTTACAGTATCCTTCCCCTGCCACACCCACCAAGCCACGCTCACAGAACCGGTAGTAAAAAATTTTGAATCCCATGTGGCCTGCACATTTCTTATTCCTTACCGCCAGTTTGGCAGGCCTGCAATAGGATCATACACTGCCCATTTGTGATATCCTGTTACAACAATATCTTGAAGATGCTATACATAGCAAGTGTGACTAGCCTCTTAATTCACTAGTGGTGATGAGACACTGTCTTCTACTTGGCTTGAAAGGCAAAAGACAATCGCATAGTTTTACCAACAAAAACCTTTTATCATATTATGCTCCCAGCATCAACTATCTTAGGTGGCTCCCTCAGTTTTCTGTTGATAAGAGATGGTCCTTGAATGGAATGGAATAAAAACTCCACCATTTTCCTATTTTAATTGATGACCTTACTACAAAGTTGGAAGCAAAGTTGCTATCATATTTCCTACCAGCTTACATTGCTGCTGTTCATTTATCCTTCTAGAAGTTGATTGCAATATATAGATAGTCCTTGACTTACCACTGGTTGCATGATGACCTTTCAAAGTTACGACCCTGAAAAAGCGACACGATCTGGATTTGAACTCCCGACATCTACTCCTACATATCATGAGGTCGCATTTTGGGCACTTGGCAGTCAGCCTGCCTTCATGGCCATTTACAGCATCCTGTGCCCACATGACTGCAATTTATGTTTTTTTTTGTCTTTTTGGCCAGAAATTGACATTTACTTTCGGTTTCCAACAAAAAACACTCCACAGCAAACCATGGGTTCATTTAACAACTGTTTCATTTGCTTAATGACTGCTATGACAGTTGTCTGCAGTAACGTGTTGACCTGCCTTACCACCATCTTGGCTTATGATTGAAATTGCAGGCTCAATTATAGTTGCAAGTCACAGACTCCCCAAACTGCTGTTGAACTGCAGCTTTCCAAAATGGCGGATCGTTAAAAAGCGAAATCTGGCTAGTGATGATCATTTTTGCTTTCTGAGCACCTCTCTGGCACGTTAGGATTTTGTACACATGCTTAAAGGTTGTAACAGAATGGAGGACCCCATAGCTCTAGAAATGGCTGAATTACAAGTTTAAGCAACCTCAATTACCGGGGCTAGTTGTGAGAAGCTTTGAGAGTTCAGATTTACCTCTGCAGACCCATAGAATCCCAATCCTACTTTCACTCAAACCTCTTGTATTCATGGCACATCACCTTTCTATAACTTTGCTTTGCTGTAACACCATGTTCCCTTTTCTCACTCACAACTCTCTTGCGAGATAATTTGCCATGCCTGTGACCACATTCCCAAAGCTTAGGGCATCAAAATGGCATTTGGATTTAAGATGCCACAATACCCCATGTTATTTTCGCTGCAAGACAGGAACGTATCTATCTCTTTTAGTCTTTTTTTTTTCTATCCATCCACAGAGCAATGGATTAAAAAAATGTAGTAAAATTAAAAGCAGCAGAGATTGGAATAATAATTAAAAAAAGCTGAAAACTGGTAAGTGTTACCCATATCACATTATCAGAATTACATGCATAGTTGCCATGGCGACTGTGTTTCTGGAACATTGAGCAGCACTATTTTATTTGTATTTTGCAAAGCCAGGATTGCCACCACAAATCCACCAGCTCGTGCAGTCGTACGACTCTCCTTTTGTGGTCTTGGATTTCAGCTACTACTCAGTATTTATTAAGAGCTAAAATCTAGGTTAGACTTTCTTTATTAGGAACTTAATTTTATACTTTGAGGAATCAACCTTCTGTGAGAGGACATACAGAAATTTAGACAGAAATAAAACCAAGAGGACATAGGGACAATAAATCATTGGAAACCACAGTGTAAGACTCTCTAAAAATGTAACAGTCCTAAACTTTCTCATATTATAAATGGCAGATTTCTTACATATTGCAAAAAAAAGAGGCTAACCTATATTTTATCATTTTATAGGTGGAAGGCCAAACTCAATATAAATATAAAATTCTAGCATACATAACTTTTTTTAAAAAGAAAACTTTAATTTCCAACTGACATCGCTGAATCTAAAATGGAATTGTAGTTGTCTCTTGCTGTAAGTAGCGTTGCAAAATCAAATTTAAAATCAAAATTAGCAGATTAGCAAGTGTGGGAAGAAGGCAAACTACAGATCTGAGCAAGTTATCAATAAAAAAATTGGTTAAAATATACTATAAAAAATAGGAAGCAAATATGCACGATAATAATTAGTTCAGTTCTGGTAGCCCCGCAAATCTTAATTTGATTTTATCCATCTTTTTGTCCCATTGATAGATTTCCAGATCTCAGGAAAATATTAGAAAGTAGATTCAGCAAATCTGAAACAGGTCTAATTGAAATCAGAATCTATCCAGGTTAATGAAACTATGAAAGTTTGGTAAAGAAAGCAGCAAAATGTTCTTTTGTCATTAAGATCACATTTTAGAATGATTTTTTTCTCATTTATCTTTTAAATGTGCCCTTTATAGTATTTATTTCTGGATATTTATGCCTCCAATAATCAATTTACTATTACTATTTACTATTATGAATATTATTTAATGATTGCATCAGTCTAGTTATTATTGAATGAAGCTATCTGCAGAAAAGGCACATCTAGAATTTGGAATTAATATCCAAAAATTAAAATATCTTTCATACTTTTGAAATGCAGAAATACTGTTGTAGAAATGCCTCTTGAATTTTCAACCCCCACTTTACCTGCGTTCAGAGAATCAATGTTGTGGTTTCTATGGTTTCTCTTATATGAGTTTAACTACTGGATTTGTAAAGCATGGTTTTATTGTGAAGTCACTCTATTGTAGTTTAGACAAGGAACTATGGTTATGGTAAATAGCATCCTGATGTGGAAGTGCAGTTTCAGTATGTTTCCATGCATTAGATTTCATGAAAATCAGCTTCAAATCTGTACTTTTTTCTGTTGCATATTGATACTCCTAGGAGCAGATATTCCTGTATTCACACAAATGCCTCATCCATATGGATTCCCTGCAGAGTTTTACTATCAAAAAGCTATTAATTATCTGTCTCTCAAACATTTTAAGTGCAGCTTGGATGGAAGACTGGGTGCCCCATAGTCCTCCCTAGTCTCCAAAATAATCCTCTATTGCAGGGATCTCAAACTCAATTTCATTGAGGGCTGCATCAGAATTGTGTTTGACCTCGGAGGGGTGGGGTGGGGGTGGGTGGCTAGTATGATGTCATTTGTATCGGGGGGGGGGCACCTGTTGGTGGCCTGAGTGTTCTTCCAGAGAAAACAGACTTTGAAGCTCCATTTTGGCTGCAATGGCCCCCTGCAACCCTCTGCCAGTGAAAACGGAACTTGGGAGTGTCACCTGCGGTCCTCGTGAACTCTGTTTTCGGCTGTGATGGCCTCCTGCAACCTTCCGCCAGCAAAAACAGAGGTTGGGAGGACCACACAAAACTCCCCTTAGCTGTGTTTGGCAGAGGCACTGTGGGTCAGTCCTTCGCTGTTTCCAGGGTATATCAAACATTTTTTTATATAGCCATTAAAAAAACACTAAGACAACATCTGTAGCTGAGATACGTATTTTAAAAGGTTCAGATGTTTCTTCTTCAATATCTATGAGAGGGTTTTCATTTTAGATATTTTCTTCCTATTGCCCTTTCATTCTTATTAATAGGGTTATTAACAATCATAATAATCTATGTGCTTGTTATTTTTTTTTCTTAGTACCAGACCACCCTGCTGTGATGTTTCCAAAATTGAAAGAGAAATTCCTATTGGCGTATTCTTTACTTCAAGGTGTTTTTTCACAAAGTGAAATTTTCACACAGCAATCATATACACTGAGAGCAAATCCCATTGACCTTAATGGAGCTTATTAGTAAGTCTTTACTACAGGTAGGATTGCATTAACTGATTACTGTTTTGTACCATTGATTTTTCTTGGGTCATAACTTAAATACTGCCATCTTGCAGTTACTTCCAATAAGTTTTTCCCCACTCTTGGGATACCTGCTCTTCAGAATGTTTTTTGTGGCTATTTAGCTCTCTATTATTTTACCAGCTCTTACCCAGTCCATCAGTGCATAAATTCTATGCATTTTTCCTCACACCCATACTGGGAGGATCTTGTTCATATATGAATGTACCTGATATTGGATGTTTTTAAATGAACTATGATGGTGAACCTATGGTGGCATGCAGAGCCCTCTCTGTGGGCAAGCAAGCAGTCGCCCCAGCCCAATCACGTTTTTCCATCAAGTTTTACTCAATCAATTCCAACTTCTCACAGAAAAAGATCTTGAGAAGTTGGAATTGATTGAGTGAACTTTTTCACTTGCGGGCTTCACAATGGGGGAGACCAGGTCCCGTTCTCCTCCTGAAGTCCATTACGACACAGCCACAAGGCAACCCTGCATCGGCTCCGCTTGGCAAAAAGAAGTCTCTTTTTCTGTAGAGCTGCCTGTGTTGGGATGCCCCGCCTCCATGCCAGCCAGCTGAGCTTTGGCACGCTGCTCCTGGACTCATCGATCTATGGATATCAGATTCCCACCACTATGGGATGGGAAGAGAGAGAAACAGAGGAAGGGGGGAGGGAAAGAGAGAGAGAGAAAGTGACAGGGGAGGGAAAGACAGAGAGAGAGGGAGGGAAAGAGATACTAAAAAAGTTTTTATTTTTTATTGTTGCTAAACTTAATGTTTCAAAAGCAAAAAAGTTGCCTCAAAGGAGTCTTTGAGGGCTGAATGCTGAGAGGCAGATTTCCTCTGCCTTCTGCATTTCCAGCCTGTGCTGCCTTCTGCATTCCCACCCCACTGAGTCCACTTGCAAATTCCACCAAGCCTGGCTCCAAACATTTGGCTTGCACATCCCCCCCAGACAGCACCAGCGCTGTTTCGCTCTAGCTGGCCAGAGGTGGGGCTCCATGCCGCCACCTCCCAGCCAGAACACCACATTTGTTTGCTTGCTGGTCGCCTCCAAGGAGGGATCTGCACTCAGGCTGCCCAGGCCCCCACTGTGGGGGGGAGGGGGAGAGAGGGGAGTGGGAGAGGGAAGAGGGGGGGGTCTCCACAACAGGATCCAGGTTGGAGCTGCCTTATTTTGTGTGGCTATCTAATGCTTGGCTTTGCCTCTACTCCCCCTCCACAGCCCAAGTGGTTGGATTCACATGACACATGAAGCTGGACAGGAGAGATGGATAGATAGATGGATGGATGAATAGAAAGATGGTGGAAAGCTAGATGCAATGGTGGTATGCTATCGGTTCAGACTGGTTTGGCCGAACTGGTAGTTTAAAAAAAAAACCCTCCCAAGAACAGCTGAGAGGAGGAAAAAAATCCTAGACAATCAGCTGAGAGAAAGAAAAGCACAGGATCGGCCCTCCCACTCGCCCCTGCACTTTTCTTTATCCTCTCAGCTGATTGGCGCTGCAGGCCTCAGCTGGTGTGGGGAAAGCTGTGTGCACGTGTTAGGTGCATGTGCACATGCGCGTAATCACCGAACCGGTAGTGGAACAGGTAGGATCCCACTGCTGGATAAATGGATGAGACAGAGAGAGAGAGAAAGAGGGAGGGAGGAAGGGAAAGAGAGAGAGAAACAGAGAGGCAGAGAGATAGAGGAAAAGAAAGAGAGAGGGAAAGAGAAATGATATTACAAAAGTTTTTTTTAATTGTTGCTAAACAATTTAAAAAAAAAATGAAGGGGCATAAAAGAGCATTTATCATGTTTCTTTAAGAACAATTAGATTAACTCTGTGTTGTTTATCATTAATTTAGGTAGTAAAACCTCATTACTCATGGTAAATTGCCCTGTTGGCACTTTGTGATAAGTGCGTTTTGGCTGGCAGTTTGGGCACTTGGTCTCTAAAAGGTTTGCCATCACTGGTTTAATAGAATATGGTATAGAAATAAATTAAATATAGTGCTTATCAACACTTGTGGCTGATTTGTCCATTGTCTAATTCATTTTATTTCCACCTAAAAAAAGCATGCAATTTTTCCCCAACTGACTAAACCTATTGCCAAAGTCGTCCTACTTAAATGGGAGAATTAAGTTCATATTAAATAATTTTCATTCAAGCTAGTGATATTTTCTAAAGGTTATCATTTCCTAGCTTGATAGCTGCCCAGTCGGTGTAAAAAGGATAATTTTCTAGAATCTCTAAAATTTTGTTAATAAAAGCACCTAGGTTAGAATCCATCGGCAGAATGCCATATTTTTTGTCTTAAACTCTAGTATTAATGATTATTACAAGTTTTATTCTGAAGGAATTCCATTAGTTGTTTTCGTTTTAAATCGTTGAGTTATATTAATTTCAACACGTAATAAAACATTTAGTTAAAAGTCACAGAAATCCTTACTAATATATAATAAAAAGGCTCAACAGATTTGTTTAGCAATTAAAGCTCTAATAACATCCGCTATGTCTAGCAAAACCCTCAGATAAACAACCTAACCTGTAATCCCTTTGTGCCTAAGATTCTATTCAAGGCCACAATTTTGCTCTGAATTTTTACACTCAGCAAAACTATTTTTTATTTATGTTTGCTGCCTTGAAAGTGTGGTTATATAGAAGGCACTTGTGATGGATGCCACAACATTCAAATCTAGGGATCCCCAGAGTGTCTTAAATTGGATTAGTAGTAGAGCTAAGACTTTGTTAATGGACAGTGTTTTGTTTTCTAGACAAAATTTGACTCCAGTATATTTATCTTGATGCCTGGGATATTGATAGGTGAGAAGAATCAAAACAGATAGAACAATGAAGCTATTTAGATAAACTAAAGATAACTTACCTGTCACGTACTCCAAAAGATGACTTCAGTTTTTGAGCAGTGGGAATTTATCCCTTGCAATTCTTATTCCCTTTAGTTGAAAAAATTGGTTTTATTTTAAGTTTATTTTTATGTAACCCAGACAACAGCTGTTCTAGAAACTTTAGTACTACTTTGGCTATGAAACTGATTTAAAAAGAACCTTTAGTCTGATCCAAACTTCTTCAGAATGTTGGTGAAGTGTTCTATGAATCCTAAACTGAACAAAGTAATTGTACTCATCCTGAAATAAAAGTAATAAAATCAAAACCTTTTGATATCAGAAATGGAAAATATTTATAGTTGATATTATATCAAAGCTTTTCAGAGCCTTGGAACCCATTCTTCATAAGTAGTTCAATTTTGAACAGGAACCTTTGGAAAAATAATGTATGTCATTTTTCTTTAATCAATACTGTATACTGGCCCCTTTACTTTCTTATAATTTAACATTATTTTAAAAAAGCAATACTGGTACTGGATAAGACTCTTGGGGGAGTCACAATAAAAGTCACCTAACAAAACATTTTTCTCTAGTTTCACAATTAATTTAATTCAATTCAGCCGAAAGTCAATCCTTAGTCTTTCATTTGAAGAAAGGGAAAGTGTTTATCTCAGCAAACCATTTCTAATATTTTTGTTTTAAAATGATGATTTTCAATTTTATCTTCAGAAGTCAAATACAGGTAATGCTCGATTTACACTTCTTTTAGTGACTGTTCAAAGTTACAACGGCACTGCAAAAAGTGACTTACGATCATTTTTCACATTGACAACAACTGTAGTATCCCACTGTCATGTGATCAAAATTCAGATGCTTGGCAACGGATTCATATTTATGACTGTTGTGGTGTCCAAGGGTCATGTGATCCCCTTTTGTGACCTTCTGACAAGCACAGTCAATGGGATAAATAAATGCACTTAAGCACCTTGTTACTAATTTAACAATTGCAGTGATTCACTTAGGAACTATGGTAAGAAAGATCGCAAAATGGGGCAAAACTCACAAGAAATATCTCACTTCGCAACAGATTTTGGGCCCAATTGTGATTGTAAGTCAAGGACTATTGTACCGGTAGCCGATGGTATCTCTTGAATCTAGACCCCTAGCCATGCAGACTTAGGAAGTTCATTAGAATTACAGGGACTTTGATGATTAAGTGGGATATGGGTTAACAAATTGTTTCAAGATAGTGATGCATTCAATGAATAAGACCCTCTTCAATTCAATCTATATTCCATGTTGTAGACTATTAGGATCATCAAAACGATGGCAAACAAAGCATATACGCCCTCAATTGCTTCTTCATATAAGGGTTTCTTTTGTAAAAGAATACAGCAAAAGTTAAACTATAGCTAGCTTTCTGAAATGTAGGTGTTTGTAGAAGTGATACATATATATACTGTATTTGATTACAATATTTGGAGAAAAATCAGGATATCCATGAAAAGTCTTTCATGATCATCTGGCCATTGGTCACTTCTGGAGATAATCAATAAAGTACTTGCATCTGCATTGAAAGAAATATGCCTTTTTTGTGAATAGCACTGATTTTTAAAGTATCAGATAAAATATGTAGGATGCAATTAATTACATAGACTATATTCTGAAATTAAAGTATATTTGTTCATGTCCTCAAGACATTTGCAAACTTCATTTAGGTAAGCTTCACAAAAAAAGTGAATTAAAGGATAATACTAAGCTTTCACTAGAAGTAATGTGCAGAGTATAGAAGAAAATATGTGTTTTCAAGTTTTAATGGGCCTCTGGATGTGGTATTTAATTAACTGACACACCAATATTAGAATGTAGATACAACATGCAAAATATGGAGGGCCAAAGAATCTCAGATTTAAATATTTAACTCAGCATTAGTTTTTGGTTGTTTAATATTACAAAATACACCCCATTTTTAAATCAGGGATGTGCACCCCCTCCCAGCTCAGTGTTATGCAAATCTGGCCCCCTTCCGGAACAGAACATCACAGTGAGATTTTTTGTGTGATTTAATCATAATATTGACAATTTTATCAAATTTTACAAAACTGGTATTTTTTTTTAAAAAAAAATCTAATTCTTAATAAGACTAGAATGGGGTTCTTTTAAAATAGAAAAGCATTATTATGCTATTGCTCTTCTGGAATATTCATATTAAAAACCCTATGTAGCAAAATACAAACTGTAGCTAATAAAAGGTAATTCAGTCCACCATGATAGTTTATACCGTTAAATTCTGGGAATTCACAAATAATATTGCGTTATTAGCATGTTGTCTGCACAATGGAATTGGTCAATTTAAATATGAAGACTAAAACAAAACTCCAAACTTAAGATTGTGGCCATAACTGCTAATGGGACATATATTAATTTCCATCCTTTGGACATGATTTTCAGAACTAATGCCAGCAACATTTGCCAGCCTAAATAATTGGCTAGAGAAACTAAAACTTCTTCATAAACAGAAATCGTGTTCATAAATCTCCATGATAGAAAGAATAATTTCTTTGACTTTATATAATTTTTATCACAATTGACCAAGAATAAATAAATAAATAGACACATGAGGATAGTTACCACTTTATATCCTCAAAACACCACACAAACATCCACTAATTGAGCTAATGAGAGGCTAGTCATTTTATGGGGCCCAATTTCACTGGTTTTGCTTCTCATTTCTGTCATCGTGCCAAGTTACAGAATCAGTTCTTCTACCTTTGCAAATGAAGATATTATTATTATTTTTTCATTCTCTAAATATAGGAGCTTATTATTATAAATTAGAAAGGTGGCAAACATTTTAAATGTTAAAATCTTCTGTTAGAAAAATATAGATTTGTTAAACAATAACAACAACAACAAAAACATAGGGTTGGGCCTTGAGTTTTTTTTTTTTTTTAAAGAAGTCATTTATGCATTAATGCAAAGAGAAAGAAATGGCTCTATGGGCAAATTCAAGTACGAGCGACCAGCTTTTTAATTGTAAAGTATGTGCAACATTTTTAAAAATGTTACAACACTGCATGACCTGTAATGCTCACAATATTTACATCAACTGCTTACATAAAACCATAAAAACTCTAAAAAGGAGGGAAAAATCTGTATGGACTGAAACAAACTATTCCTAGCACCCACATCAATGCCAATATTAACCAATGAAATCGAGTGCACAAAAATACTTTACATAGTCTACTAATGTAAAGTATACATTGGTGAGAAAAAGAGTACAAACCTAATTAGTTAAAAATGTCAAAAGAAGGGTTGGTCAATACAAATTCAGTTTTAGGGACAAAAAAAAAACCTTTAAAAAACTACTAAATATAAACACACATCCACCCATACACACACCCATGAGTATTCATGAATAGAAACATCTGTTTAGACACGAGCAGAAAGCCGGCTGGTACGAAAAATGGACAACATTAAGTCTTTAAACATAACAAACACATCAACTTGTAACAAAAATAAAAATAATAGGAGTGCTAACTGATCTACACAAAGTATCATTTCAAATGAGTTTTCATGTAGGATTGTGAGACTACCCTGCCATTACATAGAAGACACAATGAACCTACCCAGCAGGTAGAAGGATTCCTGTCTCCAGGTCACTGTAGCTTAGTGTGGTTAATTGCATTCCCTCAGACTGGGGTGTGGACAAAGGAATAAGAGCTGTCCAGATGAGACTAAGGTGATCCAGCCCCACGCTAGAGTTATGTGCATTGGGAAGGAGAGCTGACTGGGGGCGTGAAGGGAATTGTTTCCTGAAAGCTGTTGTCCTTTGGGACTCATTTCACATGGAAAGTAGAGTGGGGCCCAGAGAACATGAACTTAGGCAGATGATAAGTTCTCTTCATATAAGCACTACATTTTGGTTATAGACTTATTGTCATCAGGCTTGGATACTGCTGATTACCAGTAATCTTTGCTAAGAGAGGTAACTAGGCCATTTAAATGAATGATGTTCCAGCATGAGATACAACAGTGGCTCCTAGATGAAGAGGTAGCAGGTAGTCCTCAGGAGACTCCATCTTGGGCCTAGGCATAGTGAACTGGGATACTTGGAAAAGGGGGGAAGGCCACTGCCATTATATGCAGCACCCATATTAAAAATGACACTGCATTATAATTTCTTTCAAAGGTACACAATGGGTATTTTGAGAAACCTCACAGCTTCAGGTTCATGTATCTGTAGTGTACTGTCATATTCTAACATATATGCTTCACATTTCTTTCAAACTTAACATAACATAAATAATCTAGTTAATAGATTCAACCTGCACATTTCTGCCACATTAATATAAATATATATAAAGATATATTTATATATTTATATATACGAATCTGTTAATGGTATAAATAATTCTTATTAAATAAAATAAATCTGATATGTTACATAATACTGATAAAATCACTGGCTGGGATCCAAAGAACCGCATTAGGTCCATCCAAAGACGTGGATATGTTTCAACCGGGCTTTAACTAATTGCTACCTCTCTCAAACAAGAACTCCACCGTATCGGAAAGAATTATTTTGAAAGTTGCCAATGGTTCAAGAACGCTGGTAATCTCCAAACTGGGAAAAAGGAGATTTTGTTCAAAAGATACTTTGAACAATCTTATAGATGCACTAAACTAGCTGTGGAGTCCTTTGGATCCTGGCCACTGCTGCTAATAGTTTAGCAAGCCACCTTTCACTTTTAGTATTAATAAGGAAAATGCTGTTGGTATTGGCAGGCAGGGGAATTCAGGAACTGCTTACGCTCATCCAGTCCACTGAATACAGTAAAAATATCCAAGGACAGCTGGTCACTGAATCCCTTTGTTAATTTAGGAACACGTTTTTGCTAAATTGTAATCTTACTGCTAACAATTAGCAACAACAATGAATCCTTCAATTGGGCTATTGCTCTCATACTTTAATAGGAATTGTGTTCTTTGCTTAAATAAATTGGAATAGCTACTTTAGGCTTTGTTAAAAGCTTTGTAAAAAAAAAAGGAAGTAAAAATGAATGCTGATATGTTTCTGATTTCAAAGCGGGTAGCTAGGAAATTCTGTTAAAGCTGACTCAAATAGTCTATCTAAATATTTTAATTAAAAAAATCTACAATACTATAATTTAAAACTCAATTAAAAACAAAACAAAACAACGCAACCAGTAGTTGCAGCTTTTGATATCTTAATTTGACCTATGATCCCACATCCCATTAGGAATCTGCAAGGTTTCACTCTCCTACAGGGACCCAAAATGGAGTACAGTACTTCCAGGCCAGGTTCATTCCAAACAGACACTATAAATGAACACTCAGTGGCAAAAAGTGTTATGTCATAATTAGGGGATTACATAATCATGCCTTTTCACTGCTGTTAAATACAAAAACAGCATTTTTTACATTATTATATAAAAGCATTTAGGCTGTATTTTTATTTATCACTTTACATTGGTAGTCTCTTGTACGTGTACTCAATAGAAACCAAAGAATTTTGTACACTATTCTTTTGTACAATAAAAGATAAAGTGTGCATTAGGTATGCTTGTACATGACAATAGTACACTATTTACATTTCAGATATCATCATGAAATTCTGTTTTATCTATGTACATAATGAAAATTTTGCAGAAACATTTGGACTATAATTTTATAATCACAATTTTAGTATTATAGAAAAAAAGGATTTATAGACACTCTTCAATCTTTAGAAGATCTGGATTAACTTCTCCCTCTTTATCAATAAGAATACTGTACCACTGTTTTGTTTAGCACCTTGTGGTGATTATATCTATATATATCTATATATATGAAAATTATGTGCATGTTATGTAAGAGCCAGATCAGTAACAAATTCATTCAATGTTATCTAGAGATCTTCCTCCTTTTAGGTTTTGGAGGCTTCAGCTGTCTGTCTCCCTGTGGAATCTGATGCACCTAGGGAAAACAAAAAGGAATATTTTAAAGATTAACAGTAATTGCATTGCACTTGTGTTGAAAGCATCGAGTTGCTTCCAGATTGAAAGGATTATCTGTGAGTCACCATTGCTATGGGGCGCCCAGTTGGGAGTTCCTTTCATGTCCCCATTAATGTGCCTACCAAAGTGATACCTATCTATCTTCTTATGAATGCACACTTTCAAACTGCTAGGTCAGCAGAAGCTGGCGCGAATGATGAGAGCTCACCCCATCCCACGGCAGCAACTGGGTCTCAAATGCGGGCTTGCTGCTTTTCAACCCAGCATCCTAACTACACGAGCCATCCTGCTCCTCATTAACAGTAATGAAAGGATAGTGATGAAATATTAGATAGTATTTAAAACATTTTATATACTAGATAACATATATTATGTCTACAGATATTTGACTCAGCTAGATCAGTTTTGTTATAGCCTAGAATAGGGGTCAAACTAGCTGGATGTGTCACACACTGGCCACGCCCACCCCAGATTAGCGAAGGGGAAGAAAGTTGCGATATGTCACGTGACGATAATGTGACACCGTACGTTTGACACCCCTGGCCTAGAGTGAAGATACAAACATATAGAAGAATTTCCTATTTCAGTATGTCAGAGTGAAATCTATACATATGATTCATGGTTTAAATTCTAAGCCTCTTTCCCTTGCCTTGAAAGTCAATGGATATTTGATTAACTTTTGGCTGACCTTGAGGCACCTGAGGTATGTTGGCATAAAATTTCTCCATTAATCTGGAAACCTGGTTCCTGCCTCATCAGGTTTGTTCCTTACAACACATCTCTGATAGTCAGGAACAGCGAGCATCATGATACGGCACACTGGAATAGGTTACCAACTATGAATAGAGGTGGAAGAAGTCACTTGTTGAAGCCACCGAAACAAGAATACTGAGGCATACAAGTCTAGAATAGAATTCTTTATTGACCAAGTGTGGTTGGACACACAAGGAATTTGTCTTGGAGATGCACCAAGACACTTGGCCAATAAAGAATTCTATTCTATTCTACTCTATATTGTATGCCTCAGTATCCTTGTTTCGGTGAGGCAAGGGAACCAATTTGAGCCAACTTATTACTTCTATTTTAGATCTGAAAATATATTTAAATCTACCTAATGAACTTATTGGGAAAGTACATTTTGGAATATTATAGTCAACTCATTATCTTTAATCATGTGGAAATTTTATTTTCTGTAAACCTTTCCCTTCTTCTGTGCTTCTGCTCCAGATATTTGCTTCTTCACAAATACTGGGCTCGGGGAATCCTATTTCTCCTCTCTCTGCTGTCACGCCCCCCCCCCCCCCCACCCCCACCCCCCCAAAAAAAATTAAATATTAGGTACTTACATTCCCAGACATTTTGTCAAGTTCACTCATGGCCTCATGGATAGCAGCTTCTAAATGGTTATTTAGCTTCCCACTTCTAAGATGAAAACAGAGGAATAGATTTACACTAATGCTGTAGCTTTTCAGTAGAATGTACTGTTTAAATACACGCACACATATATATTGTTCAAGTTAACATTCCATTAATCTTTTCAGTAATAGTGATACATTTTATTTCACATATTTTCAGTTTAATGTACACACATGCAGCAACATGCAGATAGTCTTCAGATTATGGCCATTCATTCAACAACTGTTGACGGCACTGCAGTTACTACTTACTATATCTGGTCCTTGGAGTTCTGACCATTGCAGTGTCCTAGCAATCATGTGATTGCAATTTGGTGTTTGTAACCAGGCTTGGGATTATGCTGCAGTGAGTTACAATCCTGTGATTGTGATTTCCAATGCTACCTGCTGGTTCCCACAAGTTAAGACAGTGTCTGTTTTCTATCTATCTTCTCTAGCTCTCCTATCTATTGATATATACACACCCACATGTATATATCTGACACATATTGATGTAGCAGTAGTTTAGTTTAGTTTACTTTATAGTCATTGCATCTCATACAATGAAATTAAATACTATCTTCAGTATACATTATGACTATGAAAATAAACACAAACACACATCCTTCACATTCTATACATTGAATTGAATGAATCAGTAGAATGTTAATAACTGATCAAAACTAGCAAGATATATTTGAAGAAAGCTTTATAGGAATTGAAAGGAATTAGAATTAGGAAAATTTGAAAGAAAGAAAAGGCATAAATTGAAAGCAGTTGGTTAGGGCTTTTTAAATATTATACTTAAAAAGAAGTTTTACATATATATAGTCTGAAATTACAGACATAGAATTTTATAAAGAATAAGTTGGAGATGCACTGATGCACTGATTAAACTTGTGGGCTCTGAGAATTTCAAAATATAGGATTCAAGTGCAGTAAAATTGTGGGGAAACAGAAGTATGTGTGTTTGAAATCTTATTATCTATCAGCGCTAGAACAAAAAGGAAGATGAATATTTTAACAAGACAAGTGAACACAACGATAATTTGCATAAATGTGGTTTTTTTCTACTTAATAATTAACTATGTAGATGGAAAATTTGTGATAAAAATAATGAACTAAATTGGTTATTCAAAACAAGTTACTCCTCTTCAAGATTATAGTGCTGAAAGACCTTCAAGAATATTATAGTTTTCTGAGATGAGTGCTGAATGAGACCAGATGAGATCAGAATGAGATGTGCATGAACCAAATAATAATATAAATAGCAGCTCGTTCAATGTGCACAACTCCAGATGGGACAAGAGATGAGCAGCCTCTCCCTTCTCCTACTTGTGCAACTCAGAGGAAAAGATAGTCTTCCATGTTTTCTCTCTGCAGAGGGAGGCCTTTCTTGAACATGTGAATGCTTCTATTTGAACTGCATTTCTCCTTTAGAAGAGTTTCACTCAAGTGAAATCTGTCTAACAGTATAACTCAGTAAGAGGACAGAAAATGTGGTCATTTTGGTGAGGAATTTCAATTCTACATTTAGTCTAAAACCTAACACACATGAAAAAAGCATAACAACCATACCAAGGTTTTAAGTATGTTTAAAAAATGGTTACAATATTCTATTTTTAATAGCTATATTAACACTACAGTATTTAAGATAAAAAGATGTTTACTTTCTCAGCTGCAAATTACTTTTTATTTTTAAAAGAGTACTACACATAACATCTGTTTGTGCAAAGATTTTCAAATACCTTCTTCCCTCTGAACATCTATCAAATCCATCTCAGAAAGTTAACAATAGATCACAAAGAAGTGGTATGCATCTTATTAACACATGCAGCTATGGAACTATAAACTGTTAAGATTATGTCATTTAGCATCTGTAGATTAAGAATTATCCAGAGAAAAGCCATGATTTAAAACTCATATTTTAAAAAATATCCTTGAATTTTATGACACAAAAGTAATAACTGAAATAATATGTTAATTCTAATGGGTAACAGAAATCAAATATAATTTCAGTTCAATATTACAATAAAATCTTGATTTAATGGATTATTTGGGTGGGATTATTTGGGCACCCATTAATCCTAGATCTTGTTCTATTCATAACAGGGGGGCAGGGAGGGAGAGAGACACACACATACAACAGAGAGCGAGAGAGACAGAAGAGACAGAGAGAGGGGGGGGAGGGAGAAGGGGAGAGAGAGAGACCAAGCTGAGAGAGCGCAATTATCCCAAAATCAAATATACAGTCATGTGAAAAAGCCATTTTCATACCTAAGATGGGACTAAAACCCACAGTCTCCTGGTTTGTAGGCCAGTACCTTAACTATCACATCCAACTGGCTCCAAATATATTTGATAAGCTTTCTAGAGAATTTTTTAAAATGATAAAGTACCCAAAATCCTTAAATATCTATATGTTCAGAAATAACAAATGTGTGACAAACATACAAGTGCAAAAGGAAGAGATTTGTTCATATAACATGAAATCCAATTAGGAATCATGGAAGAGAAGGGACTTGTATATCCTGTTTGTTTCTACTGCTGTATTTTAGAAATCCAGTGTTTATCTTTATTTAATCTACTAAATAATAATTACAATTTTCATATATGTAAGAATTCACTTTAACTCATCATTGTCTCTTTTCGCATAATGGAATATATTAAAATATGTCTAACTATAATCCCATTGCAAGTATTTTGGGGGATTTTTTGATGTGAAATCAAATTGTTAACATTTGTGTACTTTTGCATCTCAATTACTGTGCATTAATTCTCTCTATGGGCCTTTTGCCTCAAATAACTGAATTCATTCCAAATTCATGGATGTAAGCCTTTAGTACAGGGGTGTCAAAATCACGTCACGGTGTCGTCACATGACTTCTCACTACTTTTTTTCCCCTTTGCTAAACTGAGCGTGAACTGTAGTGCCACTTGAACAATAGGAGTTTATCAGAATTCATCTTTCAAAAAGTGACAAATTAGGTAAAATTTTCAGCTTTTTTACTATGGATTAAGTATTTTTTTTAAATCTCAGGACGCATTCCCAAGATTTATGCAAAACCTGAAAAGTTTTTTTTTTCCCAATGAGTTTTGTATTTATTGATATTTCCTGAGTGTTAAAATTGACACATTCACTGTTGCTTCTGCTTCTCACAATTGTTTGATGAGATTTTAATATTATATTATTTTTCAGCATAGGCTGACAAATAATTTTGATTTTGCAGACTCCTTAAAGCAGGGGTGTCAAACTGGTGGCCCACGGGCCAGATGCATCATGAGCAGGACACACCCACCTCAGATTTGCAAAGGCAAAAAAGTCACAATACATCATGTGAAGCAATCAAATTTGACACCTGTGCCTTAGAGGGCTTTGAGGAACACCCCAGGGTCTTAGGACCATTTAAAGACATATTGCTCTACTGCATTCACTTTTTGATGTAGAAATAGATGAATAGTCATATTTTTTATTTATTCTATTTCAACTTTTATTTTTGTTATTATTAACACTGTATTTATTGTAGTGTTACACACTTATCTTGATTTGGATTTCCTATTTTTTTTGCATGCTGCTGTTGAAGAACTTTAAATTGCATCAAAGCAAATGTCTCACTGATTTCCAGCACTGATCAGCATTAAATGTCATGAATGAAGGCAAATACACATATCCCAGGATAATGTTGCAAGCTCGAAACTGAGTCGGTCACTGACACCAGAGGTTTACTCTTCTGATCTTTTGGACTCATGCTGGAGTCCATCCTCAGAGAACTTTTCTCTATTAGAATATGGGCTATTCTGTCAATTGTATTTTTGTGGTGCCTGTATTTATGTACGACAGACTATTTGTAGTGGGATTCAACTTTGCAACAGATTTCTATTCTAAATTGCCTACTAACAAGGAACTTTCAGATCACCTGATTATATTGGATTCTGATAAATAGAATATCAAATACCCAGTGCCGCAGTGGTTAGAATACAGTACTGCAAGCTACTTCTGCTGCAGCCAGCTGCCTGCAATTTGGCGGATCTAATCTCACCAGGTTCAAGGTTGACCCAGTCTTCTATCCTTCTGAGGTGGGCAACATAAGGACCCAGATTGTTGTGGGCAATATGCTGATTCTGTAAACCGCTTAGACAGGGCTGTAAAGCACTATAAAGCGGTATATAAGTCTAAGTGCTATTGCTATTTATTGATCAGCCTTTACAGTAGGAGAAGAAAATAGTTTGGTATAGCAGTTAATTATCGGGGGAGGGGAGGGGAGAAAATAATAGGATTATAAAACAACATATCTAATTAAAAGTTTGATGCAAACATAGACAGGATTGCAAATTTTTTAATCTGTTATATACCATTAAATAATTTTAAAATAAAATTATTGGTATGACTGGTGGTTACAGTTGGAAAATCTTTAAGCAGGTGCAAATTGAAAGTCTGGCTTACTTTATATCCTCAACTATAATTAGAGCTTTTGTTGTTAATAAAATAAGAATGGCTATTTTCTTTGCCATGTATGGAGATACCTACATGGCACAACCATCCCTCAGGTCATAAACTTTTATGCATTTTGCCTGGCCTGAGAGGTTAAATGTCCGCTTATGGGAATCTTAAGTGTTGTCTAATGTCTCCCTAATAAAAATCTAAAATAAAACCAAAACAAGTAAGAGATGATTGATCACTTGACATAGCTAATCTATCAGATATTTCTTTTTTCTTGTGTTGTCATCCCAGTGGACCATGAGTAAATGAGTTATGTATTTACAATATAACATAGAGAGACATTAGAACAGTAAACAACCCAAATTCAAATGGAGTAGAAAATGTTAAACAAAACTAAAATAGGCTCGTTGTATTTGCAAGTTACTACTAGCAAGAAAAGATGAATTGCATTAACAACTATGTGGTGTTTTGGCAAAGACAGAATTTCCTTTCTGTCCTTTAAGTAGAGACCTAGTTTGGTGTAGTGGTTAAGGTGCCAACCTTGAAACTAGAAGACTGGGAGTTCTAGTCCCCTGGTTGACTTTGAATCAGTCACTCTGTTTCAGCCCAACTCACCTCACAGGATGATTATTGTAGGAAAAACAGGTGGCAGAGGAAAGTATTAGGAATGTTCACCACCTTGAGTTAGTTATAAAGTAATACAGATGGGATAAAAAAACTAATACAACCGGAAATATGCTGAGTCAGCAAAAGAAATACTATGCTAGTATTGTTTACTCCTCATTTGTTTGCAGGACTAAAAATTTAGTACTATATATGTTCAAAAATGTTTCAGTTTGTAATAGAAGTAATAGTAACAGTAGTAGTAATAGTAGTAGTTCTTCATAGTTAGGAATGATGAATGTTTGCAAAGGGTAATTGTGCTGAGTTAAACTCCAGTGGGGATAATTGCTTCCTCCTTTGTCTCCTGCGCCCTCTCCACCAGTCACTCATTTAATTGCTCACCTGCTCGTTGCTTTTCAATCTGTTAAGGTATATCATTTTTCCTCTCTACAAACTGCACAAGGCAGTCTTTATTCAATGATGTAATTACAGATGGGACAGACTAATCAGCTTGTAAGTTTGCCAGAGGCCATGTTCATTTTATAATCTTAGATAAATGGATTGCCTTGGCTCAAAATAAAGGCTTGGCCAATGGCCAATATTTGGGGTTAGGAATTATTAGCTAGTGACAATATGTGGTGGTGGGGGAGCAGATTAGAGGAAGGGATTGGGGAGGGAGCAGCAGAGGCAATCATTTATACCAGTAGTCGCTAACTGGTGGGCCGCGAGAAAATTTTGGTGGGCCGCAGCATGCTGAGGCGGAGAGGCGGGGCAATCCTGCAGTTTCCCATGTTGTGGTTGCTTCCTCCTGCCCCAGCACATCGAGAAGGCCGAGCAGCAGCAGGAAGAGCACGGATCTCCTGAGCCGCAGGAAGCAGCTGCCCTCAGGTGAAGATGTTGCGAGGGGGAGACTCAACCCCCTCTTCCTCCTCACCAGAGGCACTCACACGCTCAGCGGGAAGGAGGCGGTTTGTCAGGGGCCAGAGGGCCAGTGAGCGCTTTGCATGTGAGTGCTTCTGGTGAGGAGAAAGAGAAGCTCCTGGGGGGTGCAGGAGATTGTGCCCTCCCCTTACAGGCCAGTAAACACCCGCGATCTCCCACACCCCTGCCCTCAGGAGCTTCTTTTCCTCTTTGCAGAAGCGCTCACACGCTCAGTGGGAGGGAGGTGGCTTGTCAGGGGCCAGAGGGGTGGTGAGCGCTTTGCGTGTGAGCGCTTCTGTCGAGGAGGAAGAGAAGTTTCTGGGGGGGGCGGGGTCGAGCCTCCCCCTTGCAACATCTTCCCTTGAAGGCATCGCTGGCAGCCGCTGAACTTCCTTGATGCGCAGAGGAAACAGGCAGGAGGTGACACCAATTCAGAGAATCCTTTCCCCTCACCCCACTCCCTCGCAGGCCAGGCTTATGCGTCAGCGTCAGTTTCCTCATCCCTCTCGGCGCTCTGCTCTGCTGCCCCCCCACGGCCCCAGCCATCGCTGCCTGGGGAAAGAACAGGAAAAGCTAGCAGAAACAGCTCTTGCTGGGGCGAAAGAGTTCAAATTGAGGAAGGCAAGAGAAGACAGAAGCTGCCACCTTTGAAAAGTGCTGCTTTCTGTTGCCTGTGTCTTCTGATCTCTGCTCTTTTGCCCCAGCGAGAGCTGTTTCTGATCACTTTCTTTTCCTGGGGTGGGGGGTAGCAGAGACGTCAGGGCTGCTCTCCCCCCTCAGCAAGCCAGGCCTAGAGGAACGCAAAGAATTGCGGACGAGCGCCAGAGAAAGGTGTGTTGGAAATGCCAATACACGTTTCCAGCATGCTCTCCTCTGTCCCAAAGTAGGATTAAATGGTGGGAAGGGTAGGAGGGAAAGAGAAGCTCGGCTGGCTTTCCTTTGGTATGGGGAGGGAGGAGACCAAATGCATAGACCAAAGAGTGCCGAGGAAGACGGCTCCTAATAACCAGCCTGTTTGTGCAGGTGAGAGCTCAAGCTTTTCTGGGCTCGACATCTCCCCCTTCAGCCTCCACACAGGGAGGGATCCTTCTCTGCTTGGGAGCAGCGGGAGAAACTTGGAGCTTAGCCTCAGGGAGTCCTCTTCTTATGTGGAGGGTGAAGAGGGCGAGGTGTTGCCTAGTTATTAGGAGCCGTCTTGATCGGCATTTCCAGCCCGGCCCTCCTTCCCTCCCCCAACTCCAGGCAGCCACACCTGGCGAGGGAGAGGTTTCCTCTGACTTGGGGGAAATATGAGATGGCTCTGCTTTTCTTCCATTTGAGGGGGAGCCGGTTCCTCCTCATCCAGATCTTCCCAGCCTCCAGGCACCATGTGGCTTCTTAAATCCTCCTTCTTCCCCCCCCAAAGGATTAGAGAGGCCCCTCCTTTCCCTTCACTCTGTCCCAGTTTTGATTAAGCATTTACAATTTTGTTATAATTAAATAAGCATATGTGTGTGTGTATAAAATAAAAATTAATTTTTAATATTAAATTTATATTTAATATAAAAATATTTTTTTACATTAAAGATATTATCTTTTTTAAAAAATTCATATTAGTGGTCCTCAGGATTTAAAAGTATGAGTTTGGTGGTCCCTGAGGTCAAAAAGGTTGGTGATCCCTGATTTATACTATCTCCTCCTCCTCCTCCAATCCATTGGGTAGAAAGAAAGGAGAATGCAATGTAAGCCTGTTGCATCTTGGGAGACTGAAATAGCTTTTAAGAGAAACATTTCCCTTGATGTGTGTATGTGTCTCAGTGGTAGCGAAGCCAGGGGACTCTGTGACAATGTGGTTTGGCTTTCCTCAAATTCAGCATTTCAATTTTTTTTTTAACCAACTTTGATTTTGCCAATTCGTAAAGTCTATCAGGCCAAACTTGTTCCAACCATGCTCTATGGTGCTGAAATTTGGGGTCTTACAGAGGCCCCCATATTAGAGAGAACCCAAAACAATTTGTTAAGGAGGATGTTGGAGATAAACAATTCCACCTCGGCGGCAGCCGTTAGAGCCGAATTAGGATGTTTTTCACTGTACACAATGATTATTAGGGCAGTAGCCTACTGGCTAAAAGTGACCCAGATAGAAGCCAGTAGACTTCCTAAAATCTGCCTAGAGGAACAGCAAACTTTAAACTTTCAAAGATATTCCTGGCTAACCCGGCTGTCAGAAACTTTGAATCGATATGGCTTAGAGTTTCCATTGTGTGATACATTGAAACAAGTTAAACAACGGATTAAAGATGTTCATGGACAAATAGACACGGCAAGCTACTGACAGTAGTCAAAACAACTTTTACTCTGGAAAAATACTTATATCTAGAAATGCCACCATTGGAGAGAGAACTATTTGTTAAATTTAGAACTCCTAGACACTAATGTTAAATTCGGCCGCTATCAGAAAATCCCGTATAATGATAGAACATATGTATGTGGGGCAAACGCAATAGAAGATACACTGCATATAATATTTGATTGTAGTTTGTACGGGGAAGTAAGGAAAAAATATCTCGCCCAATCATAGATAAATTTCCCCACTGGGACATAAGGCATAAGTTAATATTCCTATTGAAGGCAGACTCTTCTTCTCTGATAAGGGCAATCACTGACTATCTCAAAAGGATGACAGTAATATGAGCCAGTCATATTGAAAAGAATTTTATCGATTGTAAGAAAGATGAGCTGAGCTAGAAAGGAGCTACGTTTTTAGTATTTTAATCTTTGTAAATATAGTTATCGAATACTGATATTGCCAATTTAACGTATGTATGTATATACTCTTTTTGAATTGTCACTTTTGTAACTGTAAGGTTTTCTTTTAACCATGTGATCTTTGAAAAGGCCCTCAGGCTATTCAATAAACAATATACATATACATTTCAATTTTTTATGTGTATGTGATGGGATATAATTTATTTCTATGAGAAGAGTTTGACTTCAAACATTCGTACAGTGTAGCAAATATTTCAAATGCTTCATTACCAGTAGGGCATCAAGACTGAGAGGATAATTTTATGTTCTCTTACAGGGATCTTTTGATATCTGAAATGGTCAATAAGCAGCTTCTTTGCCTCTGGTGATCTTGCACTGGAGACTATATATGATTTAAAAGGCACTATTTACCATTTCTATTTATTTTATCCTCCTATTGCCTCCTATTGACATGGTTTAAATGGGAATTTTTTGAAACATTTTTGAAATCTGTAAAATCTATTTAACAGATTTAAATGAATGAACATGTATATATATTCTTTTTGTTTATTAATAAATTCTCCACAAAGTGATTCTTGGTTATCAAGCTAAAGCACCTGACTGCGCTGAGGAGATTGCTACTACATTACAAAGAGAATCATTGAAAAGATGGAAACTTCAAATGAAACATCTTCATAATTGGACAGAATCGCTTGAGGAGTTGCCTGGAGTTTCGATGGAGGAGTGGTTGGTCTGGAGATGTTTAAATAGACTAAGCACTAGTATGGCTAGAACAAAATACCACATGGAAAAATGGGGGTTTCTCCCAGAGGACAAGGATATTTAATATGAATGAAGCACTATTCAAACAACTATCCATATTTTACAGTGCCCCTTGGGACCGACATGCACACAGAATGACTTGCTAATCAGAAATATCCCTGCCATCACCCTGGCATTATGTAGGCTAGCATTGAGCTAGAACTATATACATTTATGTTTTTTTATTAAAGTTTTTAATTTTTCAAAATTTAAGTTGATATTTCCCCTTTTCTAGGTTCCTGCATTTCTGACACGAGATGAGATGAACACTTGAAATTACCAAGATTTACAGGGTACTTACTTTCTATTCCGTTTTCGGACATGGTTGTAGGCTTCCAGACCTTCTGTTAGTGTTTTCAACTTGTCAGGTTCCACCTGAGAGAAGGTACAAACAAATTACATTACCTATTACATTCATACCTATTTCAGAGTAAAGCTCAGCTTCAAGAGATCACAGTAAAACCCCAAACTTCACAGATATAATATAAAGATACATGAATTTACATTTCAAATTCGTGAAAAATTAAAGATGGAAACTTCAAATTAAACATCTTCATAATTGGATAGAACCACTTGAGGAATTGCCTGGAGGTTCGGAGGAGGAGTGGATGGTCTGGAGATGTTTAAATAGACTATGCAGTAGTTTTTGGGTGTCTTCAAAATAAAAATTACACTACCTTTACTAAGCTGATTCATAAAACATAATCTTATTGTCACTGCATGAAAAAAAAATATTAATATATCTAATCTCTTACCAATTGTATGAGATCTTAAGTATTTCAAGGTGAATATTGAAAACATACACAATGAATAGGAATACACATAGTCCTTACAATCATAATTAGGATGGGAACTTCTGTTGCTAAGGGACGCAATGTTTAAATAAATCACGTGACTGCACTGATTTTATGATCTTTTTGATATGGTCATTGAGGGAACTAAGTAGTTGTTAAGCAAATCTGGCTTCCCCTTCTCATTTCGTTTGATGGAAACCCCCTTCCAGGTCACAAATAATGACCATGTAACTTCAGGATGCAGCAACTGTTGTAAATGCATGCCAGTTGCCAAGTGCCCGTATTATGATTACGTGACTGCAAGGACACTGCAATGGCTGTAAATGCAAAGACTGATCTTAAGTCACTTCTTTCAATGCTGCTGTACCTTTGTGTGCTAAACAAATGGTTGTAAGTTGAGGACTACCTGTATTTGAAATTCACCCACTCATTAAGTCCAACATTCAATTTCTGCAGTGGAAGAATTTTAATTCAAATGTAAGGCAAACTTGTTATTTATATGCCATTATAAGGTTAGCAGCACAGTAGCAACTGCCCCCCCAAAACAACACTGTTTAAGAAAAAACTCATAGTTGTATTCATTGGGGCAGAAGATTGAAGTGGCCTAGAGGGTGGAGCTCTTGCCTCACAATCAGGAGGCTGTGAGTTCAACCTTAGGTAGAGGCAGATATTTCTCTCTCTGGGCATAATGAGAATATATCTGCTGAATAAAATTCTGCATTGGTGACAGGAAGGCCATCCGTCCATTAAATACTTTGCTAGCTCCATTCAGTTGCCTAGACTCCACCCCACAAGGGATTATGGATGTGATGACCCAGGGTGGGATACAAAACAAACACAGTCACAGAAAACAGGTGAAGCCCCTTTTATTCCTTCACTTTGCTTCCAAGCTCCGAATATCTTTGACGGAAGACAAAAACACTCCCACACTAACAGTTACACGAAGAAGGGGGAAAAAAGCAACATAAACCAGACAAAAAAAGGGATGGAGGATGTCCACAAATAACACATACTGGTAAGGACTGCCAAACTCAGAGAGGAACTATAAACTAAAGATATTTACACACTTTGTTTCCAGTGTTTGCCAGTACGCAGGTCCAAACTCTTATTCAGTTTTCACACCTGCAGCCCATGAAGAAAATCAAGGCCTTCTCCTCCCGAGACCAGATCTCTCCCTTATCCTCTCCTCCCTGTGTGCCCTAGGATGGATAGGGGATGGGCCTGGGTCCTCCTCTGACTGCTCAGCCGGCCTCTGCCTTCCCCAGCTTCCTCCACAACCTCCGGAGCCACACTTCTACTCCCTGTCGGCTGTTCCTCCTCTCCCTCAAGAGTCAGTCTCCACCAGGGGCATGACAATAGGATTGTTAAAAGATGATGATAAGATTATTTTATGGAGTACAGCCCCAAACGAGTTTACCTATAGCACCTATTGTGGTATTTCCTAAAGCTTCATTCCTCAATAATAACACATATTTGCTTTGGGAAAAAACTCTCATAAGGAAAAGAATACATTTTTTTAAGGACAATTGTAATGGACCAATAGCAATGTTCCATTTGCCTTGGTAAGAGCTTTCTTTGGATTCTGAGGGGCCAACCAAAGCCTAGCAGCAAGAATAGGCCCTCCATATGGTTTTTAAATAATAAGCAAAGGAAGTATCTTCTCAGACAATAATCCACTGTCTTAATATTGTTAATTATTAAAACAGGAATATAAATTTTGTTTTGGCACCACTACTGCAGAATACAATTTGGTTCACTGTAATTAACAACAAAGCTACAAATTGGGCAACATAAAGAGATTTCAGCTGCATTGAAGTGATAAAAATTATATATTTCAGTAGCAGAGGGTTTTTAGTAAATCCTGTTTCTAACTGAACTTGGTAAATGCTTGAGTTGTTTTCTATAGCTATATGTACAAATGACATTACAATTATTATGTATAAATAACTTTGTTTTTCAAATAGTATTAAAAAAACTTCACAGTTCATTTCACTAACAAAAAACATCTAAATTAACATTTCACTTACAATAAACATCTAAATTAACATTTAAAGTCTGAAACAATGCTATTATTACATCCTTTATTACTTTGGTTTGATGACATCCTATATTACTTTGGTAAAGGGTTTTGGTTTTTTTACATTTTCATTTAAACAATAGCTTTTTATTCCAATAATTGCTAATGTATACATTTTATGAATGCATGAACCATTACAACATCAATACTCCCAAGAACTTCATTAAAAGCAATTGCAGAAGTGAAGCACAGAATTTCCATTTTTAATATCTACACTACGTTAACTGCCTGCAATTCCGTGTTCAACGTTTCTTCCTCTAACTTTAATACAGTAAAGTTTGTGAGGCTGCACTGATAACTTTTACTTTGTATTCCAAGACCTTCTGAGGGATTGTGGACACTGCTTGTTACAAAAAGTGCAAATGAAAATCTTTGCTGGGAAATTCAAAAGTTACTACAGGTAGTCCTTGACTTCGTGATGATGTGATCCCCATTTGTAATCTTTTCTGTCAGCTTCCCCAGAAAATTCATGTATGAGGGTCGGAGTGTGTGTGTTAGTGCAGAAGTCTTTTGCTGGGCTACAAAAACAAAGGTTAGTCCTTTGGGATCTCTGCTTCATTTCTCCAGCCCAGAGCATGAGTTCCTTTCTACGCATGGTAGGCAGCTCTTTCACTCTATCTGCTTAATCACCTAAATGGTTATTTTATTTATTTATTAAATTTATATGTCACCCCTCTCACTAGCCAACTGACTCTGCGCCATTTAATGACCAAACTGGGAGAGCCAGGATTGTGGTTGTTGGGTGAAGTAGTCACGTGGGCACCTTAAAAACTGCTTTGTTTAATGACCAAGATTCGGGTCTCAATTGTGGTCATAAATAGAGAACCACCTGTACGCTAGTACAATGTGTTCTCTTTTCTTTTTATTAAATTTTTATTAGACAAACACAAAAAAGAAGAAAAGGACATTAAAAACTATGACATGGTGCAATCCTCCTAATCCACAGTTGTCTTACATTGCTAAGTCATATATAAAAATAGTACATATTTACATTCTATATACATAGTATATAATATATACATATAATCATTTATTATCTTGATCCTTCCTCTTTTCTAACCAACAATAAAACTTATCCCATACTTTGAAATAATCCGATTCATCCTTATTTTTTAATTCTTTGTCAATTTGTCCATTTCTGCACACATCCAAATTTTCCTAATTATTTCTATTTCACTTGGAGTTTCTTTACATTTCCACTGTTGTGCATAGGACAATCTAGCAGCAGTAATTACATGAATTATTAGGTATATAATATCTTTTCATATTTTCCCATGTTAATTCCTAACAAGAAAATTTCAGGTTTATTCTATTTTAATCTTACACATCTCTTCTAACCATTTCTGAATTTTCTGCCAAAACTTTTGGGCTTCTTCACAATTCCACCATAAATGATAATACATTCCATTTTCCTTATTGCACTTCCAACATGCAGGGGGAAGATTTGGATACATTTGCCAATTCTGATGGCGGCATATGCCATCTATAAAACAATTTATAATTTTCTTTAAACAGTGTGGCCAAAGTCTTTTTTTTGTTTCGTTCCCATAAGATCTGCCAATCATCTAAATTTATACTATATCCAAAATTCTTCATCCATGCCACCATTATTTCTTTTACTTTTTCTTCCTCTAATTTACATTCCAATAAAACTTTATATTTTTTTTATCAATTTCTCATCAGTTCCCAATAATACTTCATCTAATTTTGTTTTATGCCTGCTAATTCCCCACTCTTTCATATCTTTGCCATGTCTCGACTGGACTTGTAAATAAGCCCACCATTCTATGTCTATTTCTTGGTCCTTCAAATCTTGTCTCGATCGTAATTCTCCTCTATCATTTAAAATGTCCTCATAAGTAATAATTCTCCCTTGTTGGAGTAAGTGTCGGTACATCAAAGCTTCCAATGTAGATAGCCATATTGGTGGTTTCTACGTAAATTTGTCTTTTAGTTTTATTCCATGCAGTTAACAAGGTCTGCCTAATTTTATGTCTTTGAAAGTGTCTATGGCCTACTTGTTTGTCCTGCCAAAAAAAAGGTGTGCCATCCTGCCTGTAAATTATAACCCTCTAGTGTTAATATTCTTTTATTCTTGTGATTTATCCAATCTTTAACCCATGTTAGAGTTGCAGCTCTACAATACAATTCCCAGTCAGGTAGGTCGAATCCATCCCTTCCTGTGGCATCTTGCAACAAATTTAATTTGATTCTTGATTTTTTCTTTTGCCATATGAATCTCAACATCAATTTATTCAAATCATCAAAAAAATTTTTTTTTCCAATTTTATGGGAGCATTCTGAAAAGAAATAATAATTTAGGTAATATATTTATTTTTATTATTGCTGTCCTGCCCATAAAAGATAATCTTAATTTGTCCCATTTTCCAAATCTTCTGCTATTCGTTTAATTAATGGATTATAGTTATCATTTTTGAGTGTTATACATCTCTCCGATTATAATTCCCAAATATTTTACTTTATCCACTATTTGGATGCCCATTATCGCAACTAGTGTTTCCTTTTGTTTATTTGTCACATTTTTTGTAATTATTTTTGTTTTCTCTTTTCTTAAAGACATTTGTCTTGGAGTTTATTGTGTTGGGGTGTGTTAGTTGGAACACTGACAACGTTTTTGTTTGTTAACCCAAGTATCAGAGTGGTCCTACTGAAGTTTAAAAGTAGCTGTAATACTCGTAATAAAAAAGTATATCTATTACTACTTATCTCCTCAGTCTCCTCAGTCTTCTGATACTTTATTAGAACATGCTGAGATAATTAATATACATAGGTAAATGTCATGATTCAAGAGCTGGACCACTCTTAAATAAAAGAAAATCTTTTCCCAAAGGAAGATTACACAGAAAAAACCAATTTATTTATTTTGATTTATCAATCACTTACAAGATAATAGGTATAAGTATATACATAGTTATGAATACATAAAATGGGTACATATAAAAAAAATAAAAGAAACAATAGGACAGGGACGGTAGGCACATTGATGCACTTATGCATGCCCCCTGTCTCTATTATCATACTCTAATTCATATAAGACAATTCTATTTTAAAAGTAAATTAGGAGTAGAAAAAATAATTTCTTTTCAGATCAATAAATTGAATTAGTCTTACACTTCACCCTTTTAGATGGAGGAAATCTATTGTTCTAACTATTGCTAACCTTACCAATACATTCTACAATACTTACAATACTTACCATGAGAACCTAAACTGTATTGAATTTTTGTGGATTAAGGTATCATCTGAAGAATCATTGTTAGCACATTCCTAAATTAAGATTTACTTCATTCCTCTGTAATATTTTTAGCAATAGCAATAGCACTTGGACTTATATACTGCTTCACAGTGCTTTACAGCACTCTTTAAGCGATTTACAGACTCCGCCTATTGCCCCCCAACAATCTGAGTTCTCATTTTATCGACCTTGGATGGATGAAGGCTGAGTCAACCTTGAGCCTGATGAGATCCAAACTCTTGGCTGTGGGCAGAGTTAGCTTGCAATACTGCATTCTAACCAGTGCATCACCACAGTTCCCAATATTATATGTTAAGCATCCTCGTTCACTCACTAAAAGGTAAAGATGGTTTGGAAAAATTTTCTTTAGGCTGCTGCAACATTACTATTAAAATACTTGTAAACAAAATTACAAATTTACTAGGAAGTACATGCTAACATGACAGAACCTGTTGAGATCTCAGAGGTAATGTTTTTTGAAGTTGCTTGAATGTATGACTGCTGAGAAATTGCATAAGGTTCTCTGTGTGATAGGCTCCATCACATATGGGTTACATCCATATCTGTCTTGGTTCAAGCTGGCAGGGAGGGAAGGAGAGGTAGGGTACGGAAAAGCAGTGAATGAGGAATAGATTGATACTCCCAGTTCTGAAAAAGGTAATAATGTACCAACTCTTCAAAAGGCCATCCCGTGACTCAACTATTTTCAAAAACTATTGCTATCATAATTTCCTCTTTGGGGAAAAGTTGTTGAGAAGATGGTGTGACAGCAATTATAAAGGCCTTGCATAAATTGGATTATCTCAATGTCTTTCAGTCTAGATTCAGGTCTTGTCATGGAACAGAAATTGTACTGTTCTTGTGGATGACTTGCAGCAGGAACAAATCCATCGATTTGTATAGTATATAAGGATGATGAAATTGTATAACCAGTTTTACATTTCTATACCAGTCAGTATAGATAAGGCTGTGGCTGTTGACTCTGTAGACACTGAGGGAAAAAAGCCTCAAGATCAATCCCAACAAGATGTATTAATGCAGAAAGCTTATTGTTTTAGGAGTGCTCATGTTTTGGATAGATACAACTATCACTGAAGTAGCAAGTTTGCAATCTGGAACAACTCCTAGCTTTATAACTTTTTCTAGATCAGCAGCTGGAAACCATGAGGATAACTCTTTCCCAATTTCAGCTGGGATATCTATTGCAGCAATTCCTAGATCATCAGACTCTATAACAGAAACTCCCGTAATTATCAATTTTCTCTTAGATTGCTGCAATTCACCATACATGAGGTTATTTATTTTTTTGAAAGATGCAATTGGTACAGGATGCGGCAGTCTACATATTAACCATAAGAGCAGAATTTAGTAGAATAATCCAATGCAATAGGTTTCCCAGTCCAATTTAAAGTGCTGACTATTACCTTTTATGGCTTTGGTCCTCATTGCCTTGGAGACTGTCTAATGAAGATTGAATCTACCCATCCGAAACATTTGTGCTGAAAGGCCATGCTACAGATCCCTCTCTTTGGGAAGAGAATGGGTACTGCTAGTAAGCAGGACTTCTTGGTCACAGTGCCTCATTCTGAAATAGGCTATCCTCCCAAAGTCAGATTGTCCACACTCACACTGACATTTGGAATAAAGCTAAAACAGAGCCCTTCCAAAGTACCTTCACTGTAGAGGATGACTGGAAGTCGCTGCTGCTGCATGGCACCTAATAGTTTATATATTTATTTCTTATTAAATTTGTATGCCGCCCATCTTATGGATCGAGGAGACTCTGAGTGGCTTGGGCTGAGATAATATTATATTTTTAATCTGTATGTTATTTTGTTGACTATGAAAAGCCTAAAATTTAGAATAAATTGAGTGGCATATAAATTTATGTAATCAATAAATACATTTTGTTATTAAACTTATTAGTTATTCCCAATATTTACTGAAAACAATTGGTCAATCACTGATGATGTTACTTAGTTGGGTAATGAAACATCTGCAAGCAAAGAACCAAGGTCACCAAGGACTCCATGCTCTATCATGGTGTGTTAAAGATTCTGTGGAAATTTTTAAAGAGACTTAATCATAATCATAACCTGTTGCCTTTTGTCAGCAAAGTAGAAGTCTTAAGATACTGAATCTATCCATGCCACCACTGGTGTCAGCTATATTAATTATTAGTGTCAACTATATTAGTTTATTAATCTTCATAGGTACAAAAGCCGGAATTGTAAATAAATATTAATTCCTGAAACAAATATTATATAAATGCATACTGGCTCAATATATCTTAATAAATGTATTTTGTGGTTATGGAGTTAATATGTAGAATTTGATTAAAAGTAACAAGAAAAATTTTGATGCATTTTTATACAACGTATCGTATAATAATGCTATATGTAGAGGAAAATTTGCACTTACTTGGTTCATTATTTGTAATGTCATAATATAATTAATATAATGACTTTCAACTAAATGTCAGAATTGTTACCATTTAAATTATTTATAATTACTATTTGGTACTGTTCATAAATGATCAACGCATACAGGTAAAGTCTTGTTTTTTTTTTTTTAATTCCTGGCCAACGTGAAATTCAGCTTACCATTTTTTCCTTACAATATAAAAAACTTTATTTACTTAAATTACCTTCAGCTTATATTTCTGTTGGAAAGTTATTGTGGGAGGTGTGGTAGAATTTGGGGGCAGAGTTAAAAGATGGATCAGCCTAGAATCACTATGTAGCCATAAGCAAACGAAGTCTAACACCCCCTTGAATCCCAAACAGATGTTAACGGCTAGTTGTGAAAATTAGTATCAGATACAAAAGTTCAGGTTCACATATAGAGGTCCAATTAAACTGATTTATTACTAATCATGCTTAAGCACAGGAATCTTCTCAACTCATAGTTAGCATCTACTTGGGGTTAGATAAAAGTCAATGGAATTCAAGGGAGATTGGACTTAATTTGCTTGTGGCTATGCCTGATCCCTCTTTTAACTCAGTTACCCTGTGATAAGATGGACAGCCAATAAATTTTATGAACAAACAAACAAACAAAAAACTCTGCTTGCAAGTTCTGCCACTCCTTCTTCTACAGTCATTTAGATTATCTGATTTTTTCTCAAGTTTTTGGAGAAATGATTGACTGCCTAAGTTGCTCTGAAAATGTTAACTTTTGATACCATCTCACACTAAAAAGGTTTTAGATTTGAATTTCTTTACATTAGGTGATGAAATAAGTAACAAAACGGAGCGAAATGGTAAGAAATCAAGCATGTTGTATGTATCATGCAAAACCAGAAAACTGTTAGTAAAAGTTTTTATATAAACATTTCGTTTAAAACAGGTTTTATGCAAACTATTCTAACATTCAATACCTGTTAACCCTGAACTGAAGACTTTAATTAAATTTGCTTAAACTAATGTTTAGGATACTTATATACCGAATAGAACGTTGTCTTTAATAAACATCTAAAAAGTTTATATCACCAACGAATAGATTGGTGGTATAGATGAGTGGCCTCTAATACCTCTTGCTCCATAAACATTATGTTTTCCAAATGGCGAACCAGTTTACTGTGATTCATAATAGACTAGAAAACTGGGAGATTTGTGAATTCTAGTCCTCCTTAGACATGAAAGCTAGCCGGATGGCTCTGGGTCAACTGAGCTGTCTCTCAAGCCATCATTCTCTCAGGGTTGATGGGGAAAAATAGAAGGCAGGAGCATTAAGTACACTACTTTGAGATGTATAAAATAAAGGATATGATGATATTGATGATCATCATCATTACTGCAAATGAACCAAGATGGAACATCTCCAAATGTTACCGGAACAGATGGAATTGAAATGGTAATGTGTTTGAAATCTGAATAGTAGTATTAATGTGTGTACATGTGCTGAGCAAGAACTGCTATTGTGAAATGGCAAATAATGAAAAATACACCAGTAGTAGAAGAGAACCTGTGAATTTAAGCTGGACACTGAATAATGAGTGGGGGATAATTTGAACCCTGGGATAACATGTAATAAAACACCATCTGAAATCTGGTCTCATCCCTTGTTATCATGATAATTACACTTTCTAATCTGTTTCATTAGACAATCTTGAGGGTTCTCAACTTCTAAAAGTAAAGTTTGCCCTTGGTAAGAAACACTAGTCTTAGTAGGAATTCAAAGGGTGCATATGTGCAAACATTACAACCAGCATAGAAATGATTTGCCTTGCAAAGGCAGTTTTTGTCCTATTCTCTTTAGTGACCATAGAGCGTGTCTTGATCCAGCTTTAAGTTGTTTAAGGGGTAAAACAATGGGATGACTTTCCTGCTATTAATGTTTTGGGAGTCTGCATTAAGAATTTAAATTAGGAATTTTTTTTATCCTGCTTAGGATAGTTTGACTTATTTTATCTCAGCTTTAAGAGTTCATGGCTCCAGAGGGAGAGAAAATGTAGTTCCCCAAAAGGATGTATTTCACAGTTTGGAAGCAGTGCTGAAAAAGGGTGCTATCTCCTTGTCAGAAAAGCAGGCTTCCAATAGCAGGGGTGTGTTTTGAAAATACCCTCCTGCTATCTGAACCAGACACAGGTTTCCAATAGGTAAGGCAATCCTTTCTGAAAACCCTGTCTCCCTATGAACCTTTGCAACATTTACATCTACAATGATAGACGGAACGAAATCCTAAATATTTGATTTAGAAAAACAAATAAAAATGTCATCTAGGCATTACAGTATATTCAAATGGCATCAAAATAGTGTGACCTAATGTGACCGTACAGAATGGAGATTCATTTTTTACTTCAGTAGAATGTACATTAGTCTCCTATTTTATGCATTTTTTTAAAAAAAGACAGTCCTATGCCTAAGCTATTCTTAAGGCTGAAAAGTGCTAATACAAAGCAATAATGCCTTTTAAAAATTATAGACAAGAGATAGGGATGCAAATTGAAAAATACAATCAATACCTTTTCTCACCCTTTCTAAAAAAAAAAAGTAACTACAAATCTTGATCATATCATACTTTTGTCAATATATAAATATAGGTATACATATGTATAAATGTACCTTCCCATCCTCAGCGCTTTGTTGACACGAGTTGCGAACATCATCTTCTCTCACTAATTTACCAGGCCAAGACGACAGTCCTTTAATTTGGCTCCAGACCAAGTCCCCAACGTTAAACGTCCTTGGTCTGTAATGTATCAACTCGTTTGAAGATGGGGAATCAGGATTCCTTAGGTCATCTTCGCTACTGATGCTTTTAGCATCGGAAGGACTAGGCACGCACCCATTAATGCTTTTGGCATTAAAGTCTCCATTGTAATGGATGTAGTCTTTAATCAGAGAACTTTCAAAACTATTGGAGGAACTGGGAGACTGTTCTTCCACGCCTAGGTCTTGCTTAGAAGGATTCAGCAGCTCTCCAAACCCTCTGTTCTGTTGAGGCCGGTTTCCATTTATGTGCGCGCATCGTTCCACAGTGTTCTCAAGTCTCTCTTTAAAACTCATCATAGTTCTTTTGTAATTGCTATACCTGAAGTTCTCCTCCACCATCTTATCGCCGTGACAATTTCGCTGGGGTAATAATACTGGATGTTGCTTGCCTTGGACTAATGGCAATGTGGAAATATTGTTGGACCTTTCATGGCAAGGACTACTGAGGATGTGGGACGAATGATCTAAAACCTCCTCGCATTTCCATCGATTCATCTCCCCTCCAGGGCTCTGCTCCCCTTCCCACTGTTTTTTTGGTGTGTTGCAACCTGTTGGTTTATAATATTCCAAACTATCCCCGTCGCTGGAATTTTTAAGGTGTTCTGAATTCTTCAATAATCGTGTCCCCCTAATGTTCCTTACTCTATCTTCATGATCAGAAACGCCAATATTCCGTCCGTGTATTACTGCATTGACAGCACTGGAAAGGTTTAATGGATCACCAATTGAGGCTGTAAAGGCACTCATGGCACTCAGAGCTGGAATAGGGCTCATTTGTGTTGTACTGTTAACCGCGGTCGTGATTACTACTTGCATCCCCTTGCCTGCAGCATCTACCACTGCTTTGTAGATGGCATCAACTGAACCATCACTCTGGGCAGCTAAACCGATGTCCTTTGCCTGTTGTCCTACAGATGGTTCTGTCCTTTGTTGTAAATTGCATACAGCATCTTGAAAAGGAGGAATTGCTGCATTGGAACTTTCAGGAACTGGTGGCATCCCTATTTGAGAGATAATTCTCTTGTTCAGAAAAGCGGCCTCTTCCTGCATCCTCACCTTTAAAAATCATAGAAAAATAAAATTAGAGGCTGCCTTAAGACAAGGAAAGTTGCTAACAATTAAAAACAGTGGCTAAAGCAACCATGGGGTACTCGTCCCTTTCTCAAGTATGTATCTACAAAGGAAGAATACAATTAAAAGTAACATTAGCTTAGTGTGATCTACAATATTTACTAAAGTTTTCTCGTACTTGTACAACTTAGATTGCAGGATCTAACTAAACAAGAGTGATCCATCCCTGGAGTTTTAAATTTGAATCTCAATTAAATACCATTTTCTTGTTGCTTTCATTTGATATATGTCCTTCCCATATCCCTTGGTTGATTAGCTCAGAAAAATTGAGAACAGTCTTTTTTTCCTCTGATAAAAATATACATCCTGGATTGAATGATATACTTTGAAAAATGTATACTTCGATCAGGGGAAAACGTACATTTCAGGAATACATTTTGTTTACATCTAATTCTCAAGGCTGTGTAGCATAGTACTTCAGAAACAAATCAAAGCAGGTCTGTTTAGGAATACAGGAGCAGAAGCATAGCACTTCTCTGCAACTCTTTAAAGCAACTATGTCTCCCTAAAATTACAAAAAAGATTCTTGTACTTCTGCAGCTATCATGTAATCCCAGGGACGGATGCTTTACATATGCGGGGATTTCCCTCCTATTCCTTATTAACTCGTGTTCATAGCCTCCATATTTTATTACAATTTACAGTTGTGAACTCAACCTTTTTTATATTTATTTATGAAGATTCTATTATTACACTGCTTCCTGAATCCTTTTGAGTGTATCTTATAGATTTTTGGCTGTTAATTACAAAAATAATCTGTAATTTAACGTATCACATACTGTTTATATAAATCTTTTATTGTTACATGATGGCAATTTTCAGAACCTGTTGGTTATACTGTATTCATGAAAAAAAAAACAGAACAAAAACCATGGAATTGGTTGTTGACATACATCCAGTACATTAAGTATAGTGGAACACAAGTATTTGTATTTTTATAGGGTTTTATTTGCATTGTTTATAGGTGTTGTATAGTTTTATCTTTTTAATATTGTAAGCTGCCTATAGTTACCCTGTGATGAGCATGTAACAAATTTAATAAATAACGTTAGTGATCTAAAAATCGTGGTTCTGTTGCTTGGAATGTATCTTGGATATATACCAAGTATTGTTGCTATATAGGCAAACAGCTGTGTAAGAAAGCTGTAAGAAAGTCGCATTACATTAAAAAGAAATGGCTACTCTGAAGGAATTTGATTCCACAACAGAAAAACATGGCTCACGAGTCACTTGTTGACTTGATAAAGATATTGTTGTCTCTGCTTCACAAAAAAACTTCGACCAATGAAAACTTTTGTGAAAGCAATGAACAAGGTGAAGGTTTTCAAGAATAACTGATGCCAAGATCAAAAAAAGGTATTTTAACTGGTCCACAGATCAGATACATTATCAATGACAAAAGGTTTGAAGGCCTGTTAGTGGGCTCAGAGAAAATCTACAGCAAATCACCCAGAAAGAATTGAAGGATGTTGTTGAGCATTTGTTTTGGCAACTACAGGGTACCAAACTACATTCAGCTGGTTGATAAATTTCTTACAGCACACAAGACCATGAAGAGCAATGTTCCACTAAAGATTCATTTTGTGCATTCATGCTTGGACTTCTTTCCTGAAAATCTAAATGCAGTCAGTGATGAACATGGTGAAAGCTTTCACCAAGACATTGCCATAATGGAAAAAAATAGTATTAGGGCAACTAGAATTCATCAATGACTAACTATTATTAGAAACTGCAATAAGATGCATCAGAGACTGCGTACAAACAAAAATCAACAGCAAAACTTTTTTTGATTCTGTTGAACTCAGGCAGTATGTCAGAAACATTATGTGATTAAATACATTATAGTTATTAAAAGTTAATGTAATATTTCTAAAGTCATTCTGAAATTATACCTATGTTCAGTTTGAAGGGATCTATCATAATCGCCAGAGTTTTTTCAGGAAGCAAAACTTTTTGGGGAGGGGGGGAGGCTGTCCGGTGTTATTAATGCTAACTGCATTTTCCCAGCTGTGGTTTACATTTTTCTTTGGCGATATAAACATCTGTGGCCTCAAACAAAAGTTTCAGAATTGCTTCTTCTCAACCCAAAGCTTTCTTTTGAATATTTTATCATTTGTTTGTCAGCTGAACTTATGTGTGTATATATACGGTTTGTGTATGTGTTTGCATGTGTGTAGAGAGAGGAGAGAGAGAGAGAGAGAGAGAAAGAAGAAGAGAATAAGATGGAATCTTTCTTTTGCTATCAAGCATCTATTTATGTATTCATTGACAATATTTATAAATTGTCTTTTACTGTTGTTATAAAAAAAGAGTTAAAAAAAGGAAACTGAACAAGCCAAATAAAAGTAGACTGCAGTGCCCAGTTTGAAAATATCTTATTTAATAATGTAATTTTTATTATTTAATAATTTAATAATGTAATATTTAATATTAAATAATGCTATTTAATAATGTAAATTTTGGGACCATGGTTTTTGAGACTAGTCACAAGTTTCCACTATCCTCCAAGAAATTTAGCAGTTCCTTCCAAAATACAAGTTCCAAATAGTTAAGAGTTTAAAGCTTCAGCCTGGTACACTGAATTTAGCTCAGAAATAAGTTGTTAATAAATAAACAATGACTAGTTTAGATATATGCATAATTCCTATAGAATGAAATAAATGTATTAAAAAGCAGCTGGGAATAAAAATAGATGGAAAGCAATGATTTTTTTGCAAACTAGTAAAATAATATATTCTATTCATCATGCTGAACAAAGCTTTTCTTGTCATTGTCTAAATTAATTCTTTCCTAGGTTTTCAATTCAGCAATACTTTAATAAAAGAAGAAATACAAATAATGTGTAAAACTGGCTTAATTTTTCAACTCAGAGGATGAGAACGTTGTCTGAGGTGAGCAAGATTTCTGTAAACATGCATTTACAACACTCACGCTGAAATATAATGATTATACCACTAGGTTTCCACATTTATTCAATTTCATTTCTCCATGTTAAAAAACAATATTGCTTTCAGTTTAACACCTAAAACAGACATGCTCACAATCAAACATTTTGAGAACCATGCCTAATTTTGATATGATAAAATGGAACTCATATATTTGCTTTATGATAAAATCCACATAAATATTAAAACGTAATAGCCGTTTGTATTATTTTTTTCATGGATCCCTAAGAAACAAGCCAACTTCTACCTGAAAATTCTGGAACAGACAAGCCATAGGATTTGGGTTGTTAAGAGGTCCAGGAATGGGAAGCTGTCCTTGGAAGCCTTGGAGATTCTGATAACCTTGGAGAAGCTGCTGTTGCTGATTTGATGGAAACATCTGATTGTTGTTGAACAGTGACTGTAGATGAGTGAGCTGATGGTTATTAAGAGTAGTGTTTATCGAGGGCACATCACCTGCAATTCCAAACACATGAATATTTAATTCAGTAATTCTCCCTAGAATAAGCACGTGCGTCATCCAAGCCATATTTTTTTTCCCATTTAGCAGCAAAGACATAGAATGAAATATTTTTCCTTGCAGCTTTTTACTGGACTTTAGTGGTTATAGAATGCTCTTTTTCCTATTACAGCCACCTGACACCTGTCTGCTATAAATTCTGACTCTGACTTCTCCTTTCGATGAATTTATATATAGCAACATATAAGCTTGCTAAGCATAATGTGTGGTTTTTTCTTTTTTCTTTTGTATTTTTGGCTTAGTGTGATGTTTGAAGCCATCCAGTGTAGTTTAAATGTTTTGTTCAAATGAGATACTACAGCTTGTTTAAGCTAAACATTACCTTACCTATTTTCTGTGAACTGTGAAGGTGTAATATATCTAATGCTATTTAATTTATGAAACTTGTTCACAAATTTGTTAAGAAATCTGCTCCTTTAATTGCTAATCACTTTCATAATATTAGAAAAACATATTCCACAATGTGAACTTATAGCTCTCTCTTTGTAATAAACTTTTATATATGTGTGTATCTATATTTGTATATCTGCATCTATTATATCTACTTTAATACTTTTTTGAGTTTGCTAAAATCATGAAAAATAGCCTACACAAGCCAGAAGTTTTATTTACATATATATTTAACACATACATATTTAAGCAGATTCTTTGGAGCTGGATCGAAAGCTTTTACAAAACAGAACTGGCTTTGCAAGAGATATGAAAGGGGAAGCGGAAGGACTTGGAATTGTAGCATAATAATAAGATTGCAGAATGAAAGACTATACAGATTATAGTTAATATAAATAGTCTGGTATTTATATTTGCTGGAACTAATTCATTTTTTATGATGAATTATTAGTAGATCTATGTTTACTGAAATGCTGCTGCTTTATCTAACTTCTTTCCTATGGTTTATTTATGAAATCCAACAGCTCAACATGCACAGACACAAAATATTCAGGAATATTCCTAAAGGAAATTCAAGAATTTGGCAGATTCTTAGCCCACTTCATACAATTAAATTGTCCATTGTATAACTGTATTTTAATAAATGGTTTTTCCAACAAATGTGAAAATCCTCATATACAAATCATGTTCCTGAATTCAGTGGAAGAGTACAATACTCTCCCAGAGTTGTAATACTTAAATGTTTACTGAGACATACATTCTACTGAATGTATTCAGGACTGAAGCCTTAAATATGTGAATTGGAAATCAGATTATTTAGAAACTGGTAGTTTCTAAGCTATATAAAAATGAAACCCTCCCAAAGCATGACAGTATGAACTTAAGCTGAAAGGTAGCTTGTTACCTTGAATCTGGTCTGGTTTATATATTGCTGCAATGGAATCTAGGGATTAGCTACATTGGCATATTTTAAATTCTATGGACATGGAATTTTTTTTCATCCATTGCACAGCTACTCATACAACCCTGTGATGCCTTGGGTATTTTAAATAAAATGCTGCATCCCAAAGAAGCAACTGTGCAGTATGAATTTCGAAAAAAAAAAATAAAACAAAATCCATTCCAATTGGCTGACTGAATTGAGACAAACATCAGACTTTCTAAACAAAAGGTTTTAAAATGCTATTTAACATTTGTTCTAAATTTTATTTGTGCTCTTTCACTGGATTGGTCAAACAGATTCACACAGCATAAACCTTTTAGGAAAAAAAAGTGCAATGAAATGGAATTTTTTTCTCCTTAAAAAAGTAGAAAATAGAAGCTCCCCCCACCACCGCTTTTTCCTTTCAAAATCTATGAAAATATTTAACTTACCAAGTAGACCTGTCCCCAGTAGAGGGTTAAGTAGCTGTGGCACCACAGAGTTATTGTTGAGTTTAGCTGGACCAGATGTATTCCCAGCATTATTAGATATGCTCAGCAATGTTTCTGCCATTGACACCACTGCTGTCCCACCAAGGGTTGAGACAGACAGTGCTGCCACTGCTGATGATGTAGTGGCTGTGCCAGTGGTAGCCTGGGAGGAGATTGCTATGGAAACCTCTGGATGGTTAGCAGTGCTGCCCGATGTAGAGTTCGAAACACCTCCCAACAGCTGGGGATTCAAGGTCATGAATCCTGAGGCCCCAGTGGCAGCTGGGAGGAGCAGGGGATTTGAAGCAGTGTCTGTGCTTGAAAAGCTTGGGAAAGAGTTTCCCAGGGGGTTGGTTAACAGGGTCTCAGCTCTGTTGGTATCTGACTGACTGCTAAGCAATTGGTCTGGCAGTGGGGCTGTCATCTGTGTTACTGAGGGCACGGTACCATTTTGCTGTTGCTGTAAGAGGTCTGAGATGGACAGATTGAAAGATGCTAAAGGGAACATGGTAGATGTTTGGGCTTGGTTTTGAAGAAGAGCTGCTAGCAGCTGAACATGGACAGGTTGCAGCACCTGCCCATCCACTTCACCGGAGAGCAAAGCTAAAGCGGCATTTACATTTGGGTTGAGAAAACCTAAAGGATTGAGGTTGACCTCAGACTTGCCTTCTCCTGTTGAAGGCTGAAGTATATTTAATAGATTCTGGTTTAGGAGGTGTTGCTGATTCACTGGCAAAGAGATAGGTAGCGAACTAAAGAGGTTAGGATTCAAAGAGTGCGGAAGACTGTTGCTTGAAGCGCTGTTCTGTGGAAAATGCAGAGTGTGCTCAGGACCAACAAAAGGAAAGTCATTCCCAAGAGGGAGTTGGCTATGTAGTGGCGTTCCAGCTGCAGTTGTGACAATGACACCATCTTGAAGAACAGACGTTGTCTTGGTGATCCCAGGTTGACAGCTACCAGCTACAGCTGTAGATGATGGTGGACCTGTCCTTCCTGAAATTGGAAAGTAAATATTAAAATCACTTTAGTAGTTGAGTTATATTTAGGACCCCAACCATAATCTTAGGGCAAAAATCTGCCAGTTACAGGAAACAATGATGCAACTCCAAGCCAAAATTGATTGTATTAAAACATGCTGAAGTGCCATATCTTTTAAAAAGTCAACAGGATAGCATACTTGGGAAGAGAAAATACAGCAGAGACACGCTGGATTACAATTTCCAAACAGCATAGCCAAGGACAGGTTTCATCAAACTCATCATCCAAAACATTTAAGGAATACTAGCATATCTACTTCTGCTCTATGGATTTAGCTGTAACTACTCAAATGACTAGAGGCTAACTCATACTAATTCAAGACAACACTAAACAGGGGTTCTTGATCAATGCTAAAGGATAACAAGTACTTTTTTTTTTTTACAAAAATCTCCCAATACTTAAAAATATGTAATTAATTATTAATACAATTCTAAGAAACAATACATGAGAAATAATTTGCATTAATGTACTTAAAATTAAGTATCTATTTCATCTGTTTGCTTGGGAGCAAACACTAAGATCTGTACTAGAAGATGCTATCGCATTTAAATACTAATGATTAAAAAAAAGTGTATGAAAAGATAAGAGGGGAAGGAAGGTTAGAGCCCAGAGCAAATGAATTCTTCTTTCAAGACTGCCACCATGTGGTTTTATCCATCTAGATTATAATGAGGACTCCGCATCACTTAGGTCAAACCTTTAATGATATAAATGCTTCCAAGATTATGGGGGTGGGGGGGGGAGAAGAGTAAGAACAGCACAGGTCAATTTTCTCTGCTTACTCAAGCAGATCTCTCTGAAAATCCCATGTAAGTTATTTCAGTATAGAATTTTTAAAATTATAATTGCATTAATATACCACTCTTCTTTTTGTAAGCTTAAAACATTGTAAATGGTCCTATCCCAGTTTTGAAATTTTCATACTTCTGCAACATTGTTGAGACTGAGATGCAATCCACACTGAGTTTCTATATTTAAACATCACTTTAAACTACAACACATTACACAAATACTGCAACAATATGCTAAATCTTATTAACAAACCATTGCCAACAGCCCATATAGCTATTCCATTTCCAATATTTTTATTTATTTAAATATACTGTATATTTAGTATGTTATGTTTATTTTGAAAATATTGGAGTATTAAATAATACTGATGATATCAATAAAAATTGTACGCCAAAAATCAGCATCAAGAAAAAATAGACAAGCACAAAGAGATAGAATCAATAGATTGATAGAAAGATATTTCCTGCTTTTATTTTTGTACAACTCATTGGAAATGAAATGTAAAATCATGAGTCCGATAGCATCTTTTCTGGTTATTAAATTTTATTCAAAACCAAATTTTATGCATGTACATCTCTCAAAGTAAACTGAAATTTATATTAGTCAGCAAGGATGCTACCAGGTTCTTGAATTCTGACCACTATAGGCTAATATGGTTTTCTTCCTACAATGGAAAATAACCATTGTTTGCTGTGAAAAGTGAATTGAGACGTTTAAAAAAATGGTTCTGAAAGGTAATTATTTGTATTAACACAGAACACTAAGTTTGCTCTAAATGAAAATATAAAAATGGAGGTTAATTTTGTGTCAGCAGTGTATTGTTTTATTTGCTAATAAAAATTGGCAAACTGCTGAGTGAAGAAAGCACTCATCATAGTTTTATGCTCTTCTAGTCTTAGGAAAATAGCTATGGAAAATGAAGCCAAAGTCAGACAAAATTTAATTCTTTGCACAAATCAAATTCCAATTGGAGAGAGAGACTATTACTGAAAAAATTAAATCAAATTAATCCAAAAAAGAAGAAAAACTAGCAAGGTTGATACTTTCTGGGGAAAGGTTAAGGAAGCAAACAATCTGATACATCCCTGCACAGACTATACGGAACAGGAAAAGACAGCGTGAAAGTCTTATCAGATGCATTTCCACTCAATCCCGATATCCCGATCAAAATCTCAACAGGAAAGATACACCTGAACTTTACTATTATTTTCCAATTTCCTTGTTTACAAAAAGGAACACTTTCTTAAGGCAGTTTAGACCCAGGGTGGGATGCTACCAGGTTCAGCCCAGTTCTATAGAATCGGTATCTCTGAAGAGCAGCAGACACCAAACTGGTCCGGTTTCTGCTGCTCTGTTTGGCCTACCCGACCACTCTTGGCTGTCCTTTATTTCCTGCTTTTTCAACCTCAGCTGCTTTGCGTGGCACAGCTGAGGTTGAAAAAGCAGGAAAGAAGAGGATTTTCAAATGCTGCGCACCCTCGCACAGCGCTTCTCAGCTGTCAAGGAGTCACAGCTGAGCTAAACGCACTCTCACCAGGGGTGGGATTCTACCTGCCGGACAACTGGAAAATCGTGCCACTAGCTGGCCCCAGTCCTACCCACTCACTCCTTACCTGGCATGTGCGTCATCAAACAGCTGTTCTGCTGTGCGGGGAGATTTAGATTAGCTAGAAAGCAGGAAATAGTTGGATTTCTTGCTTTCTAGCTAATCTAAAAGAGAGCTGAGCCTGAAGCTTATATTATTCAGTGCAGACTCAGATAGCAGATGACAGAAACACAGATCGCTAAGTGAATCTGTGATTCTGTGAGCAACTCAATCTGCCTGCCTGCTCTGCCTGATTTTGGGTAAAGTTGCTCTTTTTTATGTAAAAAACTCAATATTTACATACATAGTGTGTTGAGTTAATTTTGTGAGTTTGCTTGCTAGCAAATTTTATGAGTTTGCTTGCAAGCAAATTTTATGAGACAGACTCAGATAGCCGATTGCAGAAATATAGATCTCTGAATGAATCTGTGATTCTGTGAGCAACTCAATCTGCCTGCCTGCTTTGCCTGACTTTGGGTAAAAGTTGCTCTTTTTTAAATAAAAAAAATCAAAATTTACATAAATATTTATAATATTTATATACAGGCTATGCCCAGCCAGTCACATGAGCACCAAGCCATGCCCATCAGCAAGCCACACCCAGCCAGTCACATGACCACCAAGCCACACCCACAAATTAGGCAACACCTACAGAACCGGTTGTTAAGAAATTTGAATCCCACCTGCTTTATGAAAGGGATTTACATAATTGGTGAAGCTGAATGGTAATAGTTTCTATACATTTCTGAATTTCTACTCAGATAAACTATAATTTTTAACACCTTTCAGATTAGATTTCTTAACATTGATCAGTATCTAAAATAATGCTTTTGGTCGTACCTGCACCTGTTCATAAAAATGGGTTGTAAAGAATGAAACTATACTACCAAATTAGGATAATAGAAAATTATTAACTTATTGATATTTATTTTATACTAAAACTATTTTATAAACCTTTATTATTGACCATTGCTCAGGATGCCTTTCAATAAATCATAGTTCCAGCAAATGAATAATATTTTGATATAAAGTAGCTAAGAAAGCGTCTAGCAATGTGAATTTAATTCGTTAAACTCAATTCTCCTACTGGTATGCAATGACTCCATGGGAATAGCCATCCTCAAGGAACCATCTTCTTCTTCTAAGCTTGAATATAATTAGTAAACTAGCAGGCTTTGTTTGTGGGAGATCTGGAAGCAACTCCCGATTCTTAAGAAGAACCAGTATCTTCCACAGCTCCCAGGTTTTCCTGTTGGTCTTGTGTATAGTATAAGAACGGCAGGAATATATTTTTATTTATTTATTTGTATCCTGCCTTTATTATTTTTACAAATGTCAAGGTTGAGGTCATAACTAATATACCTCCCTCTTATTTTCCCCACAATAACAACCCTGTGAAGTGAGTTGAGTTTAGAGAGAGAATGAGTGACTGGCTCAAGTCACCCAGCTGGTTTTCATGCTCAAGGTTGGAGTAGAACTCACGGTCTCCTGCTTTCTAGCCTGGTGACAATCACTATATCAAACTAGCTTATATCTTGATTTTCAGCAAAGATTCTTTTATATAGATTATTAAAAGGTTGTTAAATAATTGCAGGTCTGATCATTTCAAAGCTGTTATTAAATCAATGCTATTTTAAGACCACCAGAAGATAACTTGCTGGCTAGAAGAATGGTCATTGCCTCCTACAAGTCCTTTCAAGCCTTCAAGTATATCTGTAAAAATGCCACTAACTGAAGAAAGCTCTTGCTAATATGGAACTAAATAATTTCTAATCTGCTCAATATTCTATTTCTAATGTGACCAAGTTCAGCTAATTATGATATCAAGAGCAACTGCGTTCTCTTCGCTGATGATGTAAAGCTATTCAACACCACAAAAAATACCGCTACCCTTCAAAAAGACCTTTACTATGTATCAGAATGGTCAAACAAATGGCAACTTCAGATCTCAACCAATAAATTCTCTGTCCTACATATTGGCAAAAAAAATATATCAGAAAATAAAATACAGGCTGAATAATCAAGACCTTGTTGATGACCCAAACTCTGTAAAGGATCTTGGAGTACTCATCTCAAATGACCTAAGTGCTAGAGCCCATTGTAACTACACAGCCAAAAAGGCGTTAAGAGTTGTTAACCTAATCTTACGTAGCTTTTTCTCTGGTAATATTACACTAATAACTAGAGCATACAAAACATTTGCTAGACCAATACTCAAACACAGCTCATCAGTCTGGAACCCACATTACGTATCTGATATTAACACAGTTGAGAAAGTCCAGAAATATTTTACAAGAAGAGTTCTTCACTCCTCTACTCATTGCAGAATACCTTATGCCACCAGACTCGAAATTCTAGACCTAGAAAACCTTGAACTATGCTGCCTTCGGTCCGATCTAAGTATAGTATATAAAATCATACATTGCAATGTCCTACCTGTCAATGAATACTTCAGCTTCAACCATAACAACACAAGAGCAAACAACAGATACAAACTGAAGGTTAATCGCACCAAACTTGATTGCAGGAAATACGACTTCAGCAACAGAGTGGTCAATGTCTGGAATACTCTACCTGACTCTGTGGTTTCTTCCCCAAACCCCAAAAGCTTTAAGCTTAGACTGTCTACTATTGACCTCACCCCTTTCCTAAGAGGTCTGTAGGGGGCGTGCATAAGCGCACCAACATGCCTACCGTCCCTGTCCTATTGTTTCTTTTATATTTTATTTTTCTTATATGTATCCTTGTATTCATAACTATCTTATACTTATACCTATTATCTTGTAAGCAATTGACAAATAAATAAATAAAAATTATGCCAGTGCAAATTGGCTATCAGAAGGATACATTCTGAGGTTGAAAAACATAAAAGTCAGGGGTGGGATTCAAATATTTTTACTACCAGTTCTGTGGGCGTAGCTTCTTCTTCTTCTTTTTTTGCAGCAACCCCCCACTCCATTTTTTTTTGCCTCCTGGGCCTCAGGGAAGCCTCCTGGGAGGCCATTTTTGCTCCCTGGAGGCTTCCCCGAAGCCCAGGAGGCAAAAAATGGAGTGCGAGGAAGGCCACACAGCACCCACTGCATGCCCCTTTTTGCCTCCTGGGCCTCAGGGAAACCTCCTGGGCAAAGCAGTAAGTCAGCAAAGGGGATCCCGGCACAGCTGATCGTTTGGAACAACTGAGCATTGGGAAGAAAAAAAAAAGGAATACCGTAAGGAGTGACTGGGCAAGGTGGGGGAGAATGCAGTCAGCGATGTCGCACATGCACATGATATCATGCATGCACCATAAGGACTGCCTGGGCAGGGAGGAGCGAGCGGGGGGGGGGGGGGGGCATGATTTGCCAGTTCTCCGAACTGCGCAGAATCGTAACAACCGGTTCTACCAAAATGGTCCAAACCGGTAGAATCCCATCCCTGCATAAAATTACTATCAATATCCTATGAACATTATTTCTGCTTCTCAGTTCTGAAATGCTGTGTTGACATAGAAGATCCGTAGAAAGATAACACAGATACCTCTCCAGTATTATATAAAAGCTAACTTACATACAGTTGACTGTATATTTAAAAATTTCAAAGTGCATAAAAATTTGCGTTATGCAGGCATTATAAAGTAACATGCTGCAAGGATAAATATCTGTCCTATCCAAAGAACAGCTTAAGCAAAGTTTTCTAAAACGTAATGTTTATTTCAGGGAATATTTGTATTTTGGGTTTAAAACAACACCTCAAGAAATCCACAGGAAAAAAAATTACTGTTTAGGACCTTGATGGCGAACACAGAGCCATTTGTGGCATGCAGAGCCATTTGTGCGGGTATGCAAGCCCCGGCCAAACTTAACTGCACTGCGCATGCGCATCTCCCAGCTGATTTTGGGCCCATTTGAGGCCTGTTTCAGCCTCCCAGAGGCTCGAGGGAAGCCTCTGCAGCCTTTGGAAGCTGAAAAACAGGCCTGCTTTGTCACTTCCTGTATTTCTGGAAGTACCGGAAGTGACGAAATGGGCCCATTTTTCAGCTTCCCTCGAGCCTCTGAGAGGCCGAAAATCAACTGGGAGGCGTGCAGTATAGGTAAGGGAGTGGCGGAGGGTGGGATCACATGCGCATGCACAGAGGGCATGGGGGGGCTGCGCGCATTGTCTTCTGGGTGCTGGCATGCGAGAGCACGCATACACACAATTTTTGGCACAGAAGCCCAAAATGGTTTAGGAAGTTGCCAAAGTGGTTTAGGAAGTTCCTCTGAGATATAAGTTGCTATTACCATGACTAATAATTAAACAGCTAATAAACATGCCTTATCTGGAAGCAAAAGATTAAGAATTAATATGACTATGCAGAACTACACAACTGAAATTTATGATCTATATATTTCAATTTCATTATAAATTCGTTATAAATTCCAGTTACACTGCCCATACAATGTTGACTTGTACTTAAGATTGTATTCTGGGTCCAAGTTATGTTAATGTTTTCTTTTTGAACAGACAAAGAAATGTTTGTGCTTTCTTCTTAAAATACTTCTTTTCTACTTGAGCGACCATCTCATCTCACTAAGATTGGCCTGCCCCACCTGTACCGGTAGAGAAGGCATGCTGTGGGTCCTATCAGTCAAGATATTCCATCTGGCAAGGTCCAATCTGCCATTGCCTTCTGGAACATGTTATCTCCTGAAGTGAGGGCAGCTCCAACCCTCCTGACCTTCCAGGAGAGCTTAAAAACCTGGCTCTTCCAGTTGGTTTGGAGCTTCAATGGAGAGGCTTCATGCTGTGGCTGATTAATGACATATCCCACCTTCTTTTCCTCTCATCACATTCCCTCCCCCCATCTTTTTTAGCTAGGTTGGTTTTATAATATTATATTTATATTATTATGAATTATAAAGTTTTTATCTTTCATTATTATAAGTTGTCCAGATTTATTGTGTGGCAAGATGGGCGGCTAATACATTGTACAAACTAACAAACCCAATACAATACATTAAAAAATGAGGAATGCCATAACTTAAAACAAAACAAATTTAGGCCTTTTCAAAAGGGTAACGTACCTGATTCAGGACTGGTTTGATTGCAGCTGTTCATAATGCTGTTTGGTATCACTTTAGTGGAAGGTGCTTGGATTCGTGGATGAGCTGGATTCAGATGTAATGAATTTCCTAAAGTCATTCCCGACTGATTGAGCACCCCACAGTTTCCAGTAGGCTGCATCTGATTTATTAAGCCTGCAAGATGGTTATTTGGGCCAGGACTAGTGCAATGGCCAAAATTAGTGTTTGAATTCAGGCAGTGCATACTTTCCCCTCTCAAAGGTAAATCCTGTGCCAGTGAATTTGGAAGAGTACTCGAGCTCATAGTAGTATCGGTAAAATGTAGTTGGTTAGCAGAGCAAGGCAAAACAGTATTTGAGCTCCCACAACTAGAAATACTATTGCTGCTCATATGAGAGCTTTGGCAGCTCATGGACTGAAGTAACTGAGACATTGATGTGATGGGAAATGAACCCTGGTTTTGCTTTCTTATCAAATCAGGGCCAGATTTTGGAACGCCAACTGAGCTGTCCAACTGAGACTGCCTAAGCAAACTCAACACTGTAGTGGTTGGGGGTTTCCTTTTCCTCAAAGGATCTTTTTGTTGAGACATAAGTTTATCTCGTAGTGCTGCTCGACCACTCTGCCCTTCATTCGTCGGTAGAAGCACATTGGTGGTCGGTGGAAACATGGGGTTTAAAGTGCTATGTCCGTCATTGCTGCTATTGCTGGCAACTATTCCAGAATTGCTACTGCTGTTATTGTTATTGTTACCAGCAAGTTTATTTTGATTTGCTAGCTGTGCTTTGGCTGCTGCTGAGAGTAAACTACTAGCTGGAAAAGAGGCAGCATTGTGCTGATTCAAGATCTGATTTAAAGGCATTCCCAGCAAGCCAGGTTGACTCTTCACGGACCCACTTCCGGTAGATGCAGGTGGAAAAGCTGCATTTCCCAAAGGGTTCAACACATTACTCATTCCAGCAATCAAAGAGTTAGGAATGTCCTTATATTGGTGGAATCCATCTATCTTCATGGAAGGGCTTGATGGCATGGATGGTCTAGGAGATCCTATTGTTGATCTTGGTGACCGAGGAGGGACTTTAATATTAGAACAAGATGACTGTGGTCCTACTGGCATCATGAAATTTCCATGATCTGATGATATGGAAGAAGAACGTGATCTTTGGGGTGAAGCCTCAATCCTTCCAATTCCAGATCCCATCATGTGAACTGGTGACGTTACTGGTGAGGGTGAGAGAGAAGTTGAAGCAGAATGCTGAACTCTTTGCATGTGGCTTCCATGGTTTGTGTGACCAGGTTTTACAGTTGGCAAAGGGAGATTACTTGGTAAAGGAACAACAGCTGGAGGCATGCTTACATTCATCACAGGTACCTGAGAGTGGACATTTGAATGATAAGTACTTGGATTCATTATAACAGGATTTTGATTCATGGGCTTGCTGGGAATGGGGTCAAGAATGCCAAGTGGATCCTTTTCTGATGTTAATGGCTTTTTCTGAAGTATGCATGAAGGTGGTGGTGGTGGCGGTGGTGGCGGCGGTGGTAGCGGGCCTTGAGGTGGTTTGTGGTGAAACACTGCTCGCGACATTTCGATATTAGCTGAAAAATTACACATGGGTTTTTTCATTACTGGACTTTTGGTGGTCAGAGTTGGAGAAAGAGGTATATTAGTTCTTCCAGCCATTGCACAAGATGACTGCACAGGAGAACCATGTAACATAACAGAGGGTGGGGATAGAGGGTTCCTGTTCATGTGAACAGGGCTAGAGTTGGGTGCTCCATGAAAATTGGAATTATTCCTTGTGAAAACATCTGGACTTCCAAGTGGATCTGTCCTAGGTGAGATTGAACCATCTCCATATATTTGTGATCCCGATGACGCGGGACTAGGCATTCCTCCATGACTGCCACGATATGGAGACTTCTGCCCATGCTCATTATTGCCCAATCTCTGTCTAGGATAGACAGAATGAAGTTCTTGTTGGCTTGCAGTCATCTCTTGCACATATAACCTACCCATGGCATTTGAGGCTCCCATCATCAACTTGAAAGGAGTTTTACATTCTGGCATCACAGAATTAATTATTCCTTCATGTGATTTATTCCTCACTGATCTTGGAGTTGCCGCTCGTGAAGGTACTATTGGACTTACGTCTGATTTGAAAAAAACATGAAAATTACTATTTCACAACTACATAATTCATATAATAAAATTTAAATCACTTAAACCAGGATTTCTGGTAGACATTCATATACTGTATACTGTAAACGCCCTATTACTGTTTTTCCTATCTTACACCTGTCTAAATGTATGGTTTCAATCTTCAAAGTTCTCAGCAATGCCTATCCTGAAGCCCATCATTCCTGATGGTGCCCAATTCAGGGAAGACCTATGTCACTGCGTCAAACTGGAAACAAAAATTCAATCAATTGAAAATTGATCTCTGCAGGCCTTCTATAGTATCTACAGTAGACAATTGGAGCATTCAATGTTGTAGGAACCAGGTAATACAACCAATTATTTAAACTTTTAAGTCTAACCAAAGTTAATTGTGCAATTCAGCTAGAAAAATCAAATAATTTTCTCTATCCCATATGAAATAAAAATATCACAATGATACTGGTATGGCACCTGTGGGCCTATATTTCTATATAAAACCATGCATATGACTTTTTGGTCTAAGCATAATTCTGTTCAGGTACAAGTTGAACTGCTCAGAATTGGCTCCCTATTGATTCCACTAGCACCTAAAATTGGATTCCTTCACATATACTACAAATATTTAAGATTGTACTCAATTGTCTACCTCTTGACATAGCATAGCAGTATGACTTGGGTCCTCCATATTCTTTATGCTCCCCCATTGGACACTTGTCATAGTTGGAAGTCTCAAAGCACAGGAAGGCCTACAATGATACTCTTTCTCTCCATGCAGCTGTGCTTGAGGAATGATGAGCCCCTCTCAGAATGGCCATAGCAATACCCCGTGACCCTCTCTTTAAATGGTTTACAGAGCCAGCATTTTGCCCTTAACAATCTGGGTCCTCATTTTATCGACCTCAGAAGCGTGGAAGGCTGAGTCAACCTTGAGCCAGTGGGAATCGAACTGCCAAACTGCTGGTAGTCAGCAGTCAGCAGAATTAGCCTGTAGTACTGCATTCTAATCATTGCGCCACCACGGCTCTAATAAAGATTGGTTTGATTTTTAGGCCTGTGCATGCTTCAAATTGTACAAGGATACTTTTGAGATGCCAGAGGTGCAAATGTAGCATCTGTCTGCAACAAGACAAGATGGTTCAAAGTCTGGATAAATGTCTCTCATAAACAGATGGACATGCCTACATAAAAAGTTATCAACCTTTGTAATTTTTAAAAAAATCCTCTTTACTTATGCAAATGACATGCATATCAGTACTGGATTTCCTCGTTCCCTGTAATGAGAAAGAGAACTCACTTGTTCCACCTCCAGGACTAGTTAGAACCAATGAGGGATGTGGTGCTTCCATGCTTTTATGAAGGGTAGCCACAGCAATAATTTTCCGTTTATGGATGCATAGCTTAGTGACATCTTCATCTGCTTTAACATCTTCAGCTGTTCTTTGTGTTACAGCAACTCCAGGATCAAAATTAAATACCTTAAAATAATGTTGGAATCATAATGTTACATAGTGGTCCTAATTAAGATCACTGATCCAACAGCTACCGAAACATTCTCTAATTTCTTCTAAAACTGGTCCATCAAATAAAATATGTTATTTTTTTAAAAAAGAGCTGCCCTTCTAGAGTACCTGGAGAGCAACCTGTAACTGATTATATGACTCGTGAACCCTTTATTATAGAACTTAGAGATCCTTTTGACTTAGTACTGGCAAATTTGTGGGATGATGTTCTGCTGTTTTAAGGATTCTTTTAATATTTTAAAGTCTCCAGATAGCGGGATATCAATTCTCAGAATTTCCATCTAAATTTGTCTGTTGAGAATTTTGAAATTTGAACTTCTTATATCTGGAAGTTGTCAAGATCGGAAAAGATTGGTTTAAAGCATTACAATAATTCTTCTACCCTCCCAAAAACTCAACTATTCAACATATTAACAACAACACAACACTGACAGGGGAACAAGGAAAACCTGGAAGAGTTGCCCACTCTGGCTCATGGAAGGAGGTGGCGGGGGGGATAAACATGGAAATTGTTGCCCACTTCTGATCCAGAAGATTAAGGTAACCACAGTACCAATTGTTCTCCACAAATTTTTCTAATCCATTGTTTAAATTGTAGCTTAAAAATTATTTCTTACTGCAGGGTTTTGTTCTTCCATCTTGGACCATCAATACTTTTCTCCTTTATCTAGGTTTCTTTCAAACCCTATTTCTAAATGTGGAAAAGAGTACAGCTATTTATTTTTAAAGGAACTTTGGAACTGCTAAACTGTAGAACTGCAACTAAGAAAACTGATCTGGCAAAGGTGTGCTTTTGTACATTATTCTAAGTGGCCAATCATGTCACGTTATTTTTTATGATATCCCATGCCCTACTTCTCCTTCCACCCATTCCTTCTTCTCCTAAATCAGTTTGTGTTCAATTTCAAAAACATTTAAATTGTATTTGACTTAGATTCATCATCATCATCTATCATTCTCAACTAGGAAGGATAATACCTTCTTATAATAGATAGGAAGATGTTAGTACTTAAAACCCAATACATTTCGAGCTATGTTACTTTTTTATCTAGCATATTCAAATATCTAATTTTACCTTAGGAAGGATGAGAGGACATTCTAAACCACACTTGCATGTTCCATCAGTCAACAGGTATGTTTTAACCTGCTCCAAACAGGACAATAAAGACCCACTAGGACTGAAAGAATAAAACATGTAACAAATCTATGTCAATTAGTGTTAGAAGCACCTTATGTTAACAGTTCAAATAGCAGATTAGAAAGCAGTAACAGTCAATATAATTTATCAAGAAGTCAAGAATAATATTTTTTTCCATTTAGAACAGTATTTTTAATGTATTTTTCTCTGACCTTCATTTTGCAACAAGCATTCAAAGCTTGAGATTTTAGTTCTTCTGAATACTATGACTTTCTCTTGTTAACTTATAATGAATTCAGTATGCATACGTCATCACATATTTAATATATAATTTGAATATGAGATTATTGTTAAGCCACTAAAGGTTATTTTGACAATTGAGAGTTTTTGTGAATGTTGTGTTTTTCTTCCAAATCTTATTTTCTATTTCATTGTTTCTTGTCCTTGAATGTTAAATGATTCAGATTTGTTTGAGAATCGGGTGGCCTCCAAATCTAATAAAATAAATAAATTTAATGCATAGATGTATTGTGGAACTATTGTTCAGTTATTTCAGACAGAGAATTAAGGCCCATATTGGGAGAATTTCTCTTTCTCTCTCTCCTCCACCCTCTCACTCTCACATTCACTCACACACATTCAAGCTTCTATATCATATCATTGTTTTTAACCAACATCACTAACCTACTGCAAGATCCCTTCAGCTAGCGCACAATGCAATTTGGATAGTAATGTAGTCTATAAGAGAAATGATTTTCTGGAATGCTTTTGTTTAGATCAGGCATGTCCAATCTGTAGCCCACGGGCTGCATGCGGTCTTGAACATCTGGTAATGTGGCCTTACAAGATAATAATAAAAAAATATAATAAAGGAAGTTTATTGTTTATATACATTAGCTATACTATATATTTTATATGCGGCCCAAGACAATTCCATTTCACTCTATGCAGCCCAGCCAAGCCAAATGTTTGGTCAACCATGGCTTAAACTATATGTAGTGAAAGGTTGTTTATAACTACTGGACAAGTCAGCATAAAGGAAACAGTAAGTAGAAAAGTATCTGGAGCACAATCCATTTCATGTATTGGGCCTACTCAAATGGTGACAGTTTATTTTGGGATATACAGTATGCACAGTACTCCCAAGCAAGCTGCTGCATAATTGGAAATGGAATAAAAGAGACTCTCATTTCCTGTTCTTCTGTTGTTCAGAAGTCTCAAAATTCTGTCTGCTATTTGCACCCAGCCGAATTCTGTGACTGATGATATCTTGCCCTTCAATCATCTTATGGGGTAGGAAGGATCTTGTCCTCTAGGGCAGGGCCCTCCAACCTTGGCCTCTCAGCCAGCTTTGCTGAGATTCTGGGAGTTGAAGTCCACAAGTCTTAAAGTTGCCAAGGTTGGAGACCCCTGCTCTAGGGCATCCTGGAGCTGTGAGGGGCACTGAGGTCTAAAAATATATTATGTAAAATCAGGATATTCTTTACCTTCCATTTCTAACCCTAGTTCAAAAAGCAGTTCACCTAATAATGTACGGATATTCAAAGTATAGCATAAACTGGTACCAAGGAATGTTATCTAATTGTTTTCTGAAGAAGATTGGATACTGAAATTTTGCACACATCAGAACTAAGCTTAAAACACAAACTTTTTCTCCCTTGTAAGAAAGTGAGTAACCAAACCTGGAGTGTAGTCTGTCAACGTTATACTTCAAAATCACTGCATTTCTCAGGAATTTCAATTGTATTTTAGTTAAATTATTAAGGATATTCCTGAATTGGTGGTATCAAAGTGATGAGAAAGGTCAAAAATATTTCAAAATTTTGGGATCATGGCATCACTGTTTTATAGTGTTATTGTGATTTTACAGATTTTTACCTTCATTAAAATACTTCAGATTTTCCATAGATGAGCTGATAAGTCCCGATTATTAATTACTTGATATTTCTCACTTTGAAGCACTAAAAGTAGTTCTTGACTGATGACCACAATTGAGCCTGGAATTACAGTGATAAGCGGTTGTGGTCGCTAAGTGAGATGCCCACACATGATCATCTCTCTTAATGACCACATTCCTGGCTCTTGCTATTGTGATCCGTTAACCAACTGTGCAGGTCATTAAGCGGGGTGCCTCAAGGAATGGGGGAGCCCTGGCACAGGCCCAGACCTGTATTGCAGCACTTCCCCAACTCACACGTGGGTTTTTCTGGGATGCCCTCACCCCACCTGAGGCAATCCTTGTGCAGCTTCCTGATCCTCTGAGACCCACATCCTTGGGCCTCATCCTCCTGGTCACATCTTACACCAATTACCTCTTCCAAAGATCATTTTTCTGAAACAGTGTTCAACTGATGTGACATGTGATCTTCTGAGAGATTGTGAGAATGGTAGCCATTTCCAGAATGGCGTGAGGTGGCTATGAGTTGCATTGGCTGGGCGCTCTTTTGGAAAGGCAATTCTCAGATCACAAGAACTACAGCTGCTTACAAAATGGCACTCGTGTCCTGATGGCACAAGGCAGCTTCTGTATAAGAAGGCTGTGCAATGCATTAGCCAGTTAGAAAGGAAGAGATGAGTGGAGTAAGACATGATGGGACAAAGAGAAGGCCCAAGGGAGAGGGACCCAGCGGGATGGCCTGTGGGGATCTAGCTGAGAGAGAAGCAGGCCCAGGAATCCAACCAGAGCAGAAGGGGGGCGGGGGGGGGGAGAAGATTGGCAGGTGAGTCAGTTGCAGTGTCCCTATAGTCAATCTTAAGTGTGAGTGGATCGCCAAACATCCAAAGTGTGATCACTGGCTGCAAGGATGCTACAGCCGTCATAATGTCAGGTACAGGTTGTCTCTTTGTTCAGCACTGTCATAATTTTGAATGGACACTGAATAGATGTTCTAAGCCAAGGACTACCTGTAACACAATGAATAACTGTTGGAACTGGATGTTGCCTAATTTAGGTAACACTTCATGTGGTACTCTAACAAAACACAGGAACATAAATTACATATATGCTGTTCAAATAAATATAGCTCCATTGAAAAATACAATATGAATGAAATCTCCCTTTAATTGTGTAAAATTTGGAACTTCCAGGAGTCATTTTCATTTGCTTTTAAGTATTATTTCATGTTTTTGCAAAATTCCAGTTTTTTCTCCATTCTACTGTTTGCACCATTCCTTCCAAATATGCTGTTGAAGAAAATTATGCCCTGCTTTATATCTGATACAGTAAACTAATCACAGATCAGTTATTGCTATATAAATCAAATGAATCTGAAAGATTACTAAAGCTGATAGTATAGCTGCTATTCTGACCATGCCATGCCATGTGCTCCAAGGAAGCAAAGCTTCAAATTGCTTAACATATCGATCAGCTGGCAATAACCCAAGTCCTTTGCCAAAAATATAATGGATTTTATACTTGTGCCAAGTTCTAGGAACACTTGACAGAGAAGTTATAATACAAATGTTCGGTCATAGCAAAAATAGAGTCAGGTTTTCAATCTGTGGATACTAGATTTATTGCTTAGCCTCTACTGCAGATTATGCAGTTGTTGTCACAAAGTTAGATACTATCTATTAAAACCAAGACATACAGTAACAGTATTGTACACTGCTCAAATGGAGTTCATTGGAATAAATCCACTACATATTATTTTACATAATGTAGCATACCGCAATATAAATATCTATCTTCATGTCACTGAATTTATCTCACAAGCTAGTAAAATAATTCTCAAGATTTTATAATCCAAACTTCATCCACACATGGAATGAAAGCCAACATGTGTATAAACTGGATTCAAAAGAGGCAGAGACCCTAGAGATCACGTTGTTAATAAGTGACGGATAATGGAAAAGATTGCAGAATGCCAAAAATGTGGTTATTTTTGCTTGACTGTGTAAACTATCACAGATTGTAGACAGCCCTTAAACATCGATATACCAAGTCACTTCATCTGCCTATTGAAAAATGTATGATGACCAAGAAACAAACAAACAAACAAAAAAAGAATTATGCAGCAACAACTTAATGGTTCACAAAAGGAAAAAGACTGACAAAGTTATACACTGTATATTGTCATTTCATTTTTTAAAACTTGTATGCAGAACATATCATGAGAAGTGTTGGGACTCTAAGAGAAGTTAGGATGACAATTGCTTTGACAAAAAACGTCAACTACCTCAGATGCGCTGATGATACCACTTTGATGGTAGAATCAGTGGAAGAATTAAGGCATCTCTTTTGTTGAAGGTGAAAGAATAAGAATGAAAAAGCTGGTCTGCTCTTTGATATGAAAAAAACAACGTTCAGATTATACCAATGGGCAATGCCAATGCAAATAGGTAGAGAAAAAAGTTGAAAAACTATCAGAGTTTATTTTCTTAGTGTCAAAAACCTCATAGGGATGATGACTGTGATATGAAATACAGAGGGGCTTGGAGATGACAGATCTAGACAAAATGCTGAAGTGCACAGAAAGACACATATAGTTAAGGCTGTGTTTTACTTGTTGTAACACATGCCTGTGAAAACTGGACAATCAGAAAGGCGGAAGGAAGGAAAATGGCTATCTTTGAACTGTTGTGCAGGATAAAACTATTCAGATTACTTTGTGCTAGAAAAAGAAGTATATAATTCAATATCAGATGAAGTAAAGTCTAAATGCTCACTGGAAGCAGTTAATAATGAACTAAACCATAAATAATTTGGACACATAAGAAAAAGACAAGAACCACCAGAAAAAGACTCTGATGACTCAAAGTTGAAAAAGAAGCTAACAAAAGACACTGATGACAAAAGCAGCAGCTTATAAGAACACAAAGAAATAGTTTCAGACAGACAATCTTGGCAATACCGTGTTTCTCATATAATAAGGCCGGGCCTTATTTTCTTTTGACCCCTGAAAAAACGGCTAGGCTGTCTTTTCGGGGGTGAGTTAATTTCCTCCCCCACCTAGAGCACCCCATGCACACTCACCTCTCCACGAGGCCGCTTGTATTGGCCAATGAAAGCTCCCCGAAGACAGAGTCTCCAGCAGCTCCGGGGCGAGGCGTGGCTGCCCGCATCCTCTCGCCATGAGGCAGTTTATTTCAGGCAATTGAAGCACCCCAGGGGCAGCCGCCAGCCACTTTGATCGGTAGAAGCGGCCTTGGGGCGACCGCCCACGCACACTCCCCTCACCATGAGGCTGCTTCTATCGGCCGATCGAAGCTCCCCGAAGACAGAGTCTCCAGCCGCTTCGGGGCGAGGCATGGCTGCCCACGGGGCGCTTCTGACAGGAGTTCCCATGCACACTCCTCTCACCATGAGGCAGTTTATTTTGGGCAGTGGAAGCTCCACAGAGGCAGTTATCAGCCACTTCGATCAGCCTGTAGAAGCGGCCGGTAGAAGCGGCCTCGGGGCGAGCGCCCACGCACACTCCCCTTGCCATGAGGCCGCTTCTATTGGCTGATGTGGCTGGTGACTGCCCATGGGGAGCTTCCATCACCCAAAATAAACTGCCTCGTGGCGAGGGGACGTGAGCAGCCACGCCTTGCCCCGAAGCGGCTGGAAACTCTTCCTTCAGGGAGCTTCAGTTGGCTGATAGAAGCGGCCTCATGGTGAGGGGAGTGTGCATGGGCACTCGCCCCTAGGCCCCTTCTACCAGCCAATCGAAGTGGCTGGTGACTCTGCCTTCGGGGAGCTTCTATCGCCTGATGTTCTATCGGTAGTAGATCAGAGTATTCTAGCCTAGGCTACCTGCAGGGTGCTCCTAAAGGCAAGTTTTCTCCCCCCTGCCCCCACCCTTCCCATTTCTCTTTACCTCGTGTACTGTAGTTCTAACGAACGATGTGAGAAATGGCGGGGAAACGCATGGTTTAAATAGGCCTAAATTTTGGGGGCGGGGCTTAATTTCACCTCATGCCTAGAAATCATGCTGGGCCTTCCTATTGGTGGAGGCCTTATTGTTGGAAAAACACGGTATTATATGCATCAGGCCATAAGAGCCAGAATATATATCTGTACAAGCAGTCCTCATTTAGCGAATACCTAGTTTACAACAATTTATAATTATGACAATGATGGAAAAGTAATTTTGTGATTAATCTTTGTATTTATGACTTTCAAATGTCTGTAAAGTGAAGGAAACTGAAGTACGAACATAAGAACATTTGTGATTCCACATAGGGCCTACTGTGGTTAATGATTGAGTCGGTGGGCCCAATTCTGGTTGCTAAACAAGGATTACCTTTATCTTTGTCTCTAGCTATATGTGTTCAGTAATGTAATTAAAAATTGCATTTTAGATTTTTTTAAAAGCAATAACGTTGAACAATAGGAAACTATATATAGCATCTAGGATATAAATTAGAAAGTTTAATTTGTAGGGTAATACCATACAGTTAAGCTAATTTAACAGCCTTAACATGAAAAATGAAACAATAGCTAAAAATGACATGAGGTAGCATGCAACTTGATTCGTAGTGTATGATTTGTTTTTATGTATTGTATTAATTTTTATTCTTTTTTTTCCAGATTTCCAGGTCTTGGTATACGTCAACGACATATTCAATATGTAGACACTGACTTTATAACAAAGAGAAAAATAATTTCTTTGTTTGGTTATGTTAATAGCCTTAAACACATTCTTGCCCCTAACTTTTTCTCTTTCCTTTTTAAAATGTGGATGGGACAGAATGCCATTATTAGGTCAAGATGAAATATCTAATTTTCCTTTTTCTTCCATTTCAAGAAATGAATGGGAATAATAGACCAAATACTTCAATCGCTATTTTGAAGGTTGCTAGATATTGCCGTTGTAATAAAACAATAGGCAAACACAGAAGATCTGTTGAAATATTTGTAATGATGATGATGTGTCATAGGTAACTCTCAGAAAATTGTTCCAGTACAGGACTCACAGCTTAACCAAGTGATTACTCTCGTAATCAAGTGAAGTCAAACACATCCACTGACCAGAAAGTAACCTGACTATGTTGCTCAGAGCTACCCAGCATGCTTCCTTCCAGTCTTAAAAGTCTTTATTTTGAGGAGTTGGCATATATTTAATGAAACATAAAACACTATCCCCCGTTTTTACTTCTTAAGAATGATAATACAGCTAGTCCTTGACTTAAGACCACAATTGAGCCCAATATTTCTGTTGCTAAGCGAGGCAATTGTTAAGTGAGTTTTGCTCCATTTTACAATCTTTCTTGCCATAGTTGTTAAGTGAATCACAGCAGTTGTTAAGTTACTCTCATGGTTGCTAAATGAATTCAGCTGCTTGTGAGAAGGTTGCAAAAGGTGATCACATAATTCCAGGACACTACAATTGCCATAAATAGGAGTCAGTTGCTAAGCATCCAAATTTTGATCACATGTCAATGGGGATGCTGCAATAGTTGTAAGTATGAAAAACAGTCATAAGTCATTTTTTTTCCAATGCCATTGTAATTTTGAACGGTTAAAATTAAATGAACTGTTATAAGTTGAGGACTACTTATATGGCTTATGTGTAGCAATAGTATTTTCTGTTTTGTATTATATTAGATTCTTATTTTTTTTTATAATATTAGATTATAAGGCTATATCTACTGGCAAATTGCTTCTCACAAATATCCAATTAACTTCTCCTTTTAACGAGGGTGTTGCCAGTGTATTCACTACTTCTATTTAAATTCTATTTTATAACAATCTCCTTTGTCACTTCAGCCAATGCCCATTTTCAGTGTCTTGTGTAATCTAAAATATCTTTTAACTTATAAATTCAAATGAAACATTAACTTTGTTTTGATAGCGATAACATCCACATTTATCACAACCAAATGTAGTATTAATCATTATTATAACAAATTTACTTTCCCCCAATTTCTTATTTTCTCAACTATGTTAGTTTGTGGATTTATGTAGCTTTAAAAAAAATCCTAATTCAGATAGTTCATGAACATTTTATATTACTTTTGCATTTTATATATAATTTTCCTACTCTGCACTTTTAGTAAGCAATTTTGCCTTATATATTTTTCTGCATAACTTGCAATAAATATATATTTTGTGTAGAGGTTTCTAATTGCAAACCATATTATAGAATGGCATAGAAATACTTCAACTGAGATATATTTACAGAAAAAGATGTGTGCTGTTTATTTCTTAACTGCAATTCTGTCCCTAATTAATACTATTTAACCCAGTTCTTAAAAAGGTACAAGAGAAAAAAGAAGCAGTAGAAGCAGTGTGAAGGGCAAAAACTAAATTTTGTTATTAATTTTACTAATAATAATAAAGGATGTAATACATTTGTACCATAAGGAAGTCCAACAATCAGATCCTAGTTTTCTTCCATTTTTATTTTAAAATTTAGAACAAACAGAAGAGTATTTTAGCAAATCAGCACTATCACTTAACATTAATTGTACCACTAAATAATTATATTTAATAGGCAAAATAAAACACCACAAATTTTAAATAGAATGTACTTCTTAGGTATATGCTATTAATTTCAATATTCTGCTATAGACACATAATTCTAGCTTAATAAAGAATGTGTTTCCTTATTTTAGTGTATGATATTGTTACATTAGTCAGGAGGCTATAATGCTAATGCATAGTAGTTTGCTAATTGTTTACTAGCTCTGTTAGGTACACACTTGTAAGCTTCCCACCGTGTGCCACAAGAGGGCAAGATAGCTTTGGACCAGAAAGATGAGCGGCTTTTCCTGCAGTGCATCCAAGGCCCTTCTCTCTTTACCTAAGCTACCTTGCAAATGGGAGTCACAACCGGGAAGGTTCAGTGCTAGCAGGATTCTAACTGCCGCACAAAGCGCCAACTCTTCTTGTATTCACATAGAACATGATTTTGAACTGCTAGGTGGGCAGAAGCTGAGGCAAGTAATGAGAGTCCACCCCATTATGAAATGTTAGGACTCGAACTACTGGAAGACAGACCATTAAGCCACTGAGCTACCACACCTCTTAGTAAAGAGTTTACTAAATAGCAAACAAGTGGTAGGCCCAGTGATGGTTAACCTTTTGGGCTCAGGGTGTCAAAAATGTGGAAAATCTCTTACAGGTAGTCCTCAACTTAGGATTCCAATTGAGCCCCAAATTTATGTTGCTAAGTGAGAAATTTATTAAGTGAGTTTTGTCCCATTTTAGGAGTATTCTTGTCAGATTTGTTAAGTGAATTATTGTAGTTGTTAAATCAGTGTCACAGTTGTTAAGTAATATAGTTTCCCCATTGACTTTGCCTGTCAGAAGGTTACAAAAGGGGATCACATGATCCCAGGACACTGCAACTGTCATAAATGTGAGTCAATTGTCAAGCATCTGAATGGAAATCATGTGACCATGGGGATGCTGCCATGGTTATAAGTGTGAAAAATTGTCATAAGTCACTTTTTTCACTGCCGTTGTAACTTTGAATGATCACTGTTATAAACTGTTGGTAAACTGTGGCAAACTGTTGTAAGTCGAGGACTATCTATATTTGATTCTGTTGCTGTATCATATTCCCCTGCAAGGAAAAGAGAAATCCTGTCTCCCACAATGAACAACAGCACTAGGCAGCAATGCTGAGGCTAAGCCAGATGTCTAGGCCTCAACTTTAGCTCTCGAAGCACCATTGCCACTCAAAAAAGCTACTTCACTCTATCATGAAGGCATGCCAGCTTTCCATTAAATCATATAGTAAGGAAAAAAAACATGTAGTAACCATACATGTATTTGCTGTAAAGGAAATTGAAAATTTCTTTCTCTTGTTTTTCCCTTCCTTCCTTCCTTCCTTCCTTCCTTCCTTCCTTCCTTCCTTCCTTCCTTCCTTCCGTATTAGTTGTGTTAGTTTATGTTATATACGTATAGTTATAAGTGTGAATGTGTGTATGTATAAAAAAGATGCACAATAAAGAAGACAGAACGCTAAATAAAAAAGTCTTGCAAAGAAATTATCAAATCAATGTTGATCAAATCAATGTTCATACTAAATGAATAAATCAAACATATAAAAAAGTCTACTTCAAAACAGCATATAGACTTGAAATTAGAGATATTTTTATTAGGTATCTTGACTGAAGGATACAATAGAGAATTGACGTATTTGATTATAAATGTGTTAATAGCGGCTAGAATTGCATTTGCTAGAAATTGGAAAAGTGAAAAAATTCCAATAGAGGAAGAAGTGATTAAGAAAATGATGGAATGTGCAGAAATGAGTAAATTGACATTAGCAATTAGAGAGCAAGAAGATAAAGAATATTATAAAATTTGGGATTTATTTTATCAATGGTTAGATAAGAAAATAGAGAAGTAAACTATGTTATAAAAAGGAATAGTGTATATAATATATAAGATAATATGATGTAATGATATTATATAATTGAACATAATGAAATGAATTGCATGTTCCCAAATTTGTTAAAACTCAGGTTCGCTCAATAAGAACTATGTAAATTTACAGCTGAATCTAATAATGACACAATAATAATACAATATAATATGTATAATTGACTTATGCAATATGAATGTATGTTTGGAAGGGGAAGACTGTTGATATTGTGACTGCATGAGAGAAATGTACCAACCAACACGCTGCATCTTGGAAGATAGTTTTATGTTGATGTTTTGTGTTTGTTAGTATTTGTCTTTAAAAAATAAAAAACTTTTTTAAAAAAAGTCTACTTGAATATTTTGGTTTAGCTTAGCATTCAATATTTTAATGGATTTTACAGGGTTATTAGGTAATTTTTCATATGACCTAATAAAGACTTCTGATAAATGTGCTAGGTTTATTATACATTGTAATAAACTTCAAATTATGAATACCAATATATCTCTTCTTTTGCTTCTTAAAAGGTATCTTATAAATAGCTTGTCTGTTTTTCAACATGAGAAGAAAAATACATTTGGTCTCAATAATGGTTTAGACAAATACACGGTTGATTTTGGAAAAATAAACCCATTGTTTATAGGGTTTTATTGCCTTTTTTCTTCAGAAACTTTAAATAATTTCCCCTTCCTGAAGCATTTAGCTCACTGTTCTGATAACATTTTCTAGGTATGCATACACATGATAGTAAGCTTCAGTTTTCCAGATATTTAACATTTAGAAATTGACTTATTCAGCAGATGGTTCATAGGTAGAACTAAGCAAGATTAATCTTTTCCACTGCAGGGAAGAATACAGCCATGTAAACACAGAAGATTGCCCACGGCAGTATGTAAAATCAAAACATGAATTGAAGTCTACATTCCTGAGTTTAAATCCCAGACTTTTTCTTTCTGCATTTCTAAGCCAATAGTTTGGAGAACTTGTGGGCCACTTGTTGCATCAAAATACAGCAGCCATGTGGAAGTGAGGAACTTTACACAGGCCTAAATTCACAGGTTTCAATCTCTTCTCCTTTTGCACATGTGCCAAGAAGAAACCTCCCTACCATAAGTACCACACACAAATAAGTCCCTTCCACTATGGATACAAGGAAAGAAACTCCTGATCATTGTGCATGTAAAGAAAGTGGTTAAATCTGAACCAGAAGGAAACTTTAATTCTACAATGCTGTCAGTGGATTTCTCAATGTATTTTCAGTATTATGAAGTTTGAATATAACATGTTTATATAATGTTCTTGAAAGACATATATGGTTCCAACTAAGAAACCCTTATTTTTTTCCTGCTGGATCAGGACAAGTAACCACCTTAAATTTATCACTCTTCAGATTTGATGCTATTACTTTGAACTTTCATGAAATTCCAAAATGTAAAATCCATCCATCTAGAGGCAATAGATCAGGAGTGTCAAATTCGATTTCATTGAATCAGGATTGTGTTTGATCCTGGGGGGGCCGGTGGAGGCATGGCTGGGGTGAGCACGGCCAGCTCAACGTTATTTGTTGAGGCTCTGTTTTCAGCCGCGATGGCCTCCTGCAGCCTTCTGCCAGCGAAAATGGAGCCTGGGGAGGCTCTGCACATTTTTGCTGGCAGAGGCATGACGGGCTGGTCCTTCGCTGTTTCTTCGTGGGGTAAATCTAAGCACTCTGCTGGATCTGGTCCATACGCCTTGAGTTTGACACCCCTGCAATAGATTATCCAATTTGGGGAATTTAATTTTTTTTTTGCATATATCCCAAAAAACCAAGCAGGATTATAGGATGCTTTAAATGTGGGTATTGAAATGTTTTTTAACTTAATGGATAAAAAAATGCTACACTAAGGACATTCACTATCCACACATTGATGTACTGTATATGACTTGTCAGCCTCTTTTTTTATGTCAGTTTTCCACAGTGTGGTATTCAGTGACTCACAACCTATCACTTGGCTTTTACATGATTATGTGCTCTATTTGTTTCTTAAGCACATTTATGGCAGACAACAATAGATGTGAAGTTTCAGATATTTAAACCTATGAGAAAATATGAACATGACTTTTAAGTGATATATTAATAGCACATTTTTAATAGGGGATTTTTTTTTTTTTTGCTTTTCATGCCCTTGGATGAATCAAATTTATTTTCCACAAGTCAACTTAATTATTAAATAATGTTAATTATTAGCTGTGGAGCTTTCTGAGTGCCTTTTTAAAATAATCTCTTTCTGCACTGAAAGGCTCATGATACCCTGGAATTTTAAATATTTTTATAAGACAGTGTTAGTGCTGTTTCTTTGAACTTTTATGTTCTACGAAATTATTAAATACGTTCTATCAGCAGCTTCTCTGTTTAATCTGTATTTAGAAATTGCAGAAAGTATTTTCACCCAGGTTTATCCTCATTTAAAAAAACCAAAACACCACAAATTAGTTCTTAATATAGAGGCTACTTGAAAAAGTGAGCTAGGCAGGTTTGTGGACAGAGTTAATTTTAGACATTTTGTTTTATCACTGCTTTCTCAGGATAGTAGAGATTACTGTTTATGGGCATAAGAGTCATCTATTATTTTCTTGACAATTCAGCAACTCTTATTCCACAAAACTCTGATGACGAAGGCATTTTCAGCCAATGACATAGCTGCATACTTACCTAATATACAGGACTCCATTTTGATCCACCCTCCGTTGCCAACCAACTGGGACTTGTACTGCTGGCAGCCCTCCATCTTTGTCCCCACTGTCACATTCCTTGCTTCCATTCATTTTTCTGATTAAGCTTATGATTCTTCAAAGATATCAACAGGAAGATGATATCCTTATTCTAAAAATCATCATGGCCTTCAGGAGGTGGCCACACGGCACAGTAATTCCCAGGGTGTACAAAGTGCATTGGAAGGCCTCTGTCTCAGTCCACAAAGTCGACCATTTTTGTTGCTGTTGTTGACAAGTCAATTGCCCATTCTGAATCGAGGCAGTTATGAAATGTGTTACTCCTTATGTAGTCATAAGGATATCCTAGATAGGTAAAAACAAGTATTTCCAACTTGGGAAAACCATAATCCATCAATTTTCTGTCATTGGCAACAAAGGGACACAAATGTTTATTCCTAGTTCCATAGCACAACTCCAAGCTTGCTGACTGTCTAAGCTAATTTGTATTTTGAAAAATTAACTCCCATTTTTACAGAAGTATGGCAACTAATACCTCCAGGTATTCAATCCTTTTCATATGCCACATTCTTTTTGTTTTCTCATGCTCTTCCATTCATTGTCCAAGGTACTCCTGGACACTTCTTCTGATTCTCTCATGATGGTACAACTTCAAGATGAAAGCCTGAGGAGACAACATAAAGAGCTCAATATAATTATCATTTTTTAAAAATGGAAGTTAGGTTTATGCATTTTAAATTTGTTCTGTTTGGGGTATTAAATAGCTCATTAAATATGAATTCTTTTCCTCTCAGTCTATTTGCACAATACAACATAGTCTGATGAACTGTCATTTTGGGTTAACACAAATGGGACTTGTATCCTTACTACCACAAGCTTGAGTTAGAGAGTTGGGTTTTATGCAAACCCAAACATTGGATGTTTCAGGACATAATAGATCTGAAATAATAATCCAAATCCACATGCTGCTTCGCTACAGTCTCTTTCTGTCCCACAGCTGGCATGAGATCACACCTCCCTACATTTTGCTGTCCCGCACACTGTACCTCACAATGGACTGTTCTGAGCCTTCCAGAGGAAAGGGAAAATGCTAATGTGCCCTTTGTTGGAATTTTCACTAGATCTGGGATCGGAGGATTTCCACTTCCTGCACAGAGGGGGAGAGGGGGGGAATCCCTTGGTATGCTGGTGTAATGGAGCTAACATCCAAGATTCAATTTTTCCTGCTGGCTTCCCCATTGCCTTTCTGGGGCACTCACTTGGCAACTGGTTGTAGATGCAAACAGGTTGATAAATACCAAAAACACAGTAATGTGACCAGAGGGGGCCTGGCATGACATTTTACATTGGCCAACAATGCTTTACTGGACATACACCTGTTCTGAGGCTGTTGTGTCTGTGAACAATTGACCAAACATAAGCCGATGACTGTTTGTATGATTTAAAGGAGGAATGGGTTTAACATACCCAAATATGGAGTATGTGAAGCCATGCAGCAAGTTTTCTTTAATTTTGATTGCTTGTCAAGTTAACCATTTCAAGAGCAAACGACATATAGAGCAACCCAAAAAACAGAGTTTTTCAGTCCCATGTTAATAACAATATAGTCAACGAACAATGTAATCGATTTCAGGGACATCTGCTCTGCAGATGGATACATAACTGCTTAGTTAAACCATTTACAAAAGAAGGAAGGAAGGAAGGAAGGAAGGAGGGATGTGTATATATAAATGGATCCTACATTGTCAGCAAGCTCTTTCTAGAGATGCGATGGGAAAATATTAGTTCCAGAATTGGATATTAAGCTATCCTTGGACTGCCTTAGCTGTGGGGAGAACATTGAAATACAAGGCAACAGTATGTTGACATGCTTGGGAAATGGTTAGCTCTGCCCTTATGCACAGCAAGGAGGCTTCAGCCATAGTTAAAACATTGATTCAACCATAGTTAAAACGCCCAGGCTGTGGAGCTTCCATCAAAGACGGACCAGAGACAGTGACTGTGCACAGCTTTGATCTGTGCTTGCCCTGTTGGAGGGGTCCTTAAGGGACCAGAGTCATCTGACCCACCTTGTAGGGGTGGGGGAAGAGGGGGAGACCGCCAGCTGGGTCATTACCGACCTCTGGCTTTTCAAACATGCCAGCACTGCTGCGTTCTAGGTGCCAGCCCCGCAGGTCCACCCCATTCAGCCCGCTGCACTGGAGGGACCTGCTCAAGCAAGTCCGAGCGGAGCGGTGCACCAAATCAATGGGGTGAGTCTGAGAGAGGGAAAGAGAGAGAGAGAAAAGAAAGAGAGAAAGAGAGAAGGAAGAAAAGAAAGAAAAAAGGGAAAGAAAGAAAAAGGGACAAAGAAAGGGGCGGCATGAGGGATGGACGGGGGAGGGGGAGAGAGAGCGAGAGAGAGAGCTGATGCATCAGATTGAAAGGAGGCCTAGTTTAAAGGCCCTTTTCCACATTGAAACATCTTTGCCAGCATCTTTGCCAGCACATTGAAACATCTTTGGCTTCTATTAATTAAAGATTTTGTGGACGAAACATGGCCAAGACTATCAGGAAGCTCTCACATTTTGTTGAGGCTTTAAACAGGATCCATTGGACCAGATCTCCACCGTAAAAAATTACTTTCCCCCAATGTATTACAGTGCCAATTCTGAAGAAGACAAAACCAAAATATATTGGTAAATTACAAGGAAAACACACACACACTCCCTTCTAACCCTGCTGGAGCAGGTGATTGGACTAGAATAGATATCTCATTATCTTTCTCCTCCCCCCCTCCCTCCTTCTTTATTTCTTTTTCTTTCTGTCCCTTCCTTCCATCCCCCCTCTTTCTTTGTCCCTTTTTCTTTATTTCTTTTTCTTTCTGCCCCTTCTTTCCATCCCCCCTCTTTCGTTGTCCTTTTTTCTTTATTTCCCTTTTCTTTTTCTCTTCTTCCTTCTCTCTTTCTCTCTCTCTCTATTTCCTCTCTCTTTCCCTCTCTCAGGCTCATCCAACTGACTTCGTGCACCTCTCCGTTCGGACTTGCTTGGGCAGGTGCCTCCAGTGTAAGGGGCTAAATGGGGTGGATCTGCAGGGCCTCAATCCAAATGTGGCGGTGGCGGGATGTTTGAAAACGCTGCCTTCGAGGCGGAGCTCCTTGCACCAGAGCGTGCAAGTCAATGGGATGATCCTGCGGGGCCTTGCCTTGAACGCGGCGGCGGCTGGGATTTTTTCTCATCCCTGAATTGTGCCCTGCCGCTCACCTCTAGTGCCCCCTGCTGCCTCTTAGGGCCCCCCTGCCAGCCCCCTTGCCTCTCAGCACCCCCCTAAGGCATCTCACCACCCCCCAGGGGTGGTACCGCCCACTTTGGGAACCACTGGCTTAGAGGAATATGGAGAACAAGGGCCATTGCCAAAAGACATAAAAGGACCTAAAGCAGAGATATTGATGACAGAGGCAATAAAGAAAAGAGAAAACACTCCCAAGACTAAAGCAGAAAAAGAAGGAATTCTACAAGAAGAAACCTCAAAAAAGAGAACAGAGAAGGGCAGGGGGAAATCATGGCTGATAGGCAGAGGGAAAGGAAAATAAGATTAGAAGGGGAAAAAAAGAAAGACCGGGAAAACTTAGAAAAGGGAAAGCTGGCTAAAATTAAAATAAATGTTAAGGCAGAGAGATTTAGAGATAATGGTTAGGGATAGTATAAGGGGGATATCACATGGGAATATATATCAGTATTTTTCCTTTCTTTTTGTTGGAAATATAGATTGGTGAAATTTGAAGTTTAAAATTTGTTGGGAAACACTTCATCATACATACATACATACATACATACATACGCACATATATATATATAAACACACACACATGTATATATGTATGTATGTATGTAATATATATATATGTTTTCGGAGATATATATATATATATATATGAATTTTACTGTTAACTTTCTTTTTTTTCTTTGCATATATACATCCTAAAATATATACTTGATTATTTAATGGATAATAGAAATGTGCAATGAGAGTATTTTATTATGATTAAAATAGGGAATGAAAAACTATTGAATTACATAGATTGAGGGGATATACCATGTGGATCCTAAATATATTCCTTTATCTTTTTTTTTTACTCTTTTCAAATTGTTTATTATATGCTGGTTTAGAGAAAGCTAAGGATGATAATGATGTATGTAAAATAAAATAGGTGGTAAGCTGAAAATGGAAATAATAGGGGATGAAGAATTGAAAATATATGTATGAATGGAATGACAATGATATTGAATCAATGAATTAAAATATGAAATGGAAATCTATTTAAAGATAACTGGAATGGATAATGACTTGAGGTGAAATTATACAAGATAGATGAAAATGTGAGCATGACTATGTATAAATGTTGTAATTTGGAATCACATTGCTCACGTGAAGAGAATGTGTTAAAAATAAAAATAAAAAAACTTTTGCAAAAAAACCCATAGTTAAAACATAATGTAAATACAAGTACATGTAGTACTCGACTTACGACAATTGAGCCCAAAATTTCTGTTGCTAAGTGAGACATTTGTTAAGTGAATTTTGCCCCATTTTATAACTTTTGTTGCCATAGTCATTAAGTGGTTGCTAAACTGAGGATTATCTATATCTCTGTCTCTAGCTATGTGTGCTTAATAATGTAATTAAAAATTCATTGTTAGATTTATTCATGGTTATGAATATGGATTCCCCATTGGTTTTGTTTGTCAGAAGGTTGCAAAATGAGATCACATGACCTCAGGACACTGCAACTGTCATAAATATGAGTCACTTGCAAAGTGTATAAATTTTGATTACATGACCATGGAGAGGCAGCAATAGTCGTAAGTGTGAAAATTGTAACTTTGAACAGTCACTAAACGAATTGCTGTAAGTCAAGGACTACCTGTAGGTAGTTGCTATGGTCGGTGATCTCTCATCAACTGTGTTAGTTCCAAACGTAATTTTGAAGTGGCTAGAAATCTGAGTATGTTGTGCTCATTTTACATGACACACAACCAAAAACCTGTAGATCTGGAGATGATAATTTTCACCATATTCACATTTTATATTGTTCTAGGATAACATATGACATATACCCATCTATGCTAATTTGACAAGTATAGGAACCATTGGTTTTCAGTTCCAATCCAATTTAACTAAAATGGCAGCAATTACAGGAAGTGAATCTGGCTTCCCCATTGATTTTGCTTGTCAAAAGGTTGCAAACAGGCCACAAAGCTAGGTTCATATTACACACTTAATCAAGATCAAACAATTTCCCCATTATTTGCATATTGCTTTACTTAATTGCTCTGGGCTTTGTACATAACTAGGTTTTGACTGGTCTCAGGTGTTTAAAAGTTATGCCTCTATTATGGAAGGAAAAAAAAGTCTACTAAGGTTTCCAGATACTAGTGTAATGAGAATCAAAGTTGACATTTAAAGCTTCTATTCATTGGGGAACTTTGTGCTTAGGCCCGAACCTGCATCCTGAATGGTAGAACACATAAATAGCAGCCAATTATGTTGGATTCATACCATAGCTTGCTTTAATAATGGTTTGTTGATCCTAGGGCAGATAACATACAAAACAATAAACAATGGTTTGTTTATTTCCCAACTCTTTATACTGACCAGCTGCTAGGGACACTGGACATTCATAAATAAAAACATACAGAATAATAAACAGATACAATGATTAAAAAAACAAGGAACAGAAGACGACAAAAACTAGGCAACTGCAAGAAGCAAACATACACTGCCAGAAAGGGAAAATACCAAACACGCTTGTTCTGTTCACACAATACAGTGCATAAATTCAATAAGCTCTGTTATGAGTTGGTGTGATATGTGAGCCCAGTAATGTCATGTCAGGAACTTCTAGGCCAGGACCAACCCCTGGCCCATGGACCAGCACCTTTCTATGGCATGCCAGAAGCCCCATCCATGGGACGCAGGCAGCACATGAAAACATGCCCTCTCTGGTCCTTGGAAATACCTCTCTCCATGGAACCGGTCCCTGGTGCCAAAAAGGTTGGGGACCACTGTTCTAGGCCATACTTAATATAATAATAAATCAAATCTCCTTTGACTCATATCCAGTTTTGGGTTGACAGGGACACAGTCATGGGACTATCCTGGCAGTACTATAGCAGCACTTTCTTTAAAAGTGTGGTTTATTAAAGAAGTTCTCAGCCTATTTCATAGTTTTAGGATCTCTCGGTTTCTCCTCCAAATTCTAGTCAGGGCTGATTCTGCTCAACTTTCAAGATCAATCAATGTCAACTAGATACTACCATCTGCAGATTATTATTATTTATTGTAAAATTGGAAATAATCTTCAATAGCATTCTATCATCTATGATTGAAATACAACAAATAGTAAATGTGCATTATCATCTACTAATGTTTAAAAAGCTAGCAACCTAAATAGATACAAAGAACTTTTTCCAGATCAAAATAACTGTCAAACCAAGTCAAATTTTCTGGGTAAAGTAACCTGGTTGTTGTTGTTCAGCTATTAAGTTGTGTCCGGCTCTTTTCACAATCCCATTTAAACCTGAGAATTATTCAAAATTGGAATGTGGACTGTGTCAGGCTTTTTACAGTGTAAAAATAACAACATGAATATAGTTTTCAACATAAGCTACTTATCTCTATAATTTTTGGTCCTTCTTTCATAATCAGAATTAGAATTAATAGTAATATTACTTTATTATTGTTGACAGCAAAAATAGTAATAATACGATCGGTAAAAAAGACAAAGAAGTCTGGATAGTGCAGTACCTGAAGGTAGTAGAAAAGAAGAGAGAACTGGAGAAAATCACAACATACAAGAACCTGCAAATAGAAATAGAACAACTGTAGGACAAGAAAACCAAGATAGTTAATAGTAATAAATGCCTTGGATGCAATACAGAGGTGGTATTCAGCAGGTTCTGACCAGTTCTGGAGAACCAGTAGTGGAAATTTTGAGTAGTGTGGAGAACTGGCAAATACCACCTCTGCCTGGAGATTTTACAGTATTCTTCCTCTGCCACGCCCACCAAGCCACGCCCACAGAACCGGTAGTAAAAAAAATTGAATCCCACCACTGATGCAATCCCAAAACAACTTGCATACCATAAGCACTGACAAAATCCATCATTAGTCAACTGCAAAAGGCTACTTTTCTTGGAACAGCTTATATTCTGCAATTACACCTTTAATATCATTAAACAACACCTGACTATCCTAGGTCCATGGGAAGAACACGACAGGTGGACAAAAATGCCACATCCAAGCTGGCTGGCTGTGCAATCAACCACAGCTACTCAAGCCACAAGACTCTGAGTGGCATTTAATATCCAAACCTACAATTTAAAAAATGGCAGCCTGGATTAAAAACACATCCATAAAAACACGACAGGGGGCTCCACAGGAACAGAGTCAGGGCCAAGAGTATGGATGCCAAATGTATTTAGGGGAGGATGCTATTCCAGAAAGCAGGGGGCAGTGACACATTTCCCAGGTTCCACAAGATAACACTATTTAATGGAGGGGACCTGGAGTGTCACCACTCTGTATGAATATGTCAGGAGGGCAGAAACAATTGAAGATACAGTCCCCCAGAGAACCAGGTTTGATGCCATGGCATAGAGGACTTTATAAGTAAGAACCAGCACTTGTAATTGCGTGTAAGCTAAGCAACCAATGCAATGCATGGAGTAGCAATGACACATGGGCATAACAAGAAGTGCCAATTATTGCTTGTACTGCTATGTTTTGAGTAGTTGTACCTTCCAGATAAGTTTCAAGGGCAGCCTCAGGTAAAGCACTTGCAATAGTCCAATTGTGAGGTAATTTGTGAGGGCCCCCCAGTCAAAGCAAGGCTGCAACTGGCACACTAGATGAATTTATGTAAAGGTTCTCCTGGCTCTAGCTGCCATCTGGTCTTTGAGTAGTAGCAGCAAGTCCAGAAGGGCCCTCAGGTTGCACCTCAGTCTCAACTGGGGAACCCATCCAACACCAGTTGTAGAAATGTCCTTGACCTAGGAGGACCAAACAGCCACAATCACAGCCACTACTATTGCCTCCTTCAAGTTCATGAGGGATCACCTCCTCTCTCAACAGAGGATGGTCTCATCACATGTATTCATCCCTTGATCACTTCCGGGGCTACCTTGACAACCTAGGAAGAGCTAGGATTTAACAAACAGGAAGCCAATGCTGACATATTGGAATAATTTATCTACTTCCTCGGGAGTTACAGAATCAATGTTATTTTTTACTTAAGAACAAAAATATTAGGAAACAAATTTCTATCTAAAGCATAATTTTCATGCAGTTATTTTAATGCAACATAATTAGCTAGAATTCATTTTTGCAATGCATATCTATAGGAATTTTAAAAAAGCTTTTTATTGGATCTTTATGTATCTGATTGTCCCTGCATGCATACTGGGAATAATCTTATGCTTTCTTACTATATTTAGTAACAAATGTTTACTTTTTTTAAAAAAAAAAGGTGAGCAAATGGAATTTTCTATGCATTGTTAATTTTACCCTTCTGACAGTAGTTATCATCTCTCAGCATTGTGCCATTGTGTTGCAAAAAAAAAAAAAAAAAACGACCTGCTGCTTCAGAAATATTTTGAAAGTATGAGCACAGTAACAAGCAAATATAAATTTGTGATGGAATATGTGAATGACCTTGGGGAAAGAGTGGAAAGGATGCTGCCTAGGAAAGAGGAAGGAGCCCAAGTGGCTTAATCATCAGAGGAAGAAACTCAAGAAAGGACATTCCCTGATTGATTGGGCAGTTCAAAGTTGTGGTGGAAAGTTTGTACTTTCAGATTTGCAAGTTTAATGTAGCCTTAACATAAAGTAGAATTAGTTCATCTAGCTTTGTATTCTATCTGGTTTACCAGGGAGCACTGATGAAAACGGATTGTCTATCATTTACACTTTTCTTAAAGAATGGTTTTCTTTGAAAGATTTTTTGCAGTTCTACTTGTTTTATCCTTTTTTGTCTCTGCAATTCCAAATATGTTGATTGTCAGAGACCAAAAAGGATAAAACAAGTAGAACACACACACACACGCACGCACACACACACACACATTCGAACAGCAATACAAAGATAAACCATTAAGGCAATAGAAAAAAATTCAGCCCCCAAAGCAGCACTTGTCATATCAAACTGGAACACATTTAAGCTCAATTTCTACCAATGGCAACCATGACAAAACAGAATGTGGCAACCTTCTTAAAAGGTTTCAGCGGAGATGCTACTAGAAACTGTATAGTTCTGCCTGCCTTGAAGGAGGCTGGGGTATGCCTCTTCTCAAGAAGCCATCAATATGGCAATATTATGCAACTATCACCCGGTCTCCAACCTTCCCATTTTAGTGAGGTTGGTCTGCAACTGTGAAAAGTGTCAGCATTCTGGAAAATCTTGACTCCAACAGATAACTCCAAATCAGATGTATTCTCTAAGTTCTCTTTTATTAGAGTAGTAAACGGGCACATCTGGGATATCCCGAATCTGAAGATTCTGGGTTTCCCTCCAATAAGTAAAATATTACAAATCTACCACTGCCCCCATCATTCCATCACATGCCCTAATCACCATCCGTCCCAACTTGAGATGTCTTCTCTACTACTCCTCAACAGGTGCAGGAACACTGACTCTAAAGAAGAATGCTATTATGTCTACTAGATATGCTCCATGAAATTCCCCCCTCCCATCTTCCCAGGCTCAAGAATGTGGCAGCATGGAAGCTTCTGGTGCTAATAGGGCTTCCAAAGCTGACAGGCATCCCCCCTTGAAAAAATGACATCCTAAAAAATATAATAAATAAAACACAACAAGAGGTTAATGCATTGTCATCAATCCTCTAATCCTCCCCCCCACAAGAGGACCCCTGGCTTGTCAGGGAATTGTTTAACCAATCTATCTGCATGTACATCCCAACTATTAACCCAAGTAGCTGCTGACAAAGGGTAGCCTTTCCACAACATTAAATATTGTAATTGTCTTCTGTGTAACCTAGAGTCAAGGATTTTCTTGATTTCATAATGCGTTTCACCTTGTACTACTAAAGGTTTGGGGGGAGCAGCGTGGAAACTTCTGGTGCTAATATGGCTTCCAAAGCTGACAAAAAGATCTTGAGGAAAGAGACTATCTAGATCCCTTTCTGTCAAATTTCAGGCTCAAAAATCACACCAAGTCTGTAATGGAAAAGTTCTTGTGAAAGGATGACCTTTGGTGAGACTAAGTCAGTAGAAATGTGGGTTTTGTGGTCTTGCTGAATCCCTCAGCAGCTTTTGATAGCATTGATTGTGGTATCTTTCTGGACTGCCTCCAAACATTGGGAGTGGAGAATATTGTTTTGCAAAGTCTCTCTTCTTTCTTGGAGGATACTTATAATCAATGATAATAATTGAGGCGAGGGGAAGAAGCATCCTAATAGTGGGAGGGGGAAAGCATCTATGGTGTGAGTTCCTTCAGGGATTGATGTTCCCAAGGGAGGAATGCCCTTGGACTTGAAGATCCTACTTTAAGAGCAGATGCAGGTACCTCTGGGGAATCAGCTATATTCTCTTTTAGATGACCAGACTCTGCCTTCAGTGACTCATTTGATATAGCCTCCTAATAATCTTAATTTGGAATACCGAAAAGCACTCCGCATGGGTCCATCTTTGAAGATCACTCAGAAGCTTTCACTAGTCCAAAATGTAGCATCAGTTTCTCCATGTAACACTCCCATTTTGAGAACCCAATTCTTCTGGGTACATAAGTCAATGTACTGATTGTCACCTTTAAAATGCTTTATGACTGAAGACAAGATGCCCCTTGGACTTCCTTGTCCTAGTGGCTTCTGTCTGTCAAGTTCTTAAGTTCTGGGAGGGTAGGATCCCTCAGGAACCACCTGCCTTACAGAACATAATCTTCGGGGCCCATGATGCCTTTCTTGTGGTGGCCTCCTTTGCTTGGAATTGTACGCCCACTGGTCAAATTGACATCTCGAGTTTCCAGAAAGCCTTAACAATGAAGCTGTTCCAGAAGTCTTGGGAGAAGATCTGTTATAAATGGTGAGGTCCTTCTTTTATGGGCATATTTATTGTGCTGTTCATAGGGGTTGTCTATTGCAGGGGTCAGCAACATTAAACACTCAAAGAGCCATTTGGACCTGTTTCCCACAGAAAAGAAAATACCGGGAGCCACAAAGGACCTAACTGGAAGCCCCACTCTATATTCAATTCTGGAACCGACCAGAAATCCAGTTTCTCCACCATAGAGTCTCTTCCTAGCGCAGTGTCCTTTTTCATCTACCTGTTCTAATTGAAAGCCCTATCAATTGTGGAGGCGACTGGACAACTCACCCCTTGCCATAGGGTCTGCTCCTGGCACGTCATGCTTCCCCTCTCCCTAACCGGATGATCCTCTCAAAATTGTGGTGCCGACTGGCAACAGGGATCTGCAGCAGAGGGACGAAAGAGCCACATGTAGATCCAGAGCCGTGGGTTGCTGACCCCTGTTCTATTGAAATGCAAATGTTATTCATTTATTTTAACCTTCATACTGTAGAGAGGTAGATAAGCTGCTTAGAGTTTCCCTGGATTTGAACTGAGCGCTGAAAATAAGTATTTACCAATGATTCAACTCACTGGAGTCAAAGAAATTCATTTGCACCCAACTTTTGATGGTATTCTATTTAGCATGAAATCGAATATACAAAGGCATACAGTCTTTTTACCTTAAGGAAAACCTCACGTATTATCAAGAGACATGACAGCCATTTTTCTAGACAGATTAGAGTGGAAATAAGGTATTTCCATACTGACGCAATAGTGTGTGACATACACATCCATACAAAATGTCTTGAATCCATAATGCTACTGTACAATATGTATTCCTCAGAAGGTAGAAAACAAAGTCCAATAAATTCTAATTAAATTGATTTTAATCATGATAGCTTTTCTCCATAATGCTTTCTTTAGAGGTCATTAACCAGGAATATGGATTCTCCTGTCCATACAATACTTCCCTAATATAAAAACAGAACACAAAAGGAATTCATTTTTATCTACCTGCTTATCAAAACAGCAGACAACTGAATATATATAGCCATGTTACCTGATCAGCTTTTTTAACACCATTTTTTTTACTACTCTCTCTGCATTTCTGTTTTGAAATATACCATATAAAAATCAATTTAAAAGAACTGCTTTCATGCAGGAAGAACGGAAAGAATTAAAGAGTATAAAATTGAATTGTCTTCCTTTGCACAAGGAGCATTTAGACTGAGCTTCTCTAGAAGAAAATATCAAAAATATAATGAGAAAGCAAATTAAACCTGTAGATTGTGCTTTCCTCGTAAAGTACCAAGTCATATGAACACATTATTTTTAGCATATAAAATGGTTTCTAAAGTGCTTCATTTAAATTTGTTTACTGGAACATTCAGGAAATAATGAACAATGAAAACTCTACCATGAAAGAATACGGTTACAACTGATAATGTATTAACAAAATAAACATTGAAATATTTGATGAAAACTGTAACTTAACAATGGTGTTTAAAAGTTTGTGAACCCTTTGAATTATCAATATTTCTGCCTAAATGTGGTCTAAAATGTGAAAAAACTGAAATATCACATTACTATAAATATTCAGACCCTTCACTCAGCACTTTGTTGAAGTATCTTTGGCAACAATTACAGCCTCAAGTCCTTTTGGGTATGGAGCAACAAGCTTTGCACATCTGGATTGGGGGATTTTCTACCATTCTTCCTTGCAAATCTTCTCAAGCTCAGTTATATTGGATGGCAACCAACAGTGAAAGCCATTTTCAGGCCCCTCCAAAGATGTTCAATAGGACTCAAGGCAAGGCTCTGGCTGGGCACTCTAGCACATTCACAGAGTGTTGTCCCTAAGTCATTGCTATGTTGTCTTAGCTGTGTGTTTAGGATTGTTGTCATGTTGGAAAGTGAACCTTCAGCCCAGTCATTTTCATTAAGGACATCCCTGTACTTTGCTCCATTCAGCTTTCTCTCAACCCTGACCAGTTTCCCAGTCTTTGCTGCTGAAAAACACCCCCCAGAGCATGATGTTGCCACCACCATGCTTCACTATTGGGATGATATTGGGCAGGTGATGTGTAGTTCCTAGTTTCCTCAGACATAATAGTTAGAATTGAGGCCAAGCAGTTCAATCTTGGTTTAATCAGATCAGAGAACCTTGTTTCTCACATTCTGAGAGTCCTTCAGGTGCTTTGTTGCAAATTCCAAGGGGGTTTTTGCACTGAGGAGACGCTTTCGTCTAACCTCTCTGCCAGAAGGTCCAGTTCGATGGATAGCTACAGTGATGACTGTCCTTCTGGAACAGGATCTGTGGAGCTCAGTCAGAGTGACCATCATGTTCTTGGTCACCTCTCTTACTAAGGCCCTTCCCTCCGATTGCTCAGTTTGACCAGGTGACCAACTCTTGGAAGAATCCTGGTTGTCCCAAACTACTTTCATTTGAAAATTATGGAGGCCACTGTGCTCTTGGGAACCTTCAGTGCAGCAAATTTTTTATTTTAGCCTTCCCCAGAACTGTGCCTTGCAATAATCCTGTTTCTAAGCTCTACAGACAATTCCTTTGACCTTATGGCTTTTGCTCTGCTACAGTATGCATCGTCAATGGTGTGCCTTTCCAAATCATGTCCAATCAATTTAATTTACCACAGGTAGACTCCAATCAAGATGTGGAAACATGTCGGCAATCATCAAGGGAAATGGGGAGCTAATTTTCAAGTGTTGTTGCAAAGGGGTCAGAATACTTATGCCAATGTGATAGTTCAGTTTTTTCTTTTTAATAAATTTATAGACATTTCTAAAATTCTGTTTCCACTTTGTCATTATGGGGTACAGAGTGTAGATTAATGAGGGGGAAAAAAAAGAACTTCAACAACTGTAGAATCAGGCAAAAGCATAACAAAATTAACAAAGGTGAAGGGGGTCTGAATATTTTCTGAATGCACTGTATGTAAGGCTTTTAAGATAATAATTAGCACCATGAACTGTACCCGGAAGCAAACTGGCAGCCAGTGGAGCTCCTGCAAAAGTGGTGACAGAAGTTTAGGCTTGCATAAAGCTGTTTGAGCTTCTGCATTCTGAATCAATTGAAGCTTCCGGTTACTCTTCAAGGGCAGCCCCATGTAGAATATTGGTTGTTGTAAAAGTAAATTAAGACCATACAGATTTTGTATAATGCAAATAAATCTAAATAATTTGGAATCAAGAAAACAGAGATTTTCCTCCCAAGTTTCTCTTTTACAGTATATTTTTTGTGGCTCACAGATTTCTATCTTTATGTTCTAACTTCTTATTCCACTTTTTGAAGACATTCCACATAGTGGAGTCATAGGTGATCTTTTGCAACCCAAGCAACATCAACAGTCAGATAAGCTATGATGGATTTCAGACCACTTCATCAGGCATGGGGTGTACTATCTGCAAGAAGAATACATACAGGTGCTCACACAGGGGAGGAAGAGGAAGGAACAGAAAAATAGAGGAATGTGAAAACTGGGGAACACTTTACACTTGTTTCATAAAGTAATAAAAGTTCGACTACTTACTTTCCCAGCCACAATTTCCATTTCCTTTCTCTTACCAAGCAACAGCATGTATCTTTCAGAACTACTGTATATTCTATGCATCTGAGGTAGTACACTGTGATTCACAGGAAGCTTTTGTTATTATACAAGTGCTAGATTTTAGAAAGCCACAAAGCTATTTTTCTTTTGAAGAAAGAAGATCATTATTCTTAATCTAACAAGTATAGCCACAGAGATGATCTGCCTATGCTTCAAAAGTCAACCCCTAGGGACTTTCCTGTAAATGTCTCTCATTCAGAAATTAAAAGAACCCCTTTAATTAAGGAAAGGGGACCTCTGTGGTAGCTTCTGGCTATGGAAGAATTTTCATTAGAAAATCTACTTAGCCCAGTCCACTTTCAATATTTTGTGTTTTATTGAGAAATTGATTTTTTTAAAAAAAGAACTTTTAAAAGACCACCTGACTCTATTGTGATTCTAGCTGGTATACAATATGAAAACAATCCAAAATAAAAATAAAAGAACAACAGGATCCTGATATGCCTCCCACCAGAAAGAACTTATAAAACCATCTGTCCATCCATCCATCCATCCATCCATCCATCTCATTAGAGACCTGTACCTTTAAGTCCAAGACCAGGGGGAAGAGCTAAATTTTAAGAGCTAACTGGATATATCACAGTGTGGTCCAAATTAACCTCCAACTGCTACAATATAGACAGCTTGATCCTACATCATCAGGCAATACTGTTTAATGGATAGGGTTGGGAGCTTGTTGGTTTTGCCTGACTGTACAGGATGAGCAAAAACTATAAACAGATGTTCCTTCATATTACAGGCTCTATGTCATGGAGGATTTTATAAGAGGTAATCAACACCATGGATTGCACTCAGAAGCCTATCGGTAGCCAGCGCTGCTCACAAAGCAGAGGTATGCCAATAGCTCCCTGCGTTGCTGCATTTTGGACCAATTGCAGTTCTGAGTGGATTTCAAACGCAGCCCCATATAGAGGGCACTGCAATAATCCATAGAAGATGTGACCAAAGCGCGTCCAAAAGCCCTCCTGGAAAAATGTACAGGAACAATTGATGGATTTGATAAATTTATGCAAAGGCCTTCCTTGCCTTGCCACAGCAGCTATCTGCTTCTTAAAACAGGTGAATTCAAAAAGGTGCTCAGATTGTATGCCAGTGCTGAAGAATTCCATTCACTATTTAAAGCCAGAATATTTCTGGTCTCAGATGGTCCAAATATCTACAGCCACAGTTTTATCCCAAGTGTGATTCTGAAATCTCCATCCAGGCCTGCACACCTCCAGCAACTGACCAGACAGTACTGCACACCTTCAGCACTGGCCAGACAGTGCTGTCAAGGTCTGGCCAGTCTGAAGGCAAGACATAGAACTGGGTTGCATATATATATGGATGACAGATGAGCCCAAATTATCTCATCCTGCAGCCTTAAGTAGATGATAAACAGGAAGGGCAAGAGTGTTAAACCCAGAAGTTGCCCACACATTAGGGGCCCTAGGCTCCATCTCTTCCCTGGTGTTAATACTGATTGGACCTGATGTAAGAGAAAGTAGGAGAACCAATACAATACTGTACCCTCACTCCTAATGCCTGCAGGTGATCCAGAAGAATACATGGTTGATTTATGGAAAGCCACTGAAAGATCAAGGAGAACTGGATAACTGCTCTTCCTCCATTCTAGTTCTGCAAGACAAATACAACTAAAACTGTCTCAGTACTATCCCCCAACCTGAAACTTGACTGGATAGGGGTCTAATGTTCTCCAGGGCCCTATGAAGTTGCAGCAATTAAGAAAATAGTTCCACATTTATGTTACTCTATAGCTCTACTTACAAGGAAACTTCCTCTTGAACTTTTGGAGCAAATTCATAATAGCACAGACTTCAAAGGAAGAGAAGGATCAATTGCACATTACATATTATAGACTCATTGTTGATTTAAATCTCAAAATATTCAAGTTTGGCCAATAGGTTAAATCCACTGGTTGCTAATTATATTAACTGAAACCAATATGTGTGCTTAACAAAAATAATCAGACTGAAAATCTAATTAGAAACCTCTCAGTGTTGAATGTTGATAACGGTGCCTGTGATATGCTGGTACACTCACCTTTGCCTAAGAAATTGGAAAACTATAAATTAGGTAACAATTCTATAGATCTACTCAGGGAACAATATGCTAAATTATATGTGGATGTAAGGGTCAATGAATTAAATCTACAATCTATAACTACCTCAAGAGGAACAAAGAGGAGATATCTATTCTCACTTGGCTTACATATAAAACATATACAGCTATAGAAACTTTTAAATCATCCTCCAGAAGCATTAAGAAAAGCTCACTGAAACCAACATATTAATATTTAAACTCCAACTTCATTCACATTAAAAGTCAAAGTCTGTGTTTAAAGTCAATTGGAAAGGATATAGAAATATTGGAACTAACAGGCAAGTTTGGTGGGATTGTCTAAAACTCCAAAGGTTTTGGAAATTGGTTTTGGTGACATCCTCTACACTAACTAGTCCTGAATTATTTATCATTGCTTGAGGGAGAAAATGACAATATTTAAAATGAAGAAATAACCACAATTTATGTTGGTAGAAGCTGGAATACCCATAACACCAAAATGGAAACAACTTTAGAACTTTGATACTTCAAATTTATAGGATTTTAAAAGTATTTTGGGGTATGGTGCATTGCTTAAAAAGTAACGTTTACTGACTGAGAAAACAACTACAGTATAAGTTTTTTGGGAAAGCATTTCTAATTTCAATGGTTTATTATTTTAGCATTTTGCAGTTCAATACATTATCATTTTTTAGTTTTTCTATATTTAATTGATTAACAATAAAGATGTTTTTAAAAACATTTTAAGGGAGTATTTCAATAATTTAATTTATATTTTACTCCAAGAAGACCTATTTTAACTTCTGTAACCTGTTTAGAATTTTGGATCCTATATTTTAGTATCTTGAATATATACCGTATCAGATTAACAATTAAATAAAACAATTTTTAAATACTTTAGATCTTCTTCAGCACTTATGCTATGTTCAAGTTAGATACATTTTAATAATCTGTCTAGAATTCAGTATTCTGCATTTTAGCATTTTATATATTTTTATATTAGCAATTAAGCTTTTTAGTGTTCTGAGCTTTCTTCAGTATTTTAGTGTTTACATTTATACTGTCTAGTTTTATCTTAATTTATGTAATTTGTTTATAAAGATTTTTTATTGTTGAGCTTTGATAGTTTAATAATAAAAAGTGATTATGCACATTTTAGGAAAGCTTTTAAAGCTATTTTATATTAACCTATACAGCATTTTTTTTAGGTACAGAAAGAATATGAATTGAAATAAATCTATCACAATGCAACAAACTCCTACTCATTTTTTTTAAATTTAGGTCTTATAGACAAAAATTGAAGTATCAGAAAACTTTACAGATGTTACTTACTAAAATATTATTATCTAATAAATATATTACTTTTTAATAAATGTATACCAAAATGCTTACTGACTCAACTAGAGAACATGGATTTTACAGTCAACACTATAAATTCAAATTGTATCTAATTTACTTCATGGACATAAAAATATAAACTGAAAGATATGCTTTGTGAAAGCCAGTTTTTAAAACATCACATTATATATGTATTTATTTGTATGTATACAAGGAAATGTAACATAATATCATCTGATGGCATAAGTCAACAACACAGTATGTGCTGACGGATTGGAAGTAGGTACTCTTCCATGTTTGACAATAGACCAATTCATACAGAAAACTGACCTGGTAATTACCAAGTCACTCATTTAGGCCTTCAAATAACCTGTAGTGTTTATGAAAGCTAGCAACATTTTTTCACTATAATTATCAAATGAAAGCTTTGTTATAAGTTGATTTACCTGTCAGGTTAATTGACCTAATAAGTTCTTGCTAAATTAGAATGGTTCACTAAAATCTCAAAATCACCTCTATATGTTCTTATTTATATTTTTCAGTGTGTAATAAATAATAGTTTACTAAGCTATATGCTGCCTGATCCCCAACAACTCTGGACAGCTCACAGCAATCAAAGAAATTACAGTAACATCAATAAAATACATTTTAATGTAATGTATTTTTTTATTCCTGCGCTGCGAATATATGGGGATCATTCACATTGGCTTATTTTCCTGTTGGATAAATTTACATATAAACTATGGCAAACTACATGGGAAGTTTTTCTACTAGAAAATTAAAAGAGGGATCTTTGGATGGCTGCTATTTAAGCATGTTCTATGGCAACTGCCCGGGGTGAGATCCTACCGGTATAACAGCTGGTTTGCTTCACGTGCATGTGCGCCAAATGTGCGTGTGTGCATTACTTACAAGGTACTGGGTCCAGCAACCATTCACCTGCTCCAGCTGATGAGCAGCACTCAGCGGTGCTGCGCAAAGCAGCTGAGGAGGAAAAAGCAGAGAATAAACAGCAGCCTAGAGCCCAGGCAGGAGGGTGGGCCAAACAGACGACTGGAAGATCATTGCAGTGAACCAATTCGGTGTCAGCTGCTCTTCGGAGCTATCAGTTCTATAGAATCGGGCTGAACCTGTAGTATCCCACCCCTTTAACTGGCCTATTTAATGGTCCAACATTCTCAAAGAAAGTTATTTTTAAAAGCTTAGATATTCAGAAAGGATTTACTTTCATGCTTTAAAAATATGCTATTGAAGTTTATACTTTAATATATCTTATATGAAAGAAAAATGTAATTTAATGGTAAATCTATCTATAATTGTAGTTATTTATAGTGTAATTTTTTTCAATTCTTAAAATATTTTCCTAAATATTATTTTATTATAGTGATTTATATAGATCTATGAGTCAGGCTCTTTTGAGTATAGGAACAAATGTGAAAAAATATTAAAACTGATGATGATCCATAATTCCTTGCATAAGCTAAAATAAGCAGAAAGTCATCACTGTCCAATTATTTACTGTTTTTCCACAGCAGACAGTATAGGAAATTTCATTTACAATGGAGATCTAAATAATCATATATATAGGAATAAATATACCTTAAGATTAGATAATTTTGGTATTTAATCAAAGTCAAATGCAACCACCAGATCAAAATAACGATATAAACAATATGTCTTAGGTAAGATTCATATGCACCTTTAATAAGCTAGATACGCAACAATCAAACTTTAGGGCTCCTGCATATTTAATAGATGTTACAAGAGGTCTTTGGGTGAGAGCAAAAGGTCACATTAAAGTATCTACCATTGGGTTGAAAAGCTGTGCCTGCTTTATTTCCTCTCTTTACATAGGAGTCCAATGAAAGGCTGCCCATTGACACAAGTATCAGCAATCTCCTCTTATAACATTCAATTAAGCAGTCAAATTACTAACTTAAAGACCAGGCATAAAGACCGACCTGTTAGACGCATATATCAAATACTTTTTAAAAAAATCTATTCAAATGAGAAATAAAGAATTTGTTGCTTCAGGAAGTTCTTTCTCAAACACAAAACTTCACCAACTTTGTATTTTTAAAGAGCATACAGTATGCTTACAACTTAGATCACAGCAGAAATAAATTTCAATATCCTCAAGATAGGCACCTCTTATTGTACTGTTTGATATTTTTCAAAACAATATCTCAAATGCTGAACTAGACCTACAAATACTCATACAAACATTAAAGTGGCCGCTGTGTGGATAGTGGAATCCATTATCCTTGGCCACTCATTCTTTCAAGTATATGCTTAATAAGACCAGTTACTATTAAACAATTTTGTTTCCCTTTTACCTAAACATAATGCAACCGGAAGGGTACATGTCAGACTACTACGGTACTGTACCTGCCCACAGGAGGCCACATATAGGATAGGCTAAGCTCATAAGTTATTATTCATTCTGATAACAATGCATGTATTTTGTCATTTAAATGTCATACCAAATCGACATTACTTAACATACATGCCATTCTGAGCTTAAAAATTTGCATTGAGAACGCTTTATTTTTAAAAAGTATTGTATCAGAATTATAACCGAAGTGTACAAATACACCAGCATGCTGTTTTAAATATAGAAGAAAACTCTGAAAGCAACATTATTGTCCTTTGCTTCAATATACTGTAATTTAGAAGCAGGCAAAAAAGAAATTATTTTTTAAGAAGTCCATGTGTAAAAAAGCAGAAACTTCAATTTGGCCAATAAAATGAATGCCTTTAAGACATCTTATAAAGAAGTGACAAGCTTTAATAATATGTTTATGCCCAAAGTGACAGCCTTTAATAACATGTTTTATGAATGGTTTCTTAACAAATCCTTCTGCTGACAGGGAATATGTACTTTGGTTTTCTAGAAATAGCACACTTGCAGTTCTTCGTTTAAAAATTAAAGAATTAAAACAGCCAACTGACTTGCCTTGTCAATACAACAGCACAGAAAAGCAAAAAGGGGAAAAAAAATCATATATGCCACCTAGGCCGATAAAAGAGAAACCACTTGTAAAGTCCCTATGACTTTTCTCTCACCCTGTGAACTGATAGTTGCCATGGTAAGCATTTGTCTGTATACTGCATTTTAAAAACGATAATACCATCCCCATTTCTCTCATGGAATTAGTAACTGATACTTGAACTCTCTATTTTAAGAAAATGAAAAGGTTTCATATTGTAAACCCTACAAAAAAATACTACAGCTAAAAGGGATTTCTTACCCTATTTATAACAGAAAGCATAATTGAAACATACAAATTATTTTAGAAGGTTTTTTACACGCACCATTCTCATAATTCTACTTTTTAAGCCCCAATACAACCAGTATTACATGGCCAGTACATTAAAAAAAAAAGCAGGGAAAGCAAATAATAACAAGATCTGGCAATGCCTAAAAACAGGAACATTGAAGAAAGAAAAAAGACTAATTCTGGCTGCACAAGACCAAGCCTTAAGAACAAATGCATACAAAGCCAGAATTGAGAAGACAGCAATAGACAGTAAGAAGTTAAAGAAAGCTAAAGAAACAGAGGACCACCTGGTTAGCTGCTGCAATAATATGGCACAGACTGACTGACTACAGACAATGGCATGACAAAGCAGCAACAATGGTGCTTTGGAAGATCGGCAAGAAATACCATCTGTCTGCAAGCAAGAACTGGTAGGGTCATAAAATAGAGAAAGTTGTTGAAAATGAAGAAACTAAAATGCTCTGGGACTTTACAGGCACCTGCTACATAAAACATGCCAGACTTAGCACTTGTCAGTAAGAAAGACCAATAAGGCCTGGATAGTAGACTTGGCAGTACTGGAAACAGCAGAAGAGAAGAGAAAGATCTGGAGAAGATAACAAAATACAAAGACCTGAAAACAGAAACAGAATGACAGAGGGAAAAGACAGCAAAGGTAGTATCAATAGTAATATTTTTTATTTATTTATTTATTTATTTATTTATTTATTTATTTATTTATTTATTTATTTATTTATTTATTTGTCAATCTCTTACAAGGTAATAGATATAAGTATAAACATGAGTAAGAATATAGGAAATAGGTACAAATAAATGGGGACAATAGGACAGGGATGGTAGGCACGATGGTGCACTTATGCATTCCCACTTACAGATCCCTTAGGAATGGGGTGAGGTCAATAGTGGTTAGTTTGAGGTTAAAGGAATGAGGGTAATAACAGAGTCAGATAGTGCATTCCAGGCATTGACCACTCTATTGCTGAATAATATAGGTGTTAAATGCTAAACAATATAGGTGCCTTGGATGCAATCCCAAAACATCTGTCAGGCACAAAGAATCAGGAGCCCTTGTAAGGTTGCAGCATAAAAGATTTATTTAAACTCATACAGAAGGATTCAATCAACTGATGGTCGGCACTACATTGGCACTAGATAAGGATCAATGGAATTCAAGGGGAGACTGGAATTAGATTTCTTGTGGCAATGCAAGGACCTTAAACTGATGTTGTGTTTAACTCTACCCTCCAGTTCTGCCTATTCCTCTCCTAGAACCATTTGTTAATTGTTGGGTAAATTATAGCAGAACTCTACCTAAAATTTCTACACAAGGGTTATGTTTCTGTAACCAGCTCATGAACTGAACCTGAATATTTTATGTTTAAGATCAGAGAAGAGCATGGGATGGTCTCGTGCTTGCCTTGCCTTTCAGCAACCCACAGGCAAACACCCACCCCCCATTCAATAAACCCATAATCAGTGAAAATAATTTCGGTGATTTTGGTGAAAACAAATCTTTGATGTCAAACAGCAAAACCTGCTCATAACATCTCACATTTGCTTCCTAAGGATAATCTGAAGCTTTATGGAAAATCAGAAATTGAATCCACTGATGTTGGGCACTTGGCACCTGGCCCACATTTACAGCCATTTTCAATGTCTCATGGTCATGTGACTGCATTGTTCAATGTTGTTGTTGAAAACTGGCATTTACTGCTAGCTTTTGGCAAACTCAGCCCATAGCGGGCAATGGAGTTGATTTATAACTGCAGTGTTTGTTTAACAACCATGACGGTCATTTCCTGATGCCGCAAATAAAGGTTATAAAATTGGGTAGGTCACAGGGTGACCAGTTTTATGACCATAATGGGCGGGCTCTATTATAGTCATAAGTTGAGGACTACCAGTGGGTAAAATCACAAACAGAAATGAAATTGAAATACACAGTGGGCAAACCATTCGGGAGCCATCAGAACGAAGCCTACAAGTATCGCACTTCTCAGATCTGCACATATACTATGCTGATATATTGGGAAGAACTCATTGGGTATGAAGGCCAATATCAGCTAAAGATCTGGCAATTGTAATTTCACAATGTTTTATATATAATAATAGATTTGGCTGACTATGCAACCATAATAATAGGAATAACTAGCTTGATATCCGTGCTTCGCTACAAAACTATGTGGTCGGGCTTAGTTTTGGGGGAGGAAAATAAGGGGGGAAAAATTCTGCCTGTGCCTACCAGCATTCATTGGTATTCATCTGGCTAGCGTCCTGTCAGTGTGTGAGATTTGAGGGCTGTTTGGAAAGTGAAACAGCATTTGCTGTGTGAGCAAGGAGGAGACAGCAAGGAGCTTGGGTGTGGCTTAGCTCAACTGTTCTGTACTAAAGCTGCTTGGTACTATGAAATTAAAACTGAAACCGAAACTCCTCTCCTCTACTTGTGTTTTGCATTTGGAACAGATTTCTTTTCAGGTGGAGAGGGGGAGTAAAACTCCTTAGCATCAGAGCGTGTTAATAATAATATACGAAATACTAATGCTCTGATGGTCATTTCAAAAAATCCTTTCTTAATGAGTTTGTAGGTTTTACGGTTCTGGAGATTTTGTGATGATGCATGAGTGGTATTTCGCTTTTTACATATAAACACCTGACTCTCAACAAATTTTTGCAACTTACATTTGAAATAAAAACATTACAACATAAAAAAAATAAAAATATCAGCAGCATTTTACTGTGGTAAGTCACAACACCCTTCTTTTGGCATTATTTTTTACCTTATTTCTTACATGATTTTCTTCTCTTTTTCATATTTACTAAACATGTTACTAATCAATTATAAGCACTACTAATCAAAGTATACTAATGATATTTTTATTATTATTAAATTTTTGTTTGACTTTTTAAAATTCTTATGTAGCTAGCAACGTCAACTTTATAGTTGTAAAATATTTCTGCATCAGTGGCACACTACTAGTCACATGCTGTTTCCTGATTATTACAGATTTGTCACTATCCCCAAACTACTTTCTGTTTATACTTACTTGTGTATATTTCCTTTCAGATCAGATATCAAGATTGGAAAAACAGAGTGTGACACTGGGTTCAAGCATGCTTAGATGAATGCACAAAGGAGTTCCTTTCAGATCTTTCAATTTACTATAGAATTTTAGTACAAAGAGGTTAGGACCAGTAGAGATGAGGACATAGAGATGGAGTTAACATGTACAACCAGACCCTATACAGAACTACTGCTGAACCAAAATATACCAAAGCATTATAAATTATATTTACTCACTGATTCCGTATCCAAAGTCAAGATTGAATTTTTGCAACAGTGAGCAATTGTATAGTTAAAAAAATAAATCTTAAATATTCATGTTGCTATTCACTGTAGCCTTCTTTAAAAATGATGATTTTTTTAGTACACCTGCTCTATTTTTGCTTTCTTGTTCATCCACTCATGAGATTCCATCTTTACTTAAATACCAATTTATTTTACACTGATATAAACTATCTCGCTCTTTGTAATAATTTGACTTTTTGCTTGGACTCATTCTCTCTCTCTCTCACACACACACACACAGACACACACACACACACACACACACACACACACACACAAACAAACGACAGATTTGCTATAGCAACAGTTCCCCGAATGTATACAATTACTTTCATGAAAAGCTTTGTATTTTGTTACAGTGAACACATCTTCACGAACCATAATCTCCATTTCCCCTTTTTCCATCTTGTGTGATGGAAAGATAGCAAGCATAATGTTTCTGACATTTAATTTCATAAACAAAAATCTCAAATTTGGATGTAATGAGGAAGCACCATAAGTTTAAAACAAAAGTAAGTTCCAACCTATTTTATTGGCATAAAATGAACTGGGGGGAACAAGCCAAATTACCACTGTAATTGGTTTTAAAAATATTATTATCCATGAAATCTAAACGACAAAAGGAACATACAAGTTCATATAAATGGAATTCTTATGTTCTTTACAACTCTAAAGTCTGCCCTAAAGCAAAAATATGATAGTTTGCTTCCGGAGGAAGAGAAGCACCCCTTGTGAATGTTACTGTTTTTCTTTGTGTATTTTGTAACATGATTTTCAAATACTACTTTAGAAGAAAAAAAATCCACCTTGTGTCCAAATCAAAGTAAAAGATGCACAAGTGGTATTCTTTCATATGTGAATACAAATAAATCTCATCATTCAAGCCTTCAAAGAAACAGGAAAAGCAGTTGTTTTTTTAAATGTACAGCTGAACTCTCAATGTATTTCCTGAATCTTTCACAAAGGCAAGGAGTTAGATGGGCTGGATTTAGTTTGTGGTCTTAGTTAGTCCTGCACCATTTCTCAACAAACTGCAGCATTGATCAATCTTGTTTAAAAATCGTTTTTGGTTCTTAAAGGGCTTGGTACACACACACACACACACACAGAATTTTATTAAGAAGTTGATTATAATAATAAAATCTAATACAACCTAAACGTAAAAATGAAATAAAGAGTAACAAAGCGAAGGAAAGAGAAGAAGAAAAAAGATTGTAATAAAGAAAGAGAAAATTTACAAAGAAATGACTCCCAACCTTCATCACAAGTATAAACAAATTTAGCAACTCTTCACTCACCCCCTGTAATGCAACAGACATTTATCTCTTCATCCTACATCCCATCTATAAAGAAACCAAAGCATAATCTTTTCAGTCTTGGTACCAGCAGAAAGTCCATAAACAGTTGCCAGAAGTACCAACAATCTTTTTTAACCTTGATTAAATAAACCAGCTTTATAGCAACAGCAATAGCTCTTACTGTTCCATAGTGCTTTTACAGCTCTCTCTATGCGGTATATAGAGTCAGCATATTGCCCTCAATGATCTGTGTCCTCATTTTACCGACCGCGGAAGGATGGAAGCCTGAGTCAACCTTGAGACAGTCAAGGTCGAACTGTTGGCAGTGGGCAGAGTTTGCCTGCAATACTGCATTCTAACCACTGCGTCACCATGGCTCCTATATTACTTCTTTTTAATTTTAACCATTTTATTCTTTAGTTCATTGAAATATTGTCATACAACTTGATTTCTCTTGATTTCTTCTTTGTCCCCTCGCACAGAGTTCTTCAAGACTTTAACAATCCTCCTTTGTAAAATCCAATAAGAAAAAAAATTATCCAGGTCATTCTTGGGTTGTCATTTATATTTCTCTTTTTAATTTTAAAATCCCAGTTTCTTTTGTAGCTTCAGGGAAACATCCTTTTCTTATTCATACTCTTACCCTGTCAGTTGTAAATACACTTTTGATACCATGTCTATCTTGTCGAGAAAATTTGTTCTACACCTATTATTTTTTCAATAATATTTTTTGGACATAATCTATCCATGTAAGCAGACATTATTGACACTGTGTCAGGCTCTGAGTTTGCTATGGAGCCCATCAGCTACGAACATACCTCGCAGCAAGTCAGCTGGCAGTGGAGAATATCATCTTAGCTCTGCTGACGCCAGATCTGTATTGCTGCTTGTATGCTAGCGGATGGTGTTGAAGATTGCTTTAGAATGATTAGCAGAACTACAAGCTGCGGGATGGATTCTGAAGCAGCTGCGGGCTACAGGATGGATTCTGAAACAACTGCAGGCTGAAGGATGGATTCTGAAACAACTGCGGGGCTAGAAATGACTTTTTTCATGTATTGATGTGGTACATATTGTTAGAGTGGGTTGGGGTACATATAGATAGTAATTAAGCATTGAGTTAAGACATGGTAAAGGTGGCACCAGGTGGGGATCAATTAGTGAGAGTCGGAATAGGTTAGGCTAGGGATGTAGACAAGTTATAGGGTTAATAGCATTTAGAGATAATAGGTTAGGCGTGGCCAAGACTAGAACTGCGTATAACCCTGGTGTGGTGAGGTGTGTCTCATGATAATGATAATAAGGAAAGAGAGCAAACTCAAACCCAATGCTAACCTTGCCTGGCTTTTAGCCATTCTTGCCTGATTAGAGTATTCGTTGTTTGCTGATATATTGAATAAACCATCATTGTCCTAAAGAGGAGCTGGAGTTTGGATTCATTTAAAGACAAATCTTCAATACTCAAGGACTGGCTGAGACACTGTTGATATTGTGGCTACTATTTTCTGATTCCATTCTTTAAAAGTACATTCAGTATTTTTATGATTATAATGATTGTATAATTTAAAGGCCTGTACCTTTTCTCTATCTAACATCTTTAGTTTCCCTTATTCTCCAGTTTTTGAATCATGAATTTGCTTAGCTTTGTTAGGTCTTATAAAAGCAAAACAGGATCTATTGCCCATAAAAAGCTATTTGTTCTTTATAACTAATTCCATTTTTTTTGTAAAAACTTAAATACACTAATTTTATCTGGATCCTTCATACTTTTATAACCTTCTAAGATCAAAATCTTATTTAGCTTTTTGCTATTTATTTCAGATTCCTTAAATTCTTATGTTTATGATTAAAATTTTCCTTCATACCAGATAGTAACCCGGCATTATCAAGCCTGCCATTCTGAAAGTCTCTATATAGTTAATATACTTAATGCACAATTTCCAAAAGTGATTAGAGAGATTTGTAAACTCTGATATAGTTGTGAGCAAGATGGCCAATCCTATAATCTCCCAGCTCTCAACTTGTGGAGAATTGCTGTGGATGTAATGTGGATAATTTCCCACCCTCTCTTTATCTGGTGAGGTTCCAAGGAACCTGTCAGCGTTCCAGCAAAACTCCATTCTAATCAGTAACTCCAAGACAAACATATCTCAAAAGTACCTTTATTTAGAATAGCATCTGGCACATCTGTGGAATCCCGAATCTAAACATTTTCGGGCTTCCCACAATTTCCCAAACTACAAATCCATCCCCCCTCTGCTGTCATCACATCACATGGCCCAATCACGATCCGTCCAAAAGTAAGATCCTTATTTCATCCGGCACCATACTTAATGACCTTGAACTAACAAAATAATTTTATTTTGTCTACTCAGAGCTACTCAATTGAAATCATTCCCCTCCTACTTTCTCAGGCTATGTGGCAGTGTGGAATATGGCTTCCAAAGCTGACAGAACCGGTTTACTCACTAGTTCCTTTGCCCTGGTCTGCTTTCCGAGAGCCATCTTTAGTTTGCCATACCACTCATGGAAGCCAGGATTAGGCAGCTTCAAGTATTGATGATTCTAGCCTTCCCTAATTGGGTTACAATTCATAATACACTATTTAGAAATGACATGAGATATACTAAACATCTGTCTCAAAGTTTCTAGGCTCGGAAAACTGGAATATTTTAACACACATCAGAAAGTGTTACTTTTTGTTGACAGCCACAATATTATAGCTATTAAGAATACTGCAGCTCATTTTCTGTATTTGTTTACTTCTGCATGTCTCAGAAACACAGTAAGATTGTAGTAATTTTACTGTGGACAGAAGCCAGTTTGGTGTAGTGTTTAAGGCACTGAGACAAAAACTGGGGACTGTGAATTCTAGTTCTCCCTTAGGCAAAAAGCCAGCTAGGTAACCTTGGATGTATCACATCCTCTCAGCACCAGGAAGGAGATATTGGCAAATGCAGCCGCGCGGGTGATTTTGGGAGCTCCTCGGAGCTCCCATGTTACACCACTGCATTGGCTCCTGGTAGCCTTCCGGGTGCGATTCAAGGTATTAGTGACCATCTTTAAAGCGCTCCATGGCTTGGGACCTGGGTACTTACGGGACTGCTTACTGCCGTCATCGATCTCCCGTTGCCCAGGGTGCTCCCATAGGGTGGGCCTCCTTGGGGTGCCGCCGGCTGGATGGCTGGTGACCCCAAGGATGCGGGCCTTCTCCTTGGGGGCACCCTCCCTCTGGAATGAGCTGTCCCCGGAGATGAGGACCATCCCTGACCTTTTGGCCTTCTGGCGCGCGTTGTGCAAACATACTTATTTTATCAAGCCGGTCTGGCCTACGGTTTTATAGGGTTAATTTGGTTTTAATGGGTTTTAATCTTTTATATTCTTGATTGAATTTTATATGGAGCCACTATATTTAATCTTTTTAATTGTTTTTTAAATATTGTATTTATATCATTTTTTTAACTTTGGCTATACACCACCCCGAGTCCTCGGTAGGGAGAGGGGCGGTATAGAAAACTAATAAAATATATACATAAAATAAATAAACCACTTCCAAAATCTTGCCAAGGAAACTGCAGGGACCAATCCAAGCAGACACCAAAAGTTAACCATGAGGTGAAGCCACACACGCAAAATTATTGTAAGATGTTTGTCTTCAGCTAGTCAGATCTCTCCCAAAATTTCTCCATTCCACAAAATAAAAAAGTCTCAAGTGAGAAATAGAGTGTTGTCTACCTTGCTTGGGAAAATTACTCCCTTCAAGGCTGCGAGTCTGATTGCTAACCGTGGCTACAGCAAATGACGAAAAAACCCAAAAAACCTCAGTAGCGCTTTAAAAGCGCGGTGAATCAAACCTGACAGCAGAAAACCTTCAAATTTGAATTTCCTGCATTTCTGATAGAAGAACTACGAGCCAATCATTGCCACAACCTTTTAGGGCAAGACTGAGTCGTGAACTGGGGAAAGTGACAGTTGACAAGGGGTGTGGCAGAGATTATGGACTCAGTCTCTGGGCAGAAAGGCATGTGTCAACCCATCTGTGGATTCTCCAATCGTCATGCTGGAGAAAGTATTGTTTCTATAGTTATTGCAGAGATGTGAAATAAATTTTGATAACAAGGGGAGATAACCTCTTTGGCAACATTCATTAATTTTTAAAGCATGGGGTAGATGAAAAAAAGGTAAACTGTTATTTCATTTACTTTTTATTTATTGTTCCTTTTATGTTTTATAGCTTGAAACCTTGGACCTTAGAATGGTAATCATATTTGAAATTAAAGAGTATATCCAGCGTTTACAGAGTAACCTTAATCACAATTACCAAATGCTAAATGTGTTCCCTTTTTCCTAGATTGAAAACAGTAAAGGAGCTTGTTAATTACATGTGAACTTTGTATTTTTTTCAGTATTTTATGAGAATATTAACTCTTTTGAAATATATCATGTTTTAGTTTTCAGATCTGAGCTGAAAACTTATATAGATCACCCATACTACCTGTAAGCATTTGCATTACAGGTAGACCTCGACTTATAACTGGTCATTTAACAACTCTTTGAAGATACAATGGACATTCCAAGAAGGTCCTTGTGACCAAATTCCAAAGTTCTGCATCCAGCCCCCACTGCAGTCAAATTTTGGGCACTTGGTGATGGAATGGGACAAGTTGCCATGGCCAGCTTACTGCAGCCAACTCTCCATGGCCAACTTGCTGCTGGACAACTTGCCATGGCCAACTCGCCATGGGACAACTCACTGCGGGATAATTTAATGAATTCTATTTAATTATTTAAAATCAATTAAAAAATATTTTAATTTTTGCCATTCATATTTTGTTCTGTCCCTCCTTTTGCATCCTTTAATGATTCTATTCCGCCATTTCTTTGATATTAGTGTAACTCCTGTCCTGCAGAGAGTTGTCCTGTGGTGAGTTGGCTGTGGCAAGTTGTCCTGCAGCGATGAGTTGGCCATGGTGGGTTGGCTGTGGTGGGTTGACTATGGCGAATTGTCATAGACCCCTTGGCCTCCAGTGCTGTCTATACTCATGTGATCATGATTTATAGAGTTTTTGCTAGAAATCACTACTTACTTCCAGTTTCCAGCAAAAAATATGCCATAGTGAAAAATGGGTTTGCTTAACATCTGCTGCAAGGTCATAAAATTAGCTCCAGTCACTTGTTGACCTGTTTTATGACCATCATGATTTGTGACTGTAATTGCAGGGTTCAGTTATGGTTGTAACTCAAGAACTATCTGCATAGTATAATATATGTTACTTTCTGATAGTAAAGGACAAGGTGTTCATGGAAAGCTATGATGCTAAGTTGATGAAAGATGCTTCAAGATGTCGTAATGTCCTTTCTCTGTCCTATAATACTTGAGTTACAACACTGCATGTAAGTACATGAGAAATTAAATTTGCACTGTACATTTTCTCATGCCCTCCCCCAATGGATGGACTCATTATCAAAGGAATCTATAAATATTAGATTTGTCTAATGACTAGTAAGACTTCAGAATTTGGGTATTTTAAGTAAATGTTCGTCTGCAGATCTTTCATACGGACTAAAATCAAAGAGAAAGAAGCTTATGATACATTAGCCACAAATTGCAATGTCAATTGAACAATTGTCATATACAGTATACAGATCTTAAATATACAGCATGTAGATTATGTCAGGTACAATAAAAATTACCATCAGTTCAGTTTAACTGTACTCTTAATGTAAAAGCAACAGTGAGATATTTAGCTGTATGTATATCTGCTACCTTGAAAAAAACAGAAAGAAAAACTATGACATAATATTTCTAAATAATCTCATTTGGGAATAAGGCCAGTATAGGAAGTATGAATTCATTTTGATACCATCATAAAATTGAGAATGCAAAATTGGTTACAAAGATCACTAAGATAACAAACTGTAACAAACATGACAAGCATAGCTAGCTCCATGCCTTCATAAACATAAGCACTGACAAACTACAAGAAAATTATGACATTAAAAAAATCTACAGTTCCTGAGCAAGTCTGAAGAAATTGAAAAACCAGAATTTCACTGACAATGTCACTTTTATTTGATTCAGAGAAAAAAATCCTAAACAGACAGTGGTGAAATGTTCTTTATATATCTGCAATGGATGCTTAAATTTTAAACTTAATTAAAAATGAATGAAGGATCTCTGCACAAGCATATGAATCCTGTGTTTATGGGTTAAACATAGTATTCAATAGTGCTCTATTCACTTTCCTGAAGTACATAAGGTGGCTGATAAATTACAGGGAATATATATCCTGTTTTCTTGGCACAAATTGCTCAAATCCACATTCAACTAACTTGCATTGAGTCTTTCAATGAAGCTACACATAGACAGCTGCACTTATATAGGGATGAATCACAGTAGAGCATTTTAGAAACAGTGGAGCCCTCTCCAAATTTATTATGTCTTTACTTGTAGAGAAATAGAATGAGGATAAGATAAGCCATCAAATAATTTTCCTGACTATATCATTCTGACTAGGAAGAATTTACTGTGGAGAGGTGTTGTTTGTAAAGAACTATGGTGGTGATATTTGATCAAAACTCAATTATCGTTCAATAAACAGGATGCAACCTAATATCTATTGTGTTTAGCATGTGAGCAAAGACATTTCTCCTGCAGGTATGGGAGAAATAGGAGACGTTAGAAAAGTCACATGTTTTACAATTTATAGAACTATAATTGCTGCTGCTTTTATTTTGTGTTTCTTTTTTTAAAAAATCTGCAAACTAACCTGTGAAGAAAGCAAGTTCAGAAATTAAATGTGCAAGTTACTCATTAGTCTTTTTAATATGAGCATCTTGGAAATAACTTCGTTTAAAAAATTTTTTAAATTTTTTTGATATCCTGCTTTCTAAATTCCTTTAACAAGAGGTCTGTGTAATTTTCTGGTAACTTATTTTTAGAAATTAGCCTTTTGCTAATCAACTGTTATAAACGAAGTTATTTCCTTTTGGGTTTTGTTCTTCACATCTTAGGAGCACATTACTCTTCTATACCACTTAAAGAAAGTGAGGTCATTCCAGTCTGATTTCCACACATACCAAGACTATCCTTTCACCAAACACCTTTTAAACCACCTTCATCTTTAGAATTCTAATACAACAAGATTAAACACAATTTACTTAGTAGTAATGCACTGAACCCACAATCATCTAAAACATGGGTGTCAAACTCAACCACGTTATGTGATGTCATGTGACATCATGTGACTTTTGGCTTTTGCAGAGCCAGGCTGGGTATGGCCTGTGTGTAATGCATCTGGCCCGCAGGCCACAAGTTTGACAGTTTGATTAAAAGAACTATCATAAAAACACTCAGGGAATAAACAAGGTATTGAAGTGAAATAGCATCAGAAAAATAGGCCACAGAACACATTGCATGCTACATCAGAGTCAGATAATCATCTATAACTACAGAAGCCCAGGCACTTACTTTATGTCAGTGGTTCCCAAACGTTTTCAGCCCACCGTCCCCTTGGTGCTACAAACTCATCCTCAGTGCCCCCCACCCAGGGGTGGGATTCAAATTTCTGTGGGTGTGGCCTAATTTGAGGGTATGGCTTGCTGGTCATGTGACTGGGTAGGCTTAGCTTGCTGGTCACATGACTGGGTGGGCATGGCTTGCTGGTCATGTGACTGGCTGGCGTAGCTTGCTGGCCACATAACCGGGTAGGTGTGCGCGCCTTGGGAGGGTTTTGCTTTCGGGCCATCTGGCGCACCTCCGCCGTTTCCACTGGAGAGGGTAGCCTGAAAGCTAAGGCGCCCCCTTTCTACCACCTCTCCCCCCCAGGCTTGGCAAGGCTCGCCATGCGGGGATTCCGCATTGGAGGCATCGGCTACGGAGCAATGAAATAGTCAATGTGCTGCGTGGCCGGCAGTCAGTGAGCCTGCAGGCCGGTGCCTCGAACACACCCCCTTGCCATTTAGCGCCCCCTAAGGCATCCCACTGCCCCCCAGGGAGTGGTACCACACACTTTGGGAACCACTGCTTTATGTATCCTTGTTTTTCCCACCCGTTTTACCTCATGTTCTGTGTGACTGAAAGACAGTTATGATAGAAACACATTCTGCTCTAAAAAATGATCTTACCATGAATTTATTTTTCCATATCCTCCAAAACCTGCTACCTCCATATTATGATGTTACTACATTCCATGTTGGAAATACCTACTATGGTGCCTCTGGGTTGAAGGGATTAGCCAGTGACATCAGCATTGCCCAGGGAATGTCTGAGGAGGCTCCTTTCAAGTCCTTGGTATTGTCCCACTTAAGTACCTATTTATCTACTTGCATTTTCATGTTTTCAAATTGCTAGATGGGTAGGAGCTCTGACAAATTGCTGGGAGCTCATCTGGTCACATGGCCTACTCTCGGATTTCAAACTGCCGAGCCATCAATCTCTCAATGGTCTTCTGACTCAGCATTCTAACCACATTTCTCTTTTGCTTCTGGGATAGACTGAACATCATTTATTGTGGTTTACCAAAACAGTGAGACATGTTAGGTTTCTAAAACTGATAATTTTATGACATAAAAATAAATTCACTGTAAGAGTTTCCAGCAAATTATTTTGAGTACATTATTGTTCAATCTTTATTAAAATCAGCATTTTTAAATTAGCTTGGCCACACTGCATCAATATTTATTTGATCAATTTTCAATGGGAAATATATTCTAGCTGATGCCAGAAACACATTCTGGGAAGCCACTATATATCAATATCTGATTTATTAGTTTTATGACATGGTCTCCTAAGCACTATTGCCTTCTCCTACTGGCTTGGAAGAATATTACTTTAGAGTAATACATGAACCAGAATGGTGATTCTATGGTTCAGCACAATCTCTTCTCCCTACATTGCCTTTGTTTATTATCTAATGAAGAGTTTTAGCAGGCACAGAGCTTTAATTTTTATGATTTCATATAATAAAAGTATTTATCCAACAAACATTTTGGAACTTTTTAAAGGGCAAGTCAATTTTTTGTGGGGTTGATTTACTAGTTATTTTTGGTGGTTAAATGTAAGAGATTTTATATGAAGTAAAAAAATCTCAACTGTTAAATATCTTAACTAAATATTTCTCCATTTATTAGTTACATCTCTACTTCATCAGCATTTCCCATAGTTTGTGTCTTCCTAATCTGGATCCCTCTTAAACTTGAATGGAAACCACATTTTTCCTACTGCATTATAATTTCATGTTTGGAAATCTAAGTAGTTTTTCCTTTGAATTTAGTCACACTGTACCTCTTTTTCATCTCTATTGTTTACTCTTGTTTTTCCTACATAAAAATCAGGACATGGATATTACATGATAAAAATTGTCTGAGATATGAAAGTCAATCATGAAGCAAAAACTAGATTGCAGTTTAAGTCTCAAGTGGTTTTTTTAATATTTAATTTTATGACATTATTTATTGTTTTAACTGTCTTAGTACCTTAAAGAAAGATGAGATTTTTTTAAAAATACCAAGTCAATAAAGGCATCAAATGTATTCCGCTAACTGTAAGGATATTTGTGAATCATACATTTATTAATGACCTAAGTGAAAATGATGAGATCCTCATGAAATAAAATTCTGCAATTCTGTAGCGGACTTGCAAAATATGCACAGTAGTTATGTTAGTCCTTGTGAAACTGCAGTGAGAATAAATAATAAGCATTAAAATTCCCTTAATGTCAGCTACTTATTTTAGAACTTACAATGCATTTTGTTTTTACAGATGTATAAAGTATCTTTTACAAAGCAGATTACTTAAGAAACCTTATTGAGCATTGCTACTTAAACCAGTAAGAAAACACATTCTATATTTTATGTTGCTTTTTACAATATTATTATATATAACCCAAATCTTATATGTATTCCTGATCTTAATTTTGTTATTAGTTTTTAAGAATATTTATTTAATACAAATGATTCAATAAAAAACTAGAAACGTTAACTGGATTCCAATATTTAGGATGAATGAAATAAACATATACAGCTTGGTCACTGATACTCTAGGCAGGATTCAACTATATAATAATTCATTTTCACTCAGAATTTCATAATATTAATAACCATTCAACCTTTTAATTTTATAGTTTACAGAAACAGAACAACTGGAACTTCATTTCCTTACATTATAAGCCATACATGTAAGTGAGATTAGGGTAGGGTACATTGGTATAAATAACCATTATCAACCAAATTATCAAATTGTCTAGACATAGGCAGTTTATTAAAAATTATGATTACATGGGCATGCTTCTTTATATCCACCGTTATTCGATTTCATATTGATTCAAATAAGATCATACAAGTGACAAGTATTTTAATGCCTAATTTTAATGACTGATTATTTGCATAAGAGTAATTTTCCTTACCTTCATTATATGAAATCCCAGATCTTAAAAGTCTTGTCTACAAAAGGGATCATCTTCAGCATTTATTAGTTTAATCCAATCATATGTGGTACTCATGATAACCTAAAAAAAAGATACAAATTAAAAGCTATTATTTACATATAGTTGGATGACTTCTTCACTATAATAATGAGTGTGATTTTTCCCTGAATGCAAATGTTAAATTATAGTAGCATGTTTTCCAAAATGTAATATATAGCATAAATTCTAAACTACGCTCAGGTAAGATGACAAGTTACTTACATAACTTTAAAACGTACAATTTTACAAAAATCACTGCTCTGTGCATAATATCCAGAAAATTTGAGTTTCTCCAGGATGCAACAAATCTTACTGGGACCATACTATTCTTGGAAATTTAATTCAGTCGTTTCTAAATCTTTCTGACCTGAAATAATACAACTTGAATTGTTTCTGGTTCAGAGGATTTACTTTGGGAAAATGGCTCACCAGAACAGGACAGTCCAGAGACAGTTTGACAAGCTTCAGAAGCAAATGAATCTGTGCCACATTAATGAATTTTGTTCATCCCTATACATTTGTAATCCACAGAGCCGTTGTACTAGACATTTTTCCACTTTTACTATATATTGTACTTGATTTCTTTCAAATTCTGCTTCCCTATCACTGCAATTTTTCTACCTGATACTCCAAAGCCACTTCAGGAAAATAGGAGCATTTGCAATAACATGGAATACAGCATGAAAGGCTGTAGGATTTTATTTTATTTTTTTAATTTAGTGTATAGGATCTACAGCGGTCATGCAATCATAACTTATATACAAATTCAGTTTAAATAAATTGTCAGCATATAGAGGTAATCCTCAACTTACAACAGTTCACTTTGAGACTGTTCAAAGTTACAACGGCACTGAAAGAAATGACTTATGACTATTTTTCACACTTATGATCACTGTAGCATCCCATGGTCACATGATCAAAAGTAGACACTTGGGAACTGACTCATATTTATGACCACTGCAGTGTTCCAGGATTATGTGATTCCCTTTTACAATCTTCCAACAAGTGAAGTCAATGGGAAAACCAGTTTCACTTAACAACCATGTTTCTAATTTAACAAATGTTGCAATTCACTTAGGAACTATGGTAAGGTCGCAAAAAGGTCACAAAGCTCACTTAAGAAATGTTTCACTTAGCAACAGATTTTGAGCTCAATGGTGGTTGTGTGTGTGTGTGTGTGTGTGTGTGTGTGTATGTAGGTATGTATGTCTGTATGTATGTATGTATGGTATTCAGCTTTGTTCGGATATTTTCCCACGTCTTTATAGTTGTGCTTTTAAAGTTGTAGCGCTGTTTCGGCAGAATCTCATCTGCCATCATCAGGCTCGTGTATTGGGTTTGTCTTCGTTGTGAGTGTCGTGAGATTCTGCCGAAACATCACTACAACTTTAAAAGCACAACTATAAAGACGTGGGAAAATACCTGAATAAAGCTGAATACCATACATATAAATACCCACGAAAACATAAGAAAACAAATACACACACACACACAACACACAGATATAGAGATAGATAGATAGAGAGAGGGAGAGAGGGAGAGGGAGAGGGATGTGGACAATATAGGAAATAAAATATTAAATTAATGAGATGAAACCATAATAAAACCACCATAATATGGAGTCATAGAATTGCAATAAGATGGATGCTATAATTCAATATCTAAAGAAACTAACCATCTAACTCAGGGGTGGCAAACTCGATTTCATTGAGGGCCACATCAGGAATATGTTTTAGGCGCTGGGGTGGGCATGACCAGGTGGGTGTGGCCAGCTCAAAGTCACTTGTGGAAACTGTGTTTGGCTGTGATGGCCTCCTGCAGCCCTCTGCCAGCGAAAATGGAGACCCCAAGCTCCATTTTTGCTGGCAGAGGGCTGCAGGAGGCTGTTGCGGCCAAAAAAGGAGCCTGGGAGGGCTACATGTGGTCCTTCTCAGCTCTGTTTTTGCTGGCAGAGGCACCGCAGGCCAGTCCTTCATTGTTACCAGGGTGGCCCTGTGGGCCAGATTTAAGCACTCCACAGGCCAGATCTAGTCCGCAGGCCTTGAGTTTGACCCCCCCCCATCTAATTGCTTCTGTTGCAGCTGCGATTAGATCAAATTAAGGATATTGGCAAAAAATCAGTGTTCCTCTGTATGTAACAGAAGCAACTCCCACTCGTGCAATGCTATTAGTATTCAGAAATAGATTTATTTTGTATAAATTTTTAAAACTTAAAACATTTCCAGCCAATAATTATACCTCAGTTTCAATTTATTTAAAGGTAAGATAGAAACTACACATTAGTCAACATTTTGAATGTAAAGGTACTCTATTGATTCAAATATAATTCAATAATAAACCAATAAATCTTTAGTAGCACTTTGAAAGTTAGAAATGGTGTGTCCAAAAATAATTTAATGCCACAAGAACTTACAAGAAATAATTTTGATAATCGATAAAAAGTTCTATTACTAAAATAATGCTAAAGAACAAGTTAAAACCAATCAGAAATACAATGATTTTGTACCCTGATTACATCTTATTTATCCTTTGACCAGATTATTTCTTTTTTCCCAATAGAAAGGTAATTCCTTGAGAGAATGGTCAGAACAAAGCCTAAAATGAAGGACATTATAGGTTCCTGAGTTCAAAGTCCAACAGCCACAGGAGTAATGGGAAAGGTCATTGTCTCATCACTACTACATGACTTTTTTTAGGTATTAATCTGCATTATATGTTATAAGAACAATAAAGGAGAATATTTGTAGTTCAGGGTTGAAATGAGAGACCCTTGGTACTGAGTTTGGCTGTTTTCTTGCAGATGTTTCGTTATAGGGCTAGCACTGATGATGTTACCTAGTTTGGGTAATGAAATATCTGCAAGAAAACAACCAAGCTCAGAGAACACCAAGGACCCCTCATTGATAAGAACAAGAGGGCAGATTAAAGGAAGATGTATTATAATCTTTAATTAAACAGCAAGAAAGAAAAGTGACAAATGAATTCAAGCCATGTTTTATATGTTCTATTCTCTACAAAAGCCATGAAAAATAATGCTATCAAACTTGCTTTCATGCCCTGCTCTGAGGCTTCCATATTGCTATTAGGTTGGCCAATGTAGAAAACAGGATGCAGAATACTAGCTGGGATACATATATTCTAATGCAGAGGTCTCCAATCCCCCGTCCATGGACCAGCACCGGACCACGGAATGCCAGAAACTGGGCCAAGCAAACAAACAAAGCCCCATTCATGGGATGCAGGCAGCAAACAAAACCACGCCCCGTGGTCCGCAGAAAAACCCGCTTCCACAGAACTAGTCCCTGGTGCCCAAAAGGTTAGGGGCCACTGTTCTAATGGACAATTATGTTCTCATTCTTAGTTTTCTGCAGTTAAATTGTAAATATTATCTGAGTGCAGATCACTTCTATTATATTTAAATATAAATATTATGACAATGAAGACAATTACAACACATTTCTCTAAACACTGTTTTGAAAGAAAAATGGAAATGTCTACTTTGCTCACTGGAAGAGAACAAAAGTGTGCAATCTGATTACAATTCTTGCATGTTAATTTTCACTGGACCCTGTGGTAATTGCAGGCAAAAACAAAACATTTCTTGGCAGCATCATTTTGTCCCAGAAATAGTATAATTATAATATTTTGGAAGAAAAAAATAAAGTTGTCACTAATCAGTGGCCTGTCCCTCATATCCTGGTATTTCTTGAATTATAGGAAAACTATTAAAATAATTCTATCCCATCCCCATTTTCTCCAGATTGAACAAAAACCTCCAAACTGTATATTGTATCAATTTGTGAGTCTTGGAAACATTATTCTTTCCACACACAATCTGAAACAGGAATACAAAATAGCAAATGAGATCCATGAGTATGAAAGCAGTTTAACGAATTTATGCATTCTGCCATGTTCTGTTTACAGTGTATGAAGAATCACTTATAGGCAGATACAACATATTTAATAATAAAAACATAAGTACAAATATTACAATTTGGTTAAATTAAAAGGCTGAGGCCAAACATTAATTCATTTAGGCTTACAGATTCCTTCATTTGCAGAGTGTATTTTATACTCCAGTATTATAACAAAACTTCAAAGAGTCAGAAATTATATCTCTTCACATTCTTCATCATGCCAAGGAATCGTAGCAAATAAGTCAACTTCATATTCATCATGCCAAGGAAACGTGCTCAGTAACCAGTGGTGGTATTTAAATTTTTCCCCTATCGGTTCGGATGGGCGTGGCTTGGTGGATCATGTGACTGAGTGGGCGCCACTCCACTTGTACTTGCCTGAGCAAATCCTTCTGGTGCAGCGGCAGCAGGCAATGGGGTGTGCCTGACATAGAACAGGGCAGTGGTGGTGTGTTGGAGAAATGGAGCGGAGCTGGAAGTCAGTAATTTTTGCTGCAAGAAGCCTGTAGTCCACCGCCAGCCACACTGAAAAAAACACTGTGGCAGCTGCAGGCATCTCAAGTGGGATGAGATGCGGGCTGGCGAGGAGGCCAGAGGGGGATGGCTCTCAGCCCTGGTTTGCCTTCCCTGACAGACAGTTGAGAGAGAAAGGTAAGGTTGTGGCCTTGGGATGATAAAAGAGGCGAATCGTGGGAGAGGAAACGGAGAGATTAAGGGCTGGGACTTCTGAAGGAGGGGAAATGGGGTGATGCATCATGCTTAAGGGAGAGCAGGTAGTGAGTGGGCAGCGGCTCCGGGGCAAGGCTGGAGCTGGGGAATGGCGCATTTCCCAACATGGTCAAGGCGGATGGTGAGCGGGGAGCAGCTCTAAGGCAAGGCAATCACGTGTTCCCCAACTGGGCTGAGGTTGACGGACCTCCAGGGCAAGGCCGGAGGTGAGAAATCGCATGTTTCCTGACCTGGCCGAAGTGGGAGGCAGCTCCAGGGCCTCGGGAAATGGCACATCCCTGGGGTCCTGGCCCTCAACCCAAGACGAAGGGCAAGCACGTGGCATGCATTGCTTACCTTTTCTGAGCTGACCAGGTGTCAGGGAGGTGACTGGTGAGATGATCAGCTGGGCCGCATGGCAAAGGCAACATATATAGGGTGAGGATGGTGAGTGTTGAGCAGGCAGAAGGGGCAAGCAAGCATTGAATGGATGGAATAGGCGAGCAAGTGCCAACCAGGCAGGGTGTGTGGCCAGCCAGAAATCAATATCGGTTCAGCGACCCAGGCCAAATTGCTGCTACCGGTTTGCCCGAACCAGCTGAATACCACCATCAGTAACTACTTATTACCTATAAAGGGTATGAACCCACCTATTCTTTAGCTCATTTGCCATTGAAGTTTATGCATACTGCCCCAGAAGCCCAACACAAGTTGACTGGGCTGATATCATAAGGTATTATATCTTATAGTTTATGATGTGGACTTGTTTTGATAGTGGTAGCAATTGCATTATTTCCAAATAAGTAAATTTAGATTCCCCCTGCAAAATCCACTAACATCAGCCCATTAATTGATCTTTAGGAGAAGATACTGTATGTTCTATTGGCAAATCAATCAAACTAAAATTTATAGTGACTTTTGCCACTAATAATCCCAAATAGTAATTCCGGCAATATTTACACTCTATTTGCTGTTTTAGAAAACTGTGGAGCTTATTTATGCTTTGATTTCCAAATTTTAGAACCATCAATAAAGCTCAGTTCTTATACATTTATTCCACTCGCTCCTAGATCAACGTCAGGTACAAATTTATTCTTCATATACCTCCTTGAATGAAAGTCTGTAACTGAGAATGGTGGCAATTAGCAGGGCCTAGACCAGTCAAAACTATCATATAAACAAGGAGAAATCTTAAATGTTGGTTTAAAAAAAACAACCCACACACGATAAAGGTTTGTTGCTTTAAAAGACAAGGGGGCTTAAATTTGAAATTTTCAAGCTGAGACACATTCACATAATTGATATATGTGTGTGTGAACCTGATATCTATTTATGAATTCCTTCTTGTTTTCTTGTTATCAATGTATCTTGAATCTGTGAAGTTCCTGTTGGTAACCATTTCCTGAGTTTGGGATTGAATTTCTAGAGAGATTTAGCTGGATTATGGAATCATGAAGCATAATTAGTTATCAATATATTAATGAAAGTTCATTCTAATTCTTTCCTCAAGGGCTCTCAGAATGGAGAAATTTCAACAAGGGGAAAGCAATTAATATAGATCTAATTAGTATCACTTGGATTTTATTAGTAGCACTGCTTTCATATTTTTATTATTTTAAATTGCTAGTGAGCTGCAGCACATAACTTTTTGGGCATGAAAAGGAAGGATGGAATGAATGCCTGTGAATATTTCTTGTGTCCAGATTTTATTTAAAGAAGGCCTTGATGCATAGCCAAAATTTGTCCATACAGCTTATATATCTGCTTTAGATGTTTTTCCATTCACCTTTAAACTTCTATTAGCTCTTCCAAACTGAGCCCTAAGGATATCATTTTGCAATATTTCTAAGTTTTGAGCCATTTATAAACCTAAAAAATAAATTTAGTTCATCATTAAAGATATTTATAGCTACCAGTAAAAACCAGGACTTTCCATTCTGCTAAATATCTGAGGAGTGCTAGAAAACATAGTACGGTATGGCTCTTAATTCTTATTATTCTTTGCCCCTCACAACTTCAGTTCAATATTTTATATTGCTTTTGTAACTGTATAACTTAAGACCAATAGGCCTAAACTCTACTTTTCATTAGCTTCCTATTATTATTACAGGGAACTTTCATACAGTCATTGTTTTATGTCACTGCCTTAGTGACCCAATAGTTCTCCAACACTTCCAGCCGACCTATAGGAAGGCATTAAAAAATGGGAGCCAGCTGTACCCGGCCCACTGTGATTGTATATCAATCCAAGTCATTATTTCATATAGCAAAGTTATTTCCAGTTTTCTGCTTTTGAAATTTGGTCAGGTAAACTACATATGATAATTATCATGAGTAGTTTACCTGACCAAATTTATCATGTGTAGTTTACCTGAGTAAATTTCAAGAACAGAAAACTAGAAATAACTTTACTCCATGAAATAATGGATTGGACTAGTATGCAAACTAGTTTGTCTACTTTTTAACCAAAAGCTTGTGAATTTTGGAGAAAGCATTCCCAATGACATTTTCTAACTTAAAATGACAACATTTTGGTTGAATAGCTTGCGGCAGAATGGATCTGTAATGACAGTCTAAACTGTCATGATGTATTTTGTTTCAGGACCAGGATGACTTCCCAGAATAATGTAGATGTTATGTTTATAACTTGTTAAGAAGCTCTGGTCATTGAAGTGAGATATTTCTTTGCTCAGATTTAGGCATTTCATCTTTTAAAAGCAAGACATGTTTTTCAAAATATTTCCACATTCAAAAGTATACTTCTTTGATTAATACTTCAAAAGTATGATACATTCAATCCAACATACCTTAGTATGTTAACTCTTTAATGACAATGGTACACCTTGGCTTCTAGAATTTCTTCCACTCTAATAATGATAGCTCTACTCATGTGTTCAGAAAGAGACCTCAGAATGGAGGAGACAGAAACATTCTGAGCTGATGCCCAACTACTTCTTCCATTGAAACTTTTTTCCCTCTAGATTGAGCCAATCCATTTTCCTGTCTTAGTTTTTTTTTTTTTGCTGGCTTATCCCTCCACGCCAAACTTGGGCCCCTTTTATTATTTTCACATTGTATTGATGAAGATAGGCACACAGAGTATACAACCTCTTTAGATAACTTCTTTCCAATATTCCATTATGGAATATTTTTTTAAAAAAAATCCATTTCTAGAGTGCAAATAATTAGAAGTGTTCTTATACTGTCTGCTAAGAACAATAGTTGGTTATAAACACTTATTCATCTACCAATGTGAATAGAAAAATCAGAAATATGTAAATGAACTCAATTACTTCAGAACGAGACTAAGAAAACATAGATACATGACCACTAAGAGTGGACTCCAACTTGACGGCACCTAAACAATATAGGAAGGATAGGGTCAATAAAATTAAGAGTGACATCATCCACATTTTTGATATCAAAATATTTATCAATCCACCCCCCAAAGAACCAATGACATTAAAAAAATAAATAGTTCAACAAGGTTAGGAGCTTTGGTGGTTTAGTGGAATGCAGTATTGGACTCTAAGTTTGCCCACAGCCTGGATCTTGATGGGGCTCAAGGTTGACTCAGCATTCCATACTTCCGAGATTGGGAGAAATATGCTGACATTGTAAACTACTCCAAGAGTGGTGTAAAGGACTAAGGGGCAGTATATAAGTTTAAGTGTTATTGTTATAACTATTATTACTAAACATTTTCAGTAACCAAAAAATGCTTCAGGATATAAAAAAATATCAGAAACCAAAAGGTGCATGAAAGTGGACAGAAATGACCTCTCAGACTGATTAAAGCTAAAATTCTGAACTGAAGCCCTCAACATGGCAAAATGTTGCTATAGAGGTTTCAGTACAACTAACCAATGTATAAAATTATTACAAAGCAATCTTTTCTCTCAGAAAATTAACACATAATTTGAGTTATAATCCCCTAAAATATTTAGCAAAAAGAATGATATCTGCATTTCCAATATTTGTATCCTAATCCCAACCAAACAGACCCTGGGTAGGTGACAAGATAAAATAGACAATATAAATCTAAAAGAAAACACATTAAGGCACTAAAAACAATTAAAGGAAAAAAAATACTCGAACAACCTGGTTTTAACTTGGATAAATGAAAGTGCTGGTCAACATTGAGACCTTGGCCAGGTCTCCACTTCATGGACTCAATGGAAGAGAGATGAGGTGCTGTACAGGGCCTCTCTAAATATCACATCGGACAAGGATACCTCTCCTAGCAAGATCTTGGCTGATATATCCCAGTGCTTGTTGCACAGTTTGTTTTCTGCATCATTTCATCAAAATTATTCCAAAATTTGGATCACAGAATTTTGTGCTCTCATCCATAGTCTCATATTATATTCCACATCACCTCCCCAATTCTTCTACCACTAATATCTGTCCTGCTTGCAAAAATAGTATAAGGGGGGAAAAAACACCCTCTTGAATACAAGTGTTTATAATTTTATGTCATCAGGATAAATAAATGCATTGGTTCCTTGATTTCAGGCCATATTATGGACAGGAGAAAAGGAATGAGATCAATGATATTTGCATTCAATTCAAAGGATGAGGTCTTAACTCAGCATCTGATTTAATTTATTTAGCCTACACACTGAGGCACTCGCATATCCTAGCTTCTTTAGGCACAGGTTCTTTCTAAAAGCTGCAACTGAAAGTCATAATGTGCGGTAACACAATGGGACAACTGCATGTTCTTCTCTTTGAACACCACTTGTAAATGTAGCCTTTAGCAGGATGGTAAACCACAAGACAGGATATAGATTATCCTAGTATGCAATTAGTGGATTTGGAGGCCAACTGTCTTGGGGCAGCACCTCATAATAATCCGTAGGCCCCAGAGATGAATGATAAATAAAAGATTTCAATATATTATGCCACACCTCCAGCACATGCTTAAAAGCAGCCAGTGATCACCTCTCATGTCTCCGTTTGAGACAGGACCAGTCAGTAATAAATTATGGGTCCTCTGGGCATGGATAATAGGGAGGGACTGAAAGACATGCTGTATGCAAAAGGCTTAATCAGTTTAATCCTTGCTCAGCTGCACAGGGTATATCACTGATTACACCATTTGAGAGAAAGGGAAAACTTTCCCTCCAGGCAAATTAGTCAGCTCTTCTGTCTGCATGTTGGTGTCCTTTTCTTTGGTGAACCATGGTGGGTATCATTCAGTTGGATACACCAGATGGATCGCTGACAGGCCCTGAGGCCTAAGTGTCACAACTGATCTTTTTTTTATAGCATAGTATTTTTTGGCACTATTGCACTAAGAGTAGCAAACTTGTTTTCTTTTGCCTGAAGACTTTGCACACCTTCTATAGCATTTTGAGTACTTTTTTTTAAAAAAAAGATTGGAACAAGACATTCTTATCAACCCAAAATGTTAGTAGCATCTACTGATGTTTTAAATTCACAGTTAATTTCTGCTCAACCTGGATATGTTACAATTGCACTTTCCTTTTTATTTGGGTGTATGTTAAGAACCAGCTTCTTTAAAAACAAAACAGAAATTGGATGATTAATTTTACAAGTATATAGCCAGCTAATTATGACTGTAATATTTCTGCATTAGACTTATTACTGTACATAATTTTTAACTTTATTACAGAACTTCTGAATATTTGACTGGCTAATGAACAATGATTAGAAATTATTATATGAAGCTACTTCCCAATCCTGACTGAATATAAAACAGAAGCAAAAGTCTTCTTTTCAATCTTCCAATGAGGCTTTGCATTCTTTTAATATATATATATATATATATATATATATAATACAAAGTATATATATATATATATATATATATATATATATATATATATATATATATATATATATATATATATATATATATATATATGTATATATATTAAGAAAAATGAAGTAACTTCCAATTTTCTTTACAGCAGTTATAAATATAAATTTATCCTCTTTATGGTTAAAACATAAGTCACTTTTTTCCATAATCTATTTTTTCTAATCATCAAATCCATAAATCATGTTCATTTTTTCTATCTCACGCAAAAATGTCCTGTAAGTGGTTTCCAGTCAGCAATAAGCATAGATAATGTCTTTTCTTGAATCAATACGACTTTTGCAGCATCCCCGTGATCATATGATCAAAATTCAGATGTTTGGCAATTGTTTCATATTTACGACCATTTCTGTGTCCACAATCATGTGATCACCTTTTGCAGCCTTTTGACAAGCAAAGTCAATAGGAAAGCCAGATTCACTTAACAACCAGGTTACTAACTTATCCACTTCAGTGATTCACTTAACAGCTAAGGCAAGAAAGATTGTAAAATGGGGCAAAACTCACTTAACAAATGTCTCACTTAACAACAGAAATTTTGGGCTCTATTTTGGTTGTAAGTCAAGGACTACCTGTATACTGTAACCAAAAATTTTAGTCCACTTTATCAGACATTCTTCACTTATTCGTCTGTTTCAAATTTCAATAAAAATTTACAGGTTTTAGCATAATTTATATAGAGTTTTATTTCAAACTCAGTTCTATACTGTTTAAAACCAAAATTATTTTGTCTACCTTAAATCTTAATCTTCCAACCATGCTTTGGATGGTCAGCAACATCAATGATCTATCCCATAGTTTGCCTCCCTTGTGAGCCTCAGGTTAAATTCCTTTCAGATCAAGTAGCTGCAGAACTTGATTTCAGAATTAAAAAATAAAAATGCTTTTCTACTTGAGGCAGAATGATAAAGGCTGTTAAAATCAAATGTCTATACCAACTTAGCTTATTGTCTCTTTCTGAGGTTGGGGAATTTCCTCTAAAATATGTGACTTCAGTCTAGTTCCACAGCATACTTAATTTTAACTTTAAAAAATTCTTGGAGAAAAACAACAAAGAAAGAAAAAAAAATCACAACAGTTTTGCTGTTGAATGTTGGTGGCACAATGCAAAGGATCCACACAGAGACAACAAATCTATGTGGCCTGGCAGTGGTTCATTCCTGAGTTAAACAGACAAAAATTCTTACCTAGTGCAAGATTTCATTGAATGCACCACATATTTAATAACACCATTGCTTTGCTGTACCATCTAAGAAGCAGTGACCTAATTTTGTAATACTAGCTGTATTAGTCTAAAGTCCAAAGAAAAAGATGAAGTGGGATATGCCATGCATATATATGAAATAGATTTCCTTTAAAGAATTATATATAAGGACGTCAACATTGCTTGTCATAGGTGTATTTCTAAACTCATTTTCTACTGCCCTGGAATACTGGAAAAGAGTTTACTGTATATTATGTTTTCCTCATAGCATTTATGTAGATTTTTAAGAAACAGCAAGAATAAATACAATCAAAGATAAAATCAAGAATAAGGCTAATTGCTTAATATAAAGTATTAGTATGATAGCCTATAAATCTACTAAATACTATCATTTCATACCATGAGCCAAATGTCTGCATCAGAGGTGGTATTCAGCAGATTCTGACCAGTTCTGGAGAACCGCTAGCAGAAATTTTGAGTAGTTCAGAGAACCGGCAAATACCACCTCTGACTGGAGATTTTACAGTATCCCTCCCTTGCCACGCCCACCAAGCCATGCCCACAGAACTGGTAGTAAAAGTATTTGAATCCCATCGCCGGTCTGCATGCAATTTGCAGAATCAGTAAAACAAGGCAATATTTAGTGATAACAGAATATACTTATTCCGGTACTCCTTGAGTTATGACCACAATTGAGTCCAACATTTCTGCTGCTAAGTGAAACATTTGTTATGTGAATTTTGTCCCAACGTTTTTTTGCCATAATTGTTAAGTGAATCACTGCAATTGTTAAATCAGTATATGTTTGTTAAGTGAATCTGGCCTCTCCATTCTGCGATCTTGTTATAAAGTCACAAAAGCTGACCGCATTAACCCTGAGGACACAGCAACCGTCATAAATATGAATCAATTGCCAAGTGTTCGAATTTTGATCATGTGACCATGGGGATGCTGCAATGGTTGTGTGAAAAAAAAAAACTCCACTTTTTTCAGTGCTGTTGTAATTTTGAACGGTCACTAAATGAGCTGTTCTAAGTCGGGGACTATTTGTGTAGGTTGGAAAAGTATGCTTTGGTGGATGCTTCTTGGTTCTCCTCTACTGTTAATAAAGTAAGGGACAATTCATAGATTATAAAAACAAAATAGCCCCAACTATCTTTAGTAGAAGCAAACTCTCTTTCTGGTAGACAATATGAGTGAAAATAGCCAAACAGGTTAATTGAAGAATCATTGACATTCTCTCCCTATCAGATCGTGCAGCTGCCTAGCACAGGTGTCGCAACCTTAGAAAAACTTTAAAGTACTTGTGGACTTCCATTCCCAGAGGTATATTATAGCTATGGTCGGTGATCTCTCATCAACTGTATTAGTTCCAAATGTAATTTTAAAGTGATTAGAAATCACGAAATCTGAATATGTTGTGCTCATTTCACATGACACACAACAACAAACCTAGTTCCCAGATGGACATCTGGAAACAATATTTTTCATCATATTCACATTTTATATCATTTAGCTGAACATTTTCATTTTGTAAAATGTCTAAAAATTCTGTCTACTAGCATGCATGCTAACTCTTCCCCCCTCATCCAATGGGGATCTCTAGGACAGTGGTTGCCAACTGGTGGGCCGGGGACCATTAGTGGTGGTCCACAAGAAAATTTTGGTGGTCTGCAGAGAAATGTCCCCCCCCAAAGCACTCCCCCCAAAGCAATTAATCCAGGGTGCAGTGGGAAAACAAGGCTGTGCCACCCCCATGGCCCGCCCACCCGCTGGCTCCCACCCTTCGGCCGAACGCAAACCTTATCTTGAATAGAGCCACGCAAGCTGGAACTGGAAGATAAGACCAACAGCGGGGGAATGAAATCTGCCCCAAGGTGGATTGCTGATATTCGTAGGAAAGTCGGTCCCATATTCCAGAGCTGCAGTAGTCACAGGACTGGCCCTTTGGTCATCCCGGAGCAGCTCCTCCAGTCCATGGCAGGCCAGTGCCCCCCAGATGGAGGAGCAACTGATCCGGGATGACCAAAGGGCCAGTCCTGTGACTACTGCAGTTCTGGAATAGGGGACAGATTTTCCCACCAACGTCAGCAAGCCACTGTCAGTCAAAATTCATGTTAGTAGTCCGTGGGATTTAAAGTTATGAGTTTGGTGGTCCCTGCGGTCCAAAAGATTGGTGACTCCTGCTCTAGGACTTGGGTGTCAAACTTGCGGCGTCACATTGCCATCACGTGATGTTTCACAACATTTTTTCCCTTTGCGGAGCTGGGGTGGGCGTGGCCTGCATGTAACACATCCGGCCTACATGCTGCCAGTTTGACACCCCTCCTCTCGGACAACAAACGACATATACCCATCTATGCTTATTTAACAAGTTTAGAAACCATTGGTTTTCAGTTTCAATCAAATTTAATTAAAATGGCAATAGTTAATGTTTACAGGTCATATGAAATTTAACCAGAGGGGTCTATGATTACAGAGGTCTGTGAGAAGAGTTAAGTAAGTAGCACATATATTCTCACTGACCAGAATAATTTTTTATCTATTGTTCCATTCCATCTATGTGACTTTGGATTGGTATCTGTCTTTCAGGCTAACTTTTCCAGGATAGATAATCAGCAATCTTCTTCCTCCCATTTGTCTTTATATATTATAAGGATTTCTCAGTCTAACCAAAAATGAAGTTATTTTTGGCCTCTGGTTCCACATTTTTCTGAGCTATTCATTGTTTAATAGCTATAGATTAATTGTTTATCTGGATTATTTATTAGAAAAAAAAATGCTCCTTCAAATGGCTAATTAACTGCCCGTATTTGTTATAGTTTCTCTATATAGTTCTGAATGATTTTGAGAATAATATATAGTACTCACTATATTGATTGTCTAACTATATAATGGTAAGTAGGAAGTTATATACTTGAATCAGCAATATGAAATTATTAAGGTACTAAAATGATCACTATATATAATCGAACTGAAAAGTTTTAAAATATGTTTTCACTAAATTCTAAAACACTGAAACTTTATTATGCTAGATGATGGCAGAGACAATGCTGAAATTAAGCTATTAAGTGTAATACAGATAAAGGATGATGTCAAGTATTTATATTTGTTGCATAAAAAGATTAATGACTTAGAAGCAGTGCTGTAGTATTTTATGGATTTCTTCCTCTCACAAGCTCCTCTTCTAAACATTCAGCTCTTAGACACACTCAACTGGTTTTGCTAACGCAATGTCTTTATGAAGCCAGAAATAAAAAGTGGGCTTCTTTCATCTGTTTTTTTTACACACACACACACACACACACACACACACACACACACACACACACACACACACACACACACACACACACACACACAGAGAGAGAGAGTTACTTTTTGATGTTCTACTTCTGTTTTTTATGATATCCATTCACACTGATACATCCAAATAGATGGATTCTATTTCTCTATAATTTCTCTATTTCTAAATGTCTCTCATTCCCAAGGAACAAAATCTGCCAATAGTTCTATTTTTGAGGTAGAAGAAATCAGTAAATTTGCTGTGAGGCAAAGGAATGTCTGCAGTGGCTTTAGATGTTTTTCTCCCCTGAGAACGCAGTCCACTTTTTAACGCTGCTGCTCGCAAATATTTTTGTGAATTAGAGTTTCCAAAATTAGGAAGTACAAATGGACAGAGAAATTCAAAGTTTAGAGAAATCAGAATATTCCAACCACAGGTTAGCACAATGCTGTGACAGCTATCAGTCTGAGAACAGCTGGTTGGCAAGGTATCTTTGAATTTTAAAGAAACTCCCCTGTTAGAATGCCATTCTCCCTTTGAAATTCTTGGATATTCTAATTGTTACGGGAATAAAGAACAATTGAAAGTCTTCTATATACTGTATCTGTTTCTTGAACTTTGGGCTATGTTATTGCATTAGATTAGAACATCCACTTCATAATGAGGAAGCATGGACCTCAAATTGTTTTTAGTGATTCTAACTAATACTGTAATAATGGCTCAAACATCTCAAGCTTAACAGATTTGTTGACAAACATATACTATGAATTATGAAATTATATTGCAGAAGCTTCGAAACTACCAGGAAAAATAAACAATAAAATATTGCATAAAAGAAATTATTCAATCTAACTTTCAACAAATATTTAAATTCTGATCACTCTAAATATTAAGCAGTTTATTATGTTAATAAAGAACATAATATACTCATAAACAGCAAGTACATATCAAGTTTGCTTATAAGTGGCAACCACATATCAAGTCATAACATTATTGACATATCTATGATCAACAATAACAAATATGCATTATCTTTCAAACACTGGATCGTAATCTTTTTGCTTACCCCAATGCTCAATAAATTTATACTACTTCATGTAATCAATTTCAATTATATTAACTAATTTAACATAATGTATGCAACTGGCCCAATAGCAGGACAAGCCGATTACTCATATTATATTTCAGTATAATTATGTTAATAGCCAGACTCTTCTAAATATTCTCCCTGCTGCCCAATAAATGGGAGGGGAGGGGAATACCATTTTGTGGTACAAGTAGTCCTCGACTTCAACCACATTTGGGACAAATATTTATGTTGCTAAGAAAGGCAGTTGTTAAATGAATCATACCCAATTTTATATGTCTTTTTTTTTTGGCCATGAATGTTAAATGAATCACTACAATTATTAAATGAACCTGGCTTTCCCCATTGACTTTGCTTAGCAGAAGCCGACTGAGAAGGTTGCAAATGGTGACCCTATGACCCTGGGACATTGCAACCATCATAAATACATGAAGATTGTCAAGCACCCAAATGTTGATCTTTGGACCCTGGGGATGCTACAACAATAGTGTGAGGACCGGTTGTAAATCATTTTTTCGGTGCTAAAATCAACAGTGCTGGTTGTAAGTCGAGGATTACCTGCATTAATTTCATACTGAAGACCATAAGAAAATGTTTAATATTCTTTATGACTTTCTTGATATGTTAATACAGGATACTCCAATTCTTTATTCCAGAGTTCTTACAAATTATTATTATACACCTTACCAATACTGTTTTACTCTTTATAAAAAAAAAAAAGGTAGACTTTGAGTTACCTAAGCCATGTTCCAACACTAATAGCAATTTGGGCATTTTAGCTAGTGCTTGTGCATCTATTCCATTAACCATCAAACCTTCCTAACATCTAAATATACAGTATTTGTAGGATATATTGAACTAACAGACTATAATTATAATTATATAATTAACAACTCTATTGTTTCCTATTGTAAGAAAGTGAAGTGGCAGCATTTTAGTAACGGACAATTTAGTAATTGAATTGAATTATTCAAATGTGAAGTAAGAATCAGAAATGGGACTCTTCTTTCCCATAAGAATTCTAGAATTAATTTTAATTTTAGTAAATGGTAAACACTGTGACACTACCAAAGTACATAGCGATAGTGATGAATCAGGTGCACCAGCAGATCACCCATAGCAAATGAGATGATCGTAGCCATTAGATTAACTAAGAGAAATGCTGTGGCATGACCTGAAGTGTTTATATAAGGCAGCTTCAAAATATTAATAGGTTGAAAAAATTCTATAAAGGGACAAAATATCTCGGAGTCCCTATAAAGAACAGACCAACAGGCACAAAAGATATCTGACCTAACTGCTTCTACTGGAGTTACCACAAGTGTCTAATTCTAAAGCTTCACACAAATTTTTGCCATGAAGACAGCCCCAATGTGACCAAGATAGTACATGACCCAAGACAATGTCAACAAGATATTGGAAGATGAGTATCATAGATTAGAGAAACTGGAGAAAGCAGAGGCAAGCATAAATATGATATGGCTGGATTAAAGCTGACAGATGTCCAATTTCTGATAGTCAGAGGCATTAGGAAAATTCAGGACTACAAAGATGGTGCCATGCCTCTGTCAGAATCTGATTCGGAGGGGGAGCAGCTGACAGGGAGTGGGAGTGTGGCTCTGTTGGCTGTGGAAGAAACTGGGGAAGGGCAAAGTCCGGCTGGACAGAGCAGGGGAGAGGTAGAGCAAGGCAAAGGGAATTCAGAAGAAGATCCAGGCCCACCCCGTTTTCATCCTAGGGTATGCAGGTAGGAACAGAGAAGGGAGCAACATGAGTTGCATGGCTTATGGAGGAGAAAAGGGCCCTGATTCCCTTCATTAGCTGCACTTGAGAACACAGTGTTTAAAAAGCACAGCAACTTGTTGGGAGCAAATCGTGAATTATCTGGTATCGTCAAGGCTAACTGTGTTCCTGTGTCTTCCCAACTGTGTTTGCTTTCAAGTCTGCAATTCCTTCTCCTGCCCTGTCAAGTTAATTACTGCAGCATGATTTGTTTGGATTTTTAGTTACAGTTTGTATGTACTTTGTTTTCGGATTGAATTTCTTCCACTTAAAGACTGTTCTTGGGAGAGTTTTTCTCCAGCTGAAGGTAATCTTGGGGGCAAAGGTGAAGGTATTAAAGGGACATTTGATATCGGCCTGTTGCTAACGTAGCTAACAAGTCGTTAATTAATGGGAGGAGATACATGTTATCCACACAAATAGCGTTTAGACCTCTGAAGTCAACACATAGACGTAACTCCCCATCCTTCTCCCGAAACAGAACAGGGGCAGCTTATTTGACTGTGTTGCCTTTGTGCCACACCCTGGGTCATCACAGATGGCAAACTTTTAAGAATTCAAATTTCAAGGATTGAGCACTAACAGACTAGGGATCAGAAACTGAAATGGACTGGAAGGCTCACTTCACATAAGAATAATATCAGATTTTCTATTGACAAGAAGAAAAGACAAGAAAATCAGAATAATTGAACAGCCATCATTACAAATGGTATCAAAATCAGGGTTTGGATAAAAATCCAAAATGATAGAAAGGTCTAGATTCAAGTCCAAAAATAGCCCATAAATATTACGTGATCCACATTTATTTTACAGCAGAATGTCAGAAAACTGAACAGTTGTATGCATTGTTCTTAAAACGCTCCCACCTCTACCCCAACACCACCTGTGCTAATTATAGGGCCTGGAACACTAAAGTTGGAAATAAAACTATCTGGCACAATGGGAAACTGGCCTTCAGGGGAAAAAAAATAAAGACAGAGACAGACTATATGCCAAGAAAATTAAATGCTTACAGAAAATACTTTCTTCAGTTCTGTACATGGATCCCACTGAATGGGCAATCCTGAAATAACATTAAACTATATATTCTGCAAGCAAAGATGGAAAAGTTTTATTCAGTCAGCAAAAACAAGACCTGACGTGAACTGTGCCTCTGATGACAAACTTCTGCCTGCAAAATTACAATTTAAACTAAAACTAAAAAAAAGCAAATAAAAATATCACACCACCAAAAAAAAAAAAGATGACAAATATCTTTTCATACAAACATAGGCATGCTACAAGATTAAGAAGGCAAAGTTCTACTGTAAAAAGGAGTCAAAAAGAATGGGTGATATAATGCTATTCAAGAAATACACAAAATAATTCCTAAAAATTGATTGTACATGCGAAGTTAATCACTGAACTATATAGCCAGATCCTGGAAGCGCACAGAAAATATCGCTAATAACAGAATTACCAGAATTGATGAAATTCCAACTGAAAAATTTGAAACCTTGGAAAACAATGTAATTAAATTAGCATATATGGTTTCCAAGTAAGTATAGAAAACACAAATATAAAAAAGGGACTAGAAAAGTTCAATTTATATTCAATATCAAAAAGGGCAGGGATACAGAATGACCAAAGTCCTTAATAATTGCACTAATTTCATATGCTAATCAGAAAATCCTCAGTATTTTATAATAATATGTACTGTAAAATAAAATCTGCCAGATGCATAAGCTGGATGGGAAAGAATCAGAGGCACACAAGATCACAGTGCTAATATCTGATTGATATTGGAAAAAGGAAAGGAGTTGTATTTTATTTTTGTTTTTGATTGTGTATATTATAACAAAACATGGCTATACTGGGTCACTTTACCTGCGAACTGAAAGATTTCTACAACAATTTGACAAGAATAGGAACGGGTATGTGCCAGCAAGACTGTATTCTGTCACATAATTTATATAACCTGCATGCTGAATACATTATGAGAAATGCCAGACTAGAACAAATAGTAACTGGAATTAAAATTGCTGAGGGAAACATGAACAGATATGCTGGTGTTACTACTTTGATGATGGAAGTGAAGAATATTTATAGAAGGCGAAAGGACAGAGTACAAATGTTGCTATTCAATATTTTAAAAAGCTAAGATTAGGCAATGCCCACCCAATGCAATTGAACTGTAACTATAATTTCTTCCTAGAGTCAAAAATCACAGGAATGCTGATTGCTGACATGAAATAAGAACCCATCTCCTACTTGGTACAAAGGCTGTGAAATACTTAAAACAATTGTTAAAAGTGCACAGGCATCACACTGACACCAAAGTTACTATTATCTAAGTCATGGTTTTCCAGCTACAATTTAAAGGCTGAAGGGGAAAAAGGAGTCCTTTTAATTATGGTGTTGGAGAAAATAATTAAGAAAACACCGGACCACAGGAAATGCCTACAATTCCATACCAAATGAAAACTATTTGCTGCAAGCACTAATAATAAAACTAAAGCTTAAACATTCTGGTCACCAAATGCAAAAGCAAGAGACACTGGAAAAGAATTCAATGCTTGCAAGAATCAAAGGCAAGAAACAAAAACAAACAAACAAAAAAGACAAAGACAGAATACAACTGCTTAGGAGCCAATTCTGGAGAAATGATGTCCATCACATGATCGAGTGTTAAACAGCAGCAAATAAAAGTTAACTATCATGTTGTTTCACATTTGATCAAAATGACTTAACTTCCTCCCCTCCCCAAATTCTGCATTTTAAATCTGTTTTTATGTCACTATGATATTCATAACAATGAAACCTTGTTGACTTTTTCTTAATCGAACTGCTGACTCCTTTCCCCAGAAAAAAATACAGTAGTGCTGAGTAACTGGGGAGCAGAGTCAAGTACCTGGGATGTGAATTTCCAATGCTAAGCGATGTGGCTGCAAAGTACGACATCATGTGGCTACTTTATTCAGCAAAGGCAACCCTGACATTCCTGGTTGGTAAGTTAAGCAAGGATTGTGAGCTTGTTAAGCAAGTCCCCAATAGCCTGCAAACAGAGTGGCAAACAGGTAAGATGTAGTGTGAGGCATGGCACAAGTGCATCAGGATCAAGGGTGGATTTTGCCTGCCTTGCCTGGCAGAGGAAAATGTGACTGGCTCTGGGGGGGAACATGAGTGTGGCTGGCCAAGCGTTGGCTACTGCCAGGTGAGGGAGGGTGGGCGTGTGGCTGGCGAGGTATGGCCTGAGTGCAGCTGGCTGTTGCCAGATCAGGGAGGGTACATGAGGAACCAGTGAGATGTGGCCATGAGCATGGCAGGGCTGGGGGTGGCTGGTATAGGGTGGAGGGAGGCTTACTAGAGCCACTTGCAACTTTCTCTGATGGCTTCCCCATTGATTTTGCTTGTGGGAAGCTGACAGAGGTCACATATGTGACAAGGGTAAATTGCAACTGTCAGTAGTGTGAGCGCCAAACGCGTAGATCACTATCCCATGGCCCCAAGGTTGCTAGGGTGGGAGGAACTTCCATGACCACTCATAAGTATCTGTTGCTCAGCACCTATATAACTTCAATCAGTCAGTAAGTGAGGATCAGTTGTAGGGCACTTGCAGCAGAAGGCAAAGCCCTACTGCCACTTAACTGCAAAAAGAAAAATGCAGCAGAGAAAAAAGCATGTTTTTCTATAGCAAGAGGCAGATGAGTTTATCTCCCTTCCCGAACACCTTTTGCAGAAAAAAGCAGCAAACAACCAAGCTTATATATACATCTTCTTCAAAAGCCCAGTAGGAGAGCAAACCTTCAATTTTTCTAAATTTGCTGTGGGATTTCAAAAGTGGGAGAATAAATAAACCTTGGAAACATATTCTGCAGTATTGGACAGGTTACCTGATCTGACAGAAAACATGATACTATTAGACTAAGATCTAAACCAAGGAAATCTGTGGTGGAGTTCTGACTATTAACTTTTTGTTTGACTTGCCATGCCTAGCTGTTTCTTTTGCTGGAGAAATGCCTCTTTTCAATAAAGCTGCAGCTATTTGCTTCCTCAGATAAGAACAGTGATGCAGAGGCAAAACTAGCACACAACATTTTACCTCACACCATTTTGGGGACATATCGTATTTCTTTCCTTGGATTTTAGGCTTAGTAGATTCAGAAATCAGCACAAGCAAAGAAGCACTGGCCACATATCCATCTATTTTGGATCAACACAAGCATAGTGATTTGAAATAGATAGTTACGTGGGCTGCTGTTTTCTGGTTAACAATCCTGAATAATAGAGGGTTCAGAACAATCACTGGCATCTTTGGCTGTGTAAACAAATGTCAAGTTACCTTCATATAGCACACAGTGATCTGTTCCATGTCTCTTAAATGCTGACTCGGGGAACTGAATTTAACTATTGAGTTTCTCTTTGCAAATACTTATTTAAAAATCATTGCTTTGCAACTACCTTAAAAATAATACTGTAGTTAATTCTGGTATAAAAGCAATGACTTTCAAACTAAGGAAAGTGAAAGTAACACACTGAAAAGATAAACTGATCATTACCAAATTTTTTATTTCATATACAGTATCCAGGAAGGTTTTGATATTTTTTGCAAACATTTTGCAAGTTATCATTCTGCTTTGTCTGTTATCAAAGTTGTCCATCCTTATTACAAAACTGGAACAATAATGACTAAAGGGAGAAGCAATAAAGTTTTAATACAGTAAAGGAATATTTAAATCAAAGCTTTTTGATATTTTATGTCGGTATAGAACTGGCATGTAAAATAACTTGAAGCTTAAGCAAAACAGGAATAAGGAACAAGCAAGGTAACTATTATAATGCACTTACTGTAGATTCCACGACTTTGTTATAATAGGGGGCTAGGATCACATCAAACCAAATACTTTATAAACAATTTGATTTTTAGAAGAATGTGCAAAGAGATGGGAGGGGACCAGGAAGATAGGCGTTGGTTCTTACCTGATACGCCGGTTCTCTTCGAGCTGCGAGGAGCATCCAAAAGTGTGGGATGGTTCAGTCTTCCTTCTGATAGGCTGAGCTTAAACTTCCGAACACTCCTCCTCCTCCACGGGACTCCTCCCTAGCGTTCCCCACTTTTGGCGAAGATCGTAGTAGAAAGCAGGTGACACTTCCTAGGAACTACATAGCATCTTGGCCGAAAACAGGACTCCCCCAGACAGAAGGAAAAAAAAACAGAAAAACAAATAGGGTGGAGTTGGATGCTCCTCGCAGCTCGAAGAGAACCGGCGTATCAGGTAAGAACCAATGCCTATTCTCCTATGAGCTGCTCGGAGCATCCAAAAGTGTGGGACATACCAAAGCTTGGCCTGTACTATGGATGGGACGCCGTCTGGGCCTGGACTCTATCCCTGTCCTCCAAGACACATTGTAACACTCTCCTACCAAATGCAGCATCCGCTGACAGCAAAGACATCAATTTTATAATGCCTGATAAAGGGAGAGGGATGGAAGCTTGAGTGGCCCAAGCTGCTCTGGTTGCTGCATTTCTTATGGAGTGAGCTGTGATGCCCCTGGGCACAGCCAGAGCCTGGACTTGATAAGCTTTGGCGATGGTTGCTCGTAATCAACGACCAATAGTGGGTGAAGACGCCTTAGTACCCTGACTGTGAGGTAGAAACCCAACGAATAAGGCTTCGGTCCTTCTAAATGAAGCCGTCAATGGATGTAGACTCTTAAAGGCCGTCTAACATCCAGCTTATGCCACTGATGTTCTAACTCTTGGGAAGGTTGAGGACAGAAATTTGGTAACACTAACTCCTGTGCCCTATGAAAGGCAGTATTAATCTTTGGAATGAATGTAGGGTCCGGCCGGAGAACCACCCTATCTGCATGAAAAACACAAAGGTCATGCCTGGCCGACAAGGAGGCCAACTCAGAAATGCGCCGAGCTGAAGTTATGGCCACTAGGAAAACTACCTTATATGTGAGGAATTGTAGGGATGTGGAACGTATCAGTTCGAAAGGAGGCTTGGTAAGAGCTAAAAGCATCTTATTCAGATCCCAGGTAGGATAACGATGAACTGGAGGCGGTCGCAAATTAGTGGCACCCCTAAGAAAAGCACGGATAAGGGGATGATGAGAAAGAGATGGAAAAACCTCATGATCGATAACTGAAGACAAGGCGGAAACTTGCCTCCTCAGAGGCAAGTTCTCTGTCGAGGCCATCTTGCAAGAAATCTAAGATTTGAGCAATCGAAGGAGATCGAGGGTCAATATGAAATTTGGAACACCATTTTGCAAATATGGACCAACTGGCGTTGTAAATGCGAGTAGTTGAGGGCCGCCTCGCAGCTTGTATGGCAGAAATAACTCTATTGGACAGTTTCTTGTTGACTAAACGCGACCGCTCAACCTCCAGATGGTCAATTGGAACCATTGAGGATTCGGGTGTTGTAGAGGACCCTGGGTCAGAACAATCCTGTCTGGAGGGATCCTCCATGGTTTGAACACTGACAGACAACAAAGGTCCACAAACCAAGGCCTTCTGGGCCAGTAGGGAGCTTACCAGAATCAGTTCTGCCTGTTGTTCTAGCATCTTCCTGATGATTCTGGGAATCAGAGGAAGAGGGGAGAATGCATATAAGAGCCCTGGGGGCCACGGGCAGCGAAGGGCGTTGAAATCCTCCGCTCCCTGAGAGGGGTATCTGGAAACGAACCTCAGGAGTTAGGCGTTGAGAGGGGATGCGAACAGGTAGACCACTGGTAGGCCAAACAACGTGACTGCCTCCTGAAAGAGTGACGGATGGAGACGCCACTCCATCTGATCTACTGTAGCCCTGCTGAGCCAATCTGCCTGGGTGTTGCAGATTCCTGAGATATGTTCTGCTCTGATGGAAAGTAAATTGTTTTCCACCCAACGACAGAGACGTTCCGCTCTGAGATGTTTTGACTAGGTGCCCCCTTGTTTGTTTACGTGTGCCTTGGCTGTGGTGTTGTCTGTGAGAACCAAGACATGCTGGTTGCGTGCCTGACGTAGAAATGAACGAAGGGACCACATGGACAGCCTGAAGTTCTAGCCAGTTGATATTGATACTGTTCTTGTGCTGACCAGCGGCCCTGAGCTGTGGAGAATTGAAGATGAGCTCCCCATCCCAGCAGGCTGGCGTCGGTGGTGATGGTGACTCTGTGGGGCTCTTTGAAGAGGCAACCCTTGTTTGTTGCTGGCCTGGACCACCAGAGAAGTGAAGTGAGTACCTGTGTTGGAACCTTGACCCTGTGACTGGAGTTGCTTAGACCAGAGCGTTGGAACGGCAGTAGGAACCACTGAAGGGATCTGGAGTGAAGACGAGCCCAAGGGATAATAGAAATACATGAGATCATCTTATCTAGAATTTAGAAAGATCAGCAAGAGAAACTCTAATTTGCGACCTGACCTGCTGCACTAATTGCTGTATACTTTTCTGTCTATCCTTGGAAAGATAAACTTTGCCTGCCCGTGTATCTATGATGTCTCCTAAGTGTAGTAAACTGGTAGAGGGGGTTAATTGACTTTTATCCCAGTTAATTGAGAAACCATGTTCCTGCTAAATACCGAGTGGTCTGGGTATCGCTGACTGCTTGTTTAGTGGATGATGACAAAATTAGAATGTTGTCTAGGTAGATCTGCAGTCTGATCAGAAAACTGCGGAGATGGGCAGCCAGGGCAGCTAGGACCTTAGTGAAAACACGGGGGGCAGAAGCTAATCCGAAGGGAAGGGTCAAATATTCAAAATGTTGGTTATTATAACAGAACCTTAAAACTTTCGATGTGATGGTCTAATCGGAATATATAAGTAAGCCTCCTTCAGATCCATGGAGATGAGAACGTCTCCCTCCCTGATACCAGAAAGAATGGATTGTAAGGTGTGCATTTTGAATCTGCGATAGACCAAAAACTTATTGAGGCGCTTCAAATCCAATATCGCTCTCCACCCTCCTGAACTTTTTTGGACTATAAAGAGAAGAGAATAAAATCCATGTCCCTTTTGATCCCCGGTAACCGGTTGAATGGACTGTCTGTCTAAAAGATGCTGGATAGCTGTCTCCATAAGGTTATGCTCGACCGGATTTTTGGAGAGACCATGAAGAAACCAGATGGGGCGGACTGAAACTCTAGTGCTAAGCCAAACCTTACAGTGTCACGGACCCAGGCATCAGACGTGGAAGAGTCCCAGCGGTCCGCATAGAACTTGAGGCGGCCACCTATGGGATTTGGGTCCACGTAGCTAGCGTGGACGCCTGAAAGATCTGCTGCCGGAAATTCGAAAGGATCTTCTGGGCTGGCCGCCCCTCCGGTATCTGTCCCCGGGATCTTTCCTGTCTGGGGTCTGTCCTGAGCGGAAAAATTGGGGTTTGTGCATTCTAGACTGAAAGGAACCTTGAAAGTAGGACCAGAATGTGCTCCTCCGAAAGGACTGGGGGTACCTGGGGTCTGATTTTCGAAAAAGAGAGGGTAGTATCTTTTTCTTATTCCGGGTTTCGATGAGGAGTGGATCAAGGGAGGGGCCAAATAGTTTATCTCCCATTAGAGGAGCTGAGGCTAGTTTGGATTTGTGTTTGATGTCCGCCTGCCAATGTTTGAGCCAAAGAAGGCGTCTCGCGGAGACATGAGATGCTATAGCCCTGGTGGAGAACTTGACCGAATGAAAGGTCGCATCGGCGGAGAATTCTGCAGCTGCTGTAATCTTAGCTATGTCCTGGTGAGCCCTAATATTGGAGCTGGGGACGTGCTCTCGGAGCTGCTTTAGCCATCTAAGTGAAGCCCGGTTAAAAAAGGAAGCAGCCGTGGCTGCTCTGATGGCCCAAGCATCTGACTGATGGGCTTTGCGTAAGGCTATTTCCGCCCTTTTATCCTCAGGACTTAAGGCCTCAAGTGACTCACTGGGAACCGAGGAAGAAGAGGCGAGCCCAACTATGGGATCATCTACTTCCGGGGTATTTAACAATTTGAGGTACTCCTGAGCTATGTTAAAGAACTTCCTATCATAACCCGTAGGAGCCGGGCAGGTTGCAGGGGAACATAACTGTTTCTGAACTAGGTCCATGAACATGTGAGGGACCGGGATCACCTCAGCCTGAACTGTGGGCTGATTAAAAAAGAAATCTGGAGGACCCTTCTCTGTAGAAGAAACAGGGGGGGCTGCTGTGTCAATGCCTGCCGTGTTTTTTGCTTTGAACAGGAGTGATTTAAATAGTTGTGGCTGAAACAGGCCAGTAAAGACAGGTTGGTCAGGGGAGAGCCCCTCGTCTTCAGACATCCCTCCTTCTAAAAATTCCGGTTCAGATAACGAATGGTCAGTGTCGTGAAGGGATTCTAGATCACTCTGCTCTAAGTGTTGCATTTGAAACAGTTCCTCTGCCTTCCATCTCTAGATCCACTCCCCCCCTGTGAGTCCTGCATAGGAATATCCCCTGGAGGGAATACCTGATCAGCGTGGTGTTCCGACCTAACTAGAGATTGAAGCGACTGGGTCTCAGGATCAACAAGAGCAGGCTGATGCCGGGTCATGACCACATGCTGTAAGCCGGCTGCGATCCCCTGCCTGATTGCCATTTCAATCCATGTTCTCATTTGATCAGGGAGCTCCTCAGGTAGAGAAGAATCCTGTTGAAGCCCCGCCGCAGTCATAGTGAAGGTAGCCTCAGGAGGCCGCCTTGTTGCTGGCAAGTCGGATAGCTGAGCCTGTTGTCCCACTGAGCCTCTGCTGTGCCTGGATGAAAGAGAAATATCTGGGGGGGGCATGCAGCTGAGGAGGGACCTGGGCTGAGTGGAGAAGGTTGCTGAGAAGGTCTGTGTGCCTCTCGTGTACATCTGTCTATTTGTTTCTCTAGGGCTCTATGGCGCCTTCTTGCATCATGTTCAGAGGCTTTGGAAATACCCCCCACATTCTTGGATTTGGATTTGGATTTGCCTCGAGAGGTAGAAGGCTGGGAACCGCTACCCCCTGCCATAATAATTTTTTTTGAAATAGATATATATATATATACAAATATATAGATGGATAGATACAATTGTAGAAATCTAGGCAAATATGGTGGTTGGCACACCCAGGGACCTGACCCAGCAAGGGAAGGGAGCCCTGATAACAGTATATTCCCCTTGTTTGATCAGTTTTGAGAAGATGTTCAACTGTTTATTTTATTTTGAATTAAACTATGGAATCACTAATTAGCCAGATTAAAACGCCGACCGGACCTTGTAGGAAAAAGAAAGGCCCCAACAGCGTTACTGCACAGGCTGACTCAGGCCCTAGGTGCTCGCTGTTGTGCTGCTGGGAAGGACTGTGAGTATTAGCCAACAGACCATATTATGAATTGAAAAATCCTACAGGTTAGAGGACTCCTGCCTTGCAGGAAAAGTCCCTAGAGAGCAAGAATTACTCCACACAGTCAATAACAGAAAGCAATATTTGTACTACGTGGCCATGCGGTCTCCTACACCCAAAATGGCAGCTGACCGATGTTTGGCGCGCACGCAAACCAGCAGCAACGGTCCTGTCCCTTAATGGAGAACTTCTATCCCCTTTAAAGAGAAGCGACAAGGAAAAGAAAGGGAGTGAAAACGATTGCGCTTCACTCCCTCTTAAGAAAATGGCGTTCGGGGGAATCTTGCAAGTAAATTGTCTTGCCACGCGGTTAGAGCGTGGTGCGATCGAACGGCGGGGGCGAGTAGCAGGGGGGGAGCGGCAGGGGGGCTGGAAAACGATGTTCCCAGGGACCCCTTCTTAATATGGGGTGCAGCAGGCGCTTCCCAAAGAGAAGCTCCCATAGGGAGAACTGAGGGGTCTCTGCTCTCTATGCACAATTAAAATATAATATTAACAAAGGCAAACCGAAATCCAAAATGGAAGGGGAAGAAAACCAAAGGGTAAAAAGGCACTGAAGAAATAAGAAAAAGAGATAAAATGAAAAATTGGGGAAAATAAAGAATTCACCTGTTTCGACCAGAGTAACACTAACACAACCTATTCAGACGAGGCTGAGCTAAAACTGGGGAATGCTACGGAGGAGTCCCGTGGAAGAGGAGGAGCGTTCCAAAGTTTAAGCTCAGCCTATCAGAAGGAAGAATTGAATCATCCCACACCTTTGGATGCTCCGAGCAGCTCGTAGGGGAAAAGGCTAACTGAGAAAGCTCCAGGAAAAAAGGACTAATGAACAGTAAAGTTATTTAAGAGAGCATAACGTCCTAGGTTAATTGAACATCACAGAGCTATATGAATAGTGGTTTTGGTCAATTACGGGATCATGCCTACCAAAAAGCTACCGTAATAGATTTCACATTCCTTTATTTAACTACCGAGGTACAGGTAGTCCTAGACCACAATTGACCCCAAAATTTCTGTTGCTAAGCAAGACAGTTAAGTGAGTTGCACCTCAATTATGATCTTGTTTTCACTAGTTGTTAAGTGAATCACTGCAATTAAGTGAACCATGTGGTCGTTAAGCAAAATCTGGCTTCCCCCAATGATTTTGCTTGTCAGTAGCTGGTTGGGAAATTGCAAATGGTGATTACATGAACCTGGGACAATGCAACTGTCATAAATAAATGCTAGTTCTCAAGTGCCCAAATTTTGATCATGTGACCATGGGAATGCTATAACAGGTATAAGATGACACTTGATCAGTGCCATTATAACTTCAAATGGTCACTAAATGAATGATTATAAGTCAAGAACTACCTTAGTATTTAAATCTGATGTTCATGAAGTTATTCAACAATAGACACTACAATTTTATATATTCAATATAAACGTAATTAGGAAATCTAGGAGGATCATATTTTTTTTCCACAAACTCATATTTGGATTGAAGTGTCACTGCTGATTAAAATCTAAGTGGAAGTTTTTAATTTCATTTTTACTGGCAAATGGTAACATACCTAAAAATGAAAACACAAAATGCAGTACATTTCATCTCCAATTGGAACCTACATTATTCTGGATTTCAACAAATGGACAAGTCTATCCCAGCCACCAGAAGTGATTAATTACTTTGGCTCTATGTACTGATGAAGCTTAAACAAAAAGTGCATAGTCTTACCTGAATGACTTTTCTCAGCAGCTTGATGGAGAATCCACACAAAGGTTGACACATGCCTTTCTGTCCAGAGACTGAGTCGTCAATCTTTTATCACGCCCATCTGTCAACTGTCACTTTCCCAGTTTTATGACAAAGGCGCAGTCATCTGATGGACTCCTTGATGGTATTGGCTCTTTATCTCCTGGACGTGGGACCAGATGGTCTCTGGGGGGGAGTGGATTCTCCATTGGCGAACCATTCAGACAACGCTCTTTCTCCAGCATGTCAATTGGAGAATCCATACATAGGACATACCGAAGCCTGGCTGTCCCTATGGGCAGGAATTGATCTGGTCCTGAGTCCATCTATCTCCAGCACTTGCTGGAGCACCCTCCTGCCAAAGGCAACCTCAGCAAAGGTGTCCAGCTTGTAGTGGCGTACAAAGGGTGATAGGGAGGACCATGTCACTGCCTTGCAGATCTCTTCAATTGAGGCCTGCATCTCCCATGCAGCTGTAGTCACAGCACTTCACACAGAATGGGCAATTACGTCTGGGTACCGGAAGAGCCTATGTCTCGTAGGCTTTGCCTATACACGCCCTTATCCAGCAGCCTATGGCTGCTTGGTACTCATTGAAAATAGTTGAAACGAGACAAAAAGGGATTCTGTTCCAAGGAGATGTTCATTTGATATATCTACGGAACGCCCTCCTTATGTCCAGAGTGTGCCATTTCTGTTCCAGTGGGTGGAAAGGTCCTAGACAGAAAATTGGTAGCACTATCTCTTGGGCCCTGTGGAAACAGGAGTTAATCTTGGGGACGAAGAAGGGGTCCAGATACAGAACAACCCTGTCTGTGTGGAAAATGCAAAGATCCTCTCTGACTGAGAGGGATGCCAGTTCTGATATTCACCTGGCCAAAGTAATGGCTACTAAAAAGGAGACTTTGAATGACAGGTATCGCAGACACGTAAATCTAAGTGACTCGAAAGGTGCTAAGGTGAGGGCGTGAAGTACTTTGGACAAGTCCCAGATTGTGTACCTGTGTACTACAGGTGATTTTAAGTTAACCGCCCCCTGATGAAAGTACGCACCACTAGATGGTGTGTGATGGATTCCAAGTCCCTGTAAGCAGACCGTGAACAAGGCAGCCACTTGTTTGTGGATAGTGCTAGAGGCTAACCCCTTGTCTAGACTTTCTTGTAAAAAGTCTAGGATCTATGGAATAGAGATTGCAATGGGGTCTAGACCCATCCTAGTACATCATTTGCAGAACTCCTTCCAAGTAGAGTTGTAAATTCTGTTGATAGAAGGTTTCCTGGAAGTCTGGATTGTCTCTCCTTGAGAAGTTGTCCCTTGTCAGGATACTCCTCTCAAGTGCCAGGGTGTCAGTTGGAGCCACTGAGGCTCCAAGTGAACCAAGACCCCCTGGCTGAGAGAGACCCTGTTCTGAGGAATCCTCCAAGGACAGGATACAGATAGGCTGACGAGGTCTGCATACCATGACCATCTGGGCCAATGAGGAGCGATGAGTAAGATCTCTGCCTTTTCCAATAGAAGCTTCCTGATCACCCCTGGTATGATGGGAAGACAAAGAAGGGCATTGACTCCCTCTGCTCCTGTTGTTGTAAATTTTGTGAAATATCTGGGCAGTTATGAGTTTGCCAGGTGGCGAACAAGTCCAGGACTAGGTGGCTGAATCTCTTGCACATTTCCTGAAAAAGGTCTGGGTGCAGCTGCCATTCGGAGTGGTCCACCCTGGTCCTGCTGAAGTAGTCTGCCTGTGCCTTTGTTGCCCCTGGGATGTGCTCTGCCTTGATGGAAAGCAGATGAGCGTCTGCCCAGAGACACAGTTGGTCCGCCTCGTGCATGAGAGACCTGGAGTGAGTGCCCCCTTGGGGGTTGATGTGCGCCTTTGTGGCTACATTGTCCGTCATGATCAGTATAGGGTGAGGTGGATTGTTTGGAACTCCAGTCAGTTTATGTTGTTTTTCAGGTCTGCCTGAGACCATTGTCCTTGTGCCAGCTGGGACTGGAGATGGGATCCCCATCTAAACAGGCTGGCATCTGATGTTAATGTGAGTCGGTTGAGCTCCTTGAACAGTGTTCCATTGACTATTGCTGGGGAAACCCCCATCTGAGGGACCTGAGTGTCTCTAATGGTACTCTGACCTTGGAGATCGAGTTGCTGCCTCCTGCCCTCTGAAATGGTAACAGGAACCATTGCAGGGTTCTTCAATGTGATCGGGCCCAAGGTATTATGGCTATTCAAGATACTATCTTCTCCAGGAGCTGTGAGAGCACGGCCAATGGAACAAAGCGTTCCATCCTGATTTGGTTTACTAAGGACTTGATACTGTCCTGTTGCTCCTGGGAAAGATAGACCTCGCACAACTTAGTGTCTATAACTATGCCTAGATGGAGCAGGCAATTAGTTGGTACTAGGTAACTCTTTTGAAAGTTGATGGAAAATCTGTGTTCCTGAAGAAAACAGATTGTCGTCTCCAGGTTCTTCTGAGCTAGCTGGGGCAAGGAAGACTGAATGAGGATGTCATCTAGGTAGATGCACAACCAGTGCTGCTAGAACCTTTGTGAAGGACCTGGGGGCCAAGGATAGGCCGAATGGTAGAGCCCTGTACAGGAAATGGTGGCCTGAGTAACAGAACCTGAGGTACCTTCGGTGGAAGGGAAGGATGGGGATATGGAGGTATGCCTCCGTCAGGTCAATGGACATCAGGAGGTGGCCCATCCTGATGCTCTCCAAGATTGACTGCAGAGATTGCATTTTGAACCTCTTGCACGTCAAGTGGATGTTCAATTTTTTGAGGTCCAGAATTGCTCTCCACCCACCCACCCACCCCAAGGACTTTGGAACTACGAATAGGATTGAGTAGAATCTTTGCTCCTGTTGGTCTTCCAGGAGTGGTTCGATGGCCTGGATGTCCAAGAAGTTGAATTGCCATGACCATAAGATCCCTCTTGGTGGAATTCTTGGAGATGGGGCAATAAATGAAGGATTTCGGGGGCATGGAAAGAAATTCCAGAGTGAGGCTGAATCGTAATGTATTCAGGACCCACAAGTTGATGGCGATTTTCTCCCACTCGGTTCCAAATAGGATTAGGCGCCCACCAATGGGAGGAGGGTCCTAGTAGTCACTTGGAGTGGTGAAAGGGGCGACCCCCTGAGCCACAAAAGGGCCGCTTGGCCTGAGATTGCTGCCTATACCTGTCCCTGAATTGCGATTTGTCCGATTGTTGGTCAGATCCTGGAGGGTAAGGGCATTGGAATTGACTGTGGTCAGTGCTGGCATCTGATGGATGAAAGGAAAACTGATGGCTATAGGGTGAAGCCCACCTTTCTGCCCACCTGGTGACAGAGGAAAGAACCTTGTGTTTGTCTTTGTTTTCGGTAAGGAAGGGGTTCAAAGCCTCCCTGAAGAGGGAGGTACCTCTGTACAGAAGCTAATCTCCACTTTGTTTTGGCATTTGCCTGCCATTGGCGAACATAGCAAGCGGTGGGAGGTGATGTTGGAAGCGAGAGCCCTGGAGGAGGAATCGGCCAAAAACTCGGCAGCTGCCTCCAGCTTGCTGATGTCCTGGTATATTTGGGTCTCCTCTGGAGGGACTCTCACCTGCAACTGTTGTAGCCAAAGTAAGGAAGTCTTGACAAAGAAAGAGGTGGCTGTAGCCGCTTTTACTGCCCAGGCATTGGCTAAATGGGTTTGGTGGAAATTCCACCTTCCTATCCTTCGCCTTCAGGGCTTCTGCGATGTCACCAGAAACAGCTATGGAAGAGACCAGATAGGCTAAAGATTCATCCACTGAGGGCATCTCTAGGGCTTCCAATAACATGGGAGCCATATTGAAAAATCTCCTGTCATTCCCCTCCGGGTTGGGAAAGGTACCAGACAGTCTTTGAACCACATTCAGAAAAAACTTGGGGCAGGAAATGTCCTTCTGCATTATTGTAGGTTTGGAGAACACAGTATTATCTGGCCCCTGCAGATCCAATGGTTCCACAGGTGCACTGAGTATCATTCCAATCTGGGCCGTAGCTCTGGCCTTGTGGAGGAGGTATTTAAATAGTACTGGACAGAATAGGCCAGTGAAAGAAGGGAGGTAAGGAGAGTGGTCTTGATCATCATCCAAAAACCCCTATTCCCTCTGGTCCTCATCCTCCATTACAGAAGTTTACTTCTACGGGAATGGGTGGGAAATATGGACCCTTGCATCCACCCCATCTCCATTGGAAACTTGATAATGATGGGACAGCTGTGGAGGAGGTTCTGAAGTTACAGAAGCCAAGCGTCCTCCGAGCTGTAGGGTAGTGGCCACACCGTGAGAAATTGCCTGTGAGATGAGCGATTTAAGTTCCTCAGACAGGCCGAATCCCTGCCTGTCTACTCAGTGAAGCCCTGCCACAGTGGGAGTAAAAGTTGCCTCTGGGACCAATCCCCTATCCTGTAACCAGAGGTTCAGCAAACTCTGTAGCCATGCAGGCAAAGGAAAATTGTTCTACCTCATCTTGCTTACCTGTTACAGAAAAAGGCAACTGTTCTCTATCAACCTCTAGTGACCAATTCATAGGAACTGCAACATTAGACTGCAAGATTTGCTGAGGGCGGGAAATGGCAATTGCTGTCTGAGGAGGGAAGGAGATACTTTCCTGCTCTGCTTTCTTCTCAGCTCTGGAGATCTGCTTCTTCAGAGCCTTCTGCTGGCATCTTTCTCTTCTGCCCTAGAAGGCTTCCTGGAGTAGATGGCCTTGGCCTTAATCTTGTCAGCTGCGTCTTGGCTAGCTGACCTAGCTCTTCTGGAGCTGGTCTTGAACTCCTTGCTCTTCCATGCTGTCTGTTGACAGGAGCTGTTCAGCCATTTTGACACCTGTCAGCCCTAATACGGAACTGCCCTGCCTTCAGCAGAGTGCTGAAGGCCGTGCTCTGCTCTATTAAGTGGCAGGTAGTCCCAGAAGGGCTGATATGGACTCTGAGCTGTGGTGGCAAGATCAGTTAAGCGGGGCAGCCTACACACACGCTCACACCCTCTGATAATGCTGCTGGTCTGAAGAGGATGGCTGGAATGTGCTAATAAGCATGGGTGGGGTCTGGAATAGTCTCTGAGCTCACTGATGCCTTTAAAACGAAGCCGCTAAAGCCACGAATTCGGGAACAGCTGAAATCAGCTGTAAAATGGCACTGACGCTTCAGGCAAGTGGCGGGGGGTGCCTCGTGCAGAAGAGGAACTCCCTGTAAGGAAATGAGGATCGGAGCTCTAATTGAGGCAAGGGCTGTGTCGGCTAAGCTGAGCGAACTGGAGCCTCAGTAGTGCTTTGTCAGCGCTATGATTCAATTCTTCCAACTTTGCTGATCTAGAATCCAAAGTTTGAGAGCCAATCTATTACCATGTCCATTGGGCTAGACTGAGTCGTAAAACTAGGAAAAGATGGGAAAAGATTGAGGACTCAGTCTCTGGGCAGAAAGGCATGTGTCAACCCATGCGTGGATTCTCCAATCAACGTGCTGGAGAATAGCTCACAAACAGGGAGCCTGCCTTAGTAAATCTGATGAGTTATCATACCTCAAACCCCCACTCCACTCCAAATCTTGGTTCAATATGCTTTTTTTTAAAAAAAATAAAAACTTAATAATTCACATACTTTCAGCACTTTTCAGAGATGGGTACAGTTCAGATCATGAACTGCTCCTGTCCTTCACTAGTATATACCTCTACTCCCGCCGTTCATTCCAGCCCAGGTATGATTAATAGCAGAAGCAATTTTATACCACTTAAAGCAGGGGTGGGATTCTACCGCTTTAGACCAGTTCTATAGAACTGTTTTTTGCGATTCTGTGCAGTTTGGAGAATTGGCAAATTGTGCCCCTTGCTGGCCCTTCCCTTCTCCGCCCGCCCCTCCCCACTCAGTTAATCCTTATTGTGCATGCGTGATATCACTGACTGCATTCTCCCCCGCCCAGTCACTCCTTAAGGTATTTCTCCCCCCCCAATGATCAGCTGTTCCAATGATCAGCTGTGCCAGGATCCCCCTTGTTATCTTACTGTTTTGCCCAGGAGGCCTCCTTGAGGCAAAAAGGGGTGCGGTGTGTATGTGCTCCCCACCCCTGGCTTTTTGCCTTCCTGGGCCTCAGGGAAGCCTCTAGGAAGCCCAAAAACTGAGCACAGGGAGGGGGGTTGCTGCAAAGAAAAAAGAAGCCATGTCCACCCAATCACATGGCCACCCCTACCTAGACACACCTACAGAACCGGTTGTTAAAATATTTGAATCTCATCCCTGGCTCGAAAGTATTAAGAAGGGAAAGATGAGGAACTAGCAATTCAAACTCACAATACCACTGTCGCTGTAATAAGGATTAGATGGGAAGGTAGAGGCTGTGGCTGTAGAGATAGAAACTAGAGATAGTAGCATCAACAGCTCATCCTATGATTCCACGCTCAGGAGCAAGTATAGTATCATATTTTCCTGAAGATCACATCCAAACAGCAATGTCAAGCAGACAGTCTCTTGACATTTATTTGAGTTTGGAGCTAGGAAATGGAGATTCTCAACTCTCTATTTTCATTCTAAGGCAACTTGTTTCAATGTGACATCAGATAACTGGCTCCATTCCTTCTAAATAGGATGACTGTAAACAGAGTTTTGCAAGCTGCTACAGATAATATGTCTCCTCCCAATAAGTGCCTTGCTTCCATTCAGGCAATGTTTTGATAAGAAACTGATGTCCTATTGATTATTTTATGCCTATTTCAGACAGATTGTATTAATCAAGGAAGGGTCTCATATACAAACAATTGAGAGAGGAGAACGGAATAAAACTCTACAATAAAGCTAGACACCAACTCTGACCCTAAAATTTATTAGCATGAATCAGCTAGAGAACAGAGAGAAATCTGTGATAGATTTTTTGGAATTTATTGTTTTAACTTTATGATGCTAAAATCTTAGGTGAGAAAACTTTATTTTAAAGGTTGGCATTCTAAATTTCCTAACTTAAAAAGTGGCAGAACAATAATACTATTTGGTTGAAACATTACCATTTTGGTTTATTCTGATGTTTCATATATCCTGTAGCAGAGTAGCAGAATAGTAAAAAACAGAATCATTTGCTATTTTTCTGTTTGTTTATGGGATAATTCTCCTCACTGTGTACAATAGGAGGCAATATATATAGATCATTATGAGGATTTAAAGTATAGCTGCCATGTCCCTCTTCAAATTTTTCCAACCAATAAATCATTTTGAAAGTTAGGAGAGGAAACTGAAATTCTCCTTCTCCAAAATCAGATTTTTATCTGTAATCTTGATAGCATAATTGACATATTACATGAGCAATAGGATGATGTTCAAAGAGCCATTGGATTTTACCTTCTGAATAAGAATTATGTTGGATAAAATTTGTTAGGTAGGGCTCAGACTGATATTATATGACCTCAGCATTCTATTAGTCTACCAACATGTTATAAATCTGAAAGTTGCCAGGGTGAAACTATTTAGGGAAAACATATTAAAAAAATGAAATTTAAATGATTTTTTTGCATTTGAAAAGGAAATGCAAAATCAGAATTCAGGAATAATAAAATCACTAAAATATGACCACAACTCTTCAGAACATTTATGCTACATATATTTTATTTTAATAAACAAATTTTAGCTTCTTTATATGCAGTTGTGTATCATAAAAGGAGGAAAAATCCCTTTGCAAAAAAATAATTTCAACAATGCAAAGAATCCTGCTATGAACACAAATGAGATTCTATGAACATGTTCAGGTTCCATGAACATCTTTCATAGAATAAACTATGGAATTTCATTGATTACTAATGTGGTAAAAGGGGTAGAAAACCACACCAACCAATTCTGTATTATTACTCTTGGATGTTTGTGACCTTCAGAGAGGTAAGCTTCAATAAATGAGAATATTTGTAGCTTAAGTTTGAAATGAGGGGTTCTTGGTGTTCTCTGAGCTTGGTCAGAGAGCACCAAAGACCCCTCAGGTATAATGCAGACATGAGAGAACTCAGAGGATCTACTTCGTTAGAGAGTGGGTTGGAATTCATCAACTTGAATGATTAATGCAGAACTTGGAGCAAGATGAGGAACAGGGAGAGGAAAGCCAAGCGTTAGTCCAAAGCAAACATGTAAACAGTAACTGTGTAATCCGCAGTTCTTGAAAAATAAATTAAAACTTGTTACATAAACAAGTTTTTGTTAAAAAAAGAATTAAAACTGACTAAAGCTTTACTACAAACAATTAGCATTTCTTTTCTTCTATCTAAATACCATTTTTAATTTTCCTGAACTGAGAATGTGCAGCATTATCTAAAGATACATGTTATCGTTCTAGAAATAATAAACCCTGCCCGCTAAATATGTGCTAAGAGATTCAGAATGGGATCTTAAAATGAGGCACAATTAATACCACCAAAAATATATAAAAATTAATTATAAAATAATTATAATTATGATTATTTTTAATTATAGAATTAAATAATGTAAGTATATTATAGATCATAGATAAAGTATGTATCTGTTCAGTAACCTGCACATCTTAACACATAACAGAAAAACAGGGCTTTACTTACTTCCACAGCACTGAAATGCACTTGTCATACTACTAAAATAACGATGATTCATATATATGTGAAAACATTATAACAATATAATGCAGACAACACTAAAATACAAATATTTTTTTAAAAAACTGAAGCTTTTCTTTTAGGTATTATGGATGAATCAATCAAAAAACAATTTGGGATACTATTTCTTTACATAGTGACCGCTGCGAGGATTGTACTCACTAAGTATTGGAAGGGAAAGGAATGCCGACTGTTGAAGAATGGATTTAAAAATTGACTGAATTAACAGAGATGGCAAAATTAACTGCCTTGATTAGAGATAATGGACTAGACAGCTTTATGAGATTGGAAGCAGTTTGTGGACTTTCTATGTGTTAGATACAGTAACAGATGATTAACAGAAGGATTTGAAGACTAGTATAATACTTGAGTTAACTTCTTGTCTGTTTAATTTTTTTTATATACTTACATATTGTACATTATATTATATTATTAGATATATATAAAATGTCAACTCATAAAATATTTCTATGGTCTTTTTAGAGTTGCCAACAGAAAGGGAAGGGGGAGAAGTGCGGCAGCTTGGAAATCGAAAGTGCATTCCATAAATAGTTTTCAAAGATAGTAACTAGGTGACTGAAGTTTCTGCCACATAAAATTCTAACTGGAGAATATGATTGATGACTCTTGGCTATAGATGTGTCCCATTGGAGAATATGAATTATGATATACCCGGGGGGTGAGGGAAAACCAGGGTCAAGGGTGACAATGAATTATGTATCTCAGAGTCAGCTACACCCAGGCAGTGCCGGACATGTTAACTCCCAATAAATCCTTTTGAAGTTTTGGAAGTTTGGCTTGAGATTTATGATTTAATTGGGGTAACTGCCAGAATCCTGACAGCTAGCATAAAAACCGAAAGACCACTCATGCATCATCACAAAATTTCCAGAACTATAAAGCCTACAAACTTGAAATTTAATACGTATGTTCCTCTTGGCTTCTAGGTGCTCACTAAGAAAGGATTTTTTGAAATGACCATCTGAGCATTAGTATTTCATATATTATTATTAACATGCTCTAATGCTAAGGAGTTCTCCCCACCTAAAAAGAAATCTGTTCCAAATGCAAAACACAATACTGTTTCAGTTTCCAAACAGCCCTCAACTCTTGCACACACTGACAGGACGCTAGCCAGATGAATACTGATGGATGCTGGTAGGCAGAAGCAGATTTTTTTTCTCCTTATTTTCCTCCCCAAAAACTAAGCCCGACCACGTGTGTGTGTGTGTGTGTGTGTGTATGTGAATTTGATTATTATAGATCTCCACAACTGAAATATTTGTTTATATATTTTTCTTGTTAAATAAGGATGAGAAAGTTTATAACTATTGTAGACCCATTTTATAAAGGGAAGATAATTTATCAGATTTATTTATTTATTTTTCAGTATCCAGCTAGGATGGATTATTTTTTATGTTTAATGTTGGATATTTTGCTCATTTTTTTAACTCTTCCCCTTTTTTTTGTACACAGTTTTGTTGTTACTATTGGATGTTTTTTTCTGTATTGTATTTTATTCCCATTGATAAAACGTAATAAACATATATTAAAAAACCAATGATTAATGTATAATTCCTTTGTCTTGGCTTGGCTAAGGAACACGGATTATTATGAGATCAACAAGTATAGCAATGTATCTATCCATGTATTTACTAATGTGCATGCATAAAGTACATAAGGAAAATACAAATTGCCAAATTTTTCTTGGCTTCTTGGAGGACTGCAACAAAAATTGCAGATACACAAAACGCTTCCTATTGTATTTACCAACTGTGGATACACAAAACTATGGTTAATGAACTAGAAATCCGGAGGGCCACCTGTATATCAAAACACTGCCTAATAATAAAAAATGAATCTTTTCTAAAATAAAATTATGATCTTATTATATTTTAACATGCTTCATTTAAATGATTAAACCAATATTACTTTCAATAAATGGGCCCAAACAAAAATATACAACAATTATTAAATCAAATGAAGACAAGAGATTTAGAGAGCACATCTAAAACAGGCTGAGGTTGGGAGGAGATAGAATCAGGTTGAGGCAAAATATGACCATATGGAAGCCTTAAGGCTTATTGTTCAGTATTATAAGGTATTTTTCCCTATGGCCTTAGTTTTATATTGAGATAGTTTAAACTGCAAATAAAAACAAAAACAAGGAAATATTTAAAACTTTGAGATATTAATTTTGTCTTAATCTGATATCAAAAATTTCATTTCCTCCATTTTCAGAATTATCCCATGCCTAATTAACTGATTAGTGATATCATTAACAAAAGCTCTATTCAAAAACTCATGGATATGCCTACTTTACTCAATGAAAGCTAATATATTTATTGTTGACATGATCTAGTTAGTTCTACTAAAGATTATGCCTCATAGTTTAAGAATGGAAATTCTGAAGTAGACATCATGTTCTCTAAGTCAAAAGTAGGTTTAACAGCTGAATCAGTAAAGTTTGCTAATTTTAAAAACCAGATTTTAATACTAATTTGTATTTTATATACATTTCATTATTAAGTTATAATTTCTAATATTCTTGAGCAATTTTTAAAAATCCAGGTTGAGAAAAAAAAAGCACAGAAATACCAGTATTTGTAAATTTTGATAATATATTTATTTGCTTTAGGGTACATTTTTGAGGGGTTCTTCATGTCTCTGACCAAGCTTAGAGAGCACCAAGGACTCCTCATTTCAATCCTGAGTTACAAATATTATCCTCTAGCATAACATTTATTGCTTCAAGTTTACAGTAATTGAGCCAACAAAGTATTAAATGAGTTATTAAGTTTAGTTGAAAGTAAATAATCAGTATTTTTTGAGTTTACAATAAACAATAAATCCTTAGAAAAATTTTCTATTATCCAAGTGTACAGAACAGAGGAAAACAGATGAAAAATATAAGAATATTAAAACTGGGAAAGAATATCCTAAGACCGACTACATGAGCACTTATTCTGCAATTTGTTAATTAGTTACTATTACTTTGGGTTTCTAATATAAAGTGCAGTCTTTTACCCATAAACCCTATATGGTTTGATTCCAAGATAGTGTATGGACCATCTCCTCCAAGTGGAATTTTCCTAGGTTATGCTTCCCTGTGTGGAGGAAAGATGTGGGGTTCCATTCCTTCATCATATAAGGGAGAAAGAAACTAATCCAAACACAATCCTCCTCTGTCCATGATTTGGATCATCATGTCCCAGTTCCAGTCTTTGCATCCTCCTGTCTGATATTTTACAAGGAAGTAAAGTTTATATTATTTAATTACTTGGAAAACCTTTATAGTATCATGGATGAAGACTTTTATAGCTCCGACTTAGTATGGAGGAACTCCCATATTGTTATCTATTGCTACAGATAGATAGATAGATAGATAGATAGATAGATAGATAGATAGATAGATAGATAGATAGATAGATAGATACAATAGGTAGAATAGATAGATAGATAGATAAGAGTAGACAGATAGATAAGAGTAGACAGACAGACAGATGATACAGACAGACAGACAGATGATAGATAGAAGACAGACAGACATTGGATTTGGCATTTCTGTCTACCCCTCGAGTCCTTTCTAAGGATCTGGGATAGGCAGATGTGGATATTAAATGGTGTTTGAAGATATTGTTGCAGGATGTAAACTATTCCATGGATAGCTGTCTTTTGCAAATGACTGAGGGTGAATTTGTCAATGCCAATGGTATTGATAAGTGGTGTTCCAGTTGTTTTTGAATAGGAACCCAATTCCTATTGGTACCACCTTTGCTTTCTTTGCAACAATTATTTTACTTCTATTTGCAGATCTTTTTATTTTGTTATTTTCTCCCATTTCTTTTCTTGTATTCTGCTGTTTCCAGGTAATGCTACATACACTAACTAGACTTCTTTTGTCTTTATCATCAACAATTGTTAAGCCTGGTTTGTTATGTGGCACGTTCCTGTCTGTTTGAATTCTAAAGTCCAGAGCACTTTTTTATTGTAAAGTATCTGAAGTCATATGAGCTAGGCATTATAGGTATTCGAGAATATTTTAAATGTAAATGTCAAATCCTTATGCTTAGCATATGTTCTTAATTTATTTATAGTTTGAAGAATTAATTTCTCAAAAATGATCAAGATTATAAGAAGCAGTACAATTTAAAAAAAATATTATTGTTCAGGGTCTGTTTTAAAATACTTCGTAACAAATAATCTAAATATTCATCAGAAAGCCACTGAATTTTCAGTAGAAAATTGTACTAACAGTTTGGATTATAGACCTACAAAAGTAAATACAATGGTAAGTTACAGAATAAATTCAGAAATGGTCGTAATAAATGCAACCTTTTAAGCCTGTGATATTGTTTATTAATATATAAGGGTTAGAATTTTTGGAGATCTCTTTACATTTTTGTATTATACTTTCAGCAAGAGTATTTTAAGAGAGTAAACCATGGATCTTCTGTCTTCAAAAGAAAAAAAATAGTGTAAAGAAAAATTCAGAATTCCTGCAGTTTTAACCTCAAGAAAAAAATGAGCAAAAAATATTATAATGAATTTCAGCCTGGAGCCTATTTTAGCGGCGTGGGATCAAACTGTGGCTCTACGGAGGGGAATTAGCCCTACAGGAGGCAATGTAACCCCTATCACTGCCCTGCCCGCTCTCTGCAACAACTCACGAAGTTTTCCAAAGCCGCAGGGTGCCCTCAGCGCCGAGAGAGAAATTCACGGCCCTGGAATCACCCCTGGGGGGAAAGCGCACTCCCGCCACTTGCAACATCGCTGGCTCCACCGGATCCCCGGGAGCGTCTTCCGATCTTTTCCTTCGTGAAATTCAAACCGCTTGCTAAATTAATGCTGAATTTCAGTCTTCTCAGAAGAGATAAGCCAAAAACATGACCGAGTCGACGAGTGGACTGAGTTGAAAGTTGGGGTAACCATAGCAATGGAGACAACATTAACAATTAGCAGACTCAGTCATGTGAGAAGGCGGAGCAAACCCTGAACTAGATTCTCATAGCAGTCTAATGGAGAAGTAGCTATTTTCAGTATAATTGCATAAAGAAATTTTATATATGCATATACATATATATCCATATCCAAAACAATTTTATTTATTTTATTTGTTTTCTGAAATCAAAGAGACTCATTGAATTTAATGATATATCTATAAACAATATAATAAAATGTCCAGAGTTAATAAATTAAAATAAAAACACAATATATAACACATAATAAAACATCAATAAAAGATAAAACAAAAATAATCAGTAAGCAATTAATATACAATTTCAGAATCAATAAATTTGAACAGTGATACTTCACAGTCTAACTGATTTCTGGAACAATTCAGTTTTTAATACCTTCCTGAATTTTTAGGGGGAGGGCTATTCAAGTGCAGATTCAGCCCCAGAAAAGCAGTGCATGCATGCCTCTGCCTGGTACATTTTGCAGAAATGGAGACTTCCAACAAGTTAATTTGGGATTATGAATCAGGCAGGCTAAAACTGTTGAGGATGGTCCTGCAAATATGCTGGTACTCATCAATGTAAGTCTGCAAAAGTTAAAACAGCACTTTAAGTGGTTCTCAGAAACACCTGGGAGCCAATACAGAGCCCAGAATACAGGTATAATGCAGACCAACAACAACTGAGCTGCTATATTATAGGTCAAAATTTTGCACGGTCTTCAAAGCAATCCCACGTACAACACACTGCGGTATTACAAACAAAAGTTACAGTTGAGGGATTCCAAATTTTCAATTATATGAGTTTGTACACCTATTAATTAGTACCAAAAGGGACATTGGTCTTACCTAATATGCTCCTTCTCTGTGTCCTGAAAGAGAATCCAAGGAATGGGTTAACTCTGCTCTTCTGCATGGAGACTGAGTCAATCAATGTTTTGGTCATGCCTCCTTGCCTGCGCATGCCCAGTTTTGATGAAGACGTAATGATTGATTTGACATATTTTCAGTGCTGATTCTGGCCACTCCTGCACTTTGGGCCAGACGGTTGTAAGCTTTGGCGATGCATGCCTGTATCCACCAGCCTATGGTTGATGGTGTAACCTTGTTACCCAGCGTAGAGGGCTGGAAAGATACAAAGATTCTGTTTTTCTAAGAGAGGCTGTCCTCTTGATGTAGGTACGGGGGGGCCCTCCTAATGTTCAAGGTATGCCATTACTTCTCCAGGGTGTGGATTGGGCTCGGGCAGAAGTCTAGCAAGATTATTTCCTGTGCCCTGTGGAACAATGAATTCACCTTGGGGAGAAAGGAGGGATCAAACCACAGAACCACCTTGTTTGGATAGAATATGCAAAGGTCCTCCTTTCTGGAGAGGGCCACCAGTTCAGATATTCGTCTAGCCAAAGTGATGGCAATGAGGAAGGCCACCTTGAAAGTGAGGAAACACAGGCTGCCTGATCATAACAGCTGAAATAGCGCTGAGATGAGAGTTTGTAGTTCTTTAGGCAGGCGGCTCCCAGGTGGTGTACCTGTGTTCCAAGGGAGGCTTCAGGTTAGTTGTGCCTCTAATGAAGCTGCACACCATCAGGTGTAGAGCGAGGGACTTAAGATCCCCGCAGGATAACACCGAGGCTAGAGCTGCTACTTGTCTGAGTATGGTATTAGGAGACAAACTTTTGTCCAGCCCCTCCTGAAGGAATTCCAGGATCTGGGCCATTGATACAAAGGTGGGATCAATATGACCCTTGGAGCACCAGCCACAGAAGGCCCTCCAAGTTGAGTTATAGATCCTGTTGGTCAAAGGCCTTTGTTGGAGAAATTGAGCTGTCTCAGAGCTCTCTGCTCAAATGTCAGACTTTGCTCAAATGTCAGTTGGAACCATTGTGGTTCCGGATGAACTCCCTCCTGACTGAGGGAGGTTCTGTCCTGAGGGATCCTCCAGGGCCTGGATACTGACAGGCTGACCAGATTTGCATACCATGGGCATCTGGGCCAATGGGGAACTAGGAGCAGGATTTCCCTTCTCCACTAGCACCTTTTTGATTACCCTTGGGATGAGGGGGAGAGGAGGAAAGGCATATAGTAGCCCTCAGGGCCACAAACTATGGAGTGTATTGGCCCCTTCTACCCCCAGTGCTGTAAACCTGGTGCAAAACCTGGTAGATGGGTAGGCAAACAGATCCAGGATTGGGCCCTGAACCTTTCTGACAGTTTCCTGAATAGGTCTGGGTGCAGGCGCCACTGAGTGGTCGACCATGGTTTTGTTGAGCCAGTCTGCCTGTACATTCGCTGTCCCCGAGATGTGCTCCGTTCTGATGGAGAGAAGATGTCTCTCAGCCCAGATGTCCAATCATTCGGACTCTTGCATGAGGGGTCTGGAGTGGGTGCCCCTTTGATGATTGATATAGGCCTTGGGTGACCACTTTGTCCATCAGAATGAATACATGATGTCCAGAGATCATGTCCTGGAACTGTGTTTTCCTTCTGTGGAAATTTTCCCTCCTGGATCAATCTGGAATATTCATATATGACACCTTTAATTTACTGGACTCTTTTGGCATAATATGTAATAAATTTCAAAGTTCCTTTCACTATTTCATTGATTTGAAGACTATGGTGCATTATTTCCAAGAAATTGCCTTCTGATTATTTTTTTTTATGGTAAATTGATACTCTGGAATAATCCAGATTTCAGAATTAATAAAAATATTTATTATATGGAAAATATAGGTAGATGTTGGGATTCATAATTAGGATTTATAGTTTGGGTTAATTAGTAGATGAAATTATGAAGTTGTCTTATTTTGTTAAAGGACAAATGTTAACTGCCTAGAATGGCTAAATAGTAGTATTTGATTTAATAGATATTAGATTATGCCTCATTCAATAAAACATGCTTTGATCTTATTGCATTACATTGTGTTTATATGGTAAAAGTTTAATAACATAAGCAGTGCCCTGCTGTGATGCACTCTGGTCCATCTAGTCCAGCAGTCTGTTCTCACAATGGCCACCCAATTGCACGAGAAAACCTACTAATCCCCCAACAGATGGTTTTCAGAGGCAGTCACACTCTCACCAAGGCTAATAGCCATTGATCCCCATGACTTTCATAAATTGGTTCAACAATTTTTTGAGCCAACCCAACTGAACCGACTCAACTATCATAGTAGTGAATTCAAAAGTTGAATTACACATTATGTTAAAAAAAATCAAATCAATCCAAAAGTGTTATGTGAAGAGAAACCAGAATAAAAATCAATATTTGAAATTATTGTTTACACTTACAGTGTATCTTTTTTCTTTTTATTTATTTACATTTCATACTCTAAGAATTACAGAATTAATTTGTATTATGTAACCATCACTGTATTGAAATAACATAACATAAAAACACAAGCTAAAGTGGGGAAAACAAATAATGTATAGCTTGCCTAAATTTAAGCAAAATGAAGCCCTTCAGGTCTGAATCTTCATCAATATAACGCCTACTGTAATGTAATGCCTATGAATTCTTTGAAGCACCTGCAATTTAAATGAAATGGTAACTCAGTATTTTTGTTGTGTCTTAAGCAAATTTGGAAAAATGAAATTGCTAGCAATTTTTAGCTCTGCTAACTTTTAAAGTATACATTCTTTTGAAATAGATTTCTCCAAAACAAGAACAAAAGTTGGTGCACATTTAAGCATTTTCTTATAAAACATGACTTGATCTAATACAGAAAGAAATTAAAACTGTCAATTTAGGGCAACTGAGCAAAGCAGCCAACAAGCATAAGCAGTTGTTTTTTCACAGACAACTGTTTAATTTAAAAGTGACTATAGTTTATTTTTTGCATGTTCTAATCTTTTAAGGAAGACAGTATAAATATCTATTTAAAGATATATCTCATTAAGTTAACATATACAATATTTGGTAGTTACACAGCATTTTAAAAATCTTTGTAGATAAGAAACCACAGAACCCCACTTTCAAAAACGACAAATCTTTGAATAAATAAATTTTAGCAGATAAATTTGATACAGTATTAAATAAGCTGCTACCACCGTAAATGGGAAAACCGCATGGCAAATACATTGAAATAAAATTACTCCTTATTTTTCTAAATAAATAAAATTTGGCTTCTTTTTAACAAAACATTCCCATGTTTCAGATTATGGAAAGTGATCACAGGATTGTACTAAATACAGAATAGAAAATTGGCAATTCAGTCAAGGAAATTTTAGGGAAGAAGCAGTCAATAAAATAGTAAAATGGTATCACCTGGCTAGTTACTGCAACATTGCACAAAATACTATTTGCTCCATTCTAGAAAGGATGCTGTTACAACTGGAAAAAAACTTCATGGAAAAAACTCTTAAAAGAATCAGGGAATTGGACAATTGACAAGAAAGAAGCAAAAATACTTAAACTTTTTTAAAGTTTAAGCTGTTCGAGAAGACTGATCACTGTGTCAATTTTGTCACAGATATTTTATTTATTTATGGGATTTACATTATTTACTGCCCATCTCGACCATTATCAAATGCTCAGAGATTTTAGATAAAGATTTTTTTTCCCTTTCCTCTGACAAGACTTTGGCATCCTCAGATAAAATGTATAAGCAGAACATTTAAAATTATAAAAGTAATCATTAAAAATAATTAATTTAGGAAAAATCATTGTTTTAAAATGCAATAATTGCTACTGCTCATGAACAGTATGGAACAATTTTGAAAATATATATACCTTCTACAAAATTCTTTCAATAGTGAAAGAGAAAGTATACATGTCTTGGTAGAGTATGCATCTATTTTTTTTTTTATTCAAGAAAAGGTTTAAATACAAAACTCCCCCAAAAAATCTAAAAAGAGACAAAAAAAAGTAAAAAACACAAAATAATCAAAACATTAAAAAAAGAAAACAGTGCATCAAAAAGTCCCAACACATATATATTGTCCTCCTTCATTGAATACTGATTAATATGTTACTATGACATTTTGTTATTACTTTCTCCAAATGCTATCCTACATATTTCAGGTCTAGTAGCTATAATAATTCTTGTACCATCCAGAATAATCTGCTGAATGCTAATAACATTCCCACTGCCAGTTATTCATATTCATAAGAATAAAGGTAATTGAAGCAGGTCCAGATTTGGATGATACAGAGGAAAGAATCAGACAAATTCAGTGAGAATAGTTCCACTAACCACTGTTACTGAAGAATACAGTGGCTATAAATTCAACTAAGCAAACACAGAGGACAAAAGATAAGTGTACTGCCAATTGTTTTCACAACCTATATATACGTTTTCAGTGCTATCTGGTTGCCAATTTTGGAAAACAGAAAATTGGACTTCAAAATTTTATTTACTTAAATCTGAGATCTCAGCCAATTAGTTTGTATCTTCTTCCAGAAAACTCAATTCCATCAGGCCCATTTTCTGAGCAATTCTGTTGCATGTCTGTTGAGCACTTTCAATCCTTTTCCCGTATTTCAACAAAATTTTAGTTTTACTGTGTTTGCCAATATCTTCCTCTTGTAGAAAGATAGTACTGCTCAGACGACTTGCAAACTCTAATTTTAACCCAGAAACAGTAAGTGGATAGGTCAATGTGCAGAAGTAAGAGCACTTTTATATTGTTCCTTGGTTATCTCCTATTTTCTCTCAAGATAGGGATTTTTCTTTCTTCTATATCATGAACTGCCCTGATGATGCTATTTCTCTTTGCTTTGCTCTTAACCACTAGACCAAACTGTCTCTATATAACTTCTGCTACTGACTTTGAAATGTTCTCGTTTATTATCATTTTTAAAAAGTTACATGTTTAATAAAATGGGACAAAGAAAAATTATGAGCTAAGCAAAAAAGAAAGAAAACAAAAGAATAAAAATGTATGTATGTCAATGTACATGTCTATGAACATTTTACAGATTAAATTTTACACAACTATTTTTTTTATCACCATGGCTCTATTGCATTGTAATCATCTTTCTATATGTTGCCAGTTTGGTCTAGTGGTTAAAGACCAGGCTAGAAAATGGGAGACTGGGTGACTTTGGACTAGTCACTCTCTCTGCCCAACCTCATAAAGTTGTTGTTGAGAAAAGAGAAGGAAAGTGTGTTGGATATGTTTGCTGCCTTGAATTATTTATAAAAAATAATAAAAGTGGGATATAAATAAATGACTAAATAATCTGTGCCCATAAGCAATTTATTCATAAGTCATTAGTAACAATTCTTTCCTCTAATTCATCTTTTTAGCAAGCCTAGAATCAGATTCCCAATATAATTTTAATAAACATATGCCACTGAGCTTAATTTTTTAATACCAGAATACCAAAAGATTAAAGCTATTAGTAAGAAAATGCAAAAACAAAATCCTTCAAAACAAAATTCACCAGGTCTGGTTAGACCTTTTTGCTCTTGTATCATAGGAGGTTGGGCGAGTTTTAGAAAATATTCAGGACCACAGACTTCAGCTTCTTTGCATTATTTTACAGGTATCTTGGACTTTACTAAGAAAGGGAAAAGATACATTTTTGTTATTATCAAAAGATATGATTACATTTAAGAGCAGAATAAGACAGTTTTTTTCTATGCTAAGTCGTTTCCCTGTCAGGAGCAAAAGACAAGGTTCAAATGTGAAGCTTCAATTAAGTTGATTTTTTTGCTAAAAGCCTATGCATAGGAATCTCAACTCGTAATCAGTACCTGGTTAAAGTCAGATAAGGGTCAATAGCACTCAAGTGAAATTAGGTTTATTTCATTTGTAAGTACATAGGGATTCTAGGCAGATTCCTCTTTTCATTCCATACCCAGAATCTGCCATACCTTTTCCTATATTTCCTCTCATCATCAGGATTAGCTCACTTCAGATATTCAATAAAGCAAATATTACTAGATCGAAACGCCATCAGTAAAGCTTTTTGAAGAATCATTGGACCATCACTAAAACATAAAAATAGATATGGGAATTCAAACACTTCTTGGATTCTACCCCAGATTGAGTTTAATAACCAAGAATTAAAGATGAAGAAAGCACATGCAAAATTTGCGATACAGATAAATAATAATGTAATATCAAAAAATGAAACATAGCCACTCACTAGACCTGTCCTTTCGTTCAATTCACAAAAAAGTCAGAATATGTTTTATGCCAAAAGAATAAAGTTTGTAAGTTTAGCATGAAATCTAAAATGCCAATGTCCAAGCCTGAATTGTTTGAAAGAAGATCCCAGGAACCTGCAGTCTTTTTTTTTAATAGAAAGAGAACCTAACTAGGACCCATTGCTGAAGACAGTAGAGGTAAATGCCCTTTATGTATCTGAGCTATTAATGTCAGTAAGAACTGATTTCCAGAAAGAAATCAGAAAGACCTGAAATATACTCAATGCTTTGACATTCAATCGAGGTCTTCTAGTCCAAATCTCTATTTATTCAGAATACTTTAAAAACAAAATTTTAAACAAGGAATGATATACAAAAAACAGGATTGAAAACACAAAATGAAGACACGAATTAATGCATTCACTGATTAACACATTATAATTTTTTTTTAAGAAAGTCTTAAATTGGATGCAGTAAAATAACAGGACTTGCTGCTAAAATAGCCTAGCTCAGGTCTTCCTACCAATATCTTATTTTTTTGCAAGAAATCCCTTGCACAGGTTTTGTAATACAGCATTACACTAGAGTACTGACAGATATATGACTTGGGGAGGTATACTATGGCCTTGGATAGAGCTCTCTTGTCAGGCTTCTATGGTGGGTGTAATGGAGCATTTCCCTTAGCTTTTCTTAAAAGAAGCAAGTCAGCTTCAACTGTCAGAGGCTCACCAAATGACTGGAATGGAACATACCAAGTTAGTAATTTTATAACTCAATTATTTAGCATTGCCAGCATTACATTCATTTATCAATAACATAATTATTCCTAGTACCATCCCAAAAACAATAAGTGTCAGAAATGCTGATGTTATTGAAACAATAAAATCATTAGACACAATTCCATTTGTAATGGCCACGATTCATTTTCTATAACTTAGCTATATGGTACATTTCAGAAGGTTACTGAAGTTCACATAGCAATTTATGTGAATAATTAAACATTCCACCAAAATAATAACTTTTAAGACTGCCAACACACACACACAGAGGAATTTACAATTAAGTGGAAGTTGAGAATCTGTTTGGATAGTTCCTTTCTCAGGTTTTGTTCTCCAAATAGCTGATTCACAGAAAAAGCCTATATTCAATAAACTAATATCCTGCTCTCTGTGTTGGCTGCAACTGTACAGAGATGTCTAGATGACAACTAAAGTACTAGCACAAGTAATACAACAATAAAAACACTGGCACTATGGCAAAATATACTGATAGTTTAGTGTGAACCTGCTTGTAATTTGAAGGAAAAAAACTTATTTATTCTGGCACAGAAAACAGAAACTAAGATGCCTGTGTAATCTAAACCATCACACATCATCCATATTAAGTCCCACTAGTTTGAATGGCTCTTACTCCTAATTAAATATACCAAACATAGAACTTGCCCATCTTTCTATGGCCAAACATTATCGATCAATCCAAGAGATGTGTTGGTATATAGATTCCAGCTTTCCATCTGCAGGAAACCTTGCAAGTAAAAAAACTTTTAATGAACAAGATCTGTGGAATTTCAATCATGTTAAACTAACTTGGGCTGCATAGTTCAGAAATGGTTACTCACATAAAAGATCTCTATGAAACACTTTAAAACTATATGTGTGATGGTTACTTGTTCAGTGGTTAGATTTATATTTAATTTTTCTTTCTGGAACTCAAGAAGGCATACAGAGCAACCTCTTTTTCTGTTTTTCTTCTAACGACAATCTTGTGAGGTAGATTGGTTTGACAATGGCCCAAAGTCACCAAACTGAACTTCCATGGCTGAGGGTAAACTAAAATCTGCATCTCCCTGTTCCTAGACCAACATCTTAATCACCACATCAAGCTGATTCTCGACTGTATTATTCTAAAACAATTCAAATCATACTATGGAGAGATAAAGCTTGAAATTGTTTTGGAGTTCCATTTTTGTGTACTTTCAAAAGCTTCATACAAAGTAGACATTTTCCAAAAAGGAACTTTATTCAGGTCTAGACAGAAGTGCCAAGGATTGAATCTGGGAATATTTTTTCTGAAAAAAAATATGTTCTAGAGCAGTTGCAATTTTCAAACTACATTGTACTTTTATGTACTATAATTATAAGATGTAGGTTCAAGTAATTGGGGTGTTCTGACTTTTCCAAAAGTATTTTGACCCTCTTATTTCAAACTCAAAACACTTCCTGAATGGTCAAAACAGCACTGGAATATTTCCAATAAGATCATGAGAGTTATTTTCAACTCAAAATTATGCTTTGTGCTCATATCAGACTTTCTTTCAAATTTAAAACATTCTTAAGATTAATAACAAAGAATCACCTTGCAAAATATTAATCCTTGTACATTTTGCACTACAAACTTTAGAATTTACAAAGAATTTTCAAAGGTCTATTTTATTATAAATAACAATGCTTTGAAATAAAGGCCTATCCATAATTAAATATATTGATTTGAATGAAGAAATCTAGTTAACAGCTCACAATAAAAACTTAAACAGGAATTATATATAATTTTGCAGCCACATCCTATCCATAGTAATTTTAAACAAAATTCAGTTCAATGAGGTTTATTTATTTATTTATACTACACTTTTATTATTTTAAAAAAATAACTCATGGCAGCAAACATGCCTAATACTTATTCTCAAATACTATATAGGATTGCAGTGCATTTAATATTGACTATAAATCCATTCATATTTAAGTATAGTTTTAATTACAATATAGTTGTTAAAGACTAGTTGTTTGCTAACAAAATATGGATATACTGAAAATTAACATGAATCTATATAATTTAATACTTAACTGAATAATTATTAACATTAATTTAATATTCATATGTTATATTAAATGTTAACTATGCAGTTAAATGAAAATAATTCCATGTATGTGAATGTATATAACCTATCTGAACACAATTAGAACTTGTTGTAGTATTATCTGCAGTTGCTCTTATGATCTATACTGAGATTTGTATAATTCTTCAAGAAAAATGGAATGCATATTTTTTTAAAAAAAATGATATTCCAGAACGTTTACCTAAAAGCATACAATTTAAGTGTACAATTTAAATTACTATATTCAAACTATAAAGTGTTACACTTTTTTATAGAGCAAGTTACTTTGTTACTACATTCTAAAAGCTGAACTAAAGCTCAACATTTTTACAACATGTAACTGAATAAGTACGATTTTTCACCAAGCACCTGACTTGTTCAAAAATATTTGTTTACACTGACAACTAAATTAGAAAAGACACTTTTATCAATGTATACATGTTATCAGAGAACATTGCTCTAGAAAGAATTGAGGTGTTTTTTTAAAAAATACAAATGATAAGCAAGGGAGCAGCATATATGAAGCTGCAGGTTACTTGGTTAGATTCCCTAATCAAGGCCTACTGAGATACATGGGCCATCTGTGCACATATCACAGTTCAAATATACCTTGCAGGATTTAATAAATCAACAACACAATATTATCTTATTTTAATAAAATCATTAAAAATATCCCAGCAACTTCACAACAGAACCAACCAAAACATAGGAGTATGATTTGGAATTGGATGTATTTAAAGTTTTCTACTTATCCAACTTCAAATTAAGTCTAAACTTTGCAATGGAATCAATTTAATATAAAACACTATCAAATATAGTCCTTCAAATTAATGAGATTTATATATACACTATACAAATAGAGTTTAGGATTGAGGTAGGATTCTTAACCCTTGTATAGGTAGCTAGGTAGCAGTTCCTTTAGATAAGTATCTTTGAGTTTTAACTACTCAAATCAAACAAATGAATCTTTAACAGAACACTTGATGTAATGTTGCACATAATATTGAGAATAAATTCTAGTTAAGTCCTTAGACACTGATACATTAATTCACAAAATAAACAGTGATAAATATATGTAATGTTATTTTGCTTATATGTAACCATAAAAAGGACCTGGGTTTTAGAAGTGTCATAACTTAATAAATGTAACTGTGGCAGAAAGAGGTTCAAGAATTAATGTACTTCTGATTTCATATTGTTGCAAAATACATAGCAAAATATTTCAATACCACTTCAAAGCAGAATTATCCAGGTAACAGATTTAATCCATTTGCTATTACATAGCCAGAATCCAACTTCTCAAGACCACCAACAGTAAATGCTCATAAATCTTTCTATAAAAAACGATGGAATAGCTGTCGGAAGGACTTTTCTATCTCCCTGCACCCAAACATCACCCACAAAGCATAAAAAGCCACCAATCTATGGCAGTTTGGGTTTCATTGGAAGCCATAAATATGCAAGGACAAAAAAAAATACCAGTCATGAAAGGCTTCACTGCACACAACTAAGAGCATAATAATAATAATAATGAACAGACACCTATCTACCTCCTATATTCATCCAAATGAAACAACTGCCTCCCAAACACCTTTCAATCTGTGCATGCTAAAAGAAATAAAACAGAAATCAAGGGACTACTTTTTTTTCCAGCAACACACTGTGCTCAAAAGTAGAAACAGAAAAGAAAACGAGAGAAGGAAGGAGGGAGGGAGAGAGAGAGAATATCAAGAAAACAAACACCCTCCCACTATCCAGATCGCTTCGCCTCGGGAGTGAAATTGTGGGGTCGGAGAAGGCACTAGCTTGCCTTACCTCCCTTTTACATATAGAGAGACCAGCTTACCTTGGCTGCACCCCACTTTTTATTTCCTTTCCTGGAGCAGTGGAGAAAGAGACACACACACAAAGGGTAATAAAGGGGGAGGAGGGGAGAGCAGGGGGATGAGGGGGGGAGCTGGTGAATTGGTGGCTGCTGCTCCTCTGTGTGTGTGAGTGTGTGAGTGTGTGAGTGAGTGTGTGTTGAGGTGTCTTCAGCCAGGGCCAAACAGCAGCAGCAGCAGCAACAGTAGTAGAGGAGACAGAGCTGTGTTGCTAAGAGGCTTTTAGGTCTCTTTTCTCCTCTCGTCTGACGGCCAAAGCGGGGGAAGAAACTCTCCCTCTTCACTAGGGTCTCTCTGGGATCCTCTAGCTAGGCTGGGGGTGGGGGAGAAACTCAATCTTCTCGGAGCTAAGCTCCCCCCCCCCGCAAACCAATTCAAGGTGGAATTAGTGCTCTGTCCCTTTAACAATATAAATAAAAGGTCCCCCCAGTCTCCCCCCCTTCCCTCTCTTCTTCATCATCAGCTGCTGCTGCTGCTGCTGAGGCTCTGGCTCTCTCTGGCTGGGAGAAAGATGGGAGGCTGTCAGTGCGCATGCGCCCCGTGGGAGCTCGCTTGGGTTAAAGGAGGGGGAGGGAAAAGTTTCCTCCCACAAGGCCCCGCGCCTTAAAAAGCGAACCCGGAAAAAGATTCCGCAAAAGATGGAAGAAAAAGGGGGGGCGGAAGTGGTAGGTGGAGAAAAACAAAATCGGCCCGTCTAGCGGAAGTGGGGGTGGGGGTGGGGTAGAGGCGAGAAGGAAGAGAGCCTTGAAAAGGCCCGCGACGGACAGACAGGCAAGCTTGTTATACAAGTCAGGCTGTAGAATGGCCGTGACGCGCCTGCGCATTCGCGGGCGAAATCATTTCGCACGGGAAGCGCGTGCGTGGTGTTTGCTGGGAGGTTTGAGCGGTTCGCTGAGGTAAAGACGATGAAAGAGTCGCGCCGCGGAGAGTTGCTGTGGTTGGGTCCAGAAGAGGGGGAACCCGGAGGGGGGGGCCTAGGGTGGAGGGGAGCTGAACGGAGCGAACGGGGCCCCGTGAGTCCGGAATCCCGAGTCGCCTGGTCCTCGTTTTATGAACGGGATTTCCGAGAATGGCAAAGTTGGGATCTTGGTAGTTCCAGGAGGCTTTTGAGGCGCCTGAGGAAAAGGAGCAGACCGGGTCCCCCCCCCTCCCTTGGGGTTGCTTCTGAGGAAACGGCGCTGTAAATTGAATCCGAAGTCGCTTCCTCGGACTAGGATCATCCCGAATGTAGGTTTTCAAACATGGCCCCGATTTGAGATGATTGGAAACCTCACGTCCTGAGGTTTATTTTTTTCCGAGGTCCGCCGAAGGACAGCCGGCGATTTGCTATCGTTTCCTGCTCCTGAGGTTTTAATCTCCCTTTCGTAGACCTTTTGATAAGCGACTGACTTGATGCTGCTGCCTCTTAGATAGTTTTTGGTGGAAGGAACCCGACGGTTTTAGGATGCCAAGTCCACTTGCGAACCGATTTCATTGACTTTGATATTCACCAGGCTAGGGCTGGTTGTTGAACTCTTCAAAACGGGGAGCTGCTAACTACCAACCACGGGGTCTCTGCTGTTATTTTTAGCATAGAAAGAGATACAGGTTGTGACTGTTCTTTGGGAGGTGAAAAAGTCATCTTCAATGAAATGGGCTCAATACATGTTTAATAAATAGATAACTATTAAACACATTTATCAAGCCTCCCATTTCATTGAAAATGACTCTTTGGATCACTTGTAGTGTCAGGAATTCCCCAATCCTATTTTTGTATCATGCCAGGGGAGCATATTCATATATCAAATTGTGAAATGAAACCTCTGCAATTCTGGTGTGGGGGTTTTGTTATGCCTTTTGTTCACAAAGTTTATGGGGAAAAAATGGAGCAGAAATGTTTCCTAAAAATGTAAATTCTAAAAAGCTATTTCTTTCATACTGTTTCACTGATTGTTAAACTTACTGAGACTACTATAAGTTAACTCAAAGAGGTATGTGGAAGTTCCTTTTAACAATTTGATATATGAATGTGCTCCGTTCTTACGATGCAGAAATAGGATTGGGGAATTGCTAACACTACAAGTGAACCAGAATTCTGTCTATGTTACTTTTGAAATGAACTCTATACTGCAAGACACCAATTATTTTTAGCAGGTCTGTAAAGATAATGCAACCACGGTAGTAAAAATTTGTACAGATATTTTGAAGAATTGCTAGTATAGAATAAAGACTTCCATGGTAATGAAAACATATTGATGTTAAGAATTGTGACTACTTAAGCATTTTCTAGTAGTTACATGCATTTGATAGTAAACATCCAGTTGCTCAGGCATCTCTGAATAGGCTTTTATGTCGTCCTGTGGGTAACTGTCATGTCACTTACCTACCACCAAGATTCAGATGCTAGCTTTCCATTGCACCTTGAAGACCTGATTCGGCCTTCAGGCACTGAAACAATATGCTAGTTGAGTCCAATATATGAGGTTGGTTAGTCCCGGACCCATGTTTATTTGGTGGCTTGGTCACACTGTATTCTCTACATGTGCGTTTATTTCAGTTTTTTTTTTCTTAACAGCTATTTAAGTCATTGTTTTGACTTTTGACCACATTGTAAAAAGTGACATATGGCCAGTCCTTGCATTTTCAACCATTATGGTGTCTCTGAGGTCGTGTGATTGGACGTTGGGCACTTAGCAACAGCATGTTTGTGATGGTTGCAGTGTTGTGGGATCACATGATCTTTATTTGCAACTTTCCAGCTGGCTCCCAACATGCAAAGTCAATGGCAAAAGTTGCATTCACTTAACCACTTTGTGGTGACAAACATTGTTGTAAAATAGGTGTTATCACATGGTGACTAACTTATCTCATTGCTTAGTGATAGACATTCTGGTCTAATTGTAGTTACTGTTCTCTAAGCTTGGTTATTTTCTTGCATACGTTTCATTATCCAAATGAGGTAACATCAAAAGTGCTAGTCAATTGTAGTCATAAGTCAAGGACTACCTGTGTTTTGTTTTCCATGCTTTTATTTATCCCAGAGTCACTCTGTTGTACAGCTTACAGAAGGCAATCATGTATATAACAGCCAAGAACCTCACAGCCTTCAGGATTAGATTATGAGATTCATTTATGCAGAATACAGTAGGTTAAAAAAAGATGCATATATGTATCTTGAATAATTATATTAGGCAAATATATATATAGAATTGTGGTTGTCTTATAATGACATATGCTTTTTGTCATATTTTTGTTAATGCATTTTTGTGGTTTTTCTTTTTGACTGACACTATCATTTTTATGTCTTGTTCTTTTTTTTGTTATTAAACAAAAAATAAAGCCTTCAGGATTAGGTTTTTAAAAGGCATGGTTTTAGAAATAACGACAAGTCAGTTTTTGAAGAGAAATCAGATTATTGAAGGGAGATTTGGATCTGAACATTTTTACAACTGAATTTTTAAACTGAATAACGTGTAAACATTTAATGACTCAATTGCTGTTTGCTCACTGAATGCTAAATAGCATTATATGTGACTAAAAATATAATTTTGTAAATTTTAAATCTATTTTTGCTATTCTAGGTTAAACAAAAAGGGAATAATTATTACTGATGAAATTAAGTTATATAATATATTTTATCCTTTTAGAATGTGAATTAAAATGAGCAAACGGAAGTTGAAGGAAGATAGCTTTACAAGTGGGGAATGCATTTCAAAGGTTGGTAATATTTTTACTAACAATTATAACGTTCTTACAATTTCATTTTGAAACATAAGGGAAAATACAGTTTAGTGATTTCTCCTAATAGACAAGTAACTAATTATGTATAAATGGGATTTCCCTAGCAAAGGGGACATTTTGCACAAGGGTTTTTGTTAGGAATACGAAGCTGTGTGCAATGAAGGTCTTCTTCCCATGCCTAATATTGGATTTGAAGTCAAGAAAACATCCAGCAATTAAACCCAAATAAGTGGAGTTGCTATCTGTTAGTTCCAGTGGTATATCCTGAAGTAGACCATGATTGGGGGTCCTTCATGATTCATGACTACTACTGGAAAATCAAAAGACAATAATAATCAGAGTCTTGTGCCCAGCTCTGGTTGATAAGCCATTTGCAACCCTACCTGCTGGAATGATTTGTCCCCCCCTGGGCTTTGTAATGGACATTGCTATGCAAGGAGTCTGCTTTGAAGATCACTTGGAAATTGCACTTGATCCAGAATGAGGCAGCCTACATGTTAGACACTCAGTACTCTGATCAAATTACATTAATTCTCTGTGCTTTACACTGGCTGCCAATAATTTTCCAGATGCAATTGAAAATGATGATTTTTTTTCCTCCTATGTCTTTTCATTAGTTGAAAAACAATCTCCTTCAATTGTTTTGACATATCAAAAACTTCTCACTTGGGAGAAACTTCATTGGATCCAGCAATCCATGTGAGGGGGACTTGAGGCCTGGAGATGCTTGTCATGACTGCATTTGCTTAATTAAGATGTGTAATCTTCTGGCTCATCTTTTTGGGACAACCCAGAAAAACAATAGTCCTTTTGTCCAAATGTTAACAATATACAGTTAAGAAAGCCTCTTTAAAGTCAGGAGAAGACAGATCTAATGTCTTCTAATGAGCTGTCATACCTGAATCAGTTGAGATGCTTCTCCATGGTAGCCCTGGCCCTATGGGATGGTTTGGCCCTGGGTTTAATGAATTCTTTAATGTTTAATGTCTATTTACTGTTTGGAGCATTCTGTAGGATATGGAATGATTTCTGGTTTAGATTTTGCGTTAGTTTCTTCCATAAATAGAGTTGATTAATTACATAATTACAAATACTCATGTCACCCAAATCTCAGGTCATGTCTTTCTAACTCCAAGAGCTACCTGTTTCACAGGAACACCTACTCTTTCATCTAAATCAAATAGCAAGCTACAAAATAAAATCTTAAATCGGGTAGATCTAATCCTCCTCTTTCCTTTGCATCATTTAACTCATTTTTCCCCTGCCACATAAATTTAGATATATCCTATTTAAACAATTCATCAGTTGTCATCAAAACACGTATTGTCTGAAAGAAACAGAAAGTCATTCATCTTAATCACAGATTTTCTTCCCAGCAATGACAATTCATTCCATGTGTTAACATAATTATTTTGAAATAACATATAATTCATACCGGTATTTGCTGGAGTGACAATATTTTTCTTCTCAATTTAAAAGCCCATTTTATTCATCAGTTCTGTTTGACCTTCTGTTTTCATGTCTTTGTTAACATTTTTAACTTCTCTTTGTTGTTAAAATCCTGCTAATGCACCAAATTATTTTAGTATTCACATTAATGTTTCAATTCACTCTAAAGGATCTTACAAAATCAACACCAAACCATCTACAAAGTCCTTAATTTGGAAGTCTTTTTAAACTTTATCTTTACTCCATCTCATCTCGTCTTATACCTTTATTCAGTATTTCAAAACCCAAATAAATAAGAGAGGATGGTGAGCATCCCTGTCTTGTTCTTTTTTGTATCTTACAAAGCTTTGTTAAATCACTGTTAACAATTATTTGAGCTTTTTGTGAAATGTAAATCAATGTTACTCATTTTATAATTTTTCCCAAAGTTCATATCTTCTAAAACATTAAACAAGAAAGCCCCTAATCTACCCCTCTAAGAATGCATCTAAGAAAATCAACATGGCTTGTTTTTTTATTATGTAGTGCCAAATATTCTAAAGTGTTGAACACATTTCTAAGATCCTTTAATACTCTTTAAGTAAAAACCTACGTTAATCCTCATGAATACATTTTTGAAAATTTATATTTAGTTTTTTTAATGAAAGCACTATGAAGCTTTAGAAAATAATGGCAAGGCCAATTATATTTCCACTTTTCTCAAATTGTCTAATATTCAGAATGATCAGTAGTTTTTTTTATCTTATACAGACCTGGAGATGTATACATATATTTCTTTACAAATATTGCTTTATAGATACTAATAAAGTATATTATTTTCTAAACATGCTTTTTAATAAGGTCTGAAGATCTTTGCGAGCCTCATAAAATAAGGAGAAAATTGTCTTGGTTTTATATATTTTAATAACATGTCTAAATATTTATAGGTACAAAAAACATTACGTGAAAGATTCTGTCACCTGAATCCAAATGGAAAGTTATTTGGACTTGAGCATCAATATAAGTAAGCAAAAGTATATTTTCCTTTGTTTTTGAGAGTTTCATAATGAATCTCATGGGGTTTGAACCTCGTAGCCTTTAGAGATCTGTCCTTCCCCAAATTAGGTTGGATTTAGAGTTTCACAGAACAGAGAGCTGGAAATGTGATACCACTGTGTAGAGGAGAGGGATGTGATTTGCCTATTTTCTCTCTTCCTATAACTCTATCGCTGTTTACAAAGGAGGATATGTTGCTGGGGGTGAAGGAGAATAAAATAAGCAAAAATGTTCTTCTGCTCACTAAATCTGCTCACTAAAATATCAGTTACTAGAATGGAAAGACTCTTGTGGATTTAATTCATTTTTGCAACCAGAAGTATCTCCCCCCATTTCTAATAAGGTGTTCTGAACCTAATTATGTTTTCTTGTACAATTTCATAGATTTACTAAAAAAAGATAAAACATAAAAAGGAGCATTCAAGACACCAGATGAATATGTTGCTTTTCTTGAATTATCACAACAGTTACCATTGTGTTGTCTGATTCTAATAGAACACTTCCCTTTTTAGAACGGGAAGGAAACCATTCCTGAAGGTTCAGGATCTAAATCTGAACCATCAATCAAACTAAATCTGTCAGTCTAGGTAAGACATAGTCAAAATCAGGGAAAATCAAACATTCAGCAGCTAACGAGGAGCAAGAAGATTTCTCTCCTTGGTGGAATTTTTATAAAAGATGAGGGCCAGCTCCATTTCCTTTTGCCTTCTTGTATTTTGGTGGTGTTGATGGGTGCAATATGATTGGGATGGACTGTTTGAAGATCCCCATATGGAAAACAGAGGATCTCACTTTATTACATCCCATCCCAAGTGCTCCGATTATACCTTATAAATTAATACCCAATTTGTTTGATTAGTATTCAGCCTTTCTATTAGAGAGATACTTAAGAACTTGGTTTGCTGGTTTGAGTATTAGTAGTAATAAGATGAAGTGATATCAAGGGCTCTCTAAAGATAAGTTCTCAAAGTGATTTGATGTTCCTGATCTAGAAGGTCAGTAAGTCCCTTGGCTCCTGGTCTCCCAATCACCCACTGATTCCTAAAAAACCTAGTGGCAGTGTTAGGTCTTTAACAATCTAGTCAAGACCACAGCATTCATGACCAACTTCAGTCTAGTCTTACTGTCAGCACAGTTGTACCTGCAAATATTGCCATATACGGACATCTGTTGCTCAATAGCTGGAACCTACTTGCTACATCCAAATAATTTTGCTGTTAGCCAAATAGTTGTCCTGTCTTGGAGGACAGCCCCTTGGCGTTTTTTTCTCTGAATGCTGCACTAAGTGTCTCTGAATGCTGCACTAAATGACACATGCCCAGGAGCAACATGATCCTTAGTTTTTGAAGTGATGCTAGCTTGATTATAGATGAAGCTTTCTTTAGCAGACCTGGAACAAATATTGCATTATTTATAAGCTTACTCAGTGAATAGCTACCATTTTGTTATGAACCTTTTGTCAGATGCAGCTAAGGATATTCTCTATCTACAGTTCGAAAAAAAAGCTCCGTTTTCTACTCTGGATAAGCGGTATATAAATGGTACATAAATAAATGGATAAATGATATATAGACATTCTCCTTCCCATTAAAGATGAGGGTTTTTTTTCATTATTTTCAATTATTCATACTCTTATCAAACATATAGTGAACATGAGTTATAATCTTGCTGTATTAGAAAACATGTTGATGAATTTAGTAGTTTTATTGGGAATCTTCATGTATTTGTTTGCTGAAATTTGGTTCTTTGGGTATTTGTATGTTTAAAATGGTTGAATGATTAATTTTTCCTTGAGATGAAATTGGTATCTGAAAAGTTTCCTAGATATGTCCTTGTCTGAAGCTGAAATGTGTGTTTTTTCCCATAGACAGTTACTTGAGCTGATAAAACATACAGCCGTTAATGGTGAAAGTAATTCTGTACTTATTATTGGACCTCGAGGGTCAGGAAAGACTCTGGTAATATTTTTAAATGTGCTTATATTTTGTATATTAGATAATTGTCATTCAGAGCATTTATACCTATTAAGCCTTAGCTTTCCCCTTTTAAATACATATTTAGTGATGTAATTACTGATGGAATACAGGTAATCCTTAACTTATGACCATAATTGAGCCCAGAATTTCTGTTGCTAACCAAAACAGTTGTTAAATGAGTTTTGCCCATTTTATGATCTTTCTTGCCACCGTTGTTAAGTGATTTGCTGCAGTTGTTAAGTTAGTAATACAGTTGTTAAAGAAACTGACTTCCCCATTGACTTTGCTTGTCAGAAGGTTGCAAAAGATGATCAAATGACCCTGGGGCATTGCATCTGTTATAAATACAGGCAAGTGGCCAATTTTTGATCATGTGACTATGTGGATGCTGCAACTATCATGTGAAAAATGATCAAAATCACTTTGTTCAGTATCGTAACTTTGAACAGCCACTAAATAAGGGGTTGTAAGCTAAGGACTACCTGCAGTGTTCAACTGCAGAATGGATTGCTTCTTTAGATTTTACCTCCCCCCTTCGCCCCAAGACTCCTCCAAAAGTACTGTATAATTCTCAGATTTGTGAGATATGAAGTGAAGAAGAGTCTGAGCAGAAGGCATTTTGTGAAATATTCAATAAAATTCTTTAAAACAAATAATATCAATTATTTTAGTTTATTGTTACATGTTCACATTTCATTTTTAAGTATATATGCAATTTCATACAAGATAGCTTACAAAACCTTTAAAGTAAGATAACAACAGATATGACTAAAACTGATTTTTCCTCATGGAGCAGATGAGTGGTGGTGAAAGAACCCTATAGAATTATCCATAATCCTGTAATGTAATCTATACTGTAACAAGTTTCTAAGTCCTGTAATAGATAAAGAAATAGCACACAAAACAGTGTATTGTATCATATCTTTCTAAACAGTGTTTCTTTCACTGTCAAAAAATGGCTGTCATAAGTGTAGCATTGATACGAGCATGACATCCTCTCTCCCAGTGGGATTACTATAACAAGTATTGTGATTTCCTCCGACTTCTTCATGTGTCCATTTTCTATTGAACAATCAATATTTCGCGTGCTACATGGTAGATATATTTTTAAATATGCTTTTGTTGAGAACTCAGAGTATGTTTCACTCCATATATGTAAAGGTATCAAAAATGGTATTTGGATTCCATGCAACTTTTTTCAAAGGGAAGGAAAAAGGATATTTTTCCAGATTCCCCTCACATATCTCTATCTGGCTTTCTGATTCTGTTTTCCAATCATCTGAAGCAGACTTCAAGTTGCAGAGCTTCACTGGGAAGGAATAAAAGAAAATATCCTCTTTACAATCCCCAAATTTCTATTCTCCGGAGCAATGTGTGTAATGATTGCATCCCCTTTTCTTGCAGTAGACACTTATGATCAAATTCAGACTGAAATTAAGGGAGCCTCCCATTAGTAAAAGAATCAGGGATCTAACCAAAGAGCAATGGTGATGATGATTTATGTTGCTAAATAGTGCCAAAAGCTTCTGTTTGACCATAAATAATTAATTATTTAACCTTTTTTCTAGTTAATTTGTCACGTCTTAAAAAAACTTTTGGAAATAAAGGAGGTAAAAGAGAACGTCTTGCAGGTACATTTAAATGGTAAGTAATATTTCTGAATTCAATTGCCTCAGAGTGTTGATTTATTACTTGGAACCCTGACACTTAGTTTTCTTGAAGAACTAACTGTGTCTAAATTTAGACAATGTATTAAGTAATAGGAACCAAAAACTGTTACTGCCATCTATGGTAGCAGGGATAGAATAATACATAACACTTTCTAACTGCCATTTCAGTGTAGGATAGCTTTATGAAAATTATGATTAGTTCACTGAACGAGTTGTTTTGGAGGCAACAATATCTAAATCAAGACATGGCAGCTTTCCAAATGTTGCTGAAATATAATTCCCAGTAGCTCTAACTAATATGGTCAATAATGAGAAATGCAAGAATGGATATTAGGGAATTGTTTTATGCTCAAGTGGAATTATTTAATGTGGTGCTTTCCTTTAAGTTGGATTGAAACACATCAAAGAAACACACAAACTCAATTTATGTCATACAGTTCTGAACTTTACTTTCCCTGTTGCATATATCTTGTTTTTTTTCTCTGAAGAAAATGTGTATCAGCTGATAAGTGAAATCAAGAGAAAATAATATATTTCCTTTTATTTGTAGGTTTATTACAGACCAATGATAGAATTGCTTTGAAAGAGATTACAAGACAGCTAAATTTGGAGAATGTGGTTGGAGATAAAGTTTTTGTAAGAAAAATAAGTTAACATTTAGAATTGCATTTAGCTTTATATGATAGTATGAATACAAGAATAATGTACTAGGTTAGTATTAGAATAATTATAATTTTGGGATTGCTTGTGTAATAAGTTAGCTATTGGTTCTCCTTTTGGGTAAGGGAAGAAAATAAATAGAAATAAGAGTCTTTCTTACCTGAAACAGCATGGAATTAAATAATGAATATTGAAGTAAAAATGTGTATTAAGCAATACTTGTAAGATATGAAGGATAGATTTTTCTAGATGTTTTAAATAAATTTATTTTTACCTTCTGAAAAAAAAATCTAACATTTAATATCATACAACAAACACCAAAATATGAAAATATTGAGAACTGAAAAAATAAGATTGCCAGGAATTCAGAAAATGTAATGGATTATATATGTTAAAGGGAAAGGTAGAAACTTGGGTACAAACCAAACTCCACCAATGTTAGCAGGACAAACTACTGTAAATAAACAAGGAGCAAACACTACTCCCACTAGCCTTAGTGATATTACCTGATTGGATAATGAAACATCTGCAAGCAAACAACCAAGCTCAGAGACCGCCAAGAACTTCACAATTCAACCCTGAAATTCTAATTGATTTTTTTTTATTAGACTAAACAACACAGTTTATTGGAGAGGGATTAAATTGAACTTGTATAATTTAGACCAGATTCCTGAATTTGTGATAATAAAATAGTAGAAAGGTCAGTTCTATCTGATTTTTTTATAATTCATTGCACTACAAAATTTGAGAATCTCAATCTTATTGAAATAATGCCTCTTTTTTAAATAGGTGTCAAATTCTGATTCTCTACAACTTCAATATTTTTCATTTTAAAGTACTAAAATTATGGGTTATTGTCAGAAATAGTTTATTGTTACCACCATCATCATTTACATTTATATGCCACTCAATTCTATGATTTACAAATTTAGATAATTTAGCTATTAAAGTCCTTGGCTTTTTCCCTGCTCCCTTCCTATGCCACTCCTGCTCAGAACAAAATATTTAAAAGTTGTATCTGTGAATAGAATGGCTGGCGTGCAAAACAGTTGGCACATCCCTATCGTCTCTCATATCTAAAAAAGAATTTCAGATATTCTTGAACCAGAAATGAGGGGAAGTCATTCTTTTTATAGCAAAACAAAACTAAATGATGCATGAGTCAATAGTGCATTCTTTGCTTCGGGATGATGATTGAAATGTAAGGGAGTTTAGGGATTCCAAAGAACATTAGTGTTAATAGTTTAGCTATTTTGTAGCACAAATGACAGCTATTGTCATACTATAAATTTCCAAAAAATATAATTTGCTGTTCAAAGTTTTAGGTGAAGCAGATTTATAGATAGCAGTTACAATATTGCAATTTTCCCTATTTCAGATTTTACTATACAAATCAATCTTTTTAACTTGCTTGTCTTTTAGGGTAGTTTTGCAGAAAATTTTGCATTTCTTCTGGAAGCATTAAAGAAAGGTAAGCATATCTCTTTGATAGTTAGTAGCATAGAATTTATGGTTTACTTTGTCACTGAAAATTAGAAAATTTATAGAGGTGAACAGAAATTAGATTGCACCTAGAAAACTACACAAATGTTCAACATTTTCTGTGGGCTAGAAACTGAAGACCTGAGTCCTCAAATAAGCAAAATGTACATTTCAAAAGTATAAATATGCTCTTTGGTTTACTGAGGGGTAAAGTTTTGCACAACAGTTTGCCAACAATGTTCCTGATATTCATAGAAATCTTGGCTTTTTAGGTGATGACCAGGTTTACACCTTGTCATATTGTCTGGGATTTCTAGGCGTTAGACTTCAATAAAATGGTTAGAGTGCTTGGTAATGTGCCTTCTGCCACTTATGGGCTGCATCTGTGTCCCTCTGTACTCTTAAAGAAAGCTGGGAGACTGAGATCAGCTGGATCTGGGAGGTAGTCAATACTTCTTTATGGAAGGGGTGTTTCCTGCTGCCTTGAATGAGGAAACACAGTCCTTGTTTAGTGATCATAGTTGGGACCAGCAACCAAGTCATTATGCAAAGTGGTCATTCACTAAGTGGAACTGTGACTTAGCTTGTGATCATTAGCTTTCTCTTGCTTTACAGAGCTACAATCATAAATGCGAAGATTGGTTGTAAAATTACTTTTTCATCACCTTTGAAATTGTGGGTGGTCACTAAATGAGACAGTCACTAAAGAAGGATTATCTGTAGTGTGTTCCTTCCCTGGTATGTTCTTTAGCGTACCCTTTCTAGAGGAAGTAGATTGTTTGGATCCTTTTTACTCAGAGTTTAGACCTGGTTATGCATTGATAAGTGATTACCTTGGAACTTGATCGGAAGAATATGCCCCCTTCTGGTCCTGTTAGTCCTCTCATTAGCTTTAACACCCATTACCATGTTATTCTTCTGAACCGCTTTCAGTAGTTTAGTTTCTTTCTCTGTGGTGCTTCCAGTTACTTCCAATCACCAGTAACAGTGATTAGTTATTTAGTAGAGGAGGAGAGGTCAGTCTAGCAGAGAAAATAGGAGGGAGAAGTATTAGGTATGTTTACTATTTTGAGTTATTTATAAGTAAGATAAGATAAAAATGTAATAAATGGGCCTTGGTTTGAAAATTATTTTCAACAATAGTTATTATATTTATTGTCATTATATTAATGAATGATGATTTTTTTTTTCTTGTAAGCGCTCAGAAGTTCATGATTATGGCGGTCTAAAAGTCCAGTAAAACAGAATATAAATAAATATATACTTATTTGCCGCCTTTTAAATAGAAACAAAAGCAGCATGATTTGCCCTATTACATATACAGTAAAATGGAACTTTACATTGGCTCAGCAATATTTCATGCATTTTATAATTTTAGATCAGTGATGAATTTATGAAACTATTGTTTCCTTTTTTATTTTTTATTTTGCAAAACAAGAAAAAACAATTAAATAATAATGGCGAAATACAATAGTGGTCATTATGTTGAAAAGTGTGGATTAGTTGAGTTCAGACATATCTACCCCTTGAATTATATGAGGAAACTTTATTCTTTTTTTTTTCTCAGTGCTTGTTCTGCATGGTTGCAGGGTGCCTTGTTTTTACATTGCACTTGCCTCACGCTTACAGTGGAGTTATCAGTACATGATGCCACAAAAGGTTTTGTTTATCAACCAGCTTGTCACAGAGCCCAGTGTTTTATTCAACAATAAAGGAAGAAAATGTTGATTAATTATATAGAGTGCATAAGTACTACTTAAAGTTATTTATATAGTAGTAATCGACATCTTAGTCACTTCATATAAAGGTTTCTTAACATCCAGATTATAAAGGAAGCTAAAATGCAGATTAATGTAATAACCTTAAGGTGGTTTCTTGAAAGTTCTAATATGTACTAATTTGTTTTTGTTTTAGGAGATCGGGACCACAGTTGCCCTGTTTTGTTCATTATAGATGAGTTTGATTTGTTTGTCCATCATAAGAACCAAACGTTACTCTATAACCTTTTTGATATATCACAATCTGCACAGACACCTATAGCTGTTATTGGTCTGACTTGTAGGCTGGTAAGACAAAACAGTTTTTTTTCCTGTAAGTCAGCGGGAGTCTGCAAGTTCAAATATTAACTACCAAAACTATTTCTGGTTTTGATTACAGGTAGTTTTTATACAAAGGTTGACTTACAACTGGTCACTTAACAACTGTTCAAAGTTATGGACTCCCCCCCCTCGAGCCCCCCTCCTCTAATTTTGAGTTATGTGACTGATTTTGAATGCTCAGTACCAGCCCGCATTTATGGCTGTTTACAGGGCCTTCATGGTCACATGACTGCAATTTATGATGGTTTTGCTGAAAAACTGATATTTATTTCTGGTTTTTGGCAAAAACCACCCCATGGCAGACAACAGGTTTGCTTAACAACTTCAGCGTTTGCTTAATGACTGCCACAAAAAAAGTCATAAAATTGGGTTAGTCATATGATGTCCCAGTTTATGACTAACACGACTTAACGATGATAATTGCCAGAGCTCAATTGCAGTCTAAGTCGAGAGTTACCTGTAAATATAAGTAAAGACGCTTTCAGGAGTTGTGAATTGGTTTCAGTTATGAAGTGTAGAAAGCTGTTTCACTCATAACAGTGCATGAATAATATAGCCAAAAGTACTTCACTTGCTACTGACTTAAGGTTTCTTCCTGATGAATTTTGAAAATTCTACCAAAGAAACGTCATACAGGTAGTTCTTACGTTCCTTTATTTGCTAAACCATGGAGCCCTTAGTGCTTTCTGAGCCTGGTTGTTTTCTTCTAGATGTTTCATTGCTCAACTAGGTGACATCTTCAATGCTAGAAGGCACATGGGTTTCTACTACTGATGATGTTTACCTAGTTGTATAATAAAATATCTGCAAGAAAAGAACCAAGCTCAGAGAACTCCAAAGATTTCACAGTTCAACCCTGAGCTACAAATATTATCTTCTGTGGCTACTTGCTAACCCACTCAGGTTTGGAAGAGTAACAGACACACAAAGTGAAAGCAATTATCAAAAACAGAACCATTCAAAATATGGATTGAAAAAAACCATTATTCTGAGGATGGAACTACATTCTTTCTATTCATGTTCTTGATGCTTCAAAACATCTCTGGGGCGTGAAATGTTAGACTAGATGGACAGGTGGCTTGATTTAAATAGCTCTTCTAGTTTGCAGTGTATGGATGTTTACCGTAATTTATTTTAAACTTTTGCATTTTAAACTATCATTGCAAGCTCTTAATATTTTAGGATATCTCTATCTCAATTGATCTATGAATTAGAAGTTTGACTTGTAAACATCTGAGTTTTATTCAGAGCTACACTTGAAATTTATGAGCCCTGCAGAATAATAGCATTAGATTTTTGTCATTAAATATCCAATATCCTTGGACTAAATGCTAATAGCAAACTGTATTTGTAATCTTTTATTAGGATATTCTAGAACTCATGGAGAAAAGAGTGAAGTCAAGATTTTCCCATCGACAAATATACTTAATGAATTCCTTTGATTTTAAAACATATTTGAATATTTGTAAAGATCAATTATCCCTTCCTCCAGAATTTCCAGAAAAGACCTTTATCCAAAAGTGGAATAAACACATACAGGTAATTTAAATAAAGGCATAACAAGCAACTGAATTGCCTGCTGAAGGTTCTCCAGAAAAACTCAGGGAACAGAAATGACATTGACAGTTTACATTCTTATTTCCAAGAATGTGTGTGTGTGTTTTATGAGTATATTGGTTTTATATATGATTGAAAAATTGGCAAGGCAAACATGGATCCAAAATCAGTTTGCCTGGGAAGCATTTGGGCCATTTTGTCCATTTTTGGAATCCTGTAGATTTCTGAGGACCAAAAGAAACAGCAAGGAAGAAAGATCAGTTTGCCCATTGTTGCTGTGGCCTGCAAGATCATTCTGTTTGCAGAGTTAGTATTAAAGGGTGGAGAACATCAATGTGCAGATCATGTGATTGACATTTTGCTTCTTTAGCTTTCTACACATATACACTTTATTTATTTCTCACCTTTATTACTTCATAAGTAATTCAAGGTGGCAAACACACACAATACTCCCTCCTCTTTTCCCTATAACAGCAAGTGAGTTGGGTTTGAGCTGAGAGAATCTAGGCTAGGCTAAAGTCATCCAGGTGGCTTTCATGCCTAACCAGAATATACAGAGGTGCTTTGCACTTCATTTCTTCTTTGGTAAATCAGCTATGCATCCACATGCAATGTGTAGTCATCAGTGATACAGCAGATCATGAGCCTGGAAAAAGACACAGCTGCTTTATTAATTTGATGGGAAATGTTTGTTCCTGTCAATTTAAAGTATCTCTTTCAAAAGATGTGCACAGTCCTGTAAGCTTAACTATAGCCACCATGAAGCATAATCATCTATAATCATGAATGTTTCACTACTGACTACTTCTGCTAAACCTCTTGAGATCTTCTGCGCTATGGTGGAATTGAATGAGTCATTCAGGCAATGAGTCATTGTAAGCTTATTCAGCTCTCTTTCAATCTGGTTCATAACGTTCTCTAAACAAGATACATTTTAAATGAGATGTTTTATCTATAGACCCAGATACTACTTAAAAGTTTTGAGTTTTGAAAAAGGACCACAAAATGCCAAGTATTAAGTAGTTAGTATATACCCTAAGAAGCAACTTTTAAAACACAGCTAATAGAATATATTAAATTCTAAGTAATTTATTTACCAATTGTTAAATGGTTAAACAATTGCCTTAAAATTTAATTTCCTGCTAGTAACTCCCTCATGTATTCCTAAAACTATTAAAACATGATTTATATGATTTCATTGTTACATGCCTTTGTTATACAATGAAATCTCAGTTTTGCAGACATTAATACAACAGACTTGTGTCAGGAAGCATATCTTTGTTTTAAATTATATAAATTATAGCAATCCCATACCTTCATATTGTTCATGAGTTTCACTTTTTTTTATAAACTAGTGTGCCTTTCTCCCCAGTACAGGATAGAACCTACTGTGTGCTTAATGGCCATTTATTTTGTTTAAATAAGTATGGATTTATAGGAGAATTGAGCAGTGTTGATATCTTTCCTCCTGCTTTGATTCAGCAACGCCTTCCCCCAAAATCAGCAACATATTTTACAAGTGCAAATAAGGAGTAGAACTGATAACTTTTAATTGGAGAAGTCTATCATCAAAGTAGCTTATTATTTATAAATGTTCATAATTAAGCCTTTAATTCAAGTTCTTGGACTGAAACAATTACTACAGAGAAAGCTACAACTTTACTATGCACGTTTTTGAGGAATATTCCATGGGCCATAGGAGTTTTCAAAATCTTCCCATTTTGCTGGAAAAAAGGAACCATTTTGTAAGCATCATTGGTGAACTTTCAGAAGTAGCTATAGCAAGTGTTTTTCTCAAAGCAGAATATACTGTATAAAGTAGGCATGCTGAAATGGATTCACAACCTTACTCTGTTTTTGAAACATAAGTTTATTTGTGAAGTTTATGGAATGCGGACCGAGCAATGGACTGACTTGGTGGGGTGGGGTCAATTTTGGATTACGCTATTCCAGAGGTGAGAGTGGCTCCCACCTTTCATCAAACCCCCTGGAGCAAGGTAGTGTCCAGAAAATCAGTTTCATAAACAATTTCATTCGGGAGTTTAACGCAAGAATTAGGAACAGTGTTCATAATCTTGGAAACTAATCTGGGACATTTTAACTTTTTTGTTAGTGAGGTCATTAAGGGAGTCTCATTTAAAAAGTTAAAGCAGCACTATTGCTATAGAACAAGTTCTGCCTTAAATTTCTCCCTTTCTATTCTTTGAGGAATAGAAATGCCTCAGAGTTTGTTTTATGATGGTTGCATCTCTTGGAACCTGATATCCCCTATGTGGAGAATAATTTGCTCATTCAGTTGCCTTAATCTGAAATGTAGCTGCGTTTTAATAATTTATAATTGATAGATTTAAAAGGAGTTTGAAATTGGTTTAAATTTTCTAAAATTGATTACAGAAAGTCCTCATAAGTCCTCATCCAGCACCATTGTAAATTCAAATGGTTGTAGAATGAATGATCATTAAGCAAAGACTACTGTATGCCATTCTCTCTAAGAATGCATATTGGTGTTATTGATAAAGAAGTAATCTTAAATGATTTGATACATAATCTTATATGTTTTGATGTAAATTATGCAATTCTTAGTCTTTACTTTTTATAAAGATGTTACAGTAGAGTGATCAGTTATTTTAAAATTAATTTTAGTCTCTTCTAGAAGACATAAAAGTTCAAGATGTTCTACAAAAACAATTTTATTATAATAAAGACCTGCGGTGTCTGTTCATGTTACTGGTAAGATGTTAGTATTTTAATTTCTTATTTCTAATCAAGAAATAAACTAGCAATTCTGATAAATGGAAAAAAGTATTATTGCTAAGGAAAAAACGTATTTTTATAGTAAAGTTTATAATCAATACATGATAAATGGTTTAGATATTTTTCCTTAAAATTTTCATAATCTTTAGCAGGTAAAACAAAAACCTAGAAGTAATTTTCAGGGAAGGAAAAATAATTTAAATTAATGCAATGTAATGTTAAGAATAATAGAATATATTCCAGTTAACTCTGCGTGAGACTGAGCATAAAATTTTTGTGATGAATCCATTGCAAGCATAAAATTGTGGATTTTTAAAATGTCATTATTCCTGTTTTTAGATAGGACCTGCAATTTGGATGCAGAATTGAAAACTGATTTAACATGCTCTGAACAAAGAGACATCACTCAGAAGATTTTATTGGAACATTCTGAGTGGGGCTTCTTTAAAACAAAACAGAAATCAGCTGAAAAAGTAGTTTAATAGAGAAAACCATGGGAATTTGCTCATTTATTAGCCTGTCCCATGGTAGTCCCATGTTGGTTGCTATTTACCACCCTGCCTCTAAAAAGATGGTGTGATGGAACCATGCTACCACCCTCAATTCCAACCAAAAAGGACAAGTCCAAATAAGCCTGAGCAAAACATCTATATCTGCGCCACAAGATTTTCACATGATTCAGCTTTATGCCAAGCAGATAGTTACTATTGATCTCTGATCAGGTCATCTAAGTTAGCCAATTTGAATTTTCCATCTTGGAAAGTGCTTTACTTCTTGATTTGTCCTATCTTGGGCAAGTCCAATATACAGTGTATTTATTCTGAGGACAAAGAATTAATGCATCTGTTCCCTTCAGTAATAATCTATCATTACTTTTTGTGAGAAATTGTAGATTTTATTTTGGAACAAAAAATATTTTCTATTTGCAGATGCTTGCTTCAAATAATATAACTGTGTCCCACCCTTATATTCGCGTCTCTGACTTCCTGGAAGCCAGTAAACTCTGTAGGATGGACACAAAAGCAAATATTGTGCATGGTAAGATAATATTTGAAAAAAAAAAGAATGTATAATTTTTTAGTACAGGTAGTCCTCCACTTATAACAGTTCATTTAATGACTGTTCAAAGATATAACTGCACTGAAAAATGTGACTTATGATTGTTTTTCACAGTTACGTCCTTTGTAGCATTCTCATGTGATCGAAATTCAGATGCTTGGCAACTGGTTCATATTTATGACCATTGTCTTTTTGGTCTTTTTAGAGCATCTGTGTCCCAAGTCATGTGATCACCTTTTGTGACTTGATAAGCAAGTCAGTGGGGAAGCTAGATTCACTTAACTGGGTTACTAACTTATCAACTACAGTAATTCACTTAACAACTGTGGCAAGAAAGGTCGTGAGGGACAAAACTCACTTATGAGTCTTGGTGGCACAGTGGTTAGAGTGCAGTACTGCAGGCTACTTCTGCTGACTGCTGGCTGACTGCAATTTGGCAGTTCAGTCCCAAGGTTGACTTAGCTTTCCATCCTTCCGAGGTGGGTAAAATGAGGAGTCAGATTGTTGGGGGGCAATAGGCTGACTCTGTAAATTGCTCAGAGAGGGCTGTAAAGCACTATGAAACGGTATATACGTCTAAGTGCTATTGCTAAGTACTAATAATAAATGTCTCATTTAACAACAAAAACGTTGGACTCAGTTGTGGTCGTAAGTCAAGGACTTCTTGTATAACATTAAAGGAGGAAGTGATTGTTACATATGGTGGATAGAAACATCCACCATAGAAACATGTTTTCTCCATTGTTTTTGAAACTTGAGTAGACTTACTACTAAACTAGGGTTTTTCTCCATATAAGAACTGTTAAGATAGAGGGGGAGAGAGTGTGTGTTACTCCCTCTCCCCCCCCTCTGTAGACACAGAGACACACATGCATAGATAGCTACGTACATATATTTTTTATTAAAGAATTTTTAAGAGAATACAAACAATGCAAAATTTGAAAGAGAAAAAAAGTAACAAATAAAAAAATACAAAGAGAAGGGAAAGAAAAACATTATAAAGGTTATTATCCTTTCTATAATCAGACAAGTCAATTTTACTATCTTTACTAATTCTATAATCTTCACCTCCATTGGGTGTATTTCAGAGTCTTTCCGTTTTTGTGCATATACTGTAATAATTTCATAGCAGTTACCATATATAAACATAATATTCCACTTTCTAATTGCATGTCGATTATTCCAAGCAAGAAAAGTTGTGGTTTCAACTGAATATTAATCTTTAAAAATCTTTGTATTATTGTATTTGAACCTAGATAAGCCTTCATATTTTTTTCATTTCTAATATAGATTTGATGTACCTTTATAAATTCTAAATAATTTTTCTGCACTATTTTCTATTGTTCCATTAATATATTGTGTCCAAAATTTTTAGCCCTTTTTATTATATATGCTTTCACTTGTTATTCTTCCATTTCAAATTTTGACAAAAGTTTATACGGTTTGGTAATTACGTGCTCATCATTTGTACATAATTCAAATTGTTTTGTGCTGTTTAATTCAAACGTCCTGTTCTCTATCTTGAATCCATTAAACTATACATAAGAAAGCTAAAACCTTCATTAATCAATTTCTTGGATTTTTCATCTTCTAACAGCCCTCTCTATATATTAACCATCTCCCTTTGCCTGCTGTTTCTTTTCTATAAAACGCTTCTTGTGCATTTTTGGGTACAATCTGAGTTTATATTCACATTCACTATTAACTCTCAACTTTCTTTTGAGTAGAAACCATATTGATCTTCATCAATAAAGACAATTTTCATCTTCTCAGTAAAGTGAACTTGAATAACTAAAAACTATTAGGATAACCTTGAAGGTCCAAATGCACATGACAAATGGCATGTGTAAAAAAAAACTGATTGCAGGTCCAAAGTCTGCATATTCTATTTGAACATCAAAATTATACTTTGGATATTTTAAAAGAGACAGTGCTAATTTTTAATCATCTTTCTCTTCTAGGTCTGTCTGTGCTGGAATTGTGCCTCATAATAGCTATGAAGCATTTAAATGATACTTATGAAGGAGAACCATTTAATTTTCAGATGGTTTATCATGGTGAGGTGATAATAGGTGTTCTTTTAAAAAGACATACTGTTCCCCTTAAGCTGTAAAGTAATACATGTTTGTTAATGCAGAGTATCAGAAGTTTGTTCAGAGGAAAGCACATACTGTGTACAATTTTCAGAAGCCTGTTGTCATGAAGGTATGTATAGTTTCTCTTCTAGAAAAAGCTGATTTCTACTCGATTATCACAGAACATTACTGTTCCAGATTCTTTAACATTTAAACATGGTTTTTCTAAAATTGATGCTGGAGCACTCTGCTTATCTGAATTTGTGTATTTGACCATTATGTTTGGTGTTGTACTGCCCTCTGGTGGTCAGTTAATGCATTTGTGCAGCTTCCTTCTTTAAACTAATTTAGGGCTGATTTTGACACCCAATTAGGGTTTAGATGGATTGTGATTTTAATTTTCCTTGTACTTTTCTAATGAATTATCTTTTGAACTACAGAATATAGCTTAGACTGAATCGACACATCATTTACTTGTGTTTTATTTCATTTGTAGGCCTTTGAACGCTTGCAGCATCTTGAATTGATAAAACCTGTAGAAGGGCCATCTAATTCTGTACAAAAAGAATATTTACTAATGAAACTGCTCCTGGACAACAGCCAAGTTATGGAAGCTTTGCAGGTGTATCCAAACTGTCCAACGGATGTCAAACAATGGGCTACAACTTCAGTCCATTGATAATATATTTCATAAATTTGAGTTGCATTGAAGTTAACCAGTCTTCAAAACCAGTGATATCATTTGAAAAAAAAAAAAAACATCGTGGAATTATAGGCATTGGTCTTCAGCTGTTATGGGACTTGCTTAAATAATTGGAGGGACGGGGTCCTCTTCATTTTAAGTAAAGGAAAATTTTCCAAGAAGTATATTATTTGGACCTAGATTAGAAATTACCATATTAAAATGTTCTCATGTATCAAATTAAAATAATCTTCATTTTAGTTTGTTTTAATTTTTTCTGAACACTAGTATCTATTGCCCAGAATGTTTAAAAAGAAACTTCTTAGGCGAATAAAATTGTCACTAAAGTATCTGAAAACTCGTGTGTTCTGTTAAAGTTTGGTAGAGAAGTAAGATTTTTTTCCAGAGAGTTGAACTGACTCAACATCATTTTGTGAATGTATTAGCTAATCAAGACAGGAACTACTATCTTAATCTTAAAATACCATTACAATAAAAAAATGAATTTGATTTTTGCGCCTATTTGAATATTGTAGTAACAACTTAATATTCCCTGACAAAGTGGCATTGTAAGCAGACATTTCTATTCCCTGTAAAATGTGATAAGATTGCAGACTTGGGAGCTAGGACCATAAGAAGAAATCTTTTAATAATAGTGATATATTCCTATCTACTGTTCGTTGAATTAATGCAATATAAATTTGGATATTAAAGGCAACCTATTTGTAAATTACCAGGTTAAATGGTTATCTGCCTAATTGGAGACTGAAAAATATAATTTGGTTTTATGGATTATTCATATTGAAAGAGACATTCTGTTTTCAGATTTAAAAAGGCTGTTGGTGTGAAATTTTGGTAGAATGGGCAATTAGTTTAGTGTTGCAAGAAAACAGTACATTCAAAATATACTGAGACACTAATCTGGTTCATCTAATGAAGGAGTGTATTTGCATATATGAACTGTGTAGTTCCTATCATTGGCATTGATTTGTACTGCCATTTGAAGCAAAGGCTTCTCAAAACTCCTTATTTTAAAACAAAATAATACAATTAAAACTGAAACGCAAAATGTACAAACAAAAGTTATAAGTAACTAGTTAGGCAGGCTTTCTCTGTTATGGACCCTTTTGTCACATCTGGATTAGGTTTGTTATCTTTAAATTTTTACAGTCTCCTAGGGACCAGCTACAAAGAATTAGTAGAGCTGTTTCTCATTAGCTATTGAATGAAACTAGCATATTTTGGGACCAACAGATATATTGGGAAGATATTGGACACTCGCAACAGATACTCTGAAAAATAGAAAGGCCTTTCTAGTTACCAAATGGATGTGATGGACAGTTATAAATATACTATTTAACATTAGTCAAATGAAGTTTTTTTTTATTGCAACATGCTTTTTATCTGTCCCAAAGGTGCTTTTTCAAGAGGCACCTGGATTTTCTGTTTTTTCTTTGAAGATGTTTCACTTCTCATCTAAGAAGCTTCAACAAAGCTGAAGAAGCTTCTTGGATGAGAAGTGAAAGAAAACCTAGAAAAAGAAAGAAAACCTAGAAAGTCCAGCTGCCTCTTGAAAAAGCACCTTTGGGACAAACATGACCTGAATGATTGAGAATCTCCCTAGACATGCTTTTTACCTTTTTTTCTGAACACATAACCACACTTCCAAATTATTACATTGCCACTGCCTGGAACTTCAGCATTCAATACCATCATTCTAGACACTCTTTTAAGTAAATTAAATCAACTAGTGGTACCTGAACACACTTGTTAGTGGATCATGAGCTTCCTAACAGACAGGAAGCAGCAGGTGAAGCTAGGCAGAATCACATCCAATACCTGTACAATCAGCACAGGGGGCTCCCAAGGCTGTGTGCTATTTCCACTTCTCCTTATATACCAATGACTGCATCTCAAACGATCCATCTGTTAACATACTGAAGTTTGCTGATGACACAACAGTGATTGGTCTCATTCGAGATAATGATGAATCTGCATACAGACAGGAGATTATACAAGGTTGTTGAGAGTGTGGTGGCACAACAGTTTCCCCAGCACCTGGATGAAGCTGTCTATTTGGATCCACGCCAATCGGGCTTCAGGCCCGGGCACAGCACAGAGACGGCGCTGGTCGCATTGGTGGATGATCTCTGGAGGGCCCGTGACAGGGGTTATTCCTCTGTCCTGGTCCTCTTAGATCTTTCGGCGGCTTTTGATACTGTCGACCACAGTATCCTATTGCAGCGGCTGGGGGGGTTGGGGGTGGGAGGCACCGTTATGCGGTGGTTCTCCTCCTTCCTCTCTGACCGCTCGCAATTTGTGTTGGCAGGGGGGCAGAGGTCGGCCCCGAGGCCCCTGGTTTGCGGGGTGCCTCGGGTCGGTGCTCTCGCCCCTCCTGTTCAACATATATATGAAGCCGCTAGGTGAGATCATCCGTGGCTTTGGGGTAGAGTTCCATCAGTACGCTGATGACACCCAGCTGTACATCTCTACCCCGGGCCACCCCGATGAAGCCGTCGAAGTGATGACCCGATGCCTGGAGGCCGTGCGGTGTTGGATGGGGCGGAACAGGTTTCAGCTCAACCCATCTAAGACTGAGTGGCTGTGCTTCCCGGCACCCCGATACAGCCGGCTGGTTCCATCGCTGGCTGTGGGGGGGGAAATTCTTGCCCCCACAGAGAGGGCCCGCAATCTGGGTGTCCTCCTGGATGTACGGCTGTCATTGGAAGATCATGTGGCGGCCGTCGCCAGGGGGGCTTTTGGACAGGTCCGTAGGATCTACCAATTGCGGCCCTTTCTGGATCGGGATGCGCTGCGCACGGTCACTTCCGCCCTGGTGATCTCCCGCCTAGACTATGCCAATGCTCTCTACATGGGGCTGCCTTTGAAGAGCATCCGGAGGCTCCAGTTGGTGCAGAATGCAGCCGCGAGGGTGGTAATGGGGGCACCTAGGGGCTCCCATGTTATGCCACTTCTACGCGCGCTGCATTGGCTCCCGGTGGCCCTCCGGGTGCGCTTCAAGGTCTTGGTCACTATCTTTAAAGCGCTCCATGGCTCGGGACCAGGTTACTTGCGAGACCGCCTCCTGCCACCATCGGCTTCCCACCGACCGGTACGCTCCCATAGAGTGGGTCTCCTCGGGGTGCCGCCGGCTGGACGGCTGGCGACCCCGAGGGCGCGGGCCTTCTCATTGGGAGCACCCCCTCTCTGGAATGAATTACCCCCGGAGGTAAGGGCCGCCCCCGATCTCATGGCCTTCCGTCGGTTGCTCAAAACGCATTTATTTCGGCAGGCCGGACTGGCCTAGGGGTTTCTAAATTTTAATCGGGTTTTAATCTTTTTAATACTTGCTTATATTTTATTAGAGCCATATTATATTTCAGTTTTTAAATTTTAATATTTTATGTTGTCTCATATTTTGTACCTTGTATATGTGTTTTTATTGGCTGTTCACCGCCCCGAGTCCCTTCGGGGAGAGGGGGGCGGTATATAAATCAAATAAATAAATAAATAAATAAATAAACTTGTCTCTTGGTGTAACTGGAACAACCTGGAACTGAACACACTTAAAACCATAGAAATGGTGGTAGACTTTAGAAGAAACCCTCCCATACTACCACCTCTTACAATACTAGACAACACAGTATCAACAGTAGAGACCTTCAAATTTCTAGGTTCTACTATATCACATGACCTGAAATGGACAACTAACATCAAAAACATCAAAAAAGCACAACAAAGAATGTTCTTTCCGCGCCAACTCAGAAAGCTCAAACTGCCCAAGGAGCTGTTGATACAGTTCTACAGAGGAATTATTGAATCTATCATCTGTACCTCTATAATTGTCTGGTTTGGTTCTGCAACCCAACAGGACAGACACAAATTTCAGAGGATAATTAGGACTGCAGAAAAAACAATTACCACCCACCTGCCTTCAATCGAGGACCTGTATACTGCACGAGTCAAAAAGCGGGCTGTGAAAATATTTACAGACCCCTCACATCCCAGACATAAACTGTTTCAACTCCTTCCCTCAAAACGACACTATAGAGCACTGCATACCAGAACAACTAGACACAAGAACAGTTTTTTTCCTGAAAGCCATCTGCTAAACAAATAATTCCCTCAACTCTGTTCAACTATTTACAAAGTGTGCATTACTATTACTGTTAATCTTCTCATCACTCCTTATCACCCATCCCCTACCACTTGTGATTGTAGGACTGTAACTTTGTTGCTTGTATCCTTACAATTTATATTGACTGTTTCCTAGTATGATTTGATTGTTGACTGTACCATATGACTATCATTAAGTGTTGTACATTATGATTCTTGATTCTTAACAAATGTATCTTTTCTTTATGTATACTGAGAGTATTTACACCAAGACAGATTCCTTGTGTGTCCAATCACACTTAACCAATAAAGAATTCTATTCCTATTCCTATTCTATTCTATTCTATTCTAAAAACTTGGTGGGTCTTCTTTCAATGTTGCTTTAAGACCTTTTTTTGTTTTTAAAGAATTCTTAGATCAAGGAATATTGACAGTTATAAAGTGCTAAGGGAAATCAATCCAAGATATTTCATTGCTGCCACTCTGCTAGAATCTTGACAGAACTTCCAGAAGGACTGGGAGAAAAATTCAAAAAGTTATTTTCCAAATGTGTTCATACCAAAATTGTTATAGGATGCTTGTGTTTAAGCAGCTTTGCAGTTTCTACCAAATGTAATATTGCAAACAAAGCATACCATTATAAAAGAAAATTTGTGGATTGAGGATCTTTGTAACAGATCTCTGGTGAACTTCAAATATACTACGGTCAGCACCTGTAACAGGACGGTTATTCCCATTGTATATGTGTGTGTGGTCGTTTCTCCGTATGTGTGTGTGTGAGAGCGTGTATGTGTTTCTTCATATGTACCGGAGATACCATGTTGTACAATTTTTATCCCTTGCTTATTGCCCCTTTTTGAATATCACCTAGTAAATTCATATCACAAGCATGAATGGAAAGACTACTGTATATAATGGAGTTTTTTTTTTTGCTATTGTATTGCATCAAGCCCTTAACCAAATTAATTACTAATGAGTATCTCCTGGAAATATTTAAGGCCTAGTGAGATAAAGTAACAATATATCCATAATTCAAGGAAGTAAAAAAAAAACCATCAGAATTCAATTACACATGAATAGTTTACCTGATGCTTGTTACGCCTATGTTTGCCCATGTTTTTCATTACAATGTACCCAATTAGTTTGTTGCTTTAACCACAGGCTTACTCAGCAATAGTTGTGAAGCCAATAAAGATCCTGTGGTGGTGCAGTGGTTTGAATGCAGTATTGCAACCTAACTCTGCCCACAACCTGCAGTTCAATCCTGATGGGGCTCAAGGTTGACTCAGCCTTCCATAAGGACCCAGATTGTTGGGGGCAATATGCTGACATTTGTAAACCGCTTAAAGAGGGCTGCAAAGAACTCTGAAGTGGTATATAAGTGATATTGCTATCCTGAACAGGTTAACTATCAGGGAAAAAATTAAATTCATAGAATTGTACTTATAAACTCTTCAAGAATTGGGGAAACAAGTGTATAGGGCCTACACTTGCATTTTTGATATAAAGAATAGAATGTGTCTCATCACCCTCGTTATATGCTTAAGTTACTGCTCTGCATGTTATTTCTTTGAAACTTTTTCTATCACAGAAGTTTTCCAACAATCATAGGCTTTTTGTCAGAATAAGAGACTAAATTGAGTGACCATAGAAACTTAATATAGAGTGGGCACTGCCTCTTCGCCATCAGATTAATCAGTAAAAATTAAACCATTCACTACCATTTTTATTATGCTCACTCTAAGAGAAAACAGAATTAATGTAATATAGAATAGGGTTTATTTTGGAAAAGTGAGCATATGTCTGACCTCAGAATATACATGATTGCTCTATTACTTAACTGAAAAAGGCCCATAATGATATCTGACATCAAAATTGTTTCTTGAAATACAAATCCTTCCCAATCATACTTCAAATATTGGATATAATTGTAAGTGAAAATGAGGTGCTTCCTTAAAAAAATCTACTTTTTCTGTTACATAGAAAGGGAGTGAAAACAGTACTGTCTAGAGCAGGGTGTCAAACTCTATCCCACTGTAGGCTGTACCAGGATTTTGTTTGCCCCTGGGGGGCTGGGATGGGCATGGGCTTGTCATCACAGCTGACTGGGTAGGCATCGTCAGGGTGCCAGTCCCTCATCATCTCTTGCCTCACGGGACAAGTCTAGACCTATTGCAGGCTGGATTTGGCCCATGGGCCGCTTGTGACATCTGCTCTAGACCATGGTGGGCGGGGGTATGTGTGTGTTTCCAACCTTTTAGCTTAACCTGGGCTGTATTGAGTGAAGAGGAATTGTTCAACAGTCCTGGGTTTCCTTGAAGCCTCACATTTGGAAGATAAGTGATAATTTGGACCTCATTCCTAGAACAAGCAGTACTCAACTACAATAGAGCTTCCTATGTTGTATCTGAAAATATGAAATATGTAATCATAGGGTCATGATTTGCAGCACTGTCTTCAGTCATTAGAACACTTTGTCCCCCAATTACTTTTTTCATATAGACTGCGGTACACTGAGAATCACATGAATTGAGCTATATAGTTTGCAATCTTTTATTCAGACAAATCAGTTTAGTTTATCAGAACTATCAAGCTTTTTAAAGTTCAATTACACCAAACAACAAGAAGAGAGGATTTCTTTAGATACATTAGTTAATTCCTGATTTCCCATAGATGTAATTCCCTCAGTGGCACGTCCTGTGTGTTTTGCTCTGGATGATGTGATTGTAAAGATTCGCTGCTAATATTGGCCAAAGCCACTTCTAGTATAAAGATATATTGAGTTTTAATTATTCCTAGTAGCCCCACACCCTCTAAAGAAAACCCAAATTGAAATGCTGCTCTTAAGACTTTCTTTCTGTCAAAGGACATTTCATTTGTGATTGCTGAAATACAATTATAATTCATTGTTTCCAAATTGGCAAAACAAAATCTGAGAAAAGTAACCATTGTTTATGTGCAATATAAAAGATACTTCATTTTAAAAAAATGAATCAGAACAGGGTGCAAGTCATAGTAGTCACTTAATTTTTTATTCATTGTTCTGTGGGAATAGGGAAAGAGAAGCATACATTTATACAATATTTCACAATCACTTTTTATCCAGGATGGGGTTATTCTTAAATACTTGCCGAAAAATAGCAAGAGCAATTTGACAGTAGTACAACAACCTGTGCCCAGAACACTGACAAGTACCGAGTAAAGCTAAAATAATTGCTTACCAATATTTTGAGAGGTAACATCTTATATGGGCTTGAGTGTGCATTAAAAAAAAAAGTACTGCTGGTTGAATATATTGAGGTAAATGGTGTTCCAACAAGGATACTATTTTTATCCCTTGTTCGTAATCCTGTACATAGCTTGCTGAATTTTATACCAAATATTCCTAATAAAAATGCATTAAAAAGTTTAAAAAGAGAATTGGAAAAAAGGTCAACCAATCAGTCACCTCACTTTGTTAAACTACGATCAGCAATTTTATTCTGTAGAACAGTAGTATGAACACTATGTATTACTACTACATCTGATTACACCTTAGTTATGCAAGAGCTACTCCACATGGATTTTGCTATCAAAGAAAGTATAAAGTTGTCCAGACTCATTTTCAGAATACCACCATGAATGAGAACACTAGGTCAAAGAACGCCAACAATTACGAGGCACAATCTGTTCCAAAAATGCTAAGGTATATTTAGCGACTGTACAAAGAGTAGTCATGCATCATGTGATATAAAGTTCTTCGCATCTAACACAAACTGAAAAGGTATTGCAAAGTTTAGACTTTTGAAGTTGTTCACAAAACTGATCAGTTAAATCCTGTGGCAATTATATGGCAGCCAACTAAGTAGTCAGAGGCAAACCAAAGGATAATGAAAGCTCGAGTATCAGCCCGGGCTTTCCTTCACAAGTCAAAGATACAAGGTAAATCACCAGAGCTGGCCAGATCAATACAAGCTGTATGGTTCAAGTACAAAAAGCAACAACAGCCACAATATCTGCCAGAAAGCAGAGCACTTTTCCTAGCTCAGACATTAATGGGTTAAATTTCCTAGGATAGATCTTGGCTTAAGCATTTTGAAAGAACTGTCCACCCTTAAATCTTTCAAAGAAAGAAGTCGAGATTTCGTGCAAGACTATTTTGGTGGATTTTTATTTTTTGGGCAGTTTGGTGGATTTTAATAATTTGACAAATTCTACCACAAAAAAGTGTGTTCTGATGAGAGGCATCTTGAAAAGCAAAGACTAGTTGTGGGGGAGCAAAGAAGGGAAATTTTGGAAAATACTTTTTTAAAAAAACTCTTTTCACGTACATGATTCTACTTGATTGTCAGTTTTGATATTTCTCCTTATATGACCTGCAATTTCAATTGCATTTGCAAAAAAACATACATGAAAAGATCTTACTTGGCTTGAGTCATATTGATGGAAGTCTATTAAATTAAAAAAAACACCTGCTCTATGAAGCTGTGGTAGGAGATTTGCAACCAGGAATGATGTTTGTAGGCATGTGCTTTTAAAGATGAACACTGATAAAACTCTACATTTTCCTAGTGTGAATATTTTGAGTAAAGAACCATATGTGCCAATCATTCCTATCATTTTAGATGATGCTGTTGCAAATCAACCCCTACAAGTAGAATCAAGCAAATCACCTTCTTTTATTCAAAAAACATCTGAAGAACAAATGTTATATTGTTAACAAACGTAACGTTATGCCCAGCAATATCCATAATCAAATTATGGCATCAAATTTGATAACTATGAGATCAAAACATGTCTCTATAGGGCATGCCAGTTTGCAGAGGGGAAATCCTCTAATGCTTGTCTCTGTTTAGAACCTAATGCCCAAAATCTTGTTTATAATTATTTCTTTTTTTACATTTTTGGAGACCAAATTTGAAATTAAAAAACAAACAAACCTCACTGTGATTTCATAAATCTTTAGAAAAGAACATTCACAGTGAACATTTAACTATGACCATCTTTTCCTTTATAAATCTAATGCATTATTTAAATATAAAACTGCCTAGAATCTGATAATACTGGCTACTGTTGGTTCAGTACTTTTGTTTTGAGAATTCACTTTGGCTTGTATACATATAAACCATTCAGATACATGTAGTGTATTATTACTGCCTTTTAAAAGTACTTTGGCACCTGCCTACTTTCTTCCCCTTTTGCTAGTGTCTTCTTAATGGATAGGCTCCACATCACCAATCCCTATAACTCCTTCAATTCAGCAGATTAAAGTTGTAGGGTTTTTTTTTCTTGTGAGACTATGCTACATTATCATTTCCATTGAAATAACTGCATGTTTGATGGCAAGGTTTTTTTTCCTTAAAGAGTCTGTATTTTTAATTTTTTAATGACCAAAAGTTAAACTTATGTATCACCGCTCAATGTTCCTCTGACAAGCCGGCACCAATAATAATAATCATCATCATCAAGTGATGTGAAAGGACAAAAAGGCAACAGATATAAAATGTGTAGAGTTCAAGGTCATGAAACTTCCTGAGGTGATCCTGAAACAACAACACAGTGGAAATAGAATTATGTCCAAGGCTGGACCTACACACTGGGTGGTTGGAAACATCCCCCTGCCACCTTCCTTTCAACAGCAGCACCCCACCCCACAATAGCTAGAGGAGTTTCTGCTCTCCTTTTGCACGGGGCAGAGGCTGGATTGCTGGGGAGGGGAATGGAAGGAAGGGTAGCTTCCACCATCTTGTTGCATGTGTTTCTGTGTGGATCAACCCACTGTGTCCTGTTTAGTGAAATAGAAAATAACACTAGACAAAATATACATGAAACAGCAAAAAAGTTCTTTGAAAGAATTAATGTTAAGAGCTTTCCAGTGCCAGAGCTCAATAAAATTATAATTAAAAAAATCATGCTTAAATTTTCAAATTCCCATCAGACACAGCAAACCTAAATATTTAGTAAAATAAATGTATACACTATTTCAGGAACTGGAGATAAAGCTTTTAACTAATTGGGGAAGTCGTCATTGAAAAGACAATACATTTTTATACATAAGCTAGAACAAGGAAAGACTAACACACCATTTTAGGAATGGCCATGGACTGTTGGCATGAAGCACAGCTTATAACCTTTAAAAAATACACCATGGATTTTTTAAAAATGGATCATTTACAAAATCTGGATCAATTTATTATTTCAGTTTCATTAGTGTTGTCAATTCAATTTAGCATAGGTGGAACTGAGGTATACCTTGTTGAGGGAGGTTAAGTAATGCTTGGAAGCCTTTTTGCTAGATCCCACTTTGATTACATAGAACAGCAGCACACTAAACATTCACAAGCTGTGTCATATTGGCATTACAATAGTCATTTATATAAACACAACAGCAAATGCAATAAAAACAAGTTACCCTTTTTCTTAAATCTGAAATGAAATGTCTGATTTAAAAAAAATAGCAGTAGTTCATTTTAAGGAATTAGTCTGACATGTTAAGAAATACAATGTCAGTTTTTAAAATGTCTGACAAGCCGAGATAGGTCCATGTTCTTCAGGTACGTTTAACATTATCTTGCCATTTTCTCCGGCATATGCAGTAAGTCTTCTGGATCCAAGACTGGAGAAGAACAAAGAGGAATCTTCCTACTGACACTTCAGAGACGGACTTACCATTATTTCATGCTGAAAATTACTGACCAGAAATAGGCCAGTTGACTTGGCAGTTCCAGTGCTGAGTCTTATTGGTCAAGGAGAGTGACCGCTGCTACTATCATAGACTGGATTCTTTGGGAGGAAAATCCACATTTGTCACCATGGTGACCACAGTCACAATGTCTTCTGTTGTTATAATGTTTGTTAGTCTTTGCATTTGGATAATCCTTTCCTCTACGCAGCCTGCTGATAATCGAGCTTCTGCATCATGATCCCAACATTCTTCTATTGTTTCACAGAGCATTGCCATTCCCTAAAAATAAAAAGGACATGGTTTTGGAATTCTTATACAATAAGACAGAATATAAAAACACTGTCCTGAAATACATAAACAGCATCTAAGCTATAGCCAAATTAAAACAAAAGGAATAAAACATCTGGTGATGTTAACACCTTCTATGTGACCTTGACCTTGAGGAGCTGGAGCAGGTGCCTAATTCTGAAATCCCAAATCAATCTGGAATGAGAAAAGATTCAAGACCATATAAACACTTACTGTTTATCTGCCTTAGCTGTAAGCCCAAATATATAACTTAGGTTCATGATTGTTCCTGTATGTGGTATCATTTCAGTTTCTTCTCCTTTTCAAAAGTTGAACTGATGCAATTTCAAGTTAGGATTTTGTAACAAGAGTTGTCCCTCCTCTTCCTTCTGCTAGGAGACTTTTTTAAAAATCTAGCTACAGTTTTTTTTAATTTCCTTCCAGTCAAGTCTTGCTGACTGGCTAAACTGGTGTAGGATTTAAATGGGGTCAGACAGGGGAGGGGAGGAGAGGAAGACAGATTGGCTATGCAGATACAGGTTAAACAGAGAGATTAAAAGAACTTTATCAGCTAGCAACTGTGTTGTGTTAGAAAGTCATTGTGTTGTTGAGAGCCTTTGAGATTGCCTGAAACCTTTTGATGTATGTGATTTTAGCAACCTCTCTCAATTGTGTTTATAGCCTTTCCTAGAAAGGTCACTGATGCCTGCCATGGGATGTCCTGGGAGGCTGAAATGCTCTGATATTAATTTATCCTTGTTTTGAGTACACATGAGGAAAAAACACTTTTACAGGCAATTACCATGCCCTTTAAATAATAGCTTGTAACCATGACAAATACATCAGCTATCCTTTTTTTTTAATATGTAAAAGACAAATAAGTATTGAGTCCTGTTAAATGTCAGAAAGGGTGGAAAAAGCAGCTAGTACCATCTGCATTAAAAGCTTTCTTACCTTTTTTCTGACAATCCAATGTTTATCACCTCAAACAGAAGCAGTGCAAAACTAAGAGGAAACAGTAATAGATCACCTCAAGGATCTTATAGGAGTCTAAACTGAGTGACTGAATTTCCACCCAATGTAAAAAAGACTACAAAAATTATTTGGTTTTAAAAATATCCTAATTTTGGAACCTACATATGAAAAAAATCTGTTTTCAACACTCTTGTGATGTTTAGGGCATATCAATTATACTACATTATGCAGATATCCAAAGTGAAACTGGAGGCATGAAAGTTAAATTAGAATATCTTTCTTAGGTGTAGACTAGAGAATAATATGAATCAAAATTCTCTTCAGAACAATTTTAATTTCTATTAATAGAATCTGTTCAAACTTAACACTGAAGTACATAGAAATGTGTCAAGCTATACATATTAACCTATATTTTACCCAGCATATTAAACAGGATTAATATTAAACAGCCCCTCTAACATTTAGTGATTGCAAATATGTGTTAACTTTTTGCTAAATGAGAATATTATTTTCAATATTTGGAATTTGTACTTTGATCTCTGCAATTCTAACTGCTCTTAAGAGAATTCAGCTGCTGTGTTTTCCTCTTTTATAGAACATCATCTGAGAAAAAGGAATTATATTGAAGTAAAAAAAGAATTTTAAATTACCTATGGCAATATTCTATTCCTTATTTTAATGAAGATGCACTGAAAGGAAGATCTTCCCACAATTCAAAAGGTTACCTTAAGGCACGTTTCCCTTCGTGAAGCTGGGGTGGAGGTGGCCTGTGCGTGATGCATCTGGCCTGCGGGGGCGCCAATTTGACACCCCTGCCTTAAGGTAACAGAATCGCCATTCTAGAAAATTCCATAGCTTTGCTTCTTTGTGGTCTTGTTTCAAAGAATGCAAAAAGAATATCTTTGTGGATCAAAATGGAAGTATTCTTGGACCCACAAGACTGAATCACCTCCCATTCTGCCATATACTTCTCACTGGCTACAGGAATTAATGTGGAGAGGTAACTACTAGGGGAAATAGGGGCGTGGTATACCTAAAAGGCCCCTCTTCACACTTCTTGTAGAGTTTAGCATATCAAAGAAGGAAACAGCTTTTCCCAAATCTAATTCTTCCTACCCATGTAAGACTGAAGTATAGATAGGTTTGCTAGATTATATTAATATTTTAAAAACTATTTTTAAACAGCATGATACTGAAATTCAATTTCTCCATTGTATTTTAAATGTATTTATATAGGTTAAAAAAGTTTTTTCTTCTGAAGAAAAGTTTCAATACAGGTAGTCCTCGAGCTACAAACACAATTCAGCCCAAATTTTTTGTTGCCAAGTGAAATATTTGTTAAGTGAATTTTGCCTCATTTTACGACTTTTTGTGCCAGTTAAGTGAATCACTGCAGTTGTTAATATAACATGGTTTTTAAGTGAATCTGGCTTCCCCATTGCCTTTGCTTATAAGAAGGTGACAAAAGGTGATCACATGATCCCGGGACATTGCAACCATCATAAATATGTCAGTTGCCAAGCATCTGAATTTTGATCATGTGACTATGATACTGCAGCGGTTGTAAGTGTGAACAACAGTCCTAAGTCACTTTTTTCAATGCCGTTGTAACTTTGAATGGTCACTAAATGAGTTGTTTTAAGTCGAGGACTACCTGTACTGGCAACATTATTTGTTACTTACAGCATGTTTCTGCCAACACTCTCTAAGAATAGGCCTCTTCTTTTTATGTACCACAACCTCCTGCATATCTTCCAGAGAAGGATGCTGACCCACTTCTTCCTCAAAAGGCAACATATACTCATCCACGGGTCCTGCAATGTAGGAAATAATACGTTACACAAATTCTGTTAACTTCTAGTTTCATGCTGTTAGCAATAGCAATAGCACTTAGACTTATGTATCATTTTACAGTGCTTTACAGTATTCTCTAAGTGGTATTACAACCTATTGCCCCCAATAATCTGGCTCCTCATTTTACCCACCTGGGAAGGATGGAAGGCTGAGTCAACCTTGAGCCTGGTGGGATTTGAACTGCTCAATTGCAGGCAGCTGGTAGTCAGCAGAAGTGGCCTGCAGTACAGTACTTTAACCACTGCGCCACGGAGGCTCATGGTGACAGGTTAAGAGACTAGAATGAAAGCTGATAGCTGGTTTATGACTGATCAAATTGATTATATTGATCAAGGGTCAGATAAAATCTAGCATATTTTATTTTCCTGAAAGTCAGATCTAGGCTTCTAAAGCATAGTTTCCAAGGCCCAATGCAACCTTCAATGGTTATACAATAATAGATCTATATACAGTGTTTGCTTTTTGAAACTATGATGAAATCTGACAAAACGAGCATAAATATGCAGCATAGTGAGTTATTCAAAGTATTAGAAGAATTAACTCAATTGTAATTACAATTCTTGAAATAGCCATCTGTGAATTTATTTTTCACATCTGTATATGTTTTTTAAAAAAATTCAAAACTAAATATTTGCTCAGACACTTGTCCCATACATACTATCTGTGTAGGTCTGGCTCATAAACTTATAGTTCCTAAGACTACTACATGAGATCTAAAGGTATTAATAAGGCTACCCAAGAGTAAGCACAATGAGAAGACCGGTCGGATGAATTAACAGATGACTACTTGAATAGCTGCAATTACAGATAAAATAAGGAATTGTGTTTTCTTGATTCACACATAGATGACCAGAAGCATTTTACTTAAAGGATATTGTGATCATTGCAAGTGATCAGAGACAACTCATTTTCCAAAAGTTGCATTTGTCTGAGTATAAAATGCCACCTATAAAGTTAATTGAACATGGGAGGCTGTGCATATATAATTACCCAGCATAGTTCTGGTAAGCAATATTCTGGAAAAAGTCTGCAATGAAGGACACAATGTATGGAGAGCTAGCTCCAATATGTAGTGAACTAATTTCTTTCTTATGTTTTTTATTGTCTTTTTTGAATGGTGTGTAAATATTGTTTCTCTCTGTGTCTATTGGTGTGGCTGAGCAATCTGAATGCTAAGCTTCTAGAAATTCCCAAGAGTTTCTGGATTTGGCTTAGTCTAAGATGCTAACAGTTTCATAGTTGAAACTGTGGTTGTATATGTCTCTATGTTGTGAAATGACAAAGATTTCATTGAGTTTTCTGACTGCTAGTTGATGTTCTTAGATGATGCTCCACTAGACTTCTGCCTATCTGTCTACATAGTGGCTGATACAGGCCGTTACTGTCAGTGTCAACTGCTTACCATCTGATGCTGTACATCGTGATGCCAATTCCCACAGAACTAATCCCATTGCATACATGTCTATTCTCAAAAATGCATCTCGCTGGAAGTTTATAGCACCCTCTAATACTTCAGGAGCCATGTATCTTCGGGTACCAACCTTGAAAATAAGAATAATCATTAGGCTTACAAAGATGCTAATTCAAAGTTTAAACAAATTAGATCTCACCATGCATTCTAGAGAAATAATAACAACCTCAAAATCACGTGGTACTTAGAATTTGGAGTCCTATAATTTATTTTGGAACAGCTTGCCATCAAAACCAAAAATATACTAAACAATATTTCTTAAAGAAATAGGTAGCCTTTGGAACATTTCATATTTAAAAAAGCATTAAAATCTCTTGCTACAAATAGTTTCAATAGCTTTTATTTTTTTGAAACAATGAAAATTATTAGCAACATCTCAAATGTGCTTTCAATGATCAATGTTTGCATTTACATTGCAAAGTAAATACAAAGCACAAACTCTAAGACACGACAGTTTCATATTCAGTAATATTTATTCTTCTTGTCCTACTGCTCTGTAATGTAAATGTTTATAACACCATGTTATAAACTGCACCTATGAGACTATGATCTGCTACTAGCCATTTTACAAAAGTGCTTTCAGTATTGTAATGGCAAGGAAAAATACGGCAAAGTCTATAAAAAAAATAAGGTATCTTAATTTTTATTTTTGTTTAAACTTACCTGACCATGAGTGTCACCAGCTGACTTCCCAGCCTCAAATTTTAAAGCAAGTCCAAAATCAGCGATACATGCCGTAAAATTATTTTTCAATAACACATTTTTGCTCTTGATGTCCCTTGAAAATAATGAGGTACAAAATTGAAAACTGCCATATTTAAAAGGGATCAGAATAATATTTGGACATGTTTAACTGGCAGTATAACTTATTTTTTTGATTATAGCTGCAGAGTTGAAGACATTTTGGCTTGGTAACTGGACAGTTACTACATTTACAATTAAAACAATGACCATCACCATTCACTTAGATATACAAGAGCACTTAGGAAATGGATGCAAAAAACTAACTAAAAAGACTTAGTTAATTAGATATATAATTTGAACCTCTAATGCTACCTCTTATAAAATAACAATAGGATTCAAAATACCCTTCTCCACAATGCAAATATGATTTCTCTATTGTGATTTTGAGGTTGCTGCAGAATCAGGCAGAACCATCATTACTTTCTTCCTGACATGAATAAAGTAGTGAGTAATGTTTGCAAGAGGGCACAAAGTGGTGGAGCTCCTTGCAAAACTCAAACTTTCAAAAGAAAATGATCTGTTTCCCCTCCACAGACTGGCAAAAAAACGGGATGCTTTCTTTCCTAAAGCCAAACAATGTACAGGAAAGGCAAAGGACCCTGACTGCAATGTATGTCACATAGATAAAACAAGTGGTCTAATTGAAGTTCTATATATAAATGTAAACCAGTAAGTAAATCCTATACTTGTGTTGTATGTGCTACTGCAGTATTAAAACACTTTCTTTAATCAAGGTAAAGGAAAGGGGGGAACAAAAATTAAGAAGTATAGTGATGTATTTCAAACGGAAAGTCACTTATCGGTTTTGCTTCACACACTGCAAGAATTGAGAAGAGGCTAGAAAATTGTGAAAGATTGTACAACAGAGAATAGTGTTTATAATCTTTCATTTGCCCAAGTACCTTTGTGAGTGACATCTAAATATGAGTCAGTAAAAATCTGTATTGATTTCTAATGTGTCACTGCATTGTTTCTATAATCAAAACTGTGTTACAAATTAATTTTGCATTCTGACCACTGATTACTTATTCTTTCTTCTACAAACTGGGTTGCATCCACACTTCAATATAGCAGAGCTCTGGTTTTGACAAGACTGCTCTCAATTCTTCTACCTTGCAAGTACTTAAAAGGCTGCTCTGGAGGACTGGAAAGGAGTCCAAAAGAGCATGAGATGACTACTGTATGTGGGAAAGCAATTAAAACCAGAGCTACGGCCCTTTTCCCTTAGATTCCAGGTTTTCTGTACTCCTTGTTATAGAATTGGACTGAGATATATTATAATGTGGCTCATTAAGGAGGAAATCAAACACTTTTAAAATCTCTTATTAAAATTAATTATTGTAAAGATCAGATGATAAATAGACAGACAGACAGAAGAGGGGTGATGAGGTTGATGGGGGGGGGGGTACCTGTGGGATATAGCTGGTTTATGCCCTTCTTTTAGACCAGGAATGTCTTCATGGAGATAGGCCAAACCTCTTGCCATAGTTTCAGCTATATGACAGAGTTCATTCCATGAAACTATATTAGCCTTCAGGAAGTCAGTAAGTGAACCCTAAACAATATATAATATTTTTATTTATAAATAATATTTTTCACATTATATCGTATCATATCAAACATGACATATTTAATTAAAATTTTAGAATTAGGAATATACTTTGTTACAAAGCCTAAATAGAGAAACCACGCACTGTGGAGAGAATATCCCATTTGCTATTCTAGAACCTGGGATGTCCAAATTTTACTGAAATGCTTCTGTGATCTGAGCTTGGATGGGAAGAATGAAAATAGAGGGATAGGTTTCACACAACTCCAATATTAATTTAAAAAAGAATTCAAAGTAACATTATCATTACCAAAATAGAAATGATTCAGTGGGCATCCTTTTAAACATAAGGGAGGACAATGTTTGAGGAATTTGGGACTACGGGAGATTATCTAGTACTTGCAATTTTTTTCTGTCTCTTGATTTTCCTGCCCACCCCTCAAAAAGTTTTACAGGTGGACATGTAAGAGGAAGACCTCTGGAAGGCAAATCACTCCCATCCCCACTATGAAAAATGGTCTGAAATCACAGTCTTGTGTTGAGTTCTTCCCCTTTAAAATTTAACATTGATCTTAAAAGTGAATTTACTAAAGTTCAGAAGTTTAAAAATTTGTCTCAAAATCTGCTTCTCTTGGAAGATATCCTATCTGTACACAATGAAAAGTTCTAATAGTTATCACATGAACTATTACAACTAAGCCATCACCTTTTCATGAAACGCTGTTATTAGCCACAAATCAACATCAATACTAGTGCCTCGTTTCTCAGCGCCAATGAACTGTAGTATATTTTCATGCTTCATTCCTGGCAAGCTGTATATTTCATATTCATTTTGCCATGATTCTTTATCCTGGAACAACAAAAATCACATTAATGTATTTTCAAAAAAATACTAAATGTCTTGTCTAGGTATTCAAAATAATTTCAAATAATCAAAATCATATCTGATATGCTATGAAATTTCCCCAAATATATGGGGTGATGGCCAAAAAAAAAAAAAAAGATGGAGAATACACATGTCTAGGTTTGGTTTGGTTTGGTAAATTCACATTAACAGAGAAATGTTGCTTCTAGCAATTTCTGTTTTTTAGTCAAGTCAGTTTTTTTAATCAGTTTTTTATTTATATATAAACATTTTGAATACAGTATATTGCCAGTACACCATTTTACAAAAGAAAAGAAAAAAGAGAAATATATACTGATAAAAATAGTAGTAGTACAACAGAATAATTCTAACCATATTTATAATTATGTTAGCTTATTTATAATCCTATTGATAATATTGGCATACATATAATTATAAAAGTTCATGTTTAATTTATACATAACAGTGCTCTTTCTTCATCTAATTTCTACCTCTTATCTCTAATCTCTAACCATTGATAAAAACTATTCCATGTTAAGTAATATTCTGTATCTTCTTTATCTTTTATTTTCAATGTCAACCTATCCATCTCTGCGCAATCCAATATTTTCCTAATTATAGTTTCATCAGATTGGGCGTTCTCTTTTTTCCAATATTGTACAAATACAATTCTCGCTGCAGTCAATACATGTAAAATTAAATATATAGTCCCTTTATCATAGCTTTCTGGTATTATACCTAACAAAAATACTTCTGGTTTCAAATCTATATGCTGCTTAATCATCTTTTCCATCCATGTGTGTATTTTCATCCAGTATTTTCTTGCTTTCATACATGTCCACTACATTGCACTTCCAATATTTGGCGGACATATTGTTAAACATTTTTGCTAGTCTTGCTGGTGGCAAATGCGATCTATAAAACATTTTGTAGAAATTTTCCTTGTATGCAGTAGCCATTAGCAGTTTGTAATTCTTATCTCATAATTTTTACCATTTATCTAGTTCTATAGTATAGCCAAACTTTTTTGCCCATACTATCATTGTTTCTTTAAAACAATACATACCTCTTCCATTTTAAAGCTTAATAAATAATTATATATTTTCTTATCAGTTTTTAATCTGTCCCCAATAACATTTATCAAGTGTTGTTGGTTCTTTATAAAAACCTCATGTTTTCGCATCTTTCTCATATCTTGATTGTATTTGCAAGTGTGGCCACCAAGCTAGGTACACCCCTTGATTTTGTAATTCTTGTCTAGTTTTAAGTTTACCATTCTCATTAAAAGTGTCTTTATAAAGTACAATTTTTTTCCAAATTAATAAGATTTGGATGTATTAATGCTTCAATTGTAGAAAGCCAGACTGGTATTTTCCTATTTTGTGATTTAACTTTTTCCCATACTAAAAGTAAAGCATTCCTCACATGTCTTTGAAAGTATTTATGTGCAGTACTCCTTCCATATCATAAAAAAGCATGCCATCCTAATTGAAGATCGTGTCCCTCCAATAATAATAATCTTCTATGCCTCAAATTTATCTATTCTTTTACCCATGTATGCACAGATGCCTGGTAGTATAGCTCCAATGTGGTAGCCCCAAACCCCCATTGCCTTTGGACTCCTGTAACATTTTCTATTTTATTCTTGCTTTTTTCCCTTGCCAGATATATTTCAAAATTGTTTTATTTAATTCTTTAAAATACTTTTTCTCTAGTTTTATTGGTATTGTTTGAAATAAGAAAAGTAACTTCAGTAATATTCATTTTTATGGTAGCTATTCTCCCTATCATTGATAATTGTAAATTCTTCCATTTCTCCAAATCCAACTTAATTTGTTGCATTAATTTTGTGTAGTTATCATCTTTAATTGACGCACATTTTGCTGTTAAGTGGATGCCTAAATATTTCACTTTCTTTACTATCTGAAGGACTATTTTCTCTGTCAGTTCATTCCTCTGTTTGTCTGTAAGGTTTTTTTACTAGTATTTTAGTTTTTTCTTTGTTTATTTTCAATCCTGCAATTTCTCCATATTCCTTGATTTTCCCCATCAATCTGGGGCCAGTTACTAACAGTTCTCCTAGTATAAAAACTAAATCATCTGCAAATGCTTGTAGTTGCTTCCAGCAATTTTTGAACTGTGCATAAATCTTAAGAAATTTTGTGAAACAGATTATTAAATTGAGGCTAGACAAATTTAGATAATTCTCTTAGAACAACTAATAATATTTGGCAAGCAAGTTCTCTGCAGTTCTCTGGAATAAAGATAAGGATTTTTCCTGATTTGCTTCATCAAAAAATATAGACAATGAAGTGAGGTTAATAATTCAATGAAGTTGAAGCAATTTTCTTTTTTTTTATCCAGTTATTTCTCCCCAGATTCTAGAATGTTTTTCATGCTGCTGGTAAATAGCTGGCACATAAGTCATAAACAGAAATAGAAATGTGTTTAAGTAAAGATTATCATTATTTATTTCTTATAGTTTTTTTATTATGGACCTCTGCTCCACAGGGGGAGAAAGAAGGGGGGGGGAACCAATAATATGTCAGGCACTGGACAATGTGTATTGGCTGTATTGGCAATCACAAAACTTGGGGATGTTGCAAAAGTTGTAAATGGGCCATAAATTTATTTTTTCAGCACTACTGTTACTTCAAACAATCGCTAAATAGAATTGTTGGGTAAGTGAGGACTACCTTAATTGGTCTGAAATTGTAAATAAATGATCTGATTTGAACATATTTTGATTAAAAAAAAGGATGCCCTCTGGTTTTTATTAGTATTTAAATCCCAAGCCTGTTATTAAAATGGAATTATTTCCTCACCCATTAGGATGGATGTCTCACTGGATCATTAAAGATGTCCTTTATTTCTTTTTATATTTTACTTGGTCTCAAAACCACTGGAATGTTTTATTAAGCAATCATATAGCAATAGCACTTATATACCGCTTCACAGTGTTTCACAGCCCTCTCTAAGTGGTTTTACAGAGTCAGCCTATTGCCCCCAACAATCTGGGTCCTCATTTTACCCACCTCGGAAGGATGGAAGGCTGAGTCAACCTTGAGCCTGGTGGCCTGCAGTACAGCACCTAACCACTGTGCTACTGAGACTTGTGATGTTTAGACATATTTTGAGATATCACCTGATTTCGTTATTATAACAGTATTTTTAAAAACATTTTAAACATTTGTAACATTTCATAGTACCATATTTGATTGTTCATATACCTGCACTGGGAATATTTTCACGGCAACGTATTCATTTAATAGCTGAGCTTTCCAGACACAGCCAAATCTTCCTCTAGCTCTGATCTCTAGTAACTGCAATGGCTTTAAGCCCATCAATGGGGATGGAGGAGGTGGTCCAGGGTCCTAAAAATAATAACAGTCAACAAAAGCTCTTTTTTTTTTTTAGTATAATCTCATTCACCAATTCAAAGACAACAATTTAGGAAGCAAATTATATCAACAAATCTTACCAGAATGCAAACAAAATGTTAATGTCTCACAATTTTTAAATTAAATTTCAATTCTTTCTCAGCAAAAATGAAATGAATAAATCTAACACTTAAATTGTATGATTCTAAACAAAGGCATGCATACAAATTATGGAAGGAATTAAATTTCTTGAAATTAATCAGTATCTTTAATCTCTATATATGGTCAATAGAAAACAGTTTCTGCAACATATATCTACTAAATTTTTTAAAAAATATTTTACCTAAATGAAGAAACTGTAAAATAAGTTATTAAATACTCTATTTTAATGGAATTATAATTCTTTTATAGAAAATCTATATGTTTCATGCAGCCTGTGGTTATTTCCTGCATATGTACAGAATTCCTGAGGATCCATTTCTATTTTACCAACCCAGCTATTGACCCAATATCACTTGAAAGATGGGGAAATCAGTTTTTGTAATTAGGAACTACTTAACTTTATTAGCATTTATTTATTATAAGCATTACAAGAAAGGTTTAAAGTCATCTATTACGGCAATGCTGATTGGGACCTCGAAGATACTATATGTGATTATATTTCCTGATCCTCACTACTCCATCTACTTTGATGAATACAAAAGCATCTATAGGATGTAGACAGAGTGAAGTGAACTATGATGAACTGGCCTCAGTTATAAGTTACAAGTGTCAGGGTATGATATAAACTGAGGTGTAATTATAGAATGATATGCTTCCCCCCTTTGTAACAAGTAAATTATTCTAAAGATAGATGGTTCTATATTTCTTGTTGAAAATAGGATTAGAAATCTTTTTTACCCAGCAATTTTATACATATGCTGTGATGTAACAATGGGTGGATTGGGTAGCACAGATCAAAAGAAGTGATAAATAGCTTTATAATGACATGGTAATAAATTTTACAACAAAGGAATCACTTTTTAATCTATGTGGGTTCTTCATGCAACATAATTAAAATATCATGAGGATTAATCTTTACTACATACAGGAAAGGGACAAAAAGTGTGTATCTTCATTAGTCCTTAACCACAAGGAAGGGATAAGATTATATTTTGCCTCTCACACTCACTGAAGAATGGCTCTTTTCTTTTCCTCTGGATTTATATAAACTATCTAATCAGGCTGAAACTTTGACTTCATTTGCATTTTTCTCCTAAGCATATTACTGTATTGCTTATACAAGTAGTCCTTGGTTAACAATGGTAAATAGAACTTGAATTTTCATTGTTAACTGAGGATCATGGGTTGTTTAGGAAGCCTCAGGCAGCTAGCTAGCTAGCAAGCAGGCTGGCAGGAATAGCAGAGCAGGGCTGGCTCCTGCCATATTTGTGGGTGGCTTGTGTGGCACATGGTGGCTACTGCCAGGCAACTTACAGCCTTCTGTGCCAGTTTCCCTGGTGTTTCAGTCATTAAATGAAGTGGATGCTATGTGAAATATCAAATTTTAACTTCAATTTTCCTTTGCTCTACATATGTGCAAAGGTTATAAATATCAGGATTGGCTGCAAAGTTACTTTTTCATCACAGTTGTAACAGAACAGTCATTAAATGAGGCAGTAGTATACAAAGACTACCTGCAATCCTACCTATGCTAATTTAATCCCACCAATCCAAATAGTAATGTGAAATAATAGTAGAAAAATGTATTTAACAAAGCAACGGAGAAAATATTAAATGACACTTATTAGGATTCAACAGGCTGCCTGATGAACTCCATATATGTAACTGGGTCTTCAAGATCTGGTTTCTAAAAGGAAATCTATCATGTCTATCAATTCTGATTTTAAGAAAACTCTCAAAAATAAACTAAAACCACATGCAGGTTTGTTATTTAATATCCCAGGATAATTTCAGGTCCTTAATTGTGCATGAAGTAATTCTCTGAACCTTATAAGTGCATTATATTTTGAGACAGAGAGAACAGATTTTGAAACAATGAAAAATAAATGGATGTTAAAAATTTTACCATTCAAATTTCCACAACAAAATACAAAACATTTTTCTCTTGCATATGCAGATTCTTCATCTTAACAGACATCCAATGATTGTTATGAAGAGGTTTTTTATGTCAATTTGTTTATATGAAGTTCAGTATCACATGAATATACTAGGCACTGTATTAGATTTTTCCACTCAAGCTAATGGAATATCACAATGTTTGCCATAATAGGCCATCAAATTGTTTTTTGATGCTGACATGTTATACTGTAGAAAATCCAACAAATAAAAAATCCAATAATTTTGGATACAAATAAACATTTTTTCCAAATGTTACTCCTATAGGTAGTTTGCAACTCCACAAATGTATGACTATAAATAAAATGGTGCATCTTACCTCTATCATTATATGAAAGGCATGCTTGTAAAAAAAACACATACACACAGGCAAAAGGGAATTATTTCATATAATACAAAGCAGATATAAGTGCATCTTAAGAAAAGTGAGAGCCATCAGTAATTAAATGTTATAAAATTCAGCATGCATTAGATTCTCAAATGTGTACTTCATTGACCTTTTTTGACAATAAGATAGCGATAGTGTTTATATACCTCTGACTTATTTGAACATTAAAAAGTTTGTAATCAAATGCTCAAATAGTACAGAAGCTTTCAAAACTTATTTCCATAAGTATAAGTAGTTAGAAGGCATAGAGAAATGTAGTAATTTAATTATTAAGATATTGGTTATGTTTTAAACAAAGTAAATGTGCAAAAAATATAAGTTGATACATTACACAAGAGGGCAGTGTTGCATCATCTAATCTACAAACTACAAAGCATAATAGTGAAACAAAACACATTACCCTCATCCTAATCTTACTTCATTTAACCATTAAACTTGCTAAACATAGTTCATTTTTCAATAATATTTTTGGTAGCTAATTAATTCTAGAAATATCACCCTTCTTTCCTTTTGATCAGTTGCTTTCATTAGGAAATATCAGTATATAAATTAACATTTAATTAACTTTTATTTTAACACTGATAAAACACCTCAATTTTTTTTTAAAAAAAATGGAGGCAAGCTTACTGATAAATTGAGGAAAATGTTTTATAAACTAATATAAAATTCACTAAAACTAATAGCAAAATGAAAACACAAGGAGGCAGGATTGGGAGGAGAGATTTCTATCATCAATATTCATACCAATCTGTGATTCTACCCTCACAACCGCTCTACCTAAGTTATAAGTGTACTTCTTTCCCAGATGAAAACTACTCAGCAAGTAATTATGCTGCTGTCACTGCCTTTTCTAGAACAGAGACCTGTCCCATTTACCAGGAATCGGATGTGCTAAACATCCCCTTTCACTTCCTCTTTAAAAAATGCCACCAGATTTTCCCTTTAAATCAACAAGGTAGTCATCAAGAAAGAAGGATTCTTATTTTAATAAAAGCTTGAAAGAAGAGTTTAAATACAGCAAGTTGCACAAGGAAGAAATCTGTTTAAAATCCAGTGTTTACTGATCCACAAACACTCAAAGCAAGCAAAAATATAGATAACTGGAACAGATGCAAAATTACTTCCCAATCATGTGTGCCTTACTGAGCAGAAATTAAGATAAGGGGACTGGGTGGGAAAAAGCATTGCTCATATGATAAACATTCCCTGTCAACCTTACTACTGTAGTTTCTATTCTTTCAAGATGCTAATAAATAACAAAGAAATTCCTGATATTCTCTCCTCTTGAATCTCCTCTCCCAAATAAAAAATTATTTAAAGATCCAACCAGATAGTCAGTAGGTCACTCAGAATGAGGAGTTTCCTTAATCCATTATATTAACACTAACTGCAAAATCAGAAATCTTCAGCTTTATTAAGGTAGAGTCTCTGATGAGGAAAAATATAGAAAATGAGAGAAAGAAATCCTTCTTTACTTCCCATATGCAAACAATCAGGTTAAAATAAGTCATTTTTTTTTCTAATGGTTCATATGGGTAATTGGATCACAAGAAATAATTGAAACAATGTTGTCCACATAATAAACTGCCCTGACAGAAAAGTCTGTGCAAATTCTTCAGAAACAGAGTTGGCAACGTACTGGACTGCATACAAAGGACTTTGAATCACATATAATCACATCTTTTGTCCAGTCTGTATGGCTGCTTTGAAACTACTCCCAACCAAGCTTTATTCACATATGCCTGCCGGTTTGCAAAGTGAAATAGTTACACCAGGCTATATTAAGCAGGAGCGGTTTCTTATGCACTGGTTTTGATAATTTGAAGAGGAGTCGATCCTCTTTTCAAAGGAGTTTCATAGACTTATTGTAAAGTAAAATATAAGATAGTGCTTAGCAGCCCAGCATGTAAGATCTCATTCAAAGTGAAAAGAAATTATTTCCAGTGCTTATCAACTTCTTGATGTCAAGAGCATCTGACATAAATTACAAAAATTCAGTGGAGTAAAGGATTTGCATTTGTGTGAATATGGCTAATGATATATATGACATTCAAAATATAGGTGTAAAATTAAATAGAAGCGGAGTAACTATACCAACTGCTCCAAATACAAAATGATGATAAAGAAGTACTGAATTAATCTAATCTGGCAATAAAAAAATTGTTAAACACTGCAATAATTACACTTCTAATTTGGAAGATACTGCCTTTCAATGAATATCCTGCAAACTTCAGTGTGACGGTACCGTTTTCTGAGGAGCTAATCAGATACTGCTATGCAATCAACTGGTTTTAAAGTCTATATATACTTTCTAAATATTAATAATATATTAACCAATACTTATTGTTTGTGAAGGACAATGATCACAAACAAGGACAGTCTTTCCTAGATTTTCTAAACAATAGGATCTAGTGCAGAAAGCCAACGAATTACAATGGAATCTGGCAATATTATTCAAATGCCAATTATCTCCTGCAAACAGTCATTCATAGTACAAATATCTACCCAAAAACTGCTGTCAAGGATACAGCTCTACATTCAAAGCAGTTCCTTCCAATTGCAAGGTACTGACTTAAAACACCAATGCATGGGCAGCAACAAGTATGAAGGCTTTTTATCTCCTGACATAATTTGAATGGTGAAAGGGCTGAATTGCTTTGATTATTTAGATACTTGAACAAAATTAGAATACAACTGAATATTCAAAAATTATTATTTTAAAATATTTTTTCCAAATAATGAGAAAAACAAAGAGTTTTCCTAAATATGTAATACTTTACATCCTGTTATCATAGATGACTAATTTTAAAACATATCATATACAAATCATAAAGTTCAAAATATTTACTTTAAGCTGTGCCTTTTGCAAAATGTCTGATGTAGGATGCTGACAATCTTTTTATGAATTGTGGAAGAGAGAAACAAAACTAATTTCAACTAATTTCTTCCTCTAGCTACAGACTCTCAGATCATATGCCAACAGTTTTCCAAAAATCTTTAAAAAATCAAATAGCAACCGTCAAAAGTAACAAGTCTATATCGACCTGAGAAAGCTAATAAAAAGATGGGATATAAATCTGACAAAGAAACAAATGTACTTCCATTCAAAATAATGCACTTACTTGGGTTGGTACAAGTACTGGAGGATATGCTAATTTGTGGTGTCTGTACATCCAGAATGAAAAGAGTACAATCACTGCTATTCCCATTATAGGTCCAAGAGAGTAAAGCAAGGTACTAAACAGAGGTGGTTTAGTTGGCATAGGATTCGAAGTAGCTGCAGAGGGAAGAAGTTTTCTTATAATTCAATATTAACACAGAAAATATAAGCAATTCTTAAAAATTGAGAACAGTTAAGCTATCCATACATTAAAGTTACCCATGACACATCTGAAGCTTAAATGCTTAAATTTTAGGTTTACATTTAAGATCATAGTATTTTGCCTATTCTTGAAGGAGATGAACAGACTGAGCTGGAAAGCAGAGTTAAATGTATCATCAGTTTGGAATCATTGCGCAGCCACAAGAAACCCAAATCCAGCTCTGCAGAATTCCACTGATCCTTATCTAGCACCAATTTAGCTTTGACCATTAGTTGACCAGATACTTGTGTATAGCAGCAATAATAATATTATCAGTGTTTTGAACTGGTCAACGTTTTCAATTCTTTGCACCTGACAATTGTAGTCATTGTAATTTAGTAATAATCTTTATTGGATGCAACCATCAGGCAGGGGTCCCCAATCCCTGAGCCATAGCCTCTTCAGAATTGGCACAAGTGGCTGGCCTGGAGCACGCAGGCAGCTCAACTCGTGTGAGTAACGGGCTGGCCTGCCAATCTTGCAAAGGCTGCATGCGTGCTGGCCTGCCGCTTGTGCGGCCCAGTTCCCTCTTTCTCTCCCTGTTGGCCACCAAGCCACAAAGGTTGGGGACTGTTGATATAGATTATTGTTGGGATAAAAGGGAGATACGTAAGGTCAAAATTCAGCAATAACTTTTCCAATTTAATCCAACTTCAGATGGTCCTTGTATTACAACCATTCATTTAATGACACTTCTGTGATAGAATGTGCCTCTGGAGAAACAACAGAGGAGAATTTTGGTAGCCCAGAGATTTCCTAACAGTACATTCCGGAGAGAAGTCCAAATTAAGAGACTGCAAATTCCCAAAGTAGATGGTGGGGAGGGGGGAAATAACTTTTAGAATAGCCACACCTTAGAACAGTGATGGCAAACCTTTTTGTTGTGGTGTGTCAAAAGTGTGTGCATGTGAGTGCGTGCCGGCATCCACAATGCAATGTGTCCCGCCCCCTGCACATGCGCATACAACATCCCTGCCCCATCTCTTTACCTGCAGTGCACATGTGTGCGCCTCCCAACTGATATTTGGCCCGTTTGAGGCTGTTTTTGCCCTCCCGGAGGCTCGAGGGAAGCCTCTGCAGTCTCCGGAGGGCAAAAAATGGGCCTTCCGGAAATACCGGAAGTGCCCATTTTCAGTCTCCGGAGGGCCTCTGGAGCCTGGGACAGGCCATTTTCATCCACACAGAGGCTCAAGGAAAGCACTTCCTGGTATTTCTGGAAGGCCCGTTTTTCAGCCTCCTGAAGCTGCAGAGGCTTCCTTCGAGCCTCCAGGAAGACGAAAACAGCCTCAAACGGGCCGAAAATTAGCTGGGAGGTGCACGCATGCACAGTGCAGGTAAGTTTGGCTGGGACTCCCATGCCTGCACAAATGGCTCTGTGTGCCATCTGTGGCACACGTGCCATAAGTTCGCCATCACGACCTTAGAACCTCTCCGGATATATCTATTAGAGAAGTGAGTTGTAGCTGTAGTTTATATCCATTGGGTATAAGCAAATAAAAGATTGGATTTGATTGGATTTCACTGTGCGGTCTTTGGGCTTGGGCTTGACAGATTCAAAATTATGGTAAGCTCAGAAAAAAATTACTTATCACCCATCCTTAAAGATCATTACAAAACCTCTGTAGTCACATGATCACCATTTGGGTGCTTGGCAACCAGCTCAAATTTATGATGGTTGCAGCATCTTGCAGTCATGACCACGACCTCTGGCTTCCAACAAAGTCAATTGTGAAAGGCAAGATTCACTTAACAACTTGTGATTTGCTTAACAAATATGTGATTTGTTTAATGACAGTGGTGATTCCCTTAACAATTGTGGTAAAAATAGTTGTGAAGATGGGTCCAGTCATGTGAAGTCTTGATTTATGATCAGACTGACCTTCAATGGAAATTCTGATACCAAGTGTGGTTGTAAGTCAAGAACTACCTGTATTGTTTAGTATTGTATCTAACCAAGGCTGCTGTGTCCAGGTCTCTTCATACATTTCCTTATTTACAATTATTATCATCCAGTAGGATAACAGAAAAATACATGTTATCTATAAGCATGTTCAATATTTAATATAGGTTTTAAATTCTAAATAAATTACTCTGCGGGACTCATTTTAGGAAGAGTTATATCACATACGTTGTGTGACCTCCATCTCTGGAAAGTAGAAAAAATGTTCATTGCACATGTTGCCCTCACAGCAGCAGAAAAACACTTCAGGGCTATCTTTCTTTTCTATACAGTCAGTTCTGAAAGAGATTAAAATCAGTTAAATATTAAAATGGTACATTATATTTTTTAAATCCAGCAAAAATTGCTAGAAGTAAATTAATACATAATTTAAAAGGTTGAATATCTGAGTAATTATAATTTTGTGCAAAAGTACATCAAACTTTCATTTGGTTGCCATAACGAAAGGGGATAATATAAAAGATACTACATAAAAAACAGCACAAATCACACATTGCATCAAAAAATACCAGCCTTGATACCAGCAGACTGCCTATTGCTTCTTATAAAGTGGTTGCTAATCATGCTAATCTGAAGCATCTCTTAAAATAACAGTACAAATCTTCTACACATCTAACGTGTGAGCTTGCTTTTCATTTTGAAAAAAGGCCTGCAGGAAATGGATAGGAAAAAAATACAGAAATGACTGAGCTTCAGCTCACTCTCAATTTAAATTATGACTCCCTGTAGCATTTCAGCCTACATTTAATACTGCACTGCATTAGCTGCAACCAATGCAGTTCATGCAATTACTTTATGCAGGGACCATCTCACCAGTCAGATATGTGGATCTGAAGAATTTCTCACACCAGATTAGCTCAGCACTAGTCTGTTCCAATTTGCCAAATCAAAAGCAGATTTGGAAAAATGGAACTTTACATCCTATTTTTACTTATGGAAAAAAAAAAAACACATCCTCCAATGTGGTTTTGGCTATTATTTATCAACAAAGCTTCACAAAACGTACATAAAACTAGCAACTTTTACACAGAAGAATGAACAAACAAATCTGGCATTAAAATAGAAATATCTAAAAGTAATGTGGCAATACCCCCAAACAATGAAAGATCACTCTATCACTTACCTTAAGGAATTTATTTGGTATTTTACTCTGTATAAATTTTGTGTAATAGTCTATGCTTATACACATCATCAAATGCTATATTTTTGAACAAGATTAAACTTTACAAAACAGAAAATATATGAAAATAGTCATGTTTACTTGCCTATCGTAACAATTAATATCATCCAACCAGCAACCCTTTTTCACAATTTCAATAGATCCAGAGATATTCTTCCATGTTGCAAAGCAGTGTCTTCTTTTATCTTTGTCACCATAGCATAGTTCAATGCCACTACGATTTGTCTTATCATTTTCCCAATTAGCATTGTAGAAGATGCATTCCTGTGTTTCTGATCGGCCTAGTATGGCACCTGCAAGGAATTGGTTTTTAAGAATTAAATTCTGGATAATCTTGGAAAAATAATTAAATACTAAGATCAAAGCTGTATTTAAAATGTTTTGCAATTTTTACTACAATAAATATCATGTCTGCATTTCAGTCTGGCATACATTTCTTTTTTTTCTTATGGCAGAACAATTAGATGCTTTTTTTTACTATTTTTAATTTAATAATGCAATTTTTTTGGATATCAAAACTCATTGTTTTCTGATATTCACAGCAAAGCTATCTGTAATAATTTCTATCTTAAGAAACAAGTAAAGTACAATTTTATCTATTCTATCTCTAAAATTACTTGTCACTAATTAATCTAGTGAAATCTCTTCACTATAAAGGATGTTGGTGGAAAAATATTATTTTATATCACGTCCTAATTTTCCTGTAAGATACTAAGGAATTCTAATAATTCCTCGTGCCATGTAAAACAGAAAACAAAATGCACACTATATTTCTTGTCCTTTGAAATTCTAGCATAAAATCAATGAACATCTAGAAATGCAGGCATAAGCTTAAAACAGTTGGCAGCTCTTTAATACTGAATCTAAACTATGACATTATGTCCAATAATGTATTAAATTTTTCTATGTTTCTATCTTCTATCCTTACATTTTTTCATTAAAACATATTTGTCTATGGCTGTGTTAGAATCAAAACATGTTTCAGATACTCCATTTAAGTTTCTAGCCATCAATTTTCTTTCATATCTCTCAGGCAGGAGGGAAAAACAGTCGATCTCTCTTACAACCTTTACATATGTAGAGACAATGTCTTATAAATACAGACTGTCAAGTTATCTGAATTCATATTTTCATTTGAGAATCATTAAAACATGTTTGACTAGACTTCATACTTCTACCATAAAATGTCATTACCATACTGTATTTCATAACCATAAAAAATTACTGCAGGCATACTGTGATTCTGCTAGAGAAAGGAAGAGAAGGAATAGACAAGAGGAAGAAGCAAAAACAAGATACAAATTAAGCAGGTGAAAGTGATTTATTTTCTATTTAATAAAACTCACAAAATGCAGCAGATCTGCTGCAAATAGGAATAATGCAATTTTATCAGTAAAATCTAATTGATAATACAAGAGCAAAGGTTCTAATTTCAAATTCTAAATGTATTTTTTTAAATTATTACAATCCTTATATTTGAAGACTCAAATACTTTAATTTTTTTGCAGTTAAGGAAAAGTACTTCATAAATTGAATTTCTGAAAACTTGCACCGATATAATAACAACAACAACAACAATAATAATAATAAAAATATTTATTTATATACCGCTCCTCTCCCGAAGGACTCGGAGCGGTGCACAGCCGTACAGTTAAAACAATAAATATGTGAAAAATAAAACTAAATTAAACCAAGACCCTGGCTGCAAACAATTAAAACTCTTCCCTAAAACCCTAAAATTTAATAAAAAATAAAACACCCAAAACTAAAATCAACCCAAGTCAGCCTGGTCAAAGAGCCAGGTTTTTAAAGACAGCCGTACATCCAGGAGGACACCCAGATTATGAGCCCTCTCTGCAGGGGGCAAAATCTCACCCCCAATAGCCAGCGATGGAACTATCTGGCTATATCGGGACGCCGGAAACCACAGCCACTCAGTCTTGGAAGGGTTGAGTCGGAGCCTGTTCCTGCCCATCCAGTTCCGCACGGCCTCCAGACAACGGGACATGACCTCCATGGCATCGTTGGGGTGGCATGGGGTGGAGATGTACAGCTGAGTATCATCAGCGTATAGATGACATCTCACCCCAAAGCCACGGATGATCTCCCCCAGCGGGGGAGATTTCAGTGGAACTTAGTCATACCAAGAGTCATTTCCACATTTTGGGTTGGCATGGACTTTTAAACAGCTGACACTATGTCTCCAGAATTTTTTTTAAATTTTAATATGAACCTTACCAAAGTAAACCCAAAGTGGAAAAATGGACTAACATGGGCTGGGGATTTGTATTATTCATTGGATTTTGAGGTACTCAACTACATATGGCTTAACAATTTTTAAATAGATGTTTTTTTTAAAAAAGAAACATGACTACCCAGGCAAAAAAATAAAACAAACGAAAACATGTAAACACACATGTAAGTCCAGGAAAATATACATGTCTTTCTCTCTTTTTCCAACAGAAAGAGAGAACAAAACATGGAAATGTAGTAATTAAACAATTAATTACTAATTAAACAAGAAACAAAAGATAGGAATAAAAATGTATGCCAGTGACAAGATTTCTCAAAAGTATTAGTCATACATTATCTTGTAGTGATTGGCATATGCGGGACTGATTGGGGTAGATTATAGGGATGATAATGAAATATAATTTCATCATATTTTATTTATCTACATATTAAATTATTGTATTTTATTCCAATTTCATTTTAAATTGTATTTTATCAAATTCCATTTAAATTGTTCTTATCAAATTTTAGTGATAATTTGTGTCTGGAACTCTGCATTTGATATGGCCCAAGGGCTAATCAATAAAGTAAACTAACTAACTATCTTGTAGTGTATCCAGAAACAATGGAAGCCAGCATAGTTCATATTATTTTATTTCTACAGATAGTCCACCTTCATTTAGCATACCTTATAGCAATATATAAAGCAAGTTTCTACAACATGAACTACTGTAGCTAGCTTCTCCTTTAGTAATAACCATCCAGAAATTCAGCTCCTTATTAAGCATATAAAGGTAGCTCTTGACTTATGATCAAAATTGGGACAGGAAAATTCATTGTTAAGTGAAGTGAGTGTTCAGTGAGGCATTATATAACTGCACCAAATTTTACTACCTTTTCTGCCACAATCTTTAAACAAATCACCATGGTCATTAAGCAAGACATCATGAGATCCCAATTTGTGACCTTCCATGCTGGCTTCCCCTTATTGACTTTATTTGTTGGAAGCTGGCTGGGAAGATTTCCAAATTGTCATCACATGACAAGATGCTGCAGCAGTCTAAATATGAGCTGTTGCTAAGTGCCCAAATCATGATCAGGTGACCATATGTGTGCTGGGACAGCCAGACCTTTGGGGTCCTATATCACTTTTTTCAGTGCTAAGGAAACTTTGAACAAATGTTTATTAGTTGAGAACTATCTATAGTGTTACTCAAGACTATTAAAAATTTCTGTATCTATGTATGTAAATCCCATCTTTTTATTTTTGTATTTTATGAACACTATTATCTCCATGAATCTTGCTTCATGTTTACCTACTACCCAGAGGGAAGGGGGTAGTTGTTCTTTGTTTTGTTATTCCAAGGATGCAAATATAGATTAATGAAGAAAGCATGGAATTTGTCATCATTTAAATTATATCTTAAAAATTGAAAGTGTAGTTTAAGTTCACATTTATTCCAGATTCTTGAAGGATGACATATTATATTTCAAATAAATTACTTTTAGTATAACAGATGAGTAGTTTTACATTTCGTAACAAGGTTATAGCCTAATGCCCACCCCCACTAGCAAAAAAACTGTCAATGTTATTTTTAAATGCTTTTTAAGCACCTTAATTATTCATGGTTTTCCTTCATGTTTATATTTTATTGTTGTAGGTCATGTATAACTATACATATAAGTAAATTATATATGCAAATATTGATTTTCTGCCCGAGTTTTTTACTTTCAAGTCTCAGTCTCTTGTAACTTCTGTTTGTTTCTTTTTCCCATAAAACCAGTTTTTTATATGCATTTCCCCAAATATAGGTTATCTGTTTCAAGACCTTTTAAAACTGGTGTCCATTTCAAACAAAATGGATTTTATAAGTAAGCAAAACAATATAGCATGCTTGAATTCTACTTCACGAAAATTTAAATCATTTTCATAGATCATTTTGTTTAGATCTCTTAATTCTAACTGTGCAAATATTGCATGACCAGCATATAAAATTAAACAAAACTAAGTACGTTTGAAAGAAAGTTGGGGATTTACAAAAAAGAAAATCCTGCTACATTGGATAAAAGCTAAAATATTTGCTTGTTCGGCTATTCTAATATTTAAAGAGAAAATATGTAGCATCATTATATACTTTATTCTAATGATATATAAATTTGTCAATTGCTTTCTTCAACAAAATAATGTAAAACTGAAAGTTTTTTTAAAAAAACGATGCTTATCCATAATAGTAATATTCCATCACTATTTTAGACCTTTAGAAATTCATCTTTCTTCTCCCTAAACATTTATTCAGCAATTTAAAAGGGAATATTGACAAATACTCAATGTTACAATTCTTTGTTATCAGAATGAAATATGAGCAATCTATCTCCAATATTCTTTCAAGTGTCATTATTCTGCCCCAGCAAGTTCTTAAAAACCTTAAAGGAAATTTTGAGTCTGTGCCAAGAATTGCATGAGGAAGAACTAGCATTTACAGATCATAGTTCTAATGGAAGATATAATTCCGTGCTCTGAAGGAAATCCAAAGTAAAAAGGATCCCTGACAAATAGCAACACAGTCTCTCCTGAAACACTTAGAATAATGGGGAGCCTACTACCACCCTGGTGACTGGTTTTATTTTAAATTAAAATACACTTTAAAATGAAATTGAGATCCTATTAAAAGAAAATTTCAAAGCTGTATTAAAGGTTGTTATTCTAACAAAACAGGTGGATAAAAATGCCAAAACCAGGCTGGTTGACTGTGCAACTGACCATAATAAAGCTTTCAAGTCAGCCTTGACTTCTGTCAGCTACCTGGACAAGTGACCTAAAACTGAATGGAAAAAAAATTGAATACAAGTTGTCATGGCTCAGGATACAGACGCTGAAAAATTCCTCCTCCAACAGAAAGTCAGCCTCAGGAGACACAAAACTAAGACTCACCTGAGGCTCAAACATAGGCATCATCAGAACAGCTGGAATGGTCAGGTGATAAGGGGCGTTGGTCTTACCTGATACGCTCTTTCTCGGTGTTCTGCGAGAGAATCCAAGAAATGAGTTAACTCTATTCTTCTGCTCAGAGACTTATGAATGGGGATATTGAAGACCATGTTGCTGCCCTACAGATGTCCTTGATAGAGGCCTGTGTTATTCATGCAGCCGTTGTGACTGTGCTTCTGGTGGAATGGGCTGTCACTCATCTAGACAATGGTGATGCATGCCCGTATCCACTGGCCTATGGTTGATGGTGTGACCTTGTTACCCAGTGTAGAGGGCTGAAAAGATACAAACAGGGATTCTGTCCTTCTAAGAGAGGTTGTTCTCTTGAGGTAGGTGAGGAGGGCCCTCCTACTGTCATGCCCTTGTTAGAGTCGGACTCTGAGAGAGAGGAGGAACAGCTGACAGGGAGTGGAGGTGTGGCTCTGGAGATTGTGGAGGAGGCTAGGGAAGGGCAGAGGCCAGCTGGGCTGTCCGAGGAAGAACCAGACGCATCCCCCTTTTATCCTAGGACACACAGGGAGGAACAGAGGAGGAAACAACTTGGCTTACGAGAGAGGAAGCGGCCATGATCCCCCTCATTGGTTGCGGCTGGAGAGAATAGTATATGAGAAAGTTAAAACACAGCGTTGCCAGAAGCAAAGCCTGTGTTATTTTGGGTTTGTTATCTTGGTTGGCATCCTTCCAACAGACTGTGCCTTGTTATCTCCTTGAAGTTAGTAATTACTTACCCTGGTCCGTTGTGAAATACCTTCATTGTAGTTTGTTTTGGGTTTTTTATTTCACCTCTATCTGCTCATTAAGTTCAGACTATATTGCTTTCTTTTAAAGACTACTTTTGAATAAGTTTTATCTCCAATTGAGAATTATTGAACAGTGGGGCCAAGTTGGGGTCATTAAAGGACATTTATGTTTTGGATTATTATGTTTGTGTTACACTCCAGGTCATCACATGTCCAAGCTGTGCCAATTGTTGGGCATGGGCTGGACTTGGGCATAAGTCTGGCAAGATTATTTCCTGTGCCCTGTGGAATGAGGAATTCACTTTGGGGAGGAAGGAGGGATCCAACTGCAGAACCACCTTGTTTGGATGGAATATGCAAATGTCCTCTCTTATGGAGAGGTCCACTAGTTCAGATATTTGTCTGGCATGAGGAAGGCCACCTTGAAAGTGAGGAAGCACAGGCTGCCTGATCATAACAGCTTGAACAGCACTGAGATGAGAGTGTTGATGTTGTTTCTCAGTTCTGCCCGAGACCACTGCCCTTGTGCCATCTGGGACTGGAAGTGGGCACCCCAGCCAAAGAGGCTGACATCTGTAGTGATGGTCAGGGGTCTAGGCTCCTTGAAAACATATCCCTTGGTTATGGCCTGCAACATCCACCACTGGAAGGATTGAAGTACACTTGGTGGGACCTGAACCCTGGCATTCAAGTTGCTTGTGTCAGACCATTGGTCGGGCAGGAGAAACCACTGCAGGGTTCTGGCATGAAGGCATGCCCAAGGTACGATCAATATGCAGGACACAATTTTGCCCAGGAGTTGCGAGAGGAGGGCCAGGGGCATTGTTTGGTCTGCTCCACTTGCCAAGGTCCTTATACTGATCTGACACTCCTGGGATAGGGAGACTTTGCACGACCTGGTATCTATGACTGCACCCAGGTGTAGCAGTCGGTTGAAAGGAGTTAGATGGCTTTTGTCGAAATTGATGGAGAATCCGTGATCCTGAAGGACCCGGATTGTGACTTGCAGGTCCTCTGCTGCCCGAAGGTGGGAGGACTAAATTAAAATCTCTTCCAGATAACACTGGATGCAGATGGGGATGTGTGCCATCAGTATTTTGGTGAAAGTCCTGGGCACTGAGGACAGGTTGAATGGTAGGGTCCTGTACTGATAGTGACAGCCTGCGTAGCAGAACTGGAGGAATCGGCAGTGGGACCAGACAGGTACGTGGAGGTATGCCTCCATCAGGTCTACGGATGTTAAGAAATCACCCTCTCGGATGTTCTCCGGGATGGACTGGAGGAACTGCATCTTGAATTTCCTGTGAATTAGACATCTGTTCAATCTTTTCAGGCCCAGAATTGCTCTCACTCCCCTCCCCCCAAGGTCTTTGGAACTACAAACAGGATAGAGAACCCCTGCCCCTGTTGGCCCTTTGGGACCAGTTGAATGGCTTGGATGTCCAACAAGTAGGGCAACGTATGAAGACATTCGGGGGGGTGGAGAGGAATTTGAGGATGAGACCTAGTCTCACTGTATACAGGACCCAGGTATGTCGTGGTTGCTTCCCATTGATTGGCAAATAGGCTTAAGCCCCTGCTAATGGAACAATTGGACCTGTCGGCGCTTGGAGTGGCAAAAGGGGCAACTGCCTATGGCACAAAACAGTCTCTTGCCTTGGAAGTGTTGTCTATTTCTATCTCTGAAACCAGATCTGTCCAATTATCAGTCTTGTCTGTGGGCATACCTCTGGGGTTGAAGAGTGTCAAACCCCATCTCTGTGGACTGAAAGGAAGCCTACAGAAATAAGGTGAGGGACGGTGGTCAGCTCGACTATTTAGAGAAGGCAAGACCTTTCTCCTGTCCTTAGTCTCCATCAGAATGGCTCTAGGGCAGTGGTCGCCAACTGGTGTTCCATGAGAAACTTTTGGTGGTCTACAGAGAAATGTCACCCCCAGAGCACCCCAAAGCAATTAATTCAGGGTGTGTGGGAATACAAGGCTGTGCCGCCCACAATGGACCAGCGGAAACCCTCCTCACCCACTCATTCCTTACCTGGCAAATCTGCCTGCTAAGTTGCTATTTTTCCTTTTTTTTGTCCGACCATCAGCTGTTCTGCTGTGCCGGGAGATTTAGCTTAGCTAGAAAGCAGGAAATTGTTGCTTTTCTTGCTTTCTAGCTAATCTTTAGATCTTTGGCTCTGCAGAGCCGAACCTCTCTTAGGCCTGAAGGTTCTGTTATTCAGTTGCAGACTCGGATAGCCGATAGCAGAAACACAGTGAATCTGTGATTCTGTGAGCAACTCAATCTACCTGACTGCTCTGGCTGATTTTGGGTAAAAGTTGTTCTTTTTTAATAAAAAATTCAATATTTACATACATGGTGTGTTGTGAGTTAATTTTGTGAGTTTGCTTGCTAGCAAATTTTATGAGTTTGCTTGAAAGCAAATTTTATGTGACAGACTCAGGTAGCCAATAGCAGAATGATAGATCTCTGAATCTGTGATTCTGTGGGCAATTCAATCTGCCTGCTTGCTATGCCTGATTTTTTAAATAAAAAATTCAATATTTACATCAATATTTATAATATTTACATACAAGCCATGCCCAGCCAGTCACATGATCACTAAGCCACACCCACAAATTAGGCCACTGCCCAAGAACCAGTTAAGAAATTTGAATCCCACCCCTGCCTCTGTGTGTTTGTGTGTATGTGTGCATGTGTGTATAAGAGAGAGAGGGGAGGGAAGGAGGGAGAGAGGTTAGATCAGATCTCCCCCCCTCTCTCCCACCAACATCACCACCAAATTTATATTAGTGGTCCCCGGGATTTAAAATGATGTGTTTGATGGTCCCTGAGGTCCAAAAGGTTGGCGACCCCTGTTCTAAAGCCTCACCAAACAGCTTGCTACCCTTGAAGGGAGCAGAGGCTAGTTTCCACTTATATCCACCTGCCAATGGAGAAGCCACAATAGTCGACGGGCTGCCAGAGAAGAGGCAATGGCCCTGGAAGCAAATCTGCCAAGAATTCCATAGCCACTACCAGTTGTTAATGTCCTGGTGTAAGTAGAGATCACCAGGGGGAATCCTCGCTTGCATCTGGCAGAGCCCGAGCAATGAGGCCCTGTTGAAGAATGACATGGCTGTAGCTGCTTTGACTGCCTAGGCAGCTGCCTGATGCACCTTGCAGAGGGTCAGTTCCACATTCATATCCTGTCTTCAGAGCATCCTCTGCATCATTAGACAGGATGGAGGATATTAAGGCTGTCACAGAGCCATCTATAGTTGGTGGTTGCAGAGCCTTGGAGAGATCCGGGCCACATTATAAAATCTTCTGCAATTCCCACTTGGGGGAGGGTATACCCCTGGTTGAACCCATTGTCTTTGGATCACGTCCCGGAGTAACTTAGGTGAAGGAATTTCCTCACTGTCAGTGAATTTCCTCACTGTCTGGCTCTAAAAAGAGTAACTCACTCAGATCCATTAGGTCCAATGCTGACTGTTGTAGCTGGTCAGCTCCCAAGTGTGCTGTGGCCTTAAATAATAGAGATTTAAAGAGAGCTGGGCAAAAGAGCCCTGCGAATGCCGGGGGATCGGGCGCTCCCACCCTCCGAAAGCTCCATCTCTTTTTGGTCCTCATCTCCTGAGAGCGATGCCCCACTCTGCATGAAGGAAGGTGAGTGAGACCTTTGAAAAGCCGCCAAATCTCTTTGATGCTGGGATGCCATATATTGGTCTTAATGTAGGGAAGTTTCCCATGCCACAGGAGTAGCCTGACATCCCTGTTGTAGGCCTGCAATGATGCCCTGATATAAGAATTTTCATATGGTCAGTAATTTCAGATCCCTGACCTCCCATGGGTGAAGCCCCGCCACTGTGAGTGTAAAGGTGGCCTCTGGTGCCGCCTTCATCCACTTTGGTGGGGCTCCCACTGTCTTTCTGCTGGCAACAGACTTGAGTGTGGATCAATAAAAACCTCATTGCCTTCTGATGAAAAGGATGGCCGAGAGGATTGCTCTCTGGCGCCATCTGGTGACCTGACCTGAGAGCACAGTGGAATCTTTTACTTTACATCAATTGCATGGCTTAACTGATGGGCTGGTAAAGCGCGGGAAATTTCAACCATTTCCTCTCTAGGGGAGCTTTCCCCCCTCCTTCACTCCCTCTCAGCCTTGGCAATTCTTTTGTCAATGGCCTTTTGGCCCCTCCCAGCATCCTTCTCAGTTTTTGAAGCTCTTTTGAGAGGAAAGGGCTTTTGCCTTTAATCTGGCTGCTGCTCTTTTAGTGACTGACTTCGATCCTGCAGAGCTTTTTGGATGACCCTGGGTCTGGACTGGTAGGCCCTGGTCCTCCTCACTTACACATGGTATTCCTGGGTCCATCGGATCTGCAACCTTAAGTTTTCTGCCCCTCCAGGCAAGGCAGGCTTGTTCCTATCTGGAACTTTGCTGCTGCGGCTTTTCTCACTTAGCCACTTCGGAGTATGCCCAAGATTCAACTGGGCAGTGACTCCATCCCCCTCCGTTGTCTGTGGAGCTCAGTTAGGAGCCTTGACTCTATCCTGAAGCCGGAACAAAAGTGGCTATGCCAGGGAAGCCAAATGCGACGAAGGTGGCTATGCCGGGCAGACCAGGGAGCCAGCAGAAAGTAGGAACAAGGTGGTTTTTCCAGGTGGGCCGGGGAACCAGCCGTGACAAGGGCGGCTATTCAGGGAGCCAGCCTAGCCATTCACTGTCTTGCGAAGGCTTACGCAGAACCGAGGACCTTACTGTAATTTCCAGAATCCAAGGAATAACTCTATCCTTCTGTTCTAAGAGCACACTTCTACATGTCTCTTCTGAGCAAAGACTGAATTAAAACTGTCTTTGTACAGGCAAAGGAGGGGTGACCAAAAGATTGATTGACTCAGTCTCTGAGCAAAAGATCCATTCCTTGGATTCTCTACTCTGCAGAATGATGTAGGTCTCCAAGCCCCCACATCTGGTGAATAGACCAAAGATGTTTTATGAGGCTCTTTGCTAAACAAGAAAGTAATTTAAAGTGCAGACCTAGCTAATAATTCCATAACTCAACTATCTAGTTGTCTAGTTCTCACATGACCAGTTCGTGTGGATTCTGCTTGTGAAACTCTGGCTGGCTGACAATCCTGACTGGCTTTTGGATCTTTGAACTATTCTTTTAAGTGCTCTTGTTAAAAGCAAAATCATTCAGACAAGCTCCCTTTTTCAGAGACTGTTTGGATTTGCATTCCTTGTCAACTGTTATCTCCTCAACCTTGAGCAAAATGCTAATCTCCATAGCGACTCTGTGTGAAAATATCTAATTGAAACGTAAAGCTGAGCTCAAGCTAAGTATCAACTGGCATCATTTAGAGTGGTTATACAGAAAAGAAATTACAAAAGTTCTATTTGCATGACTGATACCAATAAACAAGCATTTTTGAAAAAGGAACAGAAAAAATGTTTTTTTATGAAATTAACAAAACCCATTTAACATAAACAAACTAATATAATCTTAGTTCTTCAAGCAGTTTTCAATATTCTGTAACTGTAAAAGCTGAAAAATATGCAAACTGTTAGTATAAAACTATATTATGGCAAAATCCATTTAGGATTTGGTCAAAACTATGGCACAAAACCTGAGCATATATGTAAAATACACCACAACGCATCCATGATCACTGTAATCATCACCCAAAGTTTTTGTGTCCCTCAATGGATAACTGATTAGGTAAAGTAATTTATGAAGTTAGCCCCTAGCCAGCAACAGAGCTTTGCTAGCTGACATTAAGCAGATGCAGTGGAAGTACATAGGAAATCTTTTCTTCCCTATCAGCATTACCAAAGAATAGGTCCTTTTAAGGCAATATAAAAGTCACTGCTCTCTAAACTATGCAGTATACAGTAAGCTGATACTACATAATAAATCTGACAAATTTTAAATAGACATCTTTGGGGGAGGGAAGGATATGAAAATGTTTCAAATTTTATTCTACTTTATTTCTGTTACCTGCAATTGTCCATCCCCTTGAATGCACTAAAGAGTATATATCATACACCAACATTTTATGCAATAAATTAACATTACAATGACCCTGAATTCAGATAAAACAAAATTTAATGAATGTAGAATGAGGGCTGATTTACTTCTCCACATAGAATTTCAACTTTTTAAAGACTGGGCCCCAAATATATCAGAATGTAATTGGATTAAGTTGCAATCTTGTGTTTAGACAAGAAATAGTTATGGCTAAATATTTTATACCGCCACCAATATCTTTTAAAAACAAACTTGAGTAGACAAAGAGGCTATTCCCAATTACCTCCCAACAGACTAAACATTTTTATGCAATCTTCATAAAATATTACCATGGTTTCCTGTGGCTTTCCAGAAGATCAGGAAGCTGGGTTACTACCTCCATCCCCTCAAATAATGCTCATCCTAATTCAAACAAATTTAAGGTTCTGCAAACTAGTTCTACATCTTAAATTTATACAATTTCAATCCATCTTTGCAATCAGATGCATAATAGAAAAGAACCAGGTAGATGAAGAATTTACAGATTTTTCTATCACCAAGACAATACACTTCAGTTTTAGTGTAATAGGATAATCTAATGCAGAGTTCCCCATCCTTTCTGGCTTTGTGGACTGGCAAGATGGAGGAGAGGGAGATGGTTAGGGTTAAAGCAAATGGAGACTACTTGCATGTGCTTGTCTACTGCTCACACAAGTGGAGATGCCCGTGCATGCGATCGCCAGGTTGCAAACAGCTCAGAGGTTGGGGATCCCTGATCTAATACATGGAAATTAATCATTTCAAGTGTTGCCTTGAAACTCAAGCACCCTGAACTTCCATGGAGATGAAGACCTATTCCCTAATTATGGGAGAATTCAGAGTTATCAATTCCAATGCTTGGTAACTGGCATGTATTTATGACAGCTGCAGTGTCCCGAGGTCATGTGATCAATTTTTGCAATCTTCTGACCAGCAAAGACAATGGGGAAGCCAGATTCATTAACAGCCCTGTTATAATTTAATAACTGCAGTGATTCAGTTAACAACTATGGGAAAGAAAGTTGTAAAATGGGGCAAAACTTAACTGTCTCATGAACAGAAATTTTGGACCCAATTGTGGTCATAAGTCAAGGACCATTTGTAATTAATGTCTGATCACTTTCTGATATATCACATACTGAATGTATCATTTGTTTCTATACACTATATAAAGATTACCCCTCTTAATGTTTTTTTTTTGCTTGAATGACTTGGTGATTCATATTTTCAGGTATGAAAAAAAAAAGCCACTTTACAAAAAGGTAAAAATGTTTGTTCTGGTCATGTGACCATGGGGATGCTGCAAGTGTGAAAAATGGTCAGAAGTCACTTTTTTCAGTACCATTGTAACAAATTCCTTGCTGGGACTTCAGCAGAGTTTTAAGACAATGAATGCAGGAAGTCCACAACAATCCAAGAGGTAATCTAGTGCCTTCAATGTTACGTCAAGGCCTTGGCAGCATTCTTTTAAGTGCTGTTATAGCTATTTGCCCTGTGTAGGTCTGCATTTTAACATTCCAAACTGCTTCATAATTAACTAAATTAATGCAAGTATTCCAAAAACATCACTTGCATATTTGGGCAATTAAATGTCCCCTAAAAATAATTGGGCATTGGAGTGTTCTTACTTAATAGTAAAATCAAAGGCAATAATGTGATACCAACCAATCAGTACTTAAAGCACAGGAAAAAGATATTCCTTACCTCCATGTAGTCTAACAATTTTATTTTACCGACAAGTCAGTGAAAATACTAAGAGTTCTGTCTTTCGTAATACAACAAGCATGAAAAACAAAACAGTCCCTCTTAAAGAGTTAACCACAAAGGAAGACCCATCTGAAAAGAGTTCAAAAGTCAGGATTTTGTGAGGGCACATTAGTAAGATCTGAATGAGCTTTCTCTATTACTTAAGGCATCAGGCTAGAAAGCAGGAGACTGAGTTCAAGTCCTAGATGTGAAAGAGAGCTGAGTGACTTCACTCTCTCTCAGTCCAAACCACCTCACAGTATTATTGTTGTGGGGAAAATAGGAAGGGAATGGTATGTGGGATATGTTAATTGCCTTGAGTTATTTGTAAAATAATAAAGGTGGGATACAAAATAAATAAATTATCATTATGGTCTGCAAACAATCATGCTAATTCCCTTCATCTTTAATCTTGGGAAGCAGAGTTACAGGATTCAAAGTTGCTTCAAAGTCACTTTTGGAGTAGCTAGAAGCTTGCTTCGTAAGCAGCTAAATGCTTATGTTTCAGCTTGAATTTGACATTTGAGGAGAATAGCCACATCCTGATGAGGAACAAAAACATGGTCAATGGAAAACCCAATCTTTTATATTTGAACAAGTATAGTAGCAGTTCTCAGACATTCTACTGTACCATCAGCAGTACAGAACAGCAGGCTACAGGTTACTCTTTAATAATCACAAAAAGTTTAGTCAGCCTGCCAAATGCTTATCTCCAAATCTTACAGAAATCTAGAGTTTCAAGTAAGGCTCTCACCTGGTGCTTGATATAGTAAAAATTGAAAAAATAACACCTACTCTGCCAGGGGAAAAATTGTCTTGCTCCAAGGTGTATAATGTAGTCTAGGAAAGCAATTCTAGGCAAACAAAACTGTATCTTGGCTGATAAGCCTTGTGACCACATTCTGTAAGGGAGTTGGCTTACCTGAGACGCCCATTCTTGTTGGACTGCGAAAGAGTCCAGGTTAGGGAAAATTCCTCCTTCTTCGTCTTGGGACTGAGTCTGCCAAGCTGTTTAGACCTGCCTCTGTTGCCATAGTTATCCAGCTATGATCCTGACAGATGTGGCATGTCTTCTGTGAAAAGTAAGATAGCACCCCCCCCCCCCGATCTACCAGATCTCCCTAAGGTGGGGCTAGACTCTCTCACAGTCTAACGAGAATGGGTGTCTCGAGTAAGCCAACACTTCTTCTCCGTTAGACTGCTGCGAGAGTCCAGGTTAGGGACTTATCAAAGCCGGCATGTCCTTGGGAGGGTTAGGTCTGATTCAAGTCCGTCTGCTCTGAGACAACCCTCTGGAACACCCGTCTGCCAAAGGCTGCATCTGCAGAAGCTAAAGTGTCCAGACGGTAATGATAAACAGGGAAGATGATGGCCAAGTGGCAGCCTGGCATATCTCCTCTATAGAGGCATGTGTAGCTCAAGCTGCTGTTGTAACTGCACTCCTTGTGGAGTGAGTGGTAAGTACTGGGCACAGGGAGACCCTGAGTCTCGTAAGCCATAGATATGCAGGACCAAATCCACTACCCATTGTAGATGGAGAGGTCGTTTCCTAATGTGGTCGGTTGGAGATTCCGCTTTCCGGAAAGAAGATTCCGGATAAAGTCCTTTTATCATATATATGTAGCGCTTTGCAAACATTGAGTGTGTGCCACTTCTTTTCAAGCTTGTGGCTAGGGTTCGGACAAAAATCCAGCAATACCAGCCCTTTTGCTCTGTGGAACAAAGACTTAACTTTTCAAAGACCCCACTTTGGAACAAAAGTGGAGTCTAACTGCAGAACCACCCTGTTATGGTGGAAAATGCCCCAACAGAGAGAGCAGCCAGTTCCGAAACCCTTCTAGCCGACATGATAGCTACCAAGAAAGCCACCTTAATTGTGAGGAACCTCAGGCCAATAAATCTCAATGGCTCAAAGGGAGTCCCCATTAAGTGTCTGCAGGACTTTTGACAGGTCCCATGTAGGATACCTGTGGACTACTGGTGGTCGCAGGTTCATAGATCCTTTGAGGAACCTACGAACCAAGGGATGGTGGGAGAGACTCCAATGTACCAGCAGCTAAGACTGAAGACAAAGCTGCTACCTGCCTGCAAAGAGTGTTGAGCAAAGAGCCCTCTGTCTAGTCCAGCCTGGAGAAATTCCAGAACATTGCTTATAGAAGCCAAAGTGGCCGTACGATTCGTCTTAGTACACCATAGACAAAAAGTCCTCCAAGTGGCATCATATATGTGATTAGTTGATGTTTTCCTAGATACCTGGATCGTTTCAATTACCTTGGAAGAGAAATTGTCTTTGACTAAAGATCCCCACTGAATTGTCAGACTGTCAGCTGGAGCCATTGAGGCTCCAGATGAAGCAGGGCCCCCTGGCTGAGGGAGATCTTGGTTGGGGGAATCCTCCAAGGTCGAGCAACTAATAGGTTCACCAGATCTGCGAACCAGGGCCATCTGGGCCAATGAGGGGCCAGGAGTAAAATCTCCGCCTTTTCCAACAACATCTTCCTGATTACGGCCGGAATGAGAGGAAGAGGTGGAAAGGTGTACAGGAGACCTGGTGGACATGGGCTCCAAAGGACATTGATCTCTTCCGCCCCCAGTGTGGTAAATCTGGTAAAGTACCTGGGCAGTTGACTGGAGAGGCAAACAAGTCCATGCCTGGTGTTCTGAAAATCTCTTTGTCTTCTCCCTGAATAAATCCGGATGGAGACGCCATTCTATTTTGGCTATGCTGAGCCAATCAGCTTGTTTGTTGTTGATCCCTGAAATGTTCCACCCTGAGGGACAGAAGTTTCCTCCAAACTCAAAGACCTAACCTCTCTAATTCCTTCATAAGATTCTTTGATCTGGTACCCCTTGACAATTGATATAGGCCTTGGCGGCCACATTGTCCATCAGTATTAGGATGTGAATCCCTGCTACTCTGTCCGAAACTGCCTGAGGGCCAGGTGAATGGCCCTGAACTCCAGTCAATTGATTGGTTGAATGCAGTCCAACTGAGACCACCGACCCTAAGCCATCTCCAATTGTAGATGTGCTCCCCAACCATAAAGGCTGGCATCTGTGGTGATAACCATGAAGATGGGCTACTTGAAGATTTGACCCCAGGTGTTGGTTTTGGACTGCCACCACCGGAAAGATCAGATAACTGAAAGAGGGACCAGGATCTTGATCGATGAATGGCTCCTGCCTGACCTCTGATAGGGCAGGAGGAACCACTGTTAATGACTGAGCATGGAATCGAGCCCATGGGATGATGGATATACAAAATACCATCTTGCCCAGGAACTGTGGCAGTAGAGACAGGGGCACTGTGCAATGCTGCCGAATCTGCTTCGTTAAGGATTGCAAATTCTCGTCGGTCTGGAGACAGGAAAACTTCTCAGGAAACTGTATCTATGACCACCCCCAAATGGAGAAGATGAGTAGTCAGAAGCAGATTCTCTTCTTGATATTTATCGAAAATCCATGCGACTGCAGCACCTGTAAAGTAAGTTGAAAGTCTCTCTTGGCAATGAGGTCCGAGAATGGTTGTATTAATATATTGTCAAGGTAACATTGAGCTCTCACTGGCAGGGCTCGTAAATAAGCCACCAGAGCAGCCAATATTTTTGTAAATACCTTGGGGACTGAAGAAAGCCCAAATGGCAGGGTCCGATACTGGTAATGCTGGCCACTGTAATGGAACCAGAGAGATTTGTGATGGTAAGACCAAATTGGCACATGGAGGTAAGCTTCCGTCAGATCTTTTGATGTGAGGAAGTTGCCCTCCCGAACGGTCTCTAGGATGGTCTGGAGCAATTGCATTTTGAAACACCAGGAAAGGATATAATTGTTCAGACGTTTGAGGTTCAGGATTGCTCTCAAACCCCCCGATTCCTTCGGGATGACAAATAATCGGGAATAGAATCCCTGCCCTTGTGATCCACTGGTACTGCCTGTATAGCTTGGATATCCACTAAGTGTTGAATGGCAGTTTCCATGAGGACCCTTCTGGTATTGTCCCAAGATAAGGGACAGCAAATAAAGAACCTTGGAGGAGAGGAGAGGAATATGAAATGAAGTGCTGACCTCACAGTCTGCAAAACTCAGGCGTCAGATGTTATATTCTCCCATTGAGAAGCAAAGATGGAAAGGCGGCCTCTGAAGGAGAGGGTTAGACATGCAGTCTTGGAACGTCAGAAAGGATGACCCACTCTGCCTCGAAAGGGCTGCTTGCCCTGGAATGGTGGCAGTTGTCTATCTGAACGCTCTGGCTGCTGCTCTTGCAAGGCTGGAAAGGCCCCCTGAAAACGCAAAAATCTGGAAGCAGAATCTTGGTTAAAGGAAGAGGGACGGAAGTATGGAGATGGTCTAGACTCAGACCTTTTGAAGATGGAAGGGAGTATCTTCCTCTTGTCCCTGGTCAACACCAGGAAGGGCTCAAGGGAATCTCCAAAGAGCTCGTCTCCCTTGAGTGGGGCTGAAGCCACCTTCCATTTCCTCCTAGAGTCTGCCTGCCAATCTCTGTGCTGTCACTGAGAATGCCATCGCTTTGGTAAAAAACTTTGCAGAATTAAGTGTTGTGTCTGCTGTGAGCTCAGTGGCAGCAATTATTTTATTTAAATCTTGGTGCACTCGGATGTCCCCTGCTGGTATGCGCTCTTGCAGTTGTCTTAACAGCGGAGTGAAGCCTGCGTGAAGAACAAGGCCGCGGTCGAGGCCTGGATTGCCCAGGCAGCTGCCTGATGAGTCCTCTGCTCAGACCGCTTGTCATCCCCTTTCAGCATATCCTCTGGCTCTGCAGGAGTCCCTGAAGTCGATGCTGAACTAGCCACAGGGGGATCAACAGTGGGCAATTGTAAGGCCCTGGCCAAATCTGGGCCCACATTATAAAATCTTTTATTGTTGGTGGTAGGGCTAGGACCGGTGCCTGCAGAGGTGCATTGTTTAAGCAACATCAAGAAAAAGTTTGGGTGATGGTAACACCTCTGTTTGGACAATAGGCTGCAGAAAAAAGGAGTCTCCCTGAGACTGTAATTCTGGGGAAAGTTTATCATGGCCTCATCTGGAGTTAGATGAGCAATGTTCTTGGCCTTGTACAAAAGGGACTTAAACAACATGGGCTTAAATAACCCTGTAAAACCTGGTTGTTCAGGTTTAATGCCTTCATCTTCTGACAAATTAGAATCCCTCACTTCCCCTTCTTCCGCTTCTGAACCAGAGGAATAAGTGTGTTCCAATTGGAACACACCTCCTGGTATCCCAGCCATTCGCTGTGGGAATGGTTTGAGGCCTGCACAGGGGTTCTAGTATAATCAGTCCTCCAAGTGGAAGTCCCTCCTAAGGGAAGGCTTTCACAGGGGCTCAAAATAGTCCAGGTGTTAACCCAGTAGAGCCCAAGATCTGTTGAATACCATCAACAATTCCTTGCCTAATAGCTATAAAGACCACATTTCTCATATGATCTGGGACGTCTGCTCCTGGGTAAACCCCAGGACGAAGGCCTGCAGCAGTTGGGGTAAAAGTGGCCTCAACTGGAGGAATCTGCCATATATTTGGTTGATTCTAGCAAGAAGCAGAAGTTTCTGCCCAAGCAACAGGTCTGTTGCTAGGGCCTATTCATCTCAGATCCTATGGTAGGGAGTTAAGCTCACCAGCCCAATCTGGAGACTAAGCCTGTGGTAGTTGGAATGTAGCTATCTCTGAATCTGCCTTGGCAACATTTGAATGGGGTGACCTTCTTTTTGTTCCAGGCCCTTGGCAAACTGCCTTTCCAGGGCCTCATGTTGTCTTTTCTCCACTTTTTCTTCAGCTTTGGTCTTTTTCTTCTTTGCGACATCCTTGGCTTTAATCTTGGCCGCAGCCTCCTGAGCTGATGATTGAGCCTTGGCCTGTCTCATTCTTTGATGAGGCCTGTACTACAGCAGGGGATAGGGCTTCTTCGCGACCTGATTCTACCTAAAGGTCTCTTGCGCCCTCCATTTTGAATTCTACTGCCCAAGGGTGCTGCTTGAATTGACTGCCTCTCTATCTTCATCTCCCAGGAATATGGCCAGGCGAGCTGAGCAATCTTGCTGTGAGGCCTTAAAATTAGCTCTTAGTGAAGGGGGGGGAGACTGTAATTAACATACTTTTGTGCCGGAGCTGTTGGAAGTGGCCAGCTGATTGGTGCTAAGCCGGAGAGATGCTCTCTGGTGGTGTGGTTCCTTGCGATGTTAATCTGGGACTCAGCTAACCCGTGGGCAATGAGCCCCAATTGCCAGCCGCCTGGGTTCACCGGGCTCACTTACAGTTTTGATGATTGTCGAGTGCCCTCAGCACCAGGAGCCAAAGCTCCGGCCCTGGAATCACTCTGGGAGGGGGGGAAGAGCCCTTCCCACCCCTCTCATTATTGCGCTCGCTCTACCAGGTCCCCAGGAGCAGGATTCAAAGTCAGCGCTAATAAAAGTCTCAGAAGTTTGAATAGTGGTTTCAATTCCTAGTTATACTCTGCAAGAGCTCAAACGTGTTCAGCTCCAACGAGGGACTGTGTAGAAAGCTGGGTAACCATAGCAACAGAGGCAGGTCTAAACAGCTTGGGAGACTCAGTCCCAAGATGAAGGAGGTGGAGTTTTCTCTAACCTGGTCTCTCGCAGCAGTCTAATGGAGAAGAATAAATTCTTGGGTCTCTGAGGTACAAATCAGAAGGCTTTAAAAACATAAAATCAGTAGAGAACCAACCCCAGTAATACAGGGAAATCTGCAAGCTGAGAAGATAATCAAAAACTACTGACAATGTACACAGAGAAATGCCTGATGTTAAAAAGTTTAGACTATCTAGAACAGGGGTGTCAAACTCATGTCCCACGGTGGCATCTATTGGGACATTTTCCCCTTTCGTTAAATCAGGTGTGAACATGGACAGAACGTGATGCATATGGCCCACTGGCCAGGAGTTTGACAGCCCTGATCTAGAGTACTGTGGCTCTCCCTTTACAAACTTGTCAGGTAAAAGAAAGGCATGCTTTGAAAACAATTTATCAATAGTTGTTTTAATGCACAGATTTTCTGAACATCAAATAAATTTTCCTCCCATTTCAATTACAGGTACTCTTTGATTTCCAACCATTTGTTTAATAATAGTTCAAAGTTACAGTGGCCTTGGAAAAAAATAAAATCCATCTTCAAAGCTATGACTATAACACCATCTTGTGGTCACATGATTGCAATTTTGGCACTTGGCAATCAGCTCACATTTAGGATAATTGTGGTCTTGCAGTCATGGGATTGTGACCTGCATCTTTTCTAGCCAGCTTCTGACGAGAAAAATCAATTTAGGAAGCAGGCTTTGCTTAATGAGGGATCCTTGGTATTCTCTGAGCTTGGTTGATTTCTTATACACAGTTCATTGCCCAAACTAGATAATATCATCACTAGCACTGAATATATTATCTAGTTTGGGTAATGAAACTTCTGTTAAACCAAAACCAAAAAAACCCAAGCTCAGAGAGTACCAAGGGCCCTTCATTTCAACCATGAGATAATATTCTCCTTTGATTTGCTTAATAACCAAATGATTTACTTAAAGATCAATGATTTGCTTAATGGTCATGATGATTTGCATAACAACCATAGTACAAATGGTCATAAAATTGGGTCAGGTCACCTGATAATACAATGTCTGCATGATTTAATGAGCAAAATTCCAGTGTGTTGTGGTCATAAGTCGAGGATTACCTCTATCCTTCCTAATCCCTGCAATTCAAAGTCAACTTTCCCCAGGTACTAGTTAACAAGAAATAAGATTCAGGCTATCCTTAAAACTTAAATCAATCTATCCAAAAGCAAATTTGTAATATCTTCCCTCAATAGGGAATTTGTAATGTAACATAAGGCTCACCTCTATCAGAATCTGCACTAGGTAAAATTCATTAACTAATCCTTTTATTTCCATATATTCATCTGGTTAACAAGAAAGTGGTTTTTTTAATGTAGCCAGGCTAACTCTCAATTTTATGTGGTTTGCACTCTGTCCATGCAGAGACACTCAGTGAAATCTTGGTGCAAACATAAAGTAGCGAGTTTCATGCGTGAACATATTGCAACAATTATCTATAGATATGTTTTCAGCCTTCATCAATTTCCTGTGGAAGCACTATATTGTATAGGCTGTCTTCCTTCTCCTGCTCCTTTGACTGTCAATCAATGAAACAAGCAAAGGCAGATTCAAGGAGTGAGATTTTAAGCCTGGGTGAGGGTAAGATAAATAGGAAGAAAAAAATAATCACACTTCAAACTATGAGGAATAAATGGCAGACAATTAACACAAACCTCTCAATTCCTTTCTAATATATATTACCTTACACAAACCATGCTGCACAAAATATACACAAGATGTCACAGAATCTGTATTCACGACAAAGACATGCAGCTTTTAAAGAGACATATATAATTTCCAGCCTTTTTCTCTGCAACTCTACAGTTTCTCAACCTAGCATTTTGTTTTATGCACAGAAAATACAATAGTGCCTTAATGCTGACAATTTAAGAAAAACACCTCCCTGTTATCTTGCATGCAGTCTATCAAAACCCTATAGAGATACAGGAATTATTCCTCCTTACTTCTCAGCTGGGAGAAAGAAATGGTACAATCCAATCAAATCATTTGACAGGGAGATGGATAAGCAAAAATATTGTTCTATTACTTAGATATTATTAAATAAAACAAAGCTACTTATTCTGATTGTTATGGCATGGTAGTAGTTATTTGTCTGATATTAGCTTCGATGGTTTAAAATTACAGCTTTGCAATGATTGCTCTAATTGCAAATGTCAATGGCAAATTAATTCTCAGAAATCTGCTATAGCTTTAAAAAATATTTTTTTAGTACTAAACAGTGCATGCTTCAAAGTTCTTTCAATGCCTAGTGTCAAATGCATCATGAGTTTCATCAGAGTTCTGAACAATGGTATTTCTTTGAGTATTCTTAATAGGGTTAATTTTGCTTCTTGGTCAAATTACAAGATTTCAAGACAATGATACAATCAGCTGAACTACAGGGATAAAGTTGTGCCCAACAATACCAAGGCCCCAATTTTATCTTCTCACACATACAGAAAAAAAATATATCAAAAAATTTCAGTTGACAACAGTTATTCCCCACTCTAAAATATAAGTTGAGGGTAATAGATATCATTTTTAAAATGTGTTATGAAGCTTAATCTAATTTGTTCAGATATATAAATTTGTATATGGAAGGGTGCCTTCAGGACTACATCTTCAAATTAATGTTGACCTACAAGATATGGAAGAAACTCTTAATAGTGCCCCACTTTCAGGAGAGCTGAGGCTCAGAGGCACTGTTTTTCCATGATGACCTCAATCCTCATGAATACAATCCACCCCATAGAGGTGAGACTGGCTCCATCAATAATAGCTTTCATAATCTTGTTAAATCAAGTTATTCTGGAGGGATAGGGGATGATCTGTGACATCATAGGGTAATATGCTTTCTGACTTTAAGTTAATTTTAATTCCAAATTACTGTGGACATTTTATTGCTGCACTTTGTCATGAATCATCAAAAGTTATGAAATGTGGTAGGAGAAGCTTGTTCATCCTGTATGTTCAAGTGGTGAATCAAGTGATTCTATCAAAAAACCAGAAGAAAGCATTTTAAGGCAACTGTTTCAAACAGCTTTCAACCATTTGTTTCTTGCTTTTCTGTTAATACATGAGAACATAACTTATCCTCTTGCCTGAATTTGAATTTGAAAGTGATGAAACTTAGCTTGCAAAAGCTTAGAAGCTCAGTTCAATCCTCCTAGTTTCAACCAAAGAAGAAACTATATATGATTGCATGCTAGGTGAGCGGATTTCTCAGAAAATTTGTTCACTGCATAAATTATTCCCCTTTCTCCTATTCTACAGATGAAAATAGATTTCTGAGTACAAAAGACACATGGGTCAGATTGCAATGAAAGGAAGGTATAGCCTTGTCAGCAAGCATTGTTTACCACTATTTATGACAGCTACAACATGTAGATTTCCAATGATTATTCAGAGTAGAATCCCACATAGGAACACACACACTTCGACTTTATGCAGAGTTGAGAGACTAGCAAGTTATCTCAGGTGTAGGGATCTGGCCTTGTTTCAAAAATTTATCCTATAAATCACCAATAAATTTAAGCATAATGCACATTTGGAAATTTTTTACATTTTATTGTTCCTCACATGTCTTAATGACTTCAAAGGTGAAATCTATAAAATTAGAAATATGTCCTCTAAACAAACATTGCTTTCATCCAATAAGTAAGCTGCTTTATTCAGTAACCATTGGTTCTCTGGAAAATTTTGGCCATTTGTTTATTCTCTATATGAGTTGTAATTTGAAGGTTGAACTATTAAGCTTTAAATCAATCTACCCAAAAGCTCTAACTACAGTTCTCTATCCAGCAATGCTATCTGGAAGTTCTCCGATTATTTATCAGCTAATATATTTGAAAATAGAGTTTGGTGTGATTAAGGAGCTGGCCTAGAATCACAGAGACTGAGTTTTAGTCCCCACCTTAGGTATGAAAGCTAGTTGGTAACTTAGGGCCAACCACTCTATCAGCCCAACTCACCTTATAGGATTGCTGCTATGTGCTATGGGGAACAAAGGAACAAGGCATATTAGGTGTGTTTGTCACCCTGAGTTATTTATAAAGTAATAAAGGCAAGATAAAAATCTAATTAAAAATAAGAATTGATGGCATTCTAGATATTGTGCAGCCAAATTTGTAGTTCATAACTTTCTATTTTTCATCCTGAGGCAATCTACTATGAAAAATGTTTAGGAAACAATGGACACAGACCAGGTAGATGTATGTAAATGATTTCTGAAACCAATTTTACCCATGTCTTCTACTTCATACCTCATCTATGTTATTCTATTGTACTTTATTTGTATAGTAAATTTTAATGTGAATAATAAACGATTAGCTTTCATAAAAAGTAGAATAGGCTTATAAGCATTTGAAATAAATATAACCTATTTGAAATTCCTCAATATAATTCAACTATGTTATAGTCTATGCTCATAATACCTTAGAACAGAATCCACAACCATTTATCAAACAAAGATTCAGTTCTGAGATCATGCCAAATTTTTAAGCTTCTAAAAATATAACAGGTTTAGACCTGTTTTGTTTTCTATTCTTTCAAGTTCATGTAACTGTTCACTAATATATCCAATGTGTAAGAGGTTTTGCAGAAGGAAGGCTGTACAATATGAGTGCACATGTGTGCTTGGAGAGGCACACACCTGTGGATTGTGTGCACATGTGGGGGGGCAAGGTGCATGCATGGGATGTGTGTGCATGCATGGGGTCATGTAGAATAGAATTCTTTATTGGCCAAGTATTCTTTATTGGCCAAGTTCTTTATTGGACAGACAAGGAATTTGTCTTGGTGTAAATACTTTCAGCATACATAAAAGATAAATTCGTCAAGAATCGTAAGGTACAACACTTAGTGATAGTCATAGGGTACAATAAGCAATCAAATCATACTAGGAAACAGTCAATATAAATCGTAAGGATACAAGCAATAAAGTTACAGTCATACAGTTACACGTGGGAGAGGATGAACGATAAGGAGTGATGAGAAGATTAGCAGTAATAGTAGTGCAGACTTTGTAACAGTTGAACAATGTTGAGGGAATTATTTGTTTAGCAGAGTGATGGCTTTTGGGAAAAAACTGTTCTTGTGTCTAGTTGTTCTGGTGTGCAGTGCTCTATAGCATCATTTTGAGAGTAGTAGTTGAAACAGTTTATGTCCAGGATCACAGCCCTCTTTTTGATTCATGCAGTATACAGGTCCTCGGTTGAAGGCAAGTTGGTAGTAATTGTTTTTTCTGCAGTCCTAATTATCCTCTGAAGTCTGTGTCTGTCCTGTTGGGTTGCAGAACCAAACCAGACAGTTATAGAGGTGCAGATGATAGACTCAATAATTCTTCTGTAAAACTGGATCCTTGGGCAGTTTGAGCTTTCTGAGTTGGCGCAGAAAGAATGTTCTTTGTTGTGCTTTTTTGATGACGTTTTTGATGTCAGGTGTCCATTTTAGGTCATGTGATATAGTAGAACCTAGAAATTTGAAAGTCTCTACTGTTGATACTGTGTTGTCTAGTATTGTAAGAGGTGGTAGTATGGGAGAGTTTCTTCTAAAGTCTTCCAACATTTCTACTGTTTTGAGATAGTTCCTGTTACACCACGAGGCAACTTGTATAACCTCCTGTTTGTATGCAAATTTGTCGCTGTCTCAAATGAGACCAATTACTGTTGTGTCATCAGCAAGCTTCAGTATGCACTCATGCATGGGGATCATGCCTGCATGCAGGGGGCGGGGCACTTGCACATTGCATTATGGGAATGCGCGAGCATGTGCACGCTTTGGGCACTTAGTGCTGAAAATGTTAGCCATCACTGACCTACAGCATTATCTTATTCTTTTGTTCTCAAAAAAACCTAAAGACCACACACGGCATTAGCAAATTAAGTAATTTATTACAGTCCTAGCTCAAAACTTAGTAGTTGCACTTATACCAGGAAGGGATGCATAGAAGATAATAAGGGCATGTTGTTTTAAGAACTCTCTTCTTGGTTCATAAGTCTTCAGTTTTGTATTAGTATATTTTGGAGCTGTATATACTTTGAAAATGATTCGGAAAGTTTTGGGTGTCTTACAAGTAATGTATCTCTTTGTTATTCAGTAAAACAGGCCACTTTAAAAAAAAATACTTATAAACCCGAAAAAGATGTTAAGCTTTAAGGAGTCAAATTTACAATGCATCCACAACTATTTTTCAGACTTGCTCAGAAACATTAAAAAAAATCAGAGCTCTGTAATGAATGGCAGAGGAAGGCACGTACAAGAAATTGGAAGTCTATATAATGTTACTACAGCGACACTGCTTGTTCCTTGTGTTTAAGCAATCTAGACCTAAGCAATATGTGAATTTAGTATAATTTAACTTGTTCTGCACTATTTGTCACAACTTTTCTAATTATGTATTTGGACTTAAAGACTGGATGTGGGCTTGTAGACTATTTCTGGATTGAATCTTGTTCTGAAATTGTCAAAACTTCTGTCCCTTCAAGTGCCCACATCATTAACTATCAGAGATAGGCAACTTTTCTTTCCTAAACTGAAACTGATAGTCTCATTTATTTAAAATGTTAATACAACCCTAAATAGGTGTCTCTGTAAATCATCCAGAATCTGCAGAATGAACTGCTAACAATATTATGACATTCTACCATGTTTCTGAGTGTTTCTGAATGTACAATAGCCCACTTATTTTGCATTACCTCAAAATTACTACCATATGCTGAAACCCATAATACTGATAAATATGCAGTTTTATTTTAATTTGCTATGTTTTAGTTACAATTTTCAGAAAAGCTTATCTATTTCAATAGCAGCACAATAATCTTAATTTGCATAAAAACCAATGCTAACCAAAGAGCATTTGAACTTAATTCTTTAAGAGGAACTAAGAACCTCACAGGGTACCACTATAGCTTGCATATAAGCACATCCTAAGGCAAGGTACAAGATAAAATTTTATAGAAGTTATAAACCAAATATATTAAAATGAAGTCTCTGTGTCTCAACGGTCTTCCACAATCTGCCTAGACAGAAGAACCAACCCTCAAGAACAGCGGTGTTAAACTCACGTGTGCTGGCCCCACCCCCACCCTGCTCAAGAACTATGTCCAACATCTCCACTGCAAGAAGGCATCAACAATGTTAAGGTCTTCTAGTGCAAGTAGCACCAAAAGGTAAAGAATAAAGGAAAACCAGCTGAGTCTGTTTGTTTAGATTATCAGTTTGATCTGATAAGACCTAAAAGTACAATATCATTTAATTCTTAACCAGTCTATAACAATATTTAGGCATTCATTTTGAATCAATAATCCTACATTTCTTGGTTAGCAATTAGGACCAATATGATCACTAAGACCATGCAGCATTTAAGATTTAATTCTCAAAAGAAAATTGGGAGTGTGGATTAGTGCTTAATTGCAATACGTAATTAGTCTTTGGTGAGGAAATGAAACAAGTGCTAAATTCATGCTCCTATATATTTTGAAGCACTTTTTTGAGACTGAATGCAAAGTGCTGTACAACTCTTCACAGTTAATGATGTCAAATGATTTCAAACAGGCACATGAGGAAGTGGAAAGCATATTATGGCACTGCAGCATCTGCACTGAATTAAAAATAAATAAATATTCCAAATAGCTCCCCAAGTTGTGCTGTGTCAATACACAGCTGTAGACTAAAGCTTAAAGATTTTATTCCTATTTAACTGAGTTCTCACAACTCCTACTAGCACCATGTTTCCCAGGAATCACTTAAGAAAAAAGCAAGATTATACTATACTAAAAAGTTTGAAATTGAATAGTCTGGACTGCATGAAAAGAAAGATGTTTCATAACATCTACAAGGATTGTAGAATAGTTTGAGGTCAAGATTAATATTGGTATTATTTGATAATAGTATTTATTTAATAAATAAAGTAGTATTGATGCTTCAATATTATTATCCAAATCCACCCTGACTTAGTGTCAAATAATGTTGTGGGGTTTTTTGTCATATGCCATATATAGCATGCTCTATCATGCTTTATTTCCCCACAGAATTCTTAAAAATCATTAAGTCATAACTATATAAAAAGTAAAGCTCACAAGAAAATGTGTATAATGTATATCGTAAGATAATTCAAACTTCTAAAATCTTCCAGACTTATTCCCTAAACAATTGAATGCTACCTAGCAGTTTTTAAGGGAGATGTATCTAAGGGAAAACAAACATCTTGTGTAACTCAACTGCATCTCAACAGTAACAGGACAGTAACTGCTATTTGCTATGACCAACTTAAGAGAATATAAAGCTATTTTTATTATGTACAAGAACACATTTCATGACTAGGTATATAGTAGAACCGATAGGAGGCAAATTCTGTGATGACCTTATACTTCCCTAAAAAAATGCCAGTGTCTATGAGAATAATTCATTATTTTATATAGTTTCTCCAAAATCATAATTGGGGTCTGAAAGGACTTAAGGAAGTAATCTGGCAGCAAATAACTCTTACCATAGCAAATATTTCAATGAAAATAAAAATGTTTCAATGTAAGTTATGTAATAGTTGTTCAGTGATAGTAATATTCATTACTTAGGCAATTAAAAATATCTGGATTCCAAATCTATAGAATTAAATGTAAAATAATAGTTTTCCAGAAAGATCAAATATAGTAATAATTATATAAATCTTACCCCCTTACCATCCAATATATATACTGATACACACAGCAAAGGAGAAGCTATTCCAATTACAATCAATCATCATTTTATTATTAAACATATTTCATTTTCATTAAAATCAGCCTATTTTGTGCACCAAAACACTGAAAGTACTCATGGGAAAAAAATCCAAGCAGCATCACTATTATAGATGAAAACTATTAAATATATCACAATACTTCATATAAATTGTTCAGGATAAAAACAGAAAAAGAATAAAAAGGATAATACAACTATACTACTGTATTTATTCTTCATATATGAATATTAATAGCTCAATTAAAGTGATATGGATTTTTACAGACTTTGTGTTCATCAACTTAAAAGTTATATGTTGTATCCTACAATTAATAACTTGCAATATCAGACATATCTTTGAAGATCATAAATATTATAGCCAAGTAACCTATGGTCTAGGGCTTCTGATATAAATATTAATTACTGACAAAGTACACAAATAGCTTTAATAAATATTCCAGGGAGAGAGAAAAAATGATTCCATCTTTTCTTAGATTGATCAGTTTGACTGGATTGAAACATTATATGAATTCATATACCCAACTACTGTTTCTGTAGCAACAGCACATTCTTTACCCACTATATCATCAAATTTAAACAAACTGCAAGAAGCAATTGGTTTTCCTATAAGATTTTTTATTTATACGCTAATGTTTCTCTAACTTTGGTGAAATATAGATTATCTTCCCAAACAATTTAGGGTCTAAGTGGTTATATGGAAAGCAGCTGTTAGCTTTTATGACTGATATTCTGAAAATCAGAACAAGGCCTAGGTTATTATGCCTATGGAATTCTGTGAAAAGTTTTATTCTTAAATATTTCAAGCCAACAAACAATTATAACATTTTATAAGAAACAATTCTATAGTTGATGTTATTTAGATAGATATTTTACTAATTAAATCTTCTGAAGTTAAAGCTAATTACATAATGTACGATTGTTACCTCAGTCACCACTCCCAAAATTTTCCCCTTATTCATTTTCCTACTGTAAATGAGCATTTACGTTTTCATAGTTTCTCAATATAGGCATGTTTTCAATAAGTCTGCAAAAATTATATACTGCAAAAATAATTGCTAAACTTTTAAAAATATGACCCACATTGATAATTTTAGTGATTTTTCAAGTTCATCGTGGTTTTTTAAAAATTATATTTACTCAAAAGTAAACTTTATTTACTAGATCTTTTAACTTTCTAACCCATGTTATTTGGTTTTGACTTGGGAATGTGTAAAATTCATGTTAACTAGACTATGACTTGTTCTGTAAATATGATCAAAAAATCTGTATAATATGTGAAATGAACTACTGTGGTTTTCCATCACTACTTAAACCTTAGAATAGCAATGCAAGGTATTTTTCTTTGTATTTATACAACTCCATTATTACAGTAACACAATCAACATGGAATGAGAAATTATAGAAAACAAATAGAAAAACCAGAGAAAATATTGAGAACATCCTAGCAGTTAACTTAAAAGGTAATTCTCTAGAACTTTTCAATTTTCATTTCTCAAACTGTAAAAAAATGTAAACATAGCAAGGAATGTAATCCATTGGCCTAAATTTCAATTTGCTTGGAAGATATCTGGGACCAAGCTTACTGAGAATAAGTACTGAAGTCTTATTTACTCCCTGCAACTTTATTATCATTACAGTAAGGTATGCTTAACTTTATAATAAAGCTAATATGAATGTATAGTATTGTTTGTGCAAATGTATGGGTTTCCATATGAGTTATAAAAACTTGTAAGGGATATTTAAAGGTACTTATCTTTAAGTATCACCTTTCTGGTAATTGCTTTTGCTATCCATCTTTTAGAAACAATGTAAAATTCCTAATTGGCTTGAACTTCTTCATCAATAGTTAAAAATTAAGAGTAGATATTGACTAAAATTAATAAAATGCAGATATAAACAAGAAAGTACATAGGAAAATCTCAAATCTTACTGTCAAAAAGCAACTGAAGAATCTAAACACAGTACTATATCCTAACTGATATTTTATGAGAAAGTGAAAATGGTTACAACTTTACTACCATAGTATCAGAATTGCAAGTTTACTACTGATACCATCAGTTACTAATATCACTTATTTAAAATCCACTATAACTTTGTCAGAATTATTACCCCAAACCATGATTAGCTATTTTTCTTTTAAAGAAACTTCAGCTTGTTCAATGACTTAGTGATCGCCATTTCATAGCAGTCAGCCCACACAGAACAGATCAATAACATTACAGACACAAGACTAGACTGCATCCATTTAATAACCACAAGAAAAGTGTACCATTCAGCAAAATCTTACACAGAGCTCTCACTAGCAGATATGTAATGAGAAACTGTAACTATGCATATCAATTCATTTATAATTTTCTATTTAAACTCAGAACAGTTCTGGAAGTGAAATAAAAACAGATCATGTATTACATTCTAAATAATGAAGAGACAACCCAGGTGATACCCTTGAATAGCTGTGTCCAGAAAACAAATCTAACAACTAGTTGCTATCCAGAAAAGTACTTTCCCAAAAACAACAAATTGTTATGAATAGTGAAAAAAAGCATATACTTGCCTGAAGAACAAGATATAAGAAAAACGGCAAACACCAGCTTTGTAGCAGCTCCCATTTTCCAAATCGTTAGAATCAATAGGGGGTTAAAATGCTATATCCAGCTTCTGAGATCTTATAAACACGAAAATCCGTCTGTCACTTCCTCAAAGTGATAATAATGTATTTGGAAAATAATGCATCCATAAGAATGAAACCCAGCTTTTATAATACAGTTTCTCTAGCTCTTTTTCAATAGACCCTCCAGTACATTTGGAAACACATCATTTGGCTTCTGTTCTAAAGGCAAAAATCCAATTCATAAGAGGATGTTAACTATCCAGGTTAAAAGATGAACATTCAACAATGTAGTAGCTGAATGTTAAAACTAATAGTCTTGAAGCACAATATATTCTCTTCAGTGTCAAATCGTATTTCCCATGTGTCCTGGAAACAGGCAAATATTAGTAAACAATACTCGTCTTCACTCTGCTTTTGCACAATGTAGTATCTGGATGAAAAAGTTTCGTCTTCGTTTCAAGTGTCAAAATAAATATGCCTTCGATGTAACAACCAATAGGAAATCAATTTGTAAAACACTGCTGTTTCCTATTAACAGCTGCTGAGAGCAAACAAGGGCAGAAATAAGAGGTAATCAGTCCTCTATAAAATCACACATCTAAGGAATGGAGAGTCCTTATCTAGACCAGGAAAATGCTTCCCCTTATTTATTCCTTCCGTTTGTTTTCAAGATCTTTTTTCTCATTTGCCCGGCAGATTTCAGGCTTCTCCCCAACTCTTACAAGAACTCCCTCATTCAAGTGCCTAGGCTACACTTAAAAACCGCCTTTGTATTTGGTATTTGAAATCACACGAAAATGAGAACGGAAAGTGGGAAGGAGGCGATGCTCCTTCCAGATGTTAAAAGGTGGGTTTTTTTTTCACGGTTCTAAAAAAAAAAATATTAAAAAAAGAGTCGAGAGCCTTCCGAGAGGTTTCCTGAAGCAGTTAAGCATAAAAACGTCTCAGATAAAAGTAGGTGAAGCGATGTTCCAAGAAGCCCGGAGATCAAATACGGGTATATTGGTCTTTTTTTTTGGAGCGGCCAAACTGGCGGGTTAAGTAAGATCTTTTCTCCTCGAGCAATAAAACCCTTTTCAAGCTCGTCGAGGCATTTGTCGGCGGGCCCTTCCTCCGCTCTCAACCTTCACCGGCTCACCATTTACTACCAAGATCTCCCCCTCCCCACCACCACCACCCTTCCACCGGTTTGGAGGCAGGCGGGTTTTTTTTTTCTTCGTCCGCAGTCCAACTTGGTTTTTGTTTGCTTCGCCTCCCTTTTTTTCCCTTCTTCTCCTCTTCCTCCCTCCTCCCTTTTCTTCACGCCCGCAGCGAGTGGTTGGAAACGGGGCGGGTGAGGGCACGGAGCCCGGTCAATCCTCGCTTGCCTTTTTCCTCTCCTTTCGTTGTGCCTCTTATGCAGCGTACACCACACCAGCCCGTGCAGCGAGAACAACGGAGGGAGGAAAGGCGGGCAGGCAGTCGGTCGAGGAGCCCCTCGCCTTTCTTCTCCTCCTAACTCTTCCTCCCAGACTGCGAAAAGCCTGAGGCTCCAAAGTCCAACCCTCCGGTCTCTTGGATGGAGAAAAGGCGGCTAAGCCCAACTTTGAGCTCTGGGTAGCGAAGTTGAAGAGCCGACGGCGAAAAAGAGGAAGGGCCCTGCCGAGATTTTCTTCCCTCCAGGAGGCGTCGGCGGAAGGCGAACAGAAGGAAAGGGAAAGCGCCGCTTTTATCGTCGCGCAGGCCCGGCTGGTAGCGCTGAGTAGCCCTCCGTACCTTGCCGCTCCCCTGTGGTAATTTCATAGCTACCCATTCACTTGCGTGGTGGAGAGAAGCGAGCCAAGATGGCGGCGCTCGAGCGATTGTTTTTGTTTCTTCTCCACCTCCCCCTCCCCCTTTTTTTTTTTTCATCTGTCCACACCTCCCCCAAACAGCTCCCTCCTAGCGCACGCGCAGACTCGCTCCCTCCCCTCCCTCCCTCCACCCCAGTCCGCTAAATCTTAACAGCTGCCCCTTCCACATGGGGCGTGCGCGTTTATGGGCGGGGAGTTTCTCTTGATTGGCAGGCCGCACTAAGCCATTTGGAACAAGAGGGGTGGGGGGTGAAGGGGTGGGGGGTGAGGTGGGGCTTCGCTCCCGCCTTTCCCGCGCCTCGCGGGGTTTAAGGGACGCGATTCTCTCGCCTGTGCGACGTTCCAGGTGTGGTGTTAAGTGCGTGGGGTGAGGGGCGGTGTTGTCGAGCCCATAGCTCGGGTTTTCTGCGCAGTGCAAAAACGGGATTAGAACTCCTTTGGATCTTTTCCGTCAGAGCAATACACCTGCATATTTTAGCCTTAAGAGCAGAGCTGACGCTCTTAAAAGGGGTGTGTGTGTGTATATATATGCATACGCGCGCACTCACAGATACACATGCGCGCGTCTCTGTGTCCATATGTGTTTCTGCACACAGACATGCATGTGATAGGTATGAATTTTTAGTCTTGCTGTGGGGGGGGGGAAATCTGATGAAGGGGGAAAAATCACTCCTCGCGCTTCCTTAGCCCGTCGTTGAGATGCTCAATCATCCAGGTCGTGGTCGTCTCAAAAGGCGTTTTTCCCCCAAAAGGCAACAGGACTTTCTTGTTGTTTTTTTCAACTTTTATAGCTTCTCATCCAAGAACCTTCTTACGTTCAACCAAGAAAAGCCAATTCCCTTTCGAAAAGTGGGGCGGGGGAAGCACCTTTGGGACCGCTGGCTTAGAAGGACATCGTCTTTGAGTTCCTTGGGAATTGTGAATTTTTTTTATATTGTTGCGAGAAGCCCTGCCAACCTCAGGGCTGGTTGTTTTTCCAACCGAGGGATAAGAGAACGGTTGGGTCGTTCGATGCTACTTCATTTGGCCATATGGCTGCATCAAAAACACTCTGCTTTCAGGATCCTGAGGTGGAGGTGTTTGTTTCCAGCAGAGCTTTTATTTTGGCATGGCTGGTGGTGGGGATACTTAAGTGTTTTAAAAACCTTGAGATTATAATATGAACGGGTAACAGATGTACCTTTTGGACATAGCCAGAACTCCTATTAGGTGCTTAAATCTGCTTGCAAGGGGAAAGTTTGTTTTGTTTCAGAAGTATTAACTTCAATATAATAACTTCAATCAACGTTTAACTTTAGAATATCCTAGGTTTATTAATGTAGGTGCTACAATATGAATGAATATCCCAAGTGACTGTGATAGACCCAGGCCTGTTACAGATTACTATTCTTCCTTAACCTGTATCCTATTAGAACTTTATATAATATTGTGCAACTTTCATAAATAAAACCGAGCTCACAGTGAAAAGTGTTAAAATTCATGTTACGCTTTTCACTAGGCAATGAGATTAGAGCATAATATCATGAGTGGTTTTTTTTTTAACTTGTGGAAGCTGAATAAATATATCCAGTAGACCATTATTTGATAGTATGCCTGTTAAATTAGAATAATTGTGTTCAACCCTAAGAGTTGATGGAATTGGACGTAACTTTCTGCTATAGAAATAAGTTCAATATCTCTGTTTAGAGAACAGTTTCAGGTGTTTTCAAAAGAATAATCTGTGACCAAACATCTGTTTACACTTGATATGTAATTAACAAGTACAAAACATAGTTTGAATAACCTCTCATTTGAAAAGTCAGAATCTGTTCATTAACTTCCTTATATGATTAAGGATCAGAATGTTTCCCACCATTACATGCATTAAATCTATTTTTTCTTCATGATTTGAACTAAGACAAAAATGATACCTTTTTCTCTAGTAACCATAAACTCAATCATTTTTAAATTGATTTTTTTCAGCAACAAGTAATCAAGAAAAGCAGGAAAAATGAAGTTACAGAATGAGAACAGTTTGTCTGATTTGTAATGTCCTATCTTTAAGAGTAAAAGAAGGACTCTCATTTCTTTTTCAGTATTCTGTGTGATGTAGATCTTATGTCTATATCTTCATATCAGGATATTACATCATGGGGTAAACCACAATAAATAGAAATAAATCCCTGGACAGAAGTTTCATTCTGAATATAAAATGACCTGAAATGTTATGCAGTATTAAGGTGGAGCTAAATGTATGATCCTACAGTCTTTTTATAAACAAATTGCCCTTCTGGCACATGGCATCTGAATTGGGCTTTTAAAGCTGTGCCTAGGCTTTTGAACTGCATTTTGAGAAACTGGCACATAGATTTTTCAAATCATTTTACAAGTGCTCTTAAAAAAAAAACCCAATATACAGTTAATATTTCTAACCACTTTTACATTATTACCACCTTTGTGAATATCTAAGATTATAACATTATTGTGACAATGGACTAAGAGATCTATTCCAAACAAGAAGTGACAGAAAAGACAAGGTTTCCTGAATTTGAAATGTGAACCCCAAATTATCTTCCTCAATAGCAGAATGAATTACTTTAAATTTTACGTCTCTTTAACTTTTTACTTTTGTTGAAAGTTTGAGTCTTTTCAATAATTTTGTTGAAAGAAATATCCTTCTGGGTTCAGTTCCAAGTGGAGAAAAAGACACTGGAAACATGGAGGCTGTTTGGAAAGATGGTTTAATGGTGGATAGAATCACATGGCTTGGAGCTCCAAAGTCAAAAGAACGATCACATGTTTCAAGATGTTGGATGAAGGAAAAGAAGGGGCAAGATGCTAAGAGACCCTTAGTTTTATGTCCTCTTGTTGAGCACCACCTTAGTGTTTCCTGTTCCTATATAAGAAATGTATCCCATTGGCTGTCAGACTCCCAGGGACGGAGGTCTTAACTAACTTTGTAGACTTTGTCTGGGCCACATGGCTTCACTGAGTGCTGGCTGATTCAATCTTCCCAGGCCATGTGGGGTGAGATGAGTAGAGGGCTTTGTTATGTAGATTACTCTGGCCCACACCTTAATGGCCCGCTCATTAACAAAGGTGGGGGTGAGCTGCTTCTGAGGTGAGTTTCTGCTTCTGAGTTTCTACTTTTCTTTTTAGAGGAAATATTCTACCTTTTTAGAATATCCTAAAATATTTCATTTTCCTAGGAGAGGGGTGGGTTTTAACTTCCAACAGAACCTTTTGTTTTTGAGACCATTTCTTGAAAAATGATGATGGCCTTTTCCAGCTAAATAATGATAAATGAAAAGCCCATTACTTCTGCACTTTGTTGCAGATGCAATAAATATTCTGGAAATGTTCTGGTTGATATTAGTCACAACAATACTTTTGAGAACTGTATTTTATATAAAGGCATATGGAGACTCTACTGAAACTTTCTAACTAATATGAGTTATACATCGGGTGAATAAGATAAATAATAAAACCAAATGGAATAGCCATTTTATATAATTCCTTTGAACTACTTTCCATGTGTTAGTGTGAAGTAAGTATCCACACTGAACAGTTGATGTCCTGACCATAAACAATGCAATCACACAAAATACTAATTATTTTCAGCCGACTTTTCCTTGCACATTCAATTTTTATCATAGAATACACAATACAGTATTTCAAAGATAGTGCATCAGAAAATTAATTCAAAAGGCTTTTGACAATCTTTCATAAAAGCTGCAACATAAATATATGCTTGACCAGCAAATAACCAATGACCAAACAGTGGTTTGCATTGCAATAATGGGACTTAATTGTGATTTCCATAGGTATTGTGGGATCGAGTGCATTACAAAATATGTACCATGAAAAGAAAACAGCAATTTATGTATTTGGTCAGACACTGAAGTGCAAGTATGTAACTGAATGTATTGTGCTGTCACCATACATATATCATCTTGACACTTGCATTTGCTTTGGGTATCTACAGTATATACTTATGTATCATTTTAAAAAATCCCTTTTCTCCTTTGACAAAATAATGTTCCTAACTGTGACCTTGTGAAAATAGAGAATAGAATATATATATCTCCTTGCCTCCAAAGTATTGACATATGTTGAAAGACACTTAGAAGCTGTGGATAGTGAGATATTATGATGGAGAAAAAGGGTGGCAGCACTAAAAAATATCTCTGGGGAAAAAGTCTGTAAAAAAGAAGGATTGAAAATATGCACAATGATGATATTTACATATATTTAGACTTGTCAGAACTGGTTCTAAACAACTTAAGAACTTTTTAAAATGCAAACATTAAATGCTACACCTTTATTGCAGTTAAGGTAATTTAAATATAATGTTTGCATTCACATTTGCAAACATGTCACAAGATTTCAAATATTAGGGATTTGGGCATGGCAGTCCTATTTCTCTATCAGAATATTCCAAACTTGGAATACAACCACATTTCCAAAATATTTCTCTCTCTCTCAAAAAACAACAATCCTGCTCCTGTTATTTGAAATTGGAATTTTTTAGTGTAGTGTTTAAAGTGTTTAGTGAAGAATTGGGTCAGTAATAAGAATATTTCATTGTTTTTTTCTTGTTCTTTTTTCTTTCTTGTTCTGAAGTTGGTCTACCTTTATGTCTCAATTTTGGGTCTTGCTATAAAAATTTGCTTGAAGGCTTTAACTTTATTACACTGTAAATATTGCATCCTGTACCTGATCTAGTGAAAATCAAAATGTCAAGCAATTCATAGGCTTTTTTCGCATTTTATCACTATTAAATCTGTCCTTGGAATGTGCTAATATAAAATGGAACTTCTATCTTGTTGAGCTGTTTACAGCCAGCCCCTAATCATAAGCACTAGCATGTCTTAACGGCACAATAGTTTTTTAATCCACGATCCGTTCTCAGAACAAATGTACATACCTAATACTGATCATTCCTTCTGAACTAAAATGTATGCAATAAATGAAGAAATTATTCTGCAATCCCAGGTCTGTCAAGTTTAAAAAGCTGTATCTTCACCTTGCTTTCTTTTGACTTGGAATGCTTGACATTTTGTTATATAGTTATGCTGTATGGAAAATAATAGGATGTACTGAAATACTTTGACAACTTGTGTTTCTGCTGGCTAATTTGACTTGACTTATAAATATTAATTAAGTCTTGCAACACCTAGTTTAACCTGCAGTTTTAATATAATTTATCCCAACATGTTCTACCAGTTTATGTATAACTACATCAGGTCCAACTACTTCTGAATAACATCACATGGTTAAAATTACAGACAGATTTATCAGTTATTATCAATCCCACTATGCTTTAAACATATTAACTTAATTTTCCAAGTATGAAATCCTGGGAGATCTTTAGCATGCATGGTCAGAATATGGCTTACACTGATTAGGATTTTTTTTTACATTTGGAGGGTAATATATTGAAGCCTCAGCTGCCATATATGATTATGCCATATGATATTTTGATCCCTTTAATGTCTGTTTGGTATATGTATATTAAAAAGAAGAAGTGAAACAGTTTTAAAATAGATATAATGTATATTGAAACATTCTGGACCCTAAAAATGCAAAGCACGGCTTTTTCACCATTCTTATAAATAATGTTTAGTTTCTGCCAATATAAAGTATATACTTGTCACAGGAGTATCTAATATTTGTGTTGCAGAAACAATATAATTTTATATAACATATGTTCTGTAAATCAAAACACTTTTTTTTGGCCTTCCATTCAGTCTTGTTCAAATCGCAGAGACTACCTGGACAAGTCCCTGGCAAATTTTTCAAAAGTGGTTTGCCATTGTCTCCTTTCTAGGGCTGAGTAAATGTGAGTGGCCCAAGGATATCCAGCTGACTGTTCAAGGCATGACTAGAACTCACCATCTTCCAATTTTTCAACCTGATGCCTTAACCACTACACCAAATTGACTGTCATATGTATAAGATACTTTCAGTAAATTAAAACATACTGCTATGCCCACCAAGCCACACCACGCCCACCAAGCCACGCCCACAGAACTGGTAGTAAAAAATTTTGAATCCCACCACTGCACTGGTTGCATGCAAGAATGCATTTTCTGCTCATATGTATAGTATGTCCATTCTAAATGTAGACATATTTTTCTATTAGAATAAATTACCCAAATCCAAGGAACTAAATTTTTAAATCAAAATTGAAGCTGCCAATTTTGTTTGATGAATGAACAGGCACAGGGAATTCTTTCACAATCCAGTTGTCATGTAAGGTAAACTTGCTTGCTACTGTATGGCCATAGCAGATATTGTCAGATGCCTGGAAGAGTATCTGTTGAGTAGTATTTCATGGCCATGAACAGAAGTTACTCAGTGCCAGCTATTATTTTGTAGTTGTTCACAAAATATGCTGAGTCAAGTTGTAGTCAGTCTTTCCCCTTAAAAAGTTGCTATTGTATCTGGTCAGACACTGCAAAACAGCGCTGCAAAATTGCTGCATATCAACTGATGATGCCAAATAGCTGCTAAATAGTAATGCCTATTTAAAAATAAATTGTGTGTGTATGTGTGTGTGTAGGAGAACATTCAGGTAACGTCATCAGATTGCAAACCCATGTGCAGTACGGGAGAAATGTGGTTTATGTGATCTCATTCTTAAGTAACTTCTGCTGAGAGTTGCTGTAATAATTAGCTTCATTATTTAAGAGGTCATGGATTTTAATTTCCGATGGACACAACTCCATCCACATAATTTTTTTTCCTTACTGGAAATGTTTATATTTGGTCTTGCTGAAAATAGTTCAATATTTTTCTGTGTCTCTCCCCCTCCCCCCCTCACTCCGGCTGAATTAGCATGATCATATGATCGCTTTGCATTTCAATTTCAATCATTGTTCCAGTACATCTTTGGGTTAAGGTTAAAGAACTCCAGCCATTTTATAAATGAAAGATTGGGATTTGCATTTCAAATAAATACATTTTGCCACTTTCGACTTGTATTAGAAGTCTCTTGGGATGTGGCAGCACCTCACTGAGCTTGCACTGAACATGCAGTTATGGTTGTAAAGTCATGACTGTCATTTATCGGGACATCATACGACCAATTTCATGACCTTTTTTTTGTGGCAGTCATTAAATGAATGTTTGCTATGGGATGCCTTTTGCCAGAAAAAGTAAATTCCAGTTTCTGGCAAAAATGTCATAAATCACAATCATGTGATTTATAAATGCAGTTTCTGAGTGCCCAAAATGCAGTCACATGACCATGGGGGTACTTCAAATTCAGGTCATAAGTACCAATTTTTGGGATCTTGTTTTAAGTCAGTTGCTAAGCAACCAGACATTGATAACTACCTGTATTACAGCCAGAGTATTAGAGACGCACTGCCATCCCTGCTCCGATTCTGTGTTATAAGTTGGTCTTGGGATGCCTCTGCCCATCTCACAGAGACTATTAGAACTGATTTCTCCATGAGAAAGAGCAAAAGGTTGGAGGACTCTGAAGACAGGAATGTCAACAGAGACTTGAGTAGCCTCTTGCCATAACCATAACCATAAAACTTTCACCTCCTTTACCAATTATGCTTGAACCATCCTGTTGTTCAGATCTGGCTTCTGCTTCATTGCTCTCAGGGAAGACACTAGAAGAATAAACACATCACATGCAGACACACACGTGGGCACACAGAGTTTTAGATCTGCCTGGAAAAAAAACATGCCAGGTTTTACTCAGTGCTTACATTTTGTTCCTGAGCAATTAAGAAGAAGAACATTTTTCTGGCACATGATTTTAAAAAAATGGCAGTTATTTTCTGTCTGGTTAAAAAAAGAAGTTGATACGAGAAAACAACGGATGTGTGGATTGATGCAAGAATTTAACCAAGGCAGTTAAAATGTGACATGTAAAAAGAATCTTCCAATGAGTTGAAGAAGGGTCTTCCAGCAGTAGTAAAATCATAAACATCAGAATGATGTTTATGTTCGTGTCATCTTTTGCAAAAAACTACAAATTATATTTGATTAGCTTACCCTCCCCTCCCCTGCAAAATGTGTTAGGACCACAATTCACAACATTCTTGTGAATATTGTGAGCTGTAATTTTGGCACATCTGGAAGACACTGGGATTGGATGGGATATCTGTCTTGTTGTGATACCACTCGAATATTGCATTAACGAAGAAGTTTCAAAACAAGTTTTAAAGCTGTGCTTTAGATGTTTCAAAGCCATGTCTTATTTGTTTATTGGATTTTACCCTGTATTTTTACTCAAAAAGATTGTTACAATAGTAAATCAGAAATACTATTAATCATTCTCTTCAGGGTAAGAAAAGGCACAGTTTTTTTGTAAAAAGAAAGACAGGTCAACAGACACAACAAGGCATCTGCAGCCATTCCAAAACCTCATTTCTACGTTGAATTCAAATAGCTACACATCTCTGGACTCCAGAGGGTTGCCAATGTCTGATGGAGTTAACTACCAGGTTAACTGATTTTCTTGTAATCAGTGACAAATTTAGTGTAAAACTCCTTCAGTGTAGATGGGGTCGGATTACATTCAGAAAAAAACTTGTAAATATTAACTTTCCCACCAGACAGATTTTTCTGTGGGCTTATTCCTACCGGTAATATTTGCAGGATTGATTTTTTTTCCCCTAAAAAGCAGTATCTGCAGTATTTAAATAACGCAGTATTTAACGCATGCAGCATTTAAATAACAACAAACACTTTTCAACAAAGTTGCCTTCATTGTGTGTTCATTTCTGTTTGAAGATAATTTGAGTGCAAACCCTCTTAAATTGTTAAAAAATTATTGTAAAAGATAGCACATTTACAGTTTTTTTTTGCTGCTTATAATTTCTAATATTGGCAAATATGAATGCATAGTTTTTAAAATGCATCACTTGACAGGATATCATAATCCTAAAGAACATTAGTATGGAAGAAAGATGAAGTAGAAGTTATAATATTTCCCCCAATCTAGTACCATTTGCTTGTTTTTAAAAAAATTATTTTGATCATGTTTGGCAGGAACACTGACGATTTTAGCTAATGCACGTAGAGCAGCGATTTGGAAAGATTTATGTAGCATTGTAGGTGTTATCTGTGTGTTTGTTTTCATTTGCTGTCATTTCATTATAGTGCACTATAGTTACAGCCCAGAAGATCTTACTGATCTTATTTCGTTATGTAATGAAATAATCTGCAAATGAAAAACCAAGCCAACAGAACTTCTGTAAACCAACAGTCCAATCCAGAGGTACATGTATTCTCTATCATCACAAGGCAGTTTTGTATGGAATTGCTAATGAAAAATGTATTTATTTTTATTCAGTTTGTACACTGCCCAACTCTTAAGTCAGGGAAACAGAAAAATAGTACATATGCATCTACTTCCAATTCACTGTAACATTTAGAATCATTTATCTATATTCCTAGGTCACAACGTAGTGAATGGCCCTCTTCTGTATATCTAGCTGTTAATAGTGAAATACATAAAAATGTGCAGTGTCATAGTATTTAAACAATGTAAAAAGGGGCATTGTTTAAAATAGACACATAATTGCCTCATGTAATAGCAATATGTACTGTATATAATATTAAAGTGTTGCTTTCCTTATGTTGAACACAAGGAATACATTGAATGTAGTACTCAATCATGCAGTTACCTGTTTGTTTTTAAAAATTAAAATCTTATGTCCAATCTGTTCTTGGAACAGAAGAAATCAATACCTTGAATCTCTACCCAAATGTATATTTTGTCTATTGATGCATTTAAATAGATTTAATTTTTGAACTGCTTCCTTACTAATGAATCTATTGATAGAATTTTGATGAAATCAATGCTCTCAACATTTCCGTAATGGAGAAAACTAGTGCATATTTTATATGTATATTTAATATATATTTTTGTTGCACAAATAGGTGATGAAAGATGAGGTCTAAGACAATTTTCCAGGCTAGTTTCAATGTACTTTGGAGTATCTTAATTGCTACTAACTTGCCCAATAAGGACCCAAAGTTCAATACGTTGAACAACACACTTTATATGCATGAGCTCCAAGAATCAATCTCATTATATCTAAGTTCCTTGATTGATATGTACCCATGGTTGTCTGTTTCTGAGATTGATAAATTACCCATGCTTAAAAGAGACCATTAGAAGAAAAGTATTTTACATATTATTTCAAATGTCCTACAATCAGAGGATAAATACACAATTTCTCTTTAGCTTGCACTAGATTAAATTCATATCTGTATTCCTGCTTCATATTTTAGCCAATCTTTTATATTACCCAGATAGAAAATGCCCCTGTTTGTCAGCAAAAAAACAATTAAAAACTTAATAGAGGCAACATTCTTTTTTAAGCCAAAAGTAAACTGTTCTAACTCACAGATTATAAAATCAATGATTTATGAAATATTTACTTTAAATAATATCATAATATTTACTACAAATAATGTCATACAATTTACTTAGTTTATTTTATCTTCTTCTAACAGCAATAGTTACAAATAGGACTGTCAGTCCTGTACAATATTGGTTTGTAATACCTGTTGGAAAAATGTCTATCTGTTTCTGCATGGGTGCTGAATACAGATATGGTAGTGAGGTTAGGTCAATTTTCCTAAGAAGATTATTCTATAGAGAGGAAGAAACTACCAGTAGATAATGTTCTTTGTATGATTGTATGATACCTAAAAATTACAGAGTTAGAAGGGGTCATTTTAGGCCATTTTCTGCTCAGTGCATGAACTCAAAGCATCCCCAAAAGATATCCAGCCTCTGGGCATAATCAGTAAAGAGCAAATTAACACTTCTCGAAATAATTGTTTTCAGTATTGAATAGTTTTTACTGTTAGGGTCTTTTCAATGATATTAAATTGGAACCTGCCTGTTGTCTTCTGGAAAGATAAAAAATAGGAGTTCACTTTCAAAAGAACATCTGAAGATGATTTGAATAATTAGTCAGCAATTTTTGTGTTCCTTCAAGTTCATTAGAATTCAAATTCCAAAAGAGAATTGCATAATAGAAGAAAAAAAGCAATGCTGAAGTACCTATTCTGATTCAGGTGACATGGACCAATTTGTTAATCTGGATACCTGGATTTGTGTGATTTGCTTAACACTGAATTAAAGAAGAATTTACAACAGACTGCATGGATGTTGCATAACTGTTTACACCCACAAGCCCATGATTCATGTTGAAAATTTGAGGAAGTGAATGCAGATCTGAGGTTTTATCCTGCATTCCCACCATATACAAACGAGAGAGTTGTTCACTGCTTGGGAAAACATTCCTGGGTAGGAGAGACTGGTTTTCTGGTCTTCCTGTGTCTAAAATGCCTTGTATCAGAATACTTGTTCATATCCCAAGCAAAAGAGGGCTTCCTGTGAAAGGCCACAAAAGTGCAATTTGTCTAGAAGATATTTCTTCCACATAGCATTAAAATTATCTGCTAGGTCAGGAAGAAGGTTTCAATGGTCTTGAGAGGGGGGATATCTTCAGCCAGTATGTGAAGAAGAATAGCTAGAACTTGAGTCCAATATTAACTGATCCACTTTTGCAGCAGGGAGTAACATTAGATAGACTTTACTTTCTGCCAATATTTGTCTTTCAAACTTAGTTTTATGTTAAGAAGTGACACTGTTTCCTAGATGTAGAGAGACAGTTTATACTGCTAACAATAGTGGTAATAATACTCTGTCCTACCCTTTTTGTTGTGTTTCATATCTGATCTTCTTGTTCTATTTTTAAGCAGTCTGTTGATTGATTTTTTTTTCTATATGATCTTTGAAATAAACTTTGAATTGAATAGAAGGACTTGTTCACTGTGAAATAAACCACATGCATGCATACCATTTATGTTTTCCTACTCTCACAAGCATCTAATGACAAAAGTCAAGAGTGCTGTTTGCACTGGAATAGACTGGAGATTTCACAGGGCAGAGATGGGAACATGACAAAGAAAAGAGAGGTAAGCTACAATGAACTATTCTCACTATGGGGAAAATCAGTGAAGCAACAGCCTTGGCTATCACTTTGCTTTCCAAGCCATGTCAGCTGTTGGGAGCTCAGTGAGCCAAGTGTCAGCCAAATGGAGAGGGAGAAGAAAAAATGGGAGAGAATAAACAAGGGAGGTGATTTTAGGGAAAAACAATAACTCTATCTTCATTGATGACTAATGCCCAATGACCCTGGTGTGCAGAAGATAGTCCTTTAATAGGTAGAATTGTGAAATCACAGTAGAGTGAAGTTACTTTAGATGGAACCAAATAGACTTTTCCGTCCCTTAAAACAGATCTGGAAGTAGCCTTTTACTGAAAAAGGTGTGTGACATTTATCACATCTGATCTTTTTTGATGGACAATTTGGACAAGGAATTTAGATACAGCATTTTCAGAAGCATAGCTTCTGGTTTAGAAATAATGCTTCTCAGGAAAAAAAAACCATATTCCCTAGTGATTATCATTAATAATCACAAACTGATTTGCAACTTTTTTTAATGAATGAAAACAAGTGCTGCTGATAAACTAGCTAAAATAGGGCTTGGAGAGTTTGAGGTAATTATTGTTTGGAGTTTAAGGTAGTTATTGTCTGGACCAAAACAAAAGCAATTAGGATATAAAGCAGTTAGTTGCCCACTTCCCAGCAAAGGCTAACTGAGAAGCAAACTTCAAGAGTTCAGTACAGAAGGTTGGTGAATGATCATATAAACTATCTAAAGAAACTTTTTTTTGTTTTTGCAGTTCCAGTGAGGAAGAAGCACAAGCCCAATAGCAATAGCATTTAGATATATGCTGCTTCGTAGTGATTTAAGCCCTCTCTAAGAAGTTTACAGTCAGCATATTGCCCCCAACAGTTTGGGTCCTCATTTTACCCACCTCAGAAGGATGGAAGGCTGAGTCAATATTGAACTGATCAGGATTAAACTCCTGACATGGAGCAGAGTCAGCTTGCAATACTGCATTCACTGTATTCACTGCCACCACGGCTCAAGTAATGCAATGATAAATATAATTTGGATTTCCATGAAAATAGTTGCAAGAGGTTGGGCTGCTTAAGAAAAAAGGGGTGTAGCTCAAATATTTTACTATTTCCTCCAACTGAATCGTAGAAGATAATTAAATAAATTACTTGACTAGTGGCAATGGGCAAAGTCAGCCAGCAATACTATACTCCATTTTAACCACTGCACCATCACAGCTCTTGAAATGGTGGGAACCCTGAGGAAGGAACATAGACAGGAATAAGTTTATTCCAAGTTTCGTTTCAATCACAAGAAAACCTATAAAAATACATATCCTTATATACACTTGTTTCCCTTCCTGTGTCTTATTATTCTATTAGAACATTTCCCCCAACAAAAGCCAAGAAGAGTATTCAATAATAATAATAATAATAAAACCTGCTGAATATGTGAGGTATCTGGACAACCCTTTCTGATCCCTGCTATGGAGACTGTGCAGCACTCATTTTGTTCCCCCAAAAACTGCTCTGTGACTTAGGCTGTAGTCTGGCAATAGTCTCTAGTCAACCATTTAGATAGGAACAAACATAAGGAGTGCACAGTAGTGTCTTTCCTCGCTAATTGGATTCCAGTACACAAATCCATTCTGGGGTGTGCATACTCAAAAATGGTGGTGGGAATAACAGACAAAGAGGCAAGGGGCTTCTGTAAGAAAAAAAAAAGCTACAATGCCCACAGGCATGTCATTAAGAAAGCACCTTTAAGCAAAAGCAGAAACAACAAAAGCATTTGGGCACATGGATCTCAACTTTTGGGTCTTTTTATCTGGAAGCATCTCTCAATGTGTGTTGTTGGTTTCCCCGCCCCTTTTCCTGGTTACTTTCTCAAATGTTACAGTGGAAGTTAAATGTAATATTTAAAAAATGGGGTGGCAATGACAAAGGTTTTTTTTAATGGCATAATAATCCTTAGGGGCAAACAAGTGACTCATGCAGGTGAATGAAGCAAATGTGATAATCTCCATCAAAAAGCAAGACAATCCTGCGTGTGAATAATGCATGTCTGTCCACAGTATCTCAATGAATAGAATGAAATATTGATCATATGGAAAGCTGAAAGGTAATGAAGACTTTTACTTCTGCACTAGAATATAATCAGCAAAATTTGACCTTAAAATGACAAAACATCACTGAAAGACAGCATCTTCACAGTGTAATTATACTTTAGATTTGATTTGTCTTGAAATTTAACTAAGGTCTTGATAGACTTTTTAATAGAAGAATTTTAGATGCTAACATAAATGGACAGGACAGAAAAGGTGTAGCACATCTTTAACCCTTTTACATTTTTTGAATCTAGATGAAGTTGAAGGACAAAACACCTTAAGTTTTGCTCCACAAAATTGGGTGTGGCCATATTGGAGTGTGGGTCTCAATATGACATAAAAGCTTCCTACCCCTGATTGAAATAATCCATACATTTGAGGTATGTATCAATATCCTCTTAATAAAAATTATGACATAAGCTTTCTAAAGATTCTGTGTACTTCCTTTTACTGATGGGTATTGTGTTAAATATAATTATCACCACACAGTAAATATACCTATTTTACAATAAATAATTTCACATAGGTTACATTAGTGGGTTTGTGGGTATGTATCTCTGTATTTTACATATGGTAGATGAATAATGCAAGTGATTGAATCAGACACATCCCTTAGACTCAATTATTTATATACATTGGCTCACATGCCTTGCTCACAGTAAAAAACTAATGACATAAATCACATCATGTCTTAACATACCAAATGAAAGATCGATCTGTCTATCTATATCTATCCATCCATCCATCCATCCATCCATCCATCCATCCATCCTTCCATCCATCCATCCATCCATCCATCCATCCATCCATCCATTCATCCATCCATCCATCCAACTATCTTTCCTATTTAGAAACTGCCCATGTCTCTCAGAGCAACTGTGGGCAGTGTGTAAATAGATAGTTAGGAAATTGTTAGTTCAAAACAGCTTTATGTGTCTAAGCTAGTAGGTTCCACTTAAACAATTTGTTATAAAAGCTTCTTAGCTCTACTGTGAAGTTCTGTGGAAAATAAGAATGGAATTGGTTAAAGATTATAATTATTACATAATGACTGGAAACCAGTTTAGGACTGTTGGAAAGCTTTTGTTTAGAATATTCACAAATCTTTCAATATTTTAAAGCCATTTTTCTCCACAGCCAGAAAGAGATATAGAATAACATATTCCAACTCACAAGCAAATAATTATATAATTGAAATGGTAACACTCTAAAACACAAGCAGTCTATTCTGCAATGAAGTTCCACCCCGTGACAACAATATGGACAAGAATCCTCAAATTCCTGATAATCTGGATTTTCCTGGAAGTTAATTAGCAACTCATTAAATCCTGATATTGTTTTGGTAGACAGATGCTCTTTTTCTCACAAAGCCAGGAACAGATTCTCAGCTGCCTGAAGACTCCCTTCATATTTCCTCAATCTAAGATGTAGAAATGACACTCTGGTTGAACAATGTTTTTCATAGCCCGATGATATCTTTATTTTAACATGTGCACTCAGCCATTTAAAACAACTATTTATCTTATTTGGCAATCAGAAGAAGGGTGCCAGAGTGTCTAGTGTTTCAATATCAAGCTGGATTAAAGTGTATTAGGGAAGCTTATGCAGCTCTCAGGAGAGAAAATCTCATAGTTCGAAGAGTTCATTCCAACTAAGCAGTTGCTTGCTTTCAGGTTGAATGAATAGGGCCACTCTCCTAAAAATCTGGCCAAAGAATGGATGAAACCCATGACTAAGAAGTCTAGCTTTGGAAGAAGCATTATATGTCGAATATATGATAGGCTAGCTACCAAGTTCCTAAATGTTACAAGCCAAAGTGTAATTTCCCCTTAACTTTAAGACCTGTGGACTTCAATTCCCAAAATTCCCTGGCCAACATGTTTTATAAGTTTTCTTTAAATAATGTTTTGTAAGTTTGTAATGTTTTATAAGTTTTGTTTAAAATTATTGAATTTGGTGCATGAAAATGGCCTTTTATCCCAATCCCAAATGGAATGCACTTGACACAATATTTTTTGGGCAGAGTAGATTTGGCATCATTTTTAAAAAGGGTTTTAAGTCATTGTTCTGCCTCTCTGGAAACTGCTATAGGCTCCAAGGACAAAAAAGATACAAGCATAAGTGTGATTCTAGTATGTTTGATCTCAAGAAAGGAGGATTCTGGTCAAGATAGCTAGAAGAAAAATAACTTTGAATCACATACCTTGATCAGCTACTTTTCATGATTTGACCTTTCATTTTTAATTATTATTGTTAATCCTACCTATCTATGAAGCCAGAAGTTTCAGAGGTGGTATTCAGCAGGTTCTGACCAGTTCTGGAGAACCGATAGCAGAAATTTTGAGTAGTTCGGAGAACCATCTCTGACTGGCCCCGCTTCCATCTATTCTCTGCCTCCCAAGTCCCAGCTGATTTTCTGGGTCTTCTTTTGTTGCCCTGCATAGGAGAACGGAGCTAGAAAGCAGTTAAGTGAGGTGGGAGGGAATGGGATTTTGCAGTAACCTTCCCCCAGGGGTGGGAAGGGAATGGGGATTTTACAGTATTTTTCCCCTGGAGTGGGCAGGGAATGGAGATTTTGCAGTATCCTTCCCCTGCGACACCCAGCAAGCCATGCCCACAGAATCGGTAGTAAAAAAATTTGAATCCCACCACTGCGGTAGTTCGTATACAAAACTTAAAGAATAACATTATACCTCAGTTATACAATGTGTTTTCCTAAAGATTTCTTCATACAGAAATGGTCTGCTGGAGAATCATATCCTTAAATAATATTTCAATTCCACTTTCAATTTTTCTGGTGAATGCTTTTAATACATCCAAAAGCTTATTTCTCCTAAAAGAAAAATAGGAACTAAAACTTCAAAAAGTAACTTAACTGAAAATGAAGAATTTGGAAGTTTAATAAAATAAACTAACAAGTAAAGCTCTCGACTGAAGTTTTCTGAATGTTCTTCCAATTTTTAGGCATGTTACAGTTACTCTTTTTTTTTAAAAAAAAATGCCAGATTTAAACTATTTAATAAATCAGATTAACCTGTAAAATTATTTTTTCCAGTATAAAGTCATACAATTTTGCCTGACAACTAGTTAACTATTTTCTCTTAAATTGAAAAAAAGAAGAAAAATAAAATGCAAAATCAGCAGAGAAAAGAAAGATGCATATATCAAAAAAGACTCCACCTCATGGAAGGACAACCATGGATTTAATTTGACTAACCATATTTTCAAGCATATCAGGAAAAAGACTATTATCAGTTAGTTTGTCAGCATGCCTGGATGGAGTGCAAAACACAAACAAACCCTGTCAAATCAGAATATAAGATAAATCAAGGTTTGCTTCTTCAATCATGGAGATTCCCTACAGGGTGAAAAAAAAGTATCGAGCCTTATACATTGATCTAATAAGATTACAACATATGTAATAACTTGAAACATATGATTGAATGTCAAAATCAGATATACAAGCCAAAAAGTTTACTTATATATTTCATACATAATTTATATGAAAGAAAAATTATACTGCTTAGGTACTATTTATATAATAGTTAACGTATGTGTGTATAAATTTTTTATTAAAAGTTTTTAACAGCAAGATTAACAGAAATTTATGAAGAATGAAAGCAAAAAAAAAATGAAGTCAAAAGTGCGTTAAAAAGAAAAGAAAGGAAATGTAAAGAAGTAGCTTCCAATTTTCTTTACTGTCAAGATTTACCTATTATTCTATGGCTACAACCAACTTTTTAAATCATTAAATCCATCAATTAGACATTCATTTTTTTCTGTTTCATGCAAAAAAAGTCTATAAATGTTTTCCAGTCAGCAATAAACATAGAAAATGTCTTTTCTTGTATCAAAGAAGTCAATTTGACTGTATCAGCCAATTCCTACATTCGTATATGTACAATGCATTCATCCATTGAAGGTAATATTGAGTCTTTCTAATATATGTTGTGCATGTATTAGTCTTGCATTTTCATGTATAGAAACAAAGTTCCATGATTTTTTTTCTATCAGTCCCTAAAGAAAAGCCTCTGGTGTCAACTGCATATTAATCTTTAAAATATTCTAAATTAGTGTATGAATTTGAATTCAAAATTTTCTGCCTTTTTTTACTTATACAATCATGATAAAAAATGTCCCTTCTTGTTGTTTTTATTTGTACATTTTCAACATATATTTGAAATGCCTTTATACATCCTAGGCAATTTCTTTGTGACATACCAATGATTCATTGTTTTATAACAATTTTCTTAAGATTATAACATTGCAGTCCTTTCAACCATATATTCTCCCATTGTTCCATTTATATGTTATAGCCAAATTTTTTTAGCCATTTCCCCCTTTAGAAGAAAAGCTATTCATTATTTAGCTTTCATTAAAATAGAAAATTGTGTCCTATTTTTTCCTAATCTTTCAGCTTTCTGCAAGGCTATGCAAACTAATGATTCATTCCACATCTGTTGAGGTTAATGAAGTCTGTTTTGAGAGAGAGCAGGTTAGAAAGGGGAGATTCCTTGGCATTTTTTTTATTTTCACCAAAAGTGAACATCAGCGAAGCCACAGGCATGTAAAAGAGAAATAAAAAAATACTCACACCATACCTAATCTATTATATTGCTTGCAAGAAAGAAGAGCAGCCATATGTTTGGTTTATATGTAGTTTAAAAGTGTAATGTAAATCTACATTGTTTCCCAAGCTTCAACAATCACCACCGCTATATTATTTCCTTTATTAAAAGAAGCAAGAATGAAGTTTCATTGAACCATCAGATCTGGTGCTTCATTTCAAATTAATAAATATGCAAGTTGTTTATCAATTATAGATCAGGGCTTCCAGGCTTTGCCTGAAAAACTGAAAATGAAGAATTAGGGACATCTGACTGACTAATTTTGCTTAAGTTATATCCTTCCAATATCAAACCTGATTCCTATCCCCAAGTAATCTGAAATCCACACACAAATCCAACTCTCCCCCCCAATGTATCCATTAAAACAGTTCTGACAGATACTCTCGTTTAAAAGTGCATTACGTATCCTGGCCTTGCAAATTGTATTATTGATGTTTCCAGAAGGCAGCTGGGGTGGATTTGCTCAAGATGTGTAGCCTCACATCTCTTTCAATGGGTTTACTTGATCATTAGTATTCAGGTGCTGCCCAGAAGCAATACATGAAATTAAATGCTAATGCACCTTCCTTGCTATCTCATGAACATCGTTATGACATACTGTGCAGTCCCATCACTGGAACGATTGTCTATGTATGACAGCTGGCTGCATCTGTATTCACTTTTCCTTATGCTCTTGCTTCACAGTAGGTTGAAGGTCACAAAGAAGGAGAAGGGAGATATCTTCAAAAGGATGTCTGCGATTTTTCTCTTGTTTCTCATGCCTCCTTCAGTAGAGTAAAAAAATTAATTGGCAACTCCCCCCCCCCAACCCCCCCAGGCATTTCTAGCATGCCGTCCTTTCAACTCCAAGTCCACAAAAGAAGAGCCGTCACTGCCATCAACAGACAGAAGGGATGGTAGAGAATCTCCGATGATCCTAATCTGCCTCAGATTCTAGAAAAACAAAAAAATCTCTTAAATCTTAGCTAAACTGGGAATATTTCTTTTTTAAGTGCATGCTCCTCCCATTCTTACTACTATAAATGCTTGGTGCATTAAAAAAAAAAAAAGAAATATATCTATAGTCTACAACTTCTGCTTCCACTATCCACAGAACCTCATGGTAGGTTGCAACTCAAAAAAGCAGAAAACAAGAGAAAACAAGTAAAAGAGTAAGAGGAGTACGATTAAAGGACAAAAGGAATGGTCAGGCTATGGATACTAAGTTCCATATGTAAGAGTAAAGTTCCAAGCAGGTAAGGTCACATCAGCCTGGTCTCTATTCTTCAGATAGGCTGCCATAACATAGATGATTTCTCCCGCACTTCCATATAACGAGCTTTGCCAACCATGGTTCATTGAGGAGATCCTCCTGCAGATGTTAACCTTAGGATAGAAGCTCTCTATAGCAGCAGGATCCTAAACTTAAGCATAATATAGAAGGTCAGCTGGTAATGTTAAGGCAGTCAGCCCAGTTCCTTTATGATCAATGTCATCTTTTACAAGATATTTACAAGACCGCATTCTGCCATTTTCCTCTCACCGTCCGGTGCGCTCCCACAGGGAAGATCTCCTGAAGGTCCTGTCGGCATCTATGTGCCGGCTGGTGACCCCGAGGAATAGGGCCTTCTCTGTGGGGGCATCTGCCCTCTGGAATGGGTTGCCCTCGGAGTTACGTATAGCCACGGACCTGGGGACCTTCAGGCGTGCCTTGAAAACCTGGCTCTTTGACCAGGCCGGCTTGGGCTGATTTTAGATTTGGGTGTTTTACTTTTATATTAAATTTTAGGATTTTAGGGAAGGGTATTGATTGATTACAGCCAGGGTCTTAGTTTAATTTAGTTTTAATTTTTCACATATTTATTGTTTTAATTGTATGGCTGTGCACCGCTCCGAGTCCTTCGGGAGAGGAGCGGTATATAAATAAATATTTATTATTATTATTATTATCTTTTCTGAAAGTGTCTTGTATAATAGCCTCACTGCTGCATTCTACTCTAGGTGTAATTTCAGAGTCGCCTTCAAAGGCAAAACTCATGTAGAGTCTTGGTTGACATAGTCAGATGTTAGAAAGAAGATGTTCTGGTCAGCCTATTTCCCTCCACGAAGAGTCATAGTTATCAGATACCAAGACACTGATATTTAACTGTACCTCAAGTAATAAAGAAAAAAATGTAGGAATATACCAAAGTTGAGTTCTGCTTCTTCAGGGTGAAGGCGACTGAAATTAAGAGTTGGAGATCTTCCTACTTTGGGGCCCAATCCATTTTTCTGAGTTTCAACATCCATTTATTGGTTCTTATCCAGTCTGTTACAGCATCCAGATAACTAAGCACACCTCATCTAATGACAAGGAGAAATAGAACTATTTGTTTTATTTTTGTTTATTTGTCAATCTCCATTGTAAATAATTCAGTAAAAATCCCTTCCTCCTCCTGTTTTTACCACAGGTGGGTTGCTCTGAGAGCATGTCACCCAGCCAGCTTTCATGCTTAAGGCAGAACCAGAACCAGAACCAGAACTAGAATCCCACTCTCCCGCTTTCTAGTCTGGTGCCTTAATCACAGGGGTCAAACTAGCTCTATCAGAATGAACCAACCAGTGTTTCAAAGTTGAATGCTAGACTAGAGTCAGTATGGTAGAATTCCTACTCATCCAGCATGCACATTTTGTCCAGTGGTTTATGGAGGTAATGTATTTGTTTTATTATCTTTATGGGGCTTAATGCCATTATTTATGTGACATATTTTGATGCTTTAAAAACACTCAAAAGAGACTATAGTAGTGATTTGTAGAGTTGGCAGCTTTAAGATGTGTGAACATCTAGGCAGAATGCTGGTTGAGATTCTGTACGATAATGTTTTGGAGTATTCAGAAACATTGTCTCTCTCAGAGAATGGATTGCCCAAAAATGAATTTCCACTTAACAGTTTATTTCTGAAAAGGCAATCAGAACTCAATTTAGCTCTGAAATAGTCTCTATAATGGGCTAGAAGATGTACAAACCGAAACAAAACACAATAACGTTTATTGAACACAGGGCATTTAAAGTTCTTGGAAATGGCCTGCTGAAAGCTGGCAGCACCAAGTTATGAAGGAGAACAGCCTAAGAGACCACTACTTAAATATGGATGAACTTGGTGTTTTGTTTTGTTTTACAATTCAGTTAGAGAGACTGCAATCTGAGAGGAAAGACTGTCACAGGAAGATGGTTTTTTTTTTACCGATTCATCATGTAATCTTTGTTTCAAAGTTCCTTTCTCTACTGCTTTCCTATGCAGTGAAACTTCATGCCGTGGTTACAATTGTGACCATTGGGGTCAGTTAGGCTTTTCAGTTGCCTTATCTGTTTTGTTCTTAGGAAAAGCACAAATACTCTTCTCTTCTGGGCTGGAGTGTAGAAGTGTTAAGGGCGCGTTGCCATGACTCAGTTAATGTGTTCTTCTTTCTTCCAGCCAAAAGCTAAAACCGAGATAGATTCACTGTACTCATTGTCAACTCTAATCAGCCAGTCGGTGGATTTCTTCACCTGACATGGCAGAGAAGGCTGCCCTCCTTATGCTTTGCAGAGTAACACTTGCCAACCTCAGCTGTGCTGTGAAAAAGTTTTGACAAGTGGCCCAGACCCCTGGATTTAGCCATGTGTCAGAAGTAAACCGCCTCCCACACCTGCCATTTCTTCCAGCCTTGATTCTGCTGCCAGGCCAGGAAGTAGCAGGCAGAGAGGGAGAAGAAGCCATTTTAGCCCCCCAGGTTTCCTAGCTAAAACTTTCTTTGAGATCTGGATCAGGTTGAATAGTTGAAAGCCTGAACAACAGCTGACATGGGTGGAAAGCTGCATATAGTTGGCTCTCTGCCACTTTACAGCCAAATGACCCTTGCATGCCAGCTGTTGCTTGGGCTCTTTTTGAAGGTGGATTTGCCCAACTTCATTCAGAAGACTGTTTTAAAAAGTTGTGGTCTTTTGAATGAGTTGTAGCATTATTCTGAAAGAGTGAAACGCTATTCAGAGTTTTACAGAGTAAATTCAGCATCAGAAAAGTAAACACAGATGGCTGATGCTTCATTTAGCATCTTTATAAACATATTAAATAAATTTTACAATACCAGTTGTAGATTTCTTCAACATGGAGCAAACTCAAACAGAAGTAGACATGTTACAAGTTCAGAGCAGAGCAGCAACTCAACTTCAGCAGGCAAGACAGAGTTAGTTTTACTTTCACTTTTGAGTTGAGCACAGAACAGAGATAAATCACGCCCAGATTTTCTCTTTAAGTTTTAGCCCTCAATTGGACTGTCATTGGCTGACCTTGTTACTAAGCTCTATTCCAGTTCATGAATATACTCTGACAAACTCCCAGCTTTCAAAGCAGGCAGAATAATAGATGACAGATGTATTAGGAAACACAATGGGTACAATAGGAAGGTAAAGAAGAGTAGCAACAGTATGGACTCCACACTGTGGCCAGATGAAGATCCAAGTATAGTGGTTGATTGAGAGGATCTCATAAAGACAGGCAGCCAAGAATTTGCGTTCCGTTCTTCCACTAGATCCAAAGCCATGCATTTATCTCTTTGGTTTTAAAATAATCTCACATCACCTAATGGCCCTACTCTTGCCTGGAGAACACTATGTGCAGATAGTCCTTGGCTTACAATCACAATTAAGCCCAACATTTCTATTGTTAAACAAGACAATTATTGACTTTTACCCCATTTTATGACCTTTCTTGTCACAGTTGCTAAGCAAATGACTGCAACTGTTAAGTTAGTAACACGGTTATTAAATGAATCTGGCTTCCCCATTAACTTTGCTTGTCAGAAGATCACATGAGGGGATCACATGACTCAAAGACACTGCAACCATCATAAATGTGAATCAGTTGCCAATCATCTGAATTTTGATCACGTGACTGGGGAGATGCTACAATGGCCCTCAGTGTAAAAAATGGTCGAAAGTCACTTTTTTCATGCCATTGTAGCTTTGAAAGGTGACTAAACAAAGGCTGTACATCAAGAACTATCTGTAGTGAAAATCGATTTACACTTGTATGCTTTTGTTAGCATTTAATACTAAGAACTTCATAAGAAATACAGTATAAACAGACTTTAAAACTGGACTGTGGATCACATAAAAATACCTTTATGTTAAATTTGTCAAAGTTAATGTGCTAAGAAAAAAAAGGATTTTAAGTTAAGCTACATGTTTCTTTTCTGGATAAAATTACTATAATTGATACATTTGCTGAAATGCAATTACTGTCACTGTAACAATCTCTCTTTCTCCCTCCCTCCCTCCCCCCTCCCCCTCCTCTCTCTCTCTCCCTCTCCCTCTCCCTCTCTTCCCTTTCTTCTTATTCAGAAGAGCATTAAAAAGCCTGCTATCAAAAGGCTAGGTACCAGTTCTAGTAGAAAAAAAAATCATATTTATTTTTTTGTTTAAAATGACAGAAAATCTCTGATCCTTTGGCTCATTACAACTTAGTTCTGAACATTTCTTTAAGTTTCATCAACAGTTTCTTCTGAAAGAATGAGAGATTAACAATTATACAGCACTGAAGGTTGTAGGAGTGGCCAGTGTTTCAGAGTGAGTGGATTTAGAGAACAGTGAGATTGCATAATTTTGCCTTTTCAGAAGAGTCACCGAGTACATGTGTGCTGAATCCAAGGTCATTTCTCCTCCAGAGAGACACAGCATCTTCTACAGCCATCCAAGCACCCATGTGTCAAATAATAGTAACGAGGGCAGGCTTTATGCCACTTGGCTGGGGTGATGCTGTGGAGATATGTGCCACCAATGGGAAAAATGCCCAAGTCAGGTTTCCAAGCTATTTCACTCTGTCCTTGAAACATAAATGGATCACTCTCCCTGTGTCATGGCCTTCAACCCTATAGATTCTTCTAGTGAACTCTTACCCATCACTACTCATCATTTCCCCTAACTGCCACTGCTAATGGAACAGGATCATTACTAGAAGACAACAAACTTTTTCTTTTTTTTAAAAAAAAGCACCCTTTTCAGGACATTTATTCCCAAATAGCTGACATTTTCATCTCCTCTTGATCCAAGCACAAAACCATCTTACAAAGTTCTACCTCAGAAAATGAGAAACTTCCCATTTGCTGAATCATACAATTGAACATGCAAATGCAGTACCAGATTCCTTTATACAGTTTTTTGTCCAAAGATATTTGTTTGTTGTCTCCCTCCCTCTCCCTCTCTCCCCCCCTCTTTCTCCTCTCTCTTTCTCTCCCTCCCTCTCTCTTCCTCTCTCCCATGAATCACCATGTGCGAACAGGTAGCAATATAAAATCAATCAATACATAAACAAACAAACAAACAAATAGTCAAATCAAAGTTCATGATACACTCATGGAGCAAAGAGTTTACACATGAAATCTGTTCAGAGCACACATTTCTATTTTCATACTGCTTCACTGCTTGATGCTTTCTACATCAAATCCTCATTTCTGTTCTTCTAGTTTTTGCTAGATCAGCTAGAACTCTGAGCATTGCATAACCATTTATAATGTTGTTTCCATTGTCCTGGGAAAAAGCAAAAACAGATTGCGAGAGAAACTCATAGATTGCGAAAATGCAAATGCTCTTGTCATATGAATACATTCCTTTTACTACATTAAATTCCAACACAAACAGAGGTTGAACTCTCTGCCCTAATTACAGCATGCAATTACTGTGTTATTTAGTTACTGCTGAGTGCTTCCACTTTTCCATGGAAGCTGGACACACCTCTGGAACCATGTGTTAGTATTTGAAAGGATTTGCCAAATCACTCCCTGAAGAACAACAGCCTATGGGAAAAAAGACGCAAATTAAAATAAGCACTGATAGGGTCAGAAAACCATTCCAAAATACCCACCAGTCTTCAGAAGACTCACCACAATGTCCCTTTGATCAGAAAAAAAAAAATAAATTAAAAAAAATAATAAATTAAAAAAAAAGAGCTCATGTAGTCACATGAAGTGCTGATAGCACTTTATAATACCTTGGTAAGATCACACTTGGAATATTGCATCCAGTTTTGGTTGCCATAATGTCAAAAAATACGTCGAGACTCTCGAAAGAGTGCAGAGAAGAGCAACCAAGATGATTAGGGGACTGGAGGTTAAAACATATAAAGAACGGTTGTTGGAATTGTTTAATGAAAAGTAGGACCAGGGGGTGACATGTTAGCAGTGTTCCAATATCTTGTCACAAAGAAGAGGGAGTCAAGCACCTGAGGGCAGGGCAAGAAGCAATGGATGGAAACTAATCAAGGAGAGAAGTAACCCAGAACTAAGAACGAATTTCTTGTTTAATTAGAACAAATAATCAATGGAACAGCTTTCCTCCAGAATTGTGACTGCTCCAACACTGAAAGTTTTTAAGAAGAGATTGGTCACCAATTTGTCTGAAAATGGTATAGGGCTTCTTGCCTGAGTCCAGGGTTGGACTAGAAGATCTCCAAGGTCCCTTCCAACTCTGTTATTCTGTTAAAAATCACTTAAAATTTCTGAGAGCCCCATGTTTTCATTGCTACATGATGATTTTGTTTTTATCTGAAGGAAGAAATGTCCAACACCTTCTTGCATGCTAGGTTCACAGAATAATTGAATTGAATGGGGCCGCTATTTTGTCCAATGCTCTGCTCCAGTACAGAAATCCGGATTATAACATCCCAGATAGATGGTTATTGGACCACTGCCTGAAAGGGAACCCACAAGCTCTTTGTGTCATTGGTTTCACTGTCGTGTGGCTCTTGTAGTTGGATAAGTTTCCCTCCCCCCTAACATTCAGTCTCAATCTGCCTTCCAGTCAGATGGGCGTCCATTGCTCTGGGCCCTTTATTCTGGGACAACAGAGAACACACATTCTGTTAATGTAGAAAAGCATCGAGTAAAGCAGGGATCTCCAAACCTGGCAACTTTAAGACTTGTGGGTTTCAACTCCCAGAATTCCCCAGCCAGCATGGTTGGAATGAGGAATTCTGGGAGTTGAAGTCCACAAGTCTTACAGCTGCCAAGTTTGGAGACCTCTGCAGTAAAATAATAACTTAGGAAACATTAAGAAAAAACCTAAGTTGAATAAATAGCGCAAATCTTTCAAATAACACCCCCCTCCCCCAGCCTTCAGCCTGCGCAACGTTACAACAGTTCATTTAATGACTGTTCAAAATTACAATGGCACCAAAAAAGGGAAACTTATGACCACTTTTCACATGTATGACCATTGCAGTATTCCCATGGTCACATGATCAATATTCAGACGTTTGGCAACTGGTTCATATTTATGATGGTTGCAGTGTTCTGTGATCACCTTTTGCAAACTTCTGACAAGCAAAATCAATAGGGAGACCAGATTCACTTAACAAACGTGTTACTAACTTAACAACTGCAGTGATTCACTTAACAATTGTGGCAATAAAGCTCGTAAGATGGAGCAAAACACATTTAACGATTGTCTCCCTTAGCAACATAAATTTTGGGCTCAATTGTGGTCGTAAATTGAGGACTATCTGTACTTTACAGCATATAAGATCAGAAAAGCCAGCTGGCTTGAGCCCATTTAACCGTTAAGTAACGTGTATGCCAAATAGCTAATAATTAGGTCTGGAACTGAGGTGATCCCATCAGTAAACATTCTTCTTTTTAATAATTGGAGAAGTCATCTGTTATTTTCCCCTTCATGGTGTGGGTGGTATTTCAACATTTCCCATATTTGCACATTAACACAATTGCCGGTGTTTACATTAACTCTCAATTTGGGTTTCTATTCATTGCAATGCAGGAGGATCCAGTATAGCTGGAAAGCTTACAGTTCTCAGCATGTCCTGTGAACAGAGCCAAGGAGACCTAGTTTTGCATATGGAATATTAACCATGAAATGTTTATGCTTGTTTTCATGCAGCACAGCCTTATTATTGAATTAGCTTCTTTTTCCATTTCCCCTCTTTATTATAAAGCATATGAATCAGATTCCCTTTGGATTCATAAATTAATAGAGCTCACACAACTTGCTAATTCACACACACATTTAAGGTTAACATTAACTAAGCTTCATATATGTGCATGTGGCTGGTAGATTTTCAACTCACATGGTCAAGCATCTTGCATATCAATATGGCCAATAATAACCTTCAGCCTCTATAGTAGATCAAGTTTTAATTTACTTCTTCTCAATGCTGCTATTTGCCTGTAATGTCTCTTTATGTGAAATTGTAGCCTTCCATTTTTTGTATTTGACACATTTCTATTGAGTCTAAGCTTCAGTCAAAGCCACGTAGAGCTAAGGATCAAATGATACAGGGATCTTTAAAAATAAGGTTTTAGAATGTGGCTCTGTTAAATTTTCCAACAGTCCCTTCCTCTTCTGAGCACAGAAACCTAAGTTCTGATGAAATATCTTAATCTTTTTCTTTTAAGCCTGTATGTATCAATGATCATTCATATTGCTGAATAGACTTTTTACCTTTTTTATAACGTATTGATTTACTCCAGGAGTAAATAAACAGAAAACTCTCATCAAATATCCATAATCTTAATCAAGAAGTCATTTGGAGCTAGAAAACATATATAAATTAATCTCTTTTGGTTACTTGTAAATTATTGCAGTATATATTTTAATGACTAATTTTTGAACTTGCTCCCATAATTAGATGCTGCTATGAAGAACTTTACGGTAGTATGTTTCTATGGCTCTTTAACTATTGTAATTTTTAATTGCTATCATTGTGAAATATACGCTGAAAAAAACTTAATTATCTTGCTCATGAAGGAAGAAAAGTAATGCATACCAAATATATTACAAACATGGAAGCCTAATAACAATGACATTGTTCTAATTAGAATGTAAAAGATCTATTGGGTTGATATGCTGGCTCTCAGGCTAATCTCATTATGTTCTTTTTTAACTATGAAAAGATCCCCCCAAACTTACAGAGTGATAAGAGGACAAGTCTTTGAAACACAATTTTAAAATATATCTAAGGTGATCCGTGACTTACAACCATTCATTTAGTGATTGTTTGATGTTACAATGGCATTGGAAAAAATAACTTATGAGAGTTTTTCACACTTACGACTGATGCAGCATCCTATGGTCATGTGATTAAAATTTGAATACTTGGCAACTGGCATGTATTTATGACGGTTGCAGTGTCCCAGAGTCATGTGATCCTGTTTTGTGACCTTCGGACAAGCAAAGTCAATGAGGAAGCCAGTTTCTCTTAACAACCATGTAACCAGGGGTGGGATTCTACCAGTTCGCATCTACAGTATTCACTAGAACTGGTTGTTAACATTCTAAGCAGTTTGGAGAACTGGTTGTTAGAAGAAATTACTGGCCTAATCCTGTAAGGAAGGCAGGAAGGAAACATTCTGGTGTTGCTTACAGAAACTGCCTCTCCATTAATCCTTATTACATTCTTGGAAGGACTAGATTTCCTGTCTCAGGAATGTCTCTGGAGTTTTTTTCCCCTCCTTTGCTGGTATTTAGCTTGTGTGGAATGACCATTCACAGTTACAATGGTACTGAAAAAAGTGACTTATGACCATTTTTCACACTTACAACTGTTGCAGCATCCCCACAGTCATGAGAGGCCAGGCGAGGAGATGCGTGCCTTAATGTGAGTGATATTGAGTTGGCCACACTCAGCCAATCACATGACCGCCAAGCCATGTCCACCCAGTCACATGACCACCAAGCCATGCCCATCAACTAAGCCACGCCCGTAGAACTGGTTGTTAAAAAATTTGAATCCCACCCCTGCGTGTTACTAATCTAACAACTGCAGGAGTTCACTTAATAACTATGACAAGAAAGGTCGTAAAAATGGAGCAAAACTCACTTAACAACTGTCTTGCTGAGCAATGGAAATTTTGGGCTCAATTGTGATTGTAAGTTGAGGACTGCGTGCACTTATTTATAGTGGTAGTAGACTGTAAATTTATCCATCTCAGTTTCTTATTTAAGATGTGGTTAAGAAGTATATCTGAGTTGAAATATATTTTAGAGGCAGCAACTTCTAAAAATAAGGATTGTCCACCAATTCTAAGGTGTATAGTCTTATAAAATATGGCCAATGTGTTTGACTTTAGCATTCAAATTTTCCAGCTGTCATGCAGTTGTATAAAGAGATGAAAATATGCTTAGGGATGTGTATATATACCATCCGTGCTTATTATGTTAATATGGGAGGACTATCAATGAAATACCAATTTTCCTACATAAATGACCAGGTTTGTGATCAGCTGGAAGAGGAAATGGTTTACAGTAACTTCTTTTATAGGTTATGTTAGCAGAATTGCACATTCTAAATCTTGGTTCAGAATCAGCCACTAAGATTATATTCTGCAGTAACACAGAACGAATAAAACCAGCCTTCTTACAAATCTAGCACTTGTTGGAAGTGCTAAGCAATAAGTTAATAATTTAGCAAAAAAACATAACAGTTCAGAATTAAATTTGTGCTAGGTGATACCACGTTTTGTCAAAATAAACAGACAAAAATTGCTACTGTAATTACTGTTGCATAATATGGACATATTGCAAAAAATAACAGTGGAATTCAGAACGTAAGCTAGACTAATCTAAAAAGCAGGTGATATTCCAAACATTTTTTTGGATTGTTCTACCATTGTGAAGCCATTTCACTGTTCAGCGTATGTGTTTTTGCAAGGAGTTAAGATTTATGGTAAGGTTCCAAAATAATTTTTAAAAAACATTGTTAATTGCATAGTTAATTGCAAGGAGCCTATTTCAAAGTGATTATTTCCCCTTTAAAAATAGGTCCTTAAGAATACTGATGTTATATACTGTATCGAGTTTAGAGAGAAGGGAATAGGAATGCTTTTATTTTACTTTTACTTTTATAATTCAGCCTAATTAACTTCTTGCAACATATACCTTGGAAATAGAATCTCATCTGTGATACAACAGGCAAAAATTCAGTTTCTTGCTCAAATCTCATGTTGGTGGGCCTGATCAGCTTCAGCCACTATTCTTGGACTGAACTTAAACAGCCAAGTATAAATACCACCCTTATTAGCTGACTTTGGTGACTGAGCATTTGGGCTCAATCGCCGCAACTCTGTAACATCTCTTGCTTACTTGTCTTTGCTTTATCGTACGTGTCGTCCCCTTACTTTCCTAAGCCTTCGCTCTGGTTGATCTTTGAATCGCTCTAAATAAAAGATTTCCAGCTATTAAATGAAGCACATTCTGATAGTGGCAGAATTACAGTTCACAACAAAATTACAAATTAGCCATCTACATTTTAGTCTAATGTGTAGTACCAACTGTAGGAAGTTAGCACCCACCACTCTCCTAGAAAAATGAAGTATCCTAAAAAATATTAAAAAGGCAGAATATTTCCCCTAAAAAGAGTAGAAACTCAGAAGCAGAAACTCACCTCAGAAGTAGAAGCTCACCCCCCACCTTTGTTAATGGGTGGGCCATTAAGGCCTGGGCCGGAATATTTTACATAACAAAGATCTCTAGGTAAAACTATAGCAATTACCCAAAGCCCTTTCAGTGCATCATCATCCCAGCAAGGCTCAACCAAGCCTGGAACTCAGGACAGCCTGCAGAGATGCCACTGCATGGCCCTACGGGAGTCTGACAGCCAATCAGAATACAAGCTCCAATTCAAATCCCAACAAAGGTTATAAAACCCAGGCGCTCTCAGCACCTCAACCTTTTCTTGATTTCTTCCTTCACTTTGGAGCATGTGATCATCCTTCTTTGGAGCTGCAAGCCATGTGGTCCTTTCCACCATTAAACCTTCTAAACATGTTTCCAGTGTCTTTTTCCCGACTTGGAACTGAACCCAGAAGGATATTTCTTCCAACACAACATTTTAGCCTAGTGTGTAGTACCAACTCAGAACATCTAGGTAATTTATAGTTCTGTAGGAAGATATAATCTTGACACATGGATTAAGGTAACCATGGACCAAGCATGTCCTGTAAATATACAAGAGAGACTTAAGCTTTAACAATATCACCCTTACAAGGTAGTCTATATAAGAAGCAAACCTAGAACTACTAATTCTATTTTTTTTGGGGGGGGGGTATGGCTATATTAATAGAATCTTGCAAGTCTGAAAGCACGTCTCTCCCCACACCTTCCCTTTACAATCCAAAAAACTAGGGCAAGTCCCTTCTGAGTTGTTTGCCATTCCCCCATTGTTTCTCTGGACTAAGTTGCCTCTTATCTAATCTTTGTGTAATCTATAGCTCTTCCTCCTGTCTCCCAGGGTGATACCCACATACATTTACAAAGGACCCCCTTGGGCTCTACTTGACAAAGCTTTGCTTCCTCAGGCTTTTCATTTCAGTAGTTTAGTTAAGCCACCTTTTGGATTGCAGTTTTTTAAAAATTTTATTTCCACTACACACTGCAAGTTCTTGGTGAATTCAAGAAAGCAGCCAAAAATGATTCTAAACTTGCTTTCTCTCCCCACCCCCTAGGTGCCTTTGAGTCAGTCTTGATTCCTGCCTAGACAAATCCCTGCATCTTTCTTGGCAAGGTTGCTTTGGAATTGGTTTGCCATTGCCTTTTTCCTAGGGTTGAGAGAGAATGACTGGCCCAAAGTCACCCAGCTGGCCCGGTGCCTAAGGCAGCATTAGAAGATAGGCTTGCTTCCCATTCAACTTCTTAACCACTAGAGCAAACTGGTTTTCAACATGCATTTTGAGAGTTAAAGTTGAGCCACTGCCCCTTCAAAAGAATAGTGAATATAATCGTGGATTAAATAATTAAGAAAGATCTTATCTTCAGGTTTTGTACTTCCAAATTAACCACGGTGAATACTGAAGCCATTTTCCTGAGGGTAGGAAAATTAGCATAAAACCATTTCCATCATAAGCGCTGGCAAGCTACATTTCCCATTGCTCTCAGAAATCCCCTTGTGTTAGAAGCTTCTTCAATTGTGGGAATGAATAACAATATAGCACTCCTTGTCTCTGTCTTTCTATTTGCAATAAACTGGTTAATCAAGTCAACATTTTCTGAGATAACAAATGTGAAAGGAAGGACTACTTGATTGTAATAGATACCATTAGTAGTATCAGAATAATAAGATTCCTGATTTCGGCAGCAACATGGGATTATAGCAAAATCAGTATCTTCAGAACTAGCACAAGATCTACAACTAGTTTTCTATAAATGGGACACCTAATTATAACCAAAAACATAGGTGGCATTCAGCAGGTTCTGACCAATTCTGGAGAACCGGTAGTGGAAATTTTGAGTAGTTTCGAGAAATGGCAAATACCACCTCTGACTGGAGATTTTACAAGTCCACCAAGTCCACCAAGCCACGCCCACAGAACCGGTAGTAAAAAATTTGAATCCCACCACTGACTAAAAAAGCTATACAGGTAGTCCTCATCTTATGACCATAATTGAGCCCAAAATTTCTGTTATGAAGTGAGATATTTGTTAAGTTAGTTTTGCCCCATTTTACGACTTTTCTTACTGCCATTGTTAAGCGAATCATGCAGTTGTAAAGTGAATCTGGCTTCCCCACTGACTTTGCTTGTAAGAAGGTCGCAAAAGGTGACCACATGTTCTCAGGAACTTCCAACCATCACAAATATGAGTCAGTTGCTAAGGGTCTAAATTTTGATCACGTGACCATGTAACCATGGAGATGTAAGAATAAAAAAGAGTCATAAGTCCCTTTTTTTTAGTGCCATTGTAACAAAATGGGACCCCTAATTATAATTTTAAAAGCTACATTCAGGTGAAGGGGAAGGTATCCACAGGCTTGATGGAACTTCAAAATGTGCTGAAGGTTTAAAAATTTTAGCAGGGGAGGGAGGAAGGGAAATGTGCAGAAATTCCCTTCCAAAAATTGTTGAAAGAGAAATTGCAAGGGGAAATGGGAATAGAACAGTGTCTGGAAGAGCTAATGAGTATTATCTATTTCCATTATGTTGCAGATATTAAAAAAACTCACCATTTTGGAAAAGATACTTAATTGTGTTGGTAGGTTTAAGCATGGATTAATAAATTTATAGGTAAAACAGAGGTGTGCTCAGGGATAGGATTCAAATTTTGTAACAACCGGTTCTGTGGGCGTGGCTAGGTGGGCATGGGCATGTGACCAGGTGGGTGTGGCATCTTCTTTTTTTGGCAGTCCCCCCATTTTGGGGCCTTCTGGGCCTCAGCGAAGCCTCCTGGGGGGGGGCGTTTTTGCTCCCGGAAGGCTTCTCTGGGGCACAGCACCTCCCCCTCCACTCCATTTTGGGGCCTTCTGGGTCTCAGGGGAGCTTCCTGGGAGGTGTTTTTGCTCCCAGGAAGGCAAAAAATGGAGAGGGGTGGCGGGTGTGTTTGTGCTGCACCCCATCTCCATTTTTTGCCTTCCTGGGTCTCAGGGAAGCCTCCTGGGCAAAGCAGTAAATAAGTGAGGGTAATCCTGGCACAGCTGATAGTAGGAACAGGTGATCGTCAAGGCGGGGGGGGGGGGGGAGAAATACCTTAAGGAGTGACTGGGCGGGGAAGAACCAAGTCAGTGATGTCGGGCATGAGTGCAATGTTGCGCATGCGTGATAAGGACTGACTGGGTGGGGTGGGACGGGGCGGGCAGAGAGGGCCAGGGCCAGCCGGGGGTGCATTTGCCGGTTCTCCGAACTGCACAGAATCATAACAACTGGTTCTATAGAACTGGTCCGAGCTGGTAGAATCCTACCCCTGGGTGTGCTTCTGGCTATTTGTTCTAATTGGTTGGAATATGAAATGCGTTTGTTTCAGATAAGCACAGCTTTTAGTCTAGGAATTTGTTTTGCTGCTTGTTTATGAAGATGCATAAAAAGAAACATCTGAAGAAAGGAAAAGGAAATGTATGTATGTATTTATATAATGCTAGCATTATGACCTTCAATCTTCCTATCCATTCTAGCATTCTTGGCTGTTTGGATATCACAGATGAAAAGTCAATAATTGGAGACCATCAATTTAGAGACATTGCTCAAAGTTTTATACACAAGTTTGTTGGAAATTTTCATTTCCTAAAAATCCTGTATCAGTTCTAGAAACAACCAACAACTGAGCAACCTTTCCAATACATTCCCTCCCTCTCCTTCCATCCCTTCCTCCCTCCTTCCTTCCTTCCCTGCCTCCCTCCTTCTTATTCCCATCTCCTTCCTTCCTTCCTTCCTTCCTTCCTTCCTTCCTCCCTCCCTCCCTCCCTCTCTCCCTCCCTCCCTTCTCAGATGTTTGCCATAACTAATGTTGATATAGACGTGCATCATAAATAATGTGAAGTTTTATTTTTATAGTATTCTCCAAAAAATTAGTGAGAGGATAGCTAGGGACATAAACATAGCTTTTTAGCCTGAAGGCAAATTTTGATGTATATGAGGCAGCAAAATAAAAGAGGTATCTATGTACTCCAAAAGATATGCATAGAGGTACATCTTATTGCCCAAAAGAAAAAAGAATGCACCCCATTCGTTTTCTAGTAATGAAACCTTTCAAACTGTGCTGACAATATTTATTTTTTTGGGATTATAGCCATAAGAAAAGTATAAAATAGATTTATGTTTCCTTCTAGTTAAACTATGGCTATTAAGACATTGCAAAAATATAATTATATATTTTTTCTAAATCCAATTAGACTTCATGAAATTTAATTGTCTTTCCTGCCTGGTTATGTAAGCATTCTTTCCATTTTATCTTCATGCTCGTTTATAGCTTGAGAGGATTGATTTGCAAGCTAACTTTAACTCTTGATATCATGTACCTATAATGTGCTATATTTGAGCCTTACTTATAAAAGATGGATGGCCTTTATAAACAGGAGCTGAAGTAGGATTGATTCTTATCTCCTCTGCTTATTTTGCTCCCACACTGGATATTTTGCTCTTAAGAATCCTCTCTTCAGTGTTATTCCACAGGCTTCACTTTCCATGTGATTCTCTAAAATGGTGTTGCTATGCGAGGCTTGTACTTTCTGTCTGACAGCAGGTTACTTTGTCTACGCAAGCAGCTGGCTGTGTATCCATCTTTGGTAGCTGTACTCACCCAAAAGGAAGATTTCCTTTATACTCTTGTTCCCATGCCTGGCAAATCTCATCTTACTGCCCTCCTCCAAAGTCAGAGAGCTTTTCTTTATATCTGCTCCTGTCATTATACTTGGCAAGATTGTTTTGGAAATTCAGGATTGTTTTCAACCCCTGTTTCTTCTAGGCCAAAGATGTCCAACCTTGGGAACTTTGTGGACTTGAACTCCCAGAATTCTTAAACATGTCTTAAAGTTACCATGGTTGGAATCTAGGCAATCACATCATTAGATTCCTCCAATTTGTCTGAACATTTGTTTGTTCTGGAAAACTAGGCAGAGCTGCAAATGGCGTTCACCTACTCTTTTCTCTGGGAAAATACAACAGAGTGGGAGTTTTAATTAAACGATTTCCTTAAAAAGAAAAATAAACATGTCAAAGTGAAAGTAACTGAACTTCCCAGTCTGTCAAGGTTTTCTTGTGCTACTTTCTGTGCATACCTGGGATAACCTCCAACTACTTTTCCCAGTGCTCTCTGGATCTGATAGGCTAAAATGTCAGTACTGAAAGTCAAAACTGGATGACTGAACATTACATGAGTTTTAGTCCAACGCATTTGGAGAATATCACCTTAGCATATACTCTTCACTTTCCCAGATTAGCCCTATACTTTCTTTTAGAGCATGATTATTACAGTTAGTATTTGTGGGTACCTTTGAGTCAATCTTGACTCCTGGAAAACATCTGAACTAGTCCCTATGGGGGTTTTTTTTGCAAGTTTTTAGGAAGTGATTTATCCTTTCTAGGGTGGAAGAGAATAACTGGGCCAAAGTTACCCAGCTAACTTTTTGCCTAAGGCAGAACTGGCACTCAAAATCTCTAGCTTTCTAGTCTGGTGGCTGTAATTGCAACACCAAAGTAGCTTTCTAACTTGTAAAATTAGCACAATGTAAATAAATGTAAAATTAGCATAATCAGATCTGGGCCACAGTTCCGTACATAGGCAGTAGACTTCTGAATTTAGTGGTTCAATTCATACAGCATGCTAAGCCAAAACCAGACAAACCAGCCTTATCATGTGGCATCTCTGGCGGGAGCGGGATGGGAGTAGAGCATCCATCCTTGCTCTACTTGATCTCTCAGTGGCTTTTGATACCATTGACCATGGGATTCTTCTGGGACGGCTTCAGGGGATGGGAGTGGGAGGCCTTGGGCTGTCTTGGTTCACTTCCTTCCTCTGTGGCTGCTCTCAGTCAGTGTTGATAGGAGGGGAGAGATCCAACTCTCGCCCACTGCTTTACGGGGTTCTGCAGGGCTCAGTACTCTCTCTGCTCCTGTTCAACATTTATATGAAACCGCTGGGTGAGATCATCTGTCACCATGGACTGAGGTATCACCAATATACTGGTAATACTTAGCTGTATGTCTTGGTTCGTGGAGAGTTAAGTGTTGCTGTATCCTCCCTCTCACAATGCCTAGAGGCTGTAAGGGGCTGGATGGGAAGCAATGGGTTAAACCCATGCAAGACCGAGTGGCTCTGGGTCTGGGGTTCGTTGGTTCAGGGAGAATTACCACCTTTAGTCTTGGATGGGTGTGGCACTACCCCAAACAGACCCTGTGCATAATCTGGGGGTTCTTCTGGACTCACAAGAGTAGGTGGCAGTCATGGCCAGGAAGGCCTTTGTGCAACTGTGGGTTGTGTACCAGTTACGCCCTTTCCTGGATCAGTGATCCCTACTCATAGTCACTCATGCCCTGGTCACTTCCCATCTTGATTATTGCAATGCACTCTACATGGGGCTGCCCTTGAAGAGCATCCGGAAGCTCCAGCTGGTGCAAAATGCAGTGGACCGCATGGTTTTATGCAGACCCCGGTGTGCACATGTATCACCTCTCCTGCAGGAGCTGCATTGGCTGCCAATTTGCTTCCGGGTGCAATTCAAGGTGCTGGTTATCACCTTTAAAGCCCTTCATGGCTTGGGTCCAGGTTATCTGAGGAGACATCTCTTACCAGTGACATCTACCCGACCCATTAGAGCGAGGAGGCAGGGAATGCTGCGGGTCCCACCCCTGAGGGAGATACACCTGGTAGGACCAAGAAGGAGGGCCTTCTTTGTGGTGGCTCCATCTCTCTGGAACATCATTCCCCTAGAGATTAGAATGGCCCCCTCGTTAATACTATTCTGAAAGGCACAAAGACCTGGTTTTGCCAATGGGCCTGGGGAACCCAGAGAGGGATGGAACCCATCAAATGGCTAGTGTGGGGTGGGTGGGGGGTGGAGTTGGTTTTTGTTTTGTTTTTTGTTTTCCCAAATTTTGTTCTATTGTACTTTTCTAATTTATTTGATTCTTTTTGTTAGTTCTTATTGTTTTTGCTTTTATTTTTTATTTTAAATATGATTTTACATTGTGTAAGCCGCTTTGAGTCACCATGGGCGAATAGGCGGCAAAATAAATCAAATAAATAAATAAATAAATTCTACCCAATTATGATTTATTTAATAATCATGACTTAGTCCTAAGTACAAATATATACCATAAAGCTTATCCCAAGGAAACTTTACAGTTGCGCCTCGGTGGCTCAGTGGTTAGAGTGCAGTACTGCAGACTACTTCTGCCGATTGCCAGTTGCCTGCAATTTGGCAGTTCAAATCTCACCAGGCTCAAGGTTGACTCAGCCTTCCAACCTTACGAGGTGGGTAAAATGAGGACTCAGATTGTTGAGGGCAATAGGCTGACTCTGTAAACCACTTAGAGAGGGCTGTAAAACAGTGGTCCGCAAGAAAATTTTGGTGGTCCTCAGAGAAATGTTCCCAAAGCACTCCCCCCAAAGCAATTAATCTAGGTTGTGTGGGAACATAAGCCTGCACCAGCCACATGGCCCGCCTACCCACTGGCCCTCACCCTTTGGTGGAGCACAAACCTTACCTTGAGAAGAGCCACGTGAGCTGGAACTGGAAGGTAAGACCAACAGCAGGGGAGGGAAATCCGCCCTAGGATGGCTTCCTGATGTTGATGGGAAAGTAGGTCCCTATTCCAGAGCTTCAATAGTCACAAGATTGGTCCTTTGGTCATCCTGGAGCAGCTCCTCCAGTCCATGGCAGGCCGGTGCACCCGGGTGGAGAAGCAGCTGCTCTGGTATGACCAAAGTCCTGTAACTAGTGCAGCTCTGGAATATGGGACCAACTTTCCCACCAATGTCAGCAAGCCACCATCAGTCAAAATTCATATTAGTGGTCCACAGGATTTAAATTTATGAGTTTGGTGGTCCTTGAGGTCCAAAAGGTTGGTGACTCCTGCTGTAAAGCACTGTGAAGTAGAATATAAGTCAAAGTGCTATTGCTATTGCTATAATTCTACTGCCTCTTCAAGACATCCTCTCTTTTTCTGGATGTCTTCCAAGATGATATTTGATTACAGGTGGTGCTTGATTTACAATATTTTGTTTAGTGTGACTGTTAGAAGATACCACACCACTGAAAAAAAATGACTTATGACCATTGCAGCATCCATGTTCACATGATCAAAATTAGGATGTTTGGCAACTGACTCATATTTATGATGGTTGCCGTGTCCTTGGGTCATGTGATCCCTTTTGCAACATTCTGACAAGCAAAATCAGTGGGGAAGCCAGATTCATTTAAGAACTGTGTAACTACCTTAACAATTGCAGTGATTCACTTAGCAACTGTGGCAAGACAGGATGTAAAATAGGGCAAAGCCTACTTAATCGTTAGTCTTGCTTAGCAGCAGAAATTTTGTGTTCAAGCTGAGTACTATCTGTAGTTCAATTCTAGAATAAAAGAGAGGAAAACCTTTGATCAGCATTGCATGTCAAATGCAACATATTCTCCAAATTCCATTTTTCTTATTCTCTAAAGATAGCGCTTATTTCTCTGAAGTTAAAACTTCGTTTCAACTAAGCCTTTTATGAGTTGCATTCATAATTGATTTAGCTATTTCTGTTGGGTTATTATTGATCGTTAGCCAACTCAAGCAGCCTGAGTATAAGAGAGGTGTTGTGGGTAGTGATATAAATTGACATAATAAAAACGGATCAAATAGAATTTTATTTTCAGTGCAGTCAACTTTCTTCAAAACAAAGCCCCACTGAAATTATTACCTTCTTCAAACTGTACACAGCAGCCTCTCCTGGCTTAACACACATCTCTAACAATTGTTAGTTAAAGAATACTCTCTGACGAATCCTATTTATGATTATGCTGTTTTATGTGAATTTCTCCCCAGTGTTTTATAAACCATGGTCTTTTTCATGGTTTCTTGAGTTGTATTCACTCATGCTTCAAAACCCCAAACAAACCATTGTAAATGCCTTAAAATGATTTATAACCCATCAAAAAAGCTGCTAACCGAGCCAACGGATCTGAAAATTGCTCAGAATTATTTGCTCAAAGAGAGTTTCTCTAGCTACACAATTGAGCCCAACATTTCCGTTGCAAAGCAAGGCAGTTGTTAAGTGAGTTTTGCCCCATTGTGTGACCTTTCTTGTCATGGTTATTAAGTGAATCACTGCAGTTGTTAAGTTAGTAACAAGGCATGATGCAAATATGATAAGGGACTAAGATGAGTTCCCTACTGATCACGTGACATCATGAGTTGTTACTTACCATTCAAATATTCTCTGGAAAATCTCTATGGAGAAACTCCTAATTTTTTCCAGTTTCTTCCCCCTCTTCCTCCCCACTACTTTCCTATTTACTTTCTTATTTTATCTTATAACTGAATAAAAATGTTAAACCTGAGAAATGCTAATTTCTGGGGGTGAATGCCATTGGAGGAGCTGCAGTCTCTCCCAGCCTTCAGTTTGAACTCTGCTATTATTGGAATGCAGGTCTGGTAGGCCTGGACTCCCAGGACATCATGTTCCTACATGATGAGGATCTTCATACTAGCTTAAGTTTTGAAGACAGAGGAGTTTTTCGGCCAAGCAATTTCTCATGCTTTAAAAGAATCATCGAGTTTCAATAAGCTATTGGTCCATCAAAATCCAGTCACCTGCTTAGCGCACAAATTCATATTAAGGCACCTCCAATAAGGGTTTATTCAGTCTCTGCTTCAACACCTCCGATGAAAGGAAGCATATCACCTCTCCAGATAATGAGTTTCGCTGTCAAATTGTTCTTACTGTCAGGAAGTTTTATTTAACGTTCAATTGGAATCTGCCTTCCTGTAACTTAAAACTATCGTTCCGTGTCCTGCATTCCTGAAGAATGGAGGATGGGTCTTGACCTTCTTTTGTATGACATCGGAAACTTGAAAAGTGCTATTGTGTCAGTCAACTTTTCTTATGGCTAAGTGTACTCAATCCCTTCAATCTCTTCCTGCAAGGCTTAGATTCTAGTCAATGTTGTGCTCCTTTTTTCTGCCCAGGTTCCTCTGAATCTTTCTTAAAATATGCTGCCAAGAATTGAACAGAGTCCTCAAGGTAGCTTCTAGCCAGTACAAAATACAGAATTGAAAATTATAGGTAGTACTTAACTTCCAAGCATTTGTTTAGCGATTGTTCAAAATTACAATGAAAATAAAAAAGAGACTTATGATTACATGGACAATTGTTGCAGCATTCTCCATAGTCTTGTGATCAAAATTCAGATACTTGGCAACTGCTGTGTATTTACGATGGTTGCGGTGTCCCAGGGTCATATGATTGCCATTTACAATCTTCCCAGTCAGTTTTTGATTAGCAAAATCAATGGGGAAAGCTGGATGCCCTTAATACCTGCATGATTCAATTAACAACTTCAGTGATTTCCCTAACAACCATGGTAAAAGTCATAAAATCAGCTTAGCAATGGAAATGCTGGCCCAAAGTTGTGGTTGTAAGTCAAGGACTATTTGCATACTGCTTGAAATGCAGCCTTAACATTGCATTTGCTGTTTCAGCACTCATATCACATAGATGATTTATGTTCAGTTATTGATTAAATACAATTTTAAGATCCTTTTTTAATTATTTCAGAATAGAGCTGGAAGGGACCTAATCCAACCCCTTGCTCAAACAGGAGTCTCTATACCATTTCAGACAGGTAGCTGTCCAGTTGCTTCTTAAAAACCTCCAGTGATGAAGTACTTACAACTTCTGAAGGCAAGCCATTCCACCGGTTAATTGTTAGGAAGCTTCTCCTTAATTTCAGGTTGCTTCTCTCCTTGATTAGTTTCTATCTATTGTTTCTTGTCCTGCCCTCAAGTGCTTTGGAAAATAAGTCGACCCCTTCTTTTCTGTGGCAGCCCCTCAAATACTGAAAGACTCATCATCCTCATCAGGACTATAGTGAAAGACTGCTATCATGTCACCCCTGGTCCTTCTTTTCTCTAGACTAGCCCATACCAATTTCCTGCAACCGTTCTTCAAACCAATTTTGTCACCAGGCCTTTACTCATCTTGGTTGCACTTCTTTGTACTTTTTTCAAAGTCTCAACATCTTTTTTATAATGTGGTGACCAAAACTGGATGCAGTATTCTAGGTGTGGTCTTACTAAGGTTTTATAAAGCGGTACTAATATTTCACGTGATTTTGATCCTATGCCTCTGTTTATGCAGCCAAGGATTGTATTAGCTTTTTTGGCTGCTGTTGCACACTGCTGGTTCATATTTAAGTAATCGTCCAATAGGATTCCAAGGTTCCTCTCACAGCATACATGCATATACGTATACATACAGCATATTGTTTCCAAACTATGTGTTTCCCCTAGTGATATATTTCATTTTTATTTGATTTAGTTATTTTTATGCCTCTCCATGTGTAGCTTTTCCAAGAATGCTTCTTCGACCATTCTGGATTTCAACCTGGTATCTAAATTTGGTTTCCAGAACTGACTGACTATAGTCCTGATGAGGATGATTCATTTGGCACTCATATGAACTCACATCATTCTCCTTCTTCCCTAGTTTATCCAGAGGTTGTGCAGCCTTTCCATTACATAAGCAAATCAACATGTGATCTACATGCCCATCACCCACATGCCTGTGTTTCTAATGATTGCATTACTTACAATTAAAAGTTTTACTATCACTCAGAAGAAGAACCTAGGCATAAGATATGGATTCATGATACAAGAGCTTGATCCTGCCTATGGGGACATCTCCCCTATTCTCAAAATGAATCTCTCCCCTTCTCTCTTTCAAGAGCTGACATTCTATGAGTGGGACAAAGAAGGCTTCATCTACATCAGGGGTCTCCAAACTTGGCAACTTTAAGCCAATCTGGACACCTCAAGTTAAGCCACCATGATTTCAAGACTTGCTTCTCAACAGCCAGAAATTCATAGGAGTGAGCATATTGACTATAACTTTGTTGTTTGTATCTTATGATTTATATTGGTTGCTTTTATTCAGTATTTTATTGTGATTTATGTTGATTATTTAGTATCCTATGACTATCACTGAGTGTTGTACTAGTTATGATTTATGTTGATTGTGTTTTATGATTATGATCATGATTTATCACTTGTTGCTTGTATGTATGTTGAGAATTTATGCACCAGAGATAAATTTCTTGTGTGTCCAATCACACTTGGCCAAATTATCATCATCATCATCATCATCATCATCATTATCATCATCATCATCATCAAGATCACCATTGGTCAGTTGCAGAAGGCCACCATACTGGGATCTGCTTGCATAATCCGCTGATACATCACGCAGTCCTAAAGACTTGGGAAATGTTCGACTAGGGATTTGTGATATGAAACCCAGCATGGTTATCTCGTTTGCTGTGTATTTTGTCATTTTTGTGTATAATAACAATAACAATAATAATAATAATAATCAAGATCACCATTGGTTAGCTGCAGAAGGCCGCCTTACTGGGATCTACTCGCATAATCCGCCGATACATCACGCAGTCCTAAAGACTTGTGAAGTGTAAATAATATATATGTAACAATAACAACAACAACAACAACAACAACAATAATAATAATCCTCCAGTGGTGGGATTCAAATGTTTTTACTACCAGTTTTGTGGGTGTGGCTTAGTGGGTGTGGTAAGGGAAGGATACTGTAAAATCTCCAGTCAGAGGTGGTATTTGCCAGTTCTCAAACAATTCAAAATTTCCGCTACTGGTTCTCCAGAACTGGTCAGAACCCGCTGAATACCACCTCTCCCCCTCCCCCTCCTCTCCCCCTCCCCCTCCTCCTCCGTCCTCCCTCCCCCACTTCCTCCTCCTCCTCTTCTTCTTTCTCTTCATCAACCAATAAGTGGCTAGTTGTTGATTTGGTGCTGTATGCAGTGAACTAGAAAACACCATTGTCTTGTTTTCTTTCTACCTTCCAACATTCATTCATTTATTCATTCGTTTGTTTGTTTGTTTATCTTGCCTTATGGCAACTCTGGGCAGCTTACCAAGCTATGGTTGGTAACTTTGCATTTTTCTTCTTTGGGAACTGCTGAACACAATACGGCTTTGTGCTTTTACAGAGTGGGGGGCCTTGCCTACTTCATTCCGTAGATATATTCTTAACACATAGTGTCTTTAGATGAATGGTTAATGTAGTTCTTTTTCATGCATGATTTCCTACTAAGGTTCACAGCAAAACCTCCTATTCCTCTTTCCTGCTTGCTCACTCTTGAGCTCCCCGCTGTCTTTTTTTATTCCAAAGAGTGCCCTTCTATTTTTATTTTTTCCCTTTTGAACAACTTGTTTTCCCTGTGTGCTATCTCCCATTGGCTCTCAGACAGACCTATCAAATAGAGTTAGAATTAGAATTAGAATTCTTTATTGGCCAAGTGTGATTAGACACACAAGGAATTTCTCTCTGACGCATAAGCTCTCAGTGTACATACAACAATAGTGATAGATCATTATCATAGTCATTGTAAAAATACATTCATCATAAAACATTAGATACATTTTTCTTTCTATGAGAAGATTTCAAACTCATACAGGTAGTTTTCCACTTATGACCACAATTGAGCCTAAAATTTCTGTTGACATTTGTTAAGTGAGTTTTACCCCATTTTGCATCGTGTCTTCCCACAGTTGTTAAGTGAATCACTGCAAGTTAGTCATACCATTGTTGTGAATCTGGCTTCCCCATTAATTCTGCTTGTCAGAAAGTTGCAAAAGGGATCAAAGAACCCCAGACACTGCAACTGTCATAAGTACAAGTCAGTTGCCAAGCATCCAAATTTTGATCACATGACTACGGAGATGCTGCAATGGTCATAAGTGTGAAAAATGGCGATAAGTCCTTTTTTTAAGTGCTGTTGTAACTTCGAATGGTCTTTAAACAAAAGATTGTAAATGCATTCTAACACATTCCTTTATAATATGTGACCTCATGTTGAGAAATATTCCGGAGTCTATAGATCCTCTTGGGTTCAGTAGTGGGATTCAAATTTTTTTACTACCAGTTTTGTGGGTGTGGCTTGGTGGCATGTCAGGGAAGGATACTGCAAAATCCCCATTCCCTCCCCACACTACTAACCTGCTTTCCAGCTCTGTTCTCCTATGCAGGGCAACAAAAGAAGACCCAGACGATCAGCTGGGACTCGGGAGGCAGAGAATAGGTGGGGGTGGGGCCAGTCAGAGGTGGTATTTGCCAGTTCTCCAAATGTCAAAATGTCTGCTACCGGTTCTCCAGAACTGGTCAGAACCTGCTGAATATCACCCCTGCTTGGGTTGCAAGACACATTTCAGGAAGTGCATGGAAATTAACCACAGATACAAACCACCTTTTAAAGTCACAGAATTCGATTAAAAGAACAGATGCTTCGGCAGTAGCACTGTGATGGCTTATGAGGTTGTTTGCATTTGTGTAATGCATTTCACAAAGTGTAATATCATGATTCTAAACTTAGTTAGACTTGTTCTGACTGAGCTTACCATTCAGGCAATAGTGGTTAAATATGCTCTTAAATCAGATTCTTCTGCCTGTTGCCAAAAATAGCAGGCCAACAGGTGTTAGCAGCCACACTATGCAGCCAAATATCTGACAGCCTAATTTATCTGCCTTTGGTCTGGGGGAATGCTTTTGTTATACTTCAGTGCTGGAAAATAAGTATACAGTATCATACAGTATCATGAGTAATTTTGTGTATTAGAATTCTGCTGACTTTGGAATGTACTGTAAGAGTTTTACAAACCTGGAAGTCATACTGATATTTCACTTATCACTAATGATATCATCACAGTTCATAATTAGCAGGTCTAATATTTAATCTATTAGTAATCACAGGGCCATGAATGAATCCGGCATTCAAAGTGCTACTATTGTAATTCATTTATAACATGCAATAATTTTTCAGGAAAATAAAATGAAATAAATATTATGACACTCCCTCCCTCCTTCCCCCTTCCTTCTTTGCCCCCTTTCCTTCCTTCCTTTCTTGCTCTCATTCTTTCCTTTCCTCCCTCCCTCCCACCTTCCCACCTTCCCCTTCCTTCTTTCCTTCCTTCTTCCTTGCCCCCTCCTTCCTTCCTTCCTTCCTTCCTTCCTTCCTTCCTTCCTTCCTTCCTTCCTTCCTTCCTTCCTTCTTCCTCTTCAATTCTAACTGAGAATCCTTGTAACTATAAATAGCCAGAGGGCAGGGATAGAAATGAAATTTTATGTTTTTACTTTCACAACATTTAGGATGGGATGAATGCAACGTTAGTGAGTGTTCATTCAGCCCACCATGTTGATGATAGGATGGTATTTTTCTTATTCTAGAACAGGGGTTCCCAAACTCCGGGCCGAAGCCCACTACTAGGCCTTGACTTCTTCGGAACACAAACAGGTGATCATGTATGCACATCCCCACTTACGTGAGCAGTAGGCAAGTATGGGCGATGGGCACGCTTTGCTCACCACTTGCACAAATGGAGCTGCATGCAGAAGCTTGTCCACCACTCATGCGGAACCATCCCCTCTCCTTCATCACCACCCCTAGTCCGTTCTGCAAAGGTTCAGGAAATATTAATATTGAAAAAGCTTGTGATGCTGAAAGCAGACCATTCTTTAAAGAGCAGTTTCACCCTGTCATTTTATGGGATGGTGGTTGGCCTGGTTTTTAATTTTAAAAATCAAGATGAAAGCCAGCCAAATTGGAAACCTACCCCAGATGGGAATGGGGGAGAAAAAATGAGCAGAGGTGACGGTGCAAGCAACCTCCCACTTATTCTATCTGCTCCTGCTCCTTCCCCTTCTTTATTCCTTCCTTCCTTTCTGTCTTGTCTCTCTCCATCTCACCTCCTTCTGCTGCTCTCTGGATGAATGTGGGGCCTTCTAGACTCAGGCCCCAAACCAGCCTGGTGGACAGGTTGAAAAGGAAGGGCATACAACTCAGTATGCAACCCATCGGCTAGCTGCTTTTGGAGAACTTTGTAGGAAACCCACCACAATCTGCATCATAGAGCATAACTGCTAGCAAGAAAGTCCCACTGTTTTTAGTGGCGCTGAGTTTGCAGTAGGTATACCAAGAGGTATGGCCATTCCTGCTCAATCATAAATACAATGGGCAACATGATTTTCATCTAGGTTAGCTTAGGAATTCAGCTACCCGAGTACATTGTGTGCCTCTTAGTCACAGGCACTCTATTTTCTGGTTCCAAAGAGTTAAGTGTTTCATCCAACTTTCTCGATAGCAATTTTGTTCCATGGTGCAATCTGCGGAGGGTTTCCTGGGAAGTTCTCCAGACTCCTGAGTTTCATCTAACTTTCTTGTTCTCTCTCTGATTTGCCCCGTCAACCAAGACCCTGAAGACTCTACTGTATTGATTCCAATGTCTTCCTGGGACAGCATTAAGTATATCAACATAGTCAGCACAGTTTTCTTCCCCAAGGTTACACCCACTATGAAAATACAGGTAGTCCTTGACTTACAACAGTTCATTTAATGACTGTTCAAAGTTACAACTGCACTGACAAAAGTGACATGACAATTTTTTACACTCAGCGACCCATGGACAGATGATCAAAATTCAGGCGCTTGGCAACTGGCAAATATTTATGACAGTTGCAGTGCCCAGCGTTCATGGGATCCCCTTTTGTGACTTTCTGACAGAAGAAAGTCAATGGGGAAATCAGATTCACTTAACAATCCTGTGACTCATTTAACAACTTGCCCCCTCCTCATCTCTTCTTTCAGAGTAGTTCTACTTACAGGACAGAATAAGACGTGACAATGAGATGGAAATATACCATCATACGTTTCTGTTACCTCAAGCCCTGGAAGAAGGCATCAAAGAAGAGTCCTTATTGAGGCTTGGTGGTGCAGTGGTTAGAGTGCTGTACTGCAGCAGTGGTGGGATTCAAAATTTTTATTACCAGTTCTGTGGGTGTGGCTTGGTGGACATGGCCATGCGACTGGGTGGGAGTGGCCTTTTATTTTTATTTTTTTACTGCCATAAGGCTCCTGTAAGGCTCAGAAAAAAAACAGAGCATGGGAGGGGCACGCAGCACTCCTCCACGCTCAGTTTTGGGAGCTTCCTGGCCTCAGAAGAGCTTCTGGGGGCGTTTTTGCTCCCATAAGGCTCCTCTAAGGTTCAGGAAGGCAAAAAATGGAGGAGAGGGCTGGGTCTCAGCAAGGGGAATCCTGGCTCAGTTGATTATATGTACAGCTGATTGTCAGGAGGGGGAAAAAAAGAAAGAAATACCTTAGGCGAACATCAGGTGGGCGGGGTGAACCGAGCATCGGGCAGGAGGGTGACCGGGTTGGGGGCGGTGGCCAGCCAAAACTTACTACCAGTTCGACAACCCATGCCAAATCCTTGCTACTGGTTCACCTGATCCGGTGTGAACTGGCTGAATACCACCACTGTACTGCAGGCCATTTCTGCTGGCTGCCTGCAATTTGGTAGTTCAAATCCCACCAGGCTGAAAGTTGACTCAGCCTTCCCTCCTTCCAAGGTGAGTAAAACGAGGACCCAGATTGTTGGGAGCAGTAGTGGCTGACTCTGTAAAACTGCTTAGAGAGAGAGCTGTAAAGCGCTATAAAGCGGTATATAAGTCTATGTGCTATTGCTATTAATGAGACAGAAGAGAAGGTAGGGGCTCCATCCCTCTCTTCCTTCATTTCAGGCACTCCTCCTCCTGAAGGCAACCCAGATCTCCTTTTGTTCCTTCCTCTGGTCTCAGGCTCTTTGGAAGCAGCCTAAAACTGAAATAATTCCCAACCTAGTTTCACTGAGCTTCTTTAGCAAGATTTAATGAGATAGAAAGGATGGGGGTACAAAGTCTAGCAACTAAATTACTTGCTATTTAGAACCAAAATATTCTAATATATATACTGTATATTAGGGGCAGGGGTGGGATTCAAATTTTTTAACAACCGGTTCTGTAGGCATGGCTTAGTTGGTGGGGGTGATTTGGTGGTCAGGTGACTGGGTGGATGTGGCTTGGTGGTTATGTTATTGGCTGGGTGTGGCCAACTCAACATCACTCACATCGAGGTATGCATCTCCTAGCCTGGCTCTTGTGACTGTGGGGATGCTGCAACAGTCGTAAGTGTGAAAAATGGTCATAAGTCACTTTTTTCAGTGCCATTGTAACTTTGAATGGTCAGTCCACACAAGCAAAGTACCAGCAAAAGAGGGGAAAAAAACTCCAGAGACATTCCTGAGACAGGAAGTTAGTCCTGCCAAGAATGTAATAAGGGTTAACAGAGAGACGGTTTCTGTAAGCAACACCAGAATATTTCCTTCCTGCCTTCCTTACAGGATTAGGCCAGTAATTTCTTCTAACAAGGGGTTCTCTGAACTGCTTAGAATATTAACAACCGGTTCTAGTGAATAGGTGCGAACTGGTAGAATCCCACCCCTGATTAGGGGTGAGAAATGTTTGATTTGTCTTCTAATTGTCTTTTAAGGAGCCAGCAGGGAAACAGGTCTTTTAGGTGAGAATGAAAAAGCTTGCAGCTTGCTGTTTATGTAACTGTCCTTTAATCTGAAACTCTTAACCCTTGCTTCTCTCTATCCATTTTTTTACCCCTTTCTTCTTAGCTTCGGGAACTGCTGTTTATTCTCTTAATCTGTCTTCATCCTGGTTATGTTGTTCATCCTGTTCTTTTCCTATTTCTCCTGGAAAGAGAGAGGATCTGTTTATGTGTACTTATAGATAACAGAGTGGTTTGTGTATGTGTGAGAGAAGAACTTTTGGTATGTAGTGTACGTACAAAAATAATCTTATAAAGGACACACCTTTTTAATATGCATATAATATTAATCTGTTGTTATTACTCCAATTATTTTTATCTTGATCTTGTCATTTTTTTGAGACAGTTGTGGGTTTTGGTGAATATGTATGAAAATATGTGTAAACACACACATACACATACATCTACAGACTCATCATTGGTTACCTTCTGGAAGGAGGTTTCACAGTATCCACAGCAGAACAACTAGATCTGTAATAGCTTTGCACTGTTGGAAGAAGTAGCCTTCTGGGTTCAGTTCCAAGTGGAGAAGAAAGACACTGGAAACATGGCGACTGCTTGGAAAGATGGTTTAAAGGTGGACAGGATCACATGCCTTGGAGTTTCTGGGTGAAAAGGGAAGAGATGCTGAGAGTGCAATTGTTTTATATCCTCTGTTGGGATTTGAACTTGAGCTTGTATTCTGATTGGTTGTCAGACTCCCATGGGGCCATGCAGGGGTAACTCTGTAGGCTGTCCTGAGTCCCAGGATTGGTTGAGCCTTGCTGGATGATGCACTGAAAGGGCTTTGGGCAATTCCTATTATAGCTTTACCTGGAGTAGATCTTTGTTATGTAAATAGATGGCCTAGGCCAGAATAATGGCCCATTAGCAAAAGTGAGGGGGGGGGGCTGGCCTCTCTGAGTTTCCACTTTTCTTTTTAGGGGAAATATTTTGCCTTTTTAGTATATCCCAAAATATTTCATTTTCCTAGGAGAGGGTGGGTTTTAACTTCCAACAGTACTATATAGTACTGTATCAACCTTATTAACTCTCAAGATTCATTCATTTATTTATTTATTTATTTGTCAATTGCTTACAAGATAATAGGTATAAGTAAAACATAGTTATGAATACATGGATACATATAAGAAAAAAATATATAAAAGAAACAATAGGACAGGGACGGTAGGCATGTTGGTGTGCTTATGCACACCCCCTACAGACCTCTTAGGAAAGGGGTGAGGTCAATAGTAGACAATCTAAGGTTAAAGTGTTTGGGGTTTGGGGAAGAAACCACAGAGTCAGGTAGAGTATTCCAGACGTTGACCATTCTGTTGCTGAAGTCGTATTTCCTGCAATCAAGTTTGGTGCGATTAACCTTGAGTTTGTATCTATTGTTTGCTCTTGTGTTGTTATAGTTGAAGCTGAAGTATTCATTCACAGGTAGGACATTGCAATGTATGATTTTATATACTATACTTAGATCGGACCGAAGGCGGCGTATTTCTAGGTTTCCTAGGTCTAGAATTTTGAGTCTGGTGGCATAAGGTATTCTGCAACGAGTAGAGGAGTGAAGAACTTTTCTTGTAAAATATTTCTGGACCTTGAGTCTTTTAGTTTGTTATTTACAAAATTGTAGAAAGCACGGGTGGAATTGGTGTATAGAAGGTTTTCTTCTTGTTTAATGTGATAATTGGTGCATTCAGTTTTTATCTGGTGGCATAAATTTTTGTATCGATTTTTGAAGTTGGCAACGTGACCAGATTTGTTTTTTCACCAAAGTGATTTCTTTTTGGATTGACGCTTCCTTATTGTTTTGGGTAATTCATTTTTTCTGGTTTTGGGAGTTGTTAATGGTACATATAGTTTGATGACTCTTTTGACTTCAAGTAAAAATATGTTGTAATGGTCTTCTACAGTATTGCATCCAGAGACTAGAAATTGCCAATCAAGGGATGAGAGATCGTTGTTTATAAAATCATAGTTGCCTTTTTTGAAGTTATAATTGGGGATTCTGTTGTTGTGATGATTTTTGTGTGGGCATATGTTGAGACAAAAGTCAATCATGTTGTGGTCACTGTTGGAAAAGGGTTCTTTAATTTGTATTCCGTAAATTGAATTCAAACTATTGCAGAAGATGAGATCGAGGCAGTTGTTAAGTCTAGTGTTGGGTTTTTTTTGCTAAGTATTCAAGATGAGTGTGTTTAATGTGTGTATGTATGTGTGCGTGTGTGTGTGTACACACACACAGTGTGTGTATATAGTGTATATACATGTATATATATGTGTGTGTGAGTATGTATGTGTGTATGTATATAAGTATGTATATGTATGTGTCTGTGTATGGTGTGTATAGAGGGGGGTAGAGAATGGGCATCAGAATCTCATTTTTTGAAATGTGTGAGTGTTCACAGAAAAAAGTGACAATAAAGCTTATCTTATCTTCTTATCTTATAGCTTTTAAGGGAAAACATTGTTAGGATTGCATTCAACTACAGCAGGAGAGCCTCCATTAGCAAAGAAATGAAGGTATCCTAAGGTGTGGTTATACCTTGCATGTATTTGTTAGCTGATCAGACAGTATGTGTAGATGTAGATTTGCAAGACCATCTTCAAATTGGAGATTGTATTGCGATAATGGCAAATACAGTGCAGATACAAGATACAATGGAGATCACATCTTGTGTAGAATAGCAAGAAAGCATGCTTGGGGAGGGTGGAATAGGATTTTGGTCGTGTTTCAGCATATTGGTCAAAATGTGTTAAAGGATTTAGCCATTTGACATGTTCGAAGTCCCTTTGGTGAAACAATGACATCTGGTAAGTCCTTGGCCCAGAATTTCAGTGGATAGATGCTAGCCATTTTAAATAAATACACAAATAAATTCTGTTGTTACCATTAGCAGAGGTTACCAATTCCAGAGTGTGACTAATGCCTGAAGCCAAGTCTGTTCCTTATCTTTTTAAAGCATGTTATGTGAAACCCACAATTAACCACAGCCATGAATAGGAGGTGGAAGGAAATCTGTATGGTGCATATGGTATCCATTATGGCACATGAGATATTGTGACTTAGAATAGAGGAATAAGTGGGGAAAAGCAGGAAATAGTCGATGAAATAAAAATAGATATGTTGCAAGTCGATGAACCTAAAAGGAAAAGGATGACTACAATAGGTTTGAATGAAGGTTGTCTGACCTTGAGTGCATCTGATAAATGCATGCAGGGGAGGGAAGGTATATGTTTAATAATGAACAAAAGGTCTAAAATATATATTTGAAAATATAAATTACATGAGTTATATGATGTGAACACCAGCCAGTTATGGTTCACTCTTGCAACCTTGAAACTGTTTGTATCTTGAGTACCCTTTCTTCTGAAGTTCTACAGATGATGAATTCATGCCCCATTCACTCTGTTTTGCTAGAATGAAACAAAACAAAACAAAATCTACATAGATTCCACCCCTAACCTAAAAATCCATATATTTTAGGGTGGCAGAAACCCTGCGGGTATGTAAAACCAGTTATAAAACAGGGGAATAGGGCAGTGGTGGGATTCAACTTTTTAAACTACTGGTTCTGTGGGCGTGGCAGGGGAAGGATACTGCAAAATCCCATTCCCTTCCCACCCCCATTAACCTGCTTTCCAGCTCCATTCTCCTGTGCAGGGCAACAAAAGAAGACCCAGCTGGGACTCAGAGGCAGAGAATAGATGGGGGTGGGGCCAGTCAGAGGTGGTATTTGCCGGTTCTCCGAGCTACTCAAAAGTTCTGCTACCAGAACTGGTCAGAACCTGCTGAATACCACCTCTGGAATAGGGGCATGGGACAAGCGAGAAATGAAAGTCATGTGAATGAAGCAAGTGTGTGTGCACAATGTGCATGTATACACATCCAAGTTTATTAAGTTCAGTTTTCAAAATTGTTTAGCTGCATCCCTAGGCTACTGTGTTTTGCAACCAATTGGACTCTTTTCCTAAAGCGAACAGAGACACACCTTTCCAAGTCACTTGCCTGCTCACAAATGCTTGGCATGTGCTCCATTTCAAATACAATGTGGAGTGGAAGCTCAGAAACCTGAAATATGGGAGCTGGGTAAGCCTAGTCACTTGCTGCCTGTGATATAATTTCACTTCAAAAGCCGGGTGGCCCTTTATAAAAGAAGCACATTCCTTTCTAGCCAGCGAGCCAATCATCTGAGCATACCTGCAGTCAAAATAGTCTCCATGCTCCCCTTTTCCTCCCTCTACTACAGTATGGTGTCTCAAAATGAGGGATGAGATCATCCTTGCATTTGAGATTGGTTCAGGCTCTCGTTTCTTCTGAGATCTTTTTAAAGCTTTGCACTCCCTCTCCAGAAATGACCTCTTAGCTTACAGTGTGCAGCCATGTGATGGGTTGTTTACTGCATTTTGCTGCTGTCCTAGTTTGAATCCTTTAACCCAAGAAGACACTTTAAATTGTGCAAGTAAGAGAGGTGTCCAAACCATGCTATTTATGTCATAGACACAAACAGTCATCCTCCGAAAATGGAGTGAATGAATGTTGGCCAGCAGCCACTCTGCTGCTTAATTATCATTAAGATAGGATTTCCATGGTTGATTAATAGCAGGCTGAACTAGCAGTAAATTGTCTGTTTATCCACCCATCCATCCCTCCATCCACCCACCCATCCATCCATCCATCCATCCATCCATCTCCTACTTGTGGAACATTTGTGATTTTACAGAACTCTTATTGTGTTAAAAGTAGAGTTGCTATAATTTAACCTGTAACATTGTTTCAGAAAAATGATACAATAGCAGAGCTGCCACTAAAGTAGGGATGTCAAACTCGTGGCCCACAAGCCGGATGCATCACACACTGGCCACACCTACCCCAGTTTAGAGAAAGGGAACAAATTATAATATGTGTCATCAAGAATTTGACACCCCTGCATTAAATGAATTTACTAGGAATTCAACAAGATTTAAAGACGCTTAACTAACTCTCCAATGTCTCCTGTGATGCAAGGCAATAACTAAGTTAAATAATTAAGTTGTGGATGTGACTTTCTTAAAGAGAGATATTTGGAGTTCTTTGAAGCACCTGCATCTTACCTACAAGTGCCAATACAGTATTCAAATGCAAACATAAAACTGAAATGGGTTGAAAATTAACTGAATGCAATTGAAAATAGGGCACAGCATCATATGAAAACACGTATACTTTAAACACATTGTAGGAGGAAAGATGAATTAGTGGATGATTGCCAGATATCAGAAGATATCTGGTGCCATTTTTATTTTGTACGATTCAAGGTGCTGTGCTGTGCATAATTATACCTCCTCAGAGATGGTATTCAACATGTTCTGACCAGTACTGGAGAACCGGTAGTGGAAATTTTGAGTAGTTCGGAGAACCGGCAAATACCACCTCTGACTGAAGATTTTACAATATCCTTCCCCTGCCACGTCCACCAAGCCACACCCACAGAACCGGTAGTAGTAAAAAAAATTGAATCCTACCACTGTACCTCCTCCTTCTTTTCTTCTCTTTTCCCACAGCAACAAAAAGGATGGTGAGGATGGTTGACTAGTTGGCTAAGAAAGTGACTGCTCCCAAATCAATGAGCTGGCTTCCATAAGAGGACTTGGATTCATGGTCTCTCAGTTTCCAATCAGCACTTTAACCAGGGGTGGGATTCAAATTTTTAACAACCAGTTCTGTGGACGTGGCTAGGTGGTGGGGGTAGCTTGAACTGGATGGACATGGTTTGGTGGTCATGTTATTGGCTGGGTGTGGCCAACTCAATATCACTCACATCGAGGGATGCATCTCCTTGGTCATAAGTCACTTTTTTCAGTGCCATTGTAACTTTGAATGGTCACTCCACACAAGCATAATACCAGCAAAGGAGGGGAAAAAAACTCCAGAAAGGTTCCTGAGACAGGAAGTCTAGTCCTGCCAATAATGTAATAAGGGTTAACGGAGAGGCCGTTTCTGTAAGCAACACCAGAATGTTTTCTTCCTGTCTTCTTTACAGGATTAGGCCAGTAATTTCTTCTAAGAACCGGTTCTTCGAACTGCTTAGAATGTTAACAACTGGCTCTAGCGAATAGGTGCGAATTGGTAGAATCCCACCCCTGACTTTAACCATCTCACCAAACTGACATTTTATTATTTTATTTTATACGTTCTATTATAAATCTCAGAGTAGCAGTTTGGGAAGAGAGAACCTTTACCAGCCCAATTGAGTAAGACATTGTTGAACTCATATATGTCGTTTCAGGCCATCTCAGACCATCTAGCAAGCACAATGGGGTTTTAATACATTAGAGCTATTGATGAATAAGTTTAATTGCTAACATACTTGTATTCTGTCTCAAATGTAACTTGCATAACTTTGCTGTCTCCTTCCCACCTGATGCCAATTTAAATCCTATAAGAATTTAACCACTATATGCTTTCAGTGAAGGAGCTGTAGACTACAAAATCTGTTCCTTAAAGCAGTGTGCCAGGTCATGAGTATATGGTGCACCAGGCCACATTGACTGATGGTATCACCACCTATCAATGCAATGATTTACATTTTTAGAATAGCCTTTGTTTTTAGAAGGAGGGATGGCATTGGTGTCTCCTAAGCTTTGTGCCCTAGGCTAGTTAGTGCCTGCTGGCTGGGCCTTAGCCTCAAACTGCCCCTGCTTGATAGGAATTTATTTAAATGCAGGAAAGCCTCCTGATTCTTTATTTTTACACTGAGTTTGAATGTTTTAAGTTCAATTCAATCAGTAATTTGGTATTTGTATCTATAACCGTGTTGTTTGTATCTTTACAATTTATATTGTTTTATTTGTTCCCTAGTATGATTTGATTGCTTATTAGTAGTCTATGACTAACACTAAGTGTTGTATCTTATGATTCTTGATGAATGTATTTTATTTTTTCTTTATGTACATTGAGAGCTTGTGCACCAAAGACAAATTCCTTGTGAGTCCAATCACATTTGACCAATAAAGAATTCTATTCTATTCTATTCTATTCATTACTTATCTTTCATCCTTATCACAAGCATTCCTCAGATGATCAAGTTCCTTTTTGGAAGTCTGAGGTGAATTTTAGTACTATTAATAGAAACACATATCTTCCATATTGTGCATGGGTAGTCATTTTCTTGAGTTGTTGAAGTTTCCTTCAGATGACCTGGACAACAGCAGATTTGTCATGAATTTTAAAAATAATGTGGCATACTGGTCTGATGACAAACTTTCCTTTGGGAGTCTATATTTGTTCACATCTCATAACAGGAACAAGAAAAGACTGCTCTATGAGTTATTTTTAAATGGTTGGAAATAGTATCTCCATTATTTTAGGACATTAATGAATGCAATCTTTGTAAGCAAACATTGGTCTTTTATTGACTGCAATGCGTCAATCTGTGTTTCTTATTATCTTGCATTTCAGAAAAGTGTCAGACATGAGAAGAAAAAGCAACAACAACCCTAAACAGTCAAACATCTCTACCACCTGCTTTGGATTTCAATCTAAAACCAAAATTTTGGAGCTAATTCATGCAATCAAATGCCTTATCCAGTATCATCTAAGGCTTAAGGCATATATTCTTGTTTCATTAATAATTATGAAGCAACTAACCAAATGATATACAATATCATCTGATGAACTGAGTTGTGGCTCACCAAAGCTTATACCTTTCTGTAAAAGTTGTTACTTTCAGGAAAAGTGTTACAGGGTTTTTTTTTTTGCCATCACACTCATAGAAATCTCCTCCTTGAATTGCATCCTGGTTGACATTTCCAAACATAAGATTTATTTCCCAGAGGAAATACTTTGGGTTTTGAGATGGCTGTGAGTTGCAGTTCAACAACATCTGAAAAGCCATACAGAATCTTCATCATCATCTCTCTCTGTCTGTCCATGGTACATGTAAACTTGTTTCACAAACAAAGGCAACTTCCACACACAAGCAGTGTTGGATTTTTGAGGAATTTGGGAAGCTGAGCTCCTTCACTATAGGCTAAGCTTCTATTCCAAAGGAAACACTGTAGAGATATTGGTGGGAGTCCTCCCACCACTCAATGTTTCTCTCCTTCTGTCAGAAGGCAAGGTGGCATCTCCGCATCCTCCATAGTCATATCAACAGACAGGTTTGCCACTTCTCCTCATCTGCCTCCCCATCCAGCATACAGTGGTTCATCAGGGTTTATACACTTATTTTGTTTCATTGCAAAAATAATTGCTACTAGAGAACAAGAAGGGGAAAAAAAACCCTTACCACTGTTGCTATTCTTACTGATGCCTCACTGGAGAATAATTGCTAATTGTTGTGCAGTGCAGAAATACTACTTTGCATTGTGGGAGAAAAAGGCGGCAACGGCATACAAAATGCCACAAGTATTCCATATTGGAGGTTCTGTATAGTGTACAGACATTATGGAGATTCTATGAGGATGAGAATTCCAACAAATTAGTTGTGATAAGGAATGGGATTAATTAAACTAGTCCATTCTGAGGTTTTTCTTAGCATTCAGAGTAGCATGGAATTTCCTTCCAGCAAGATGGGTGGCAAATACATTTAGTAATAAATTAAGGACTTCTAATTTCATTCTCAGAATAACAACTCTGACTTTGAACTAAGATAAAATTGATCCCAAGTCAAATAAAAAGCAACTTCAAATTGAGGCTTAGAAGCCCAATACCTTCAACCACTGGCTCTTGAATAGCTTAGGTTCCTATGATAAGTACAGTTCTTACAGTGGCTGGCACAAATATCATGTTTGTAGCAAGCCCAGTGGAAATCTGTCTCAATTGCCTATTTGGGGCATCAGAGATTCATGGAATTAATTTAGATGTTAAATTGGTGGAGAAACCCAATTATCATCCAATATTTCTAGATACTAGAACCCTTATATCCAACCCCAGCCCATAATACTTTCTAAGCATTAAATACACTGTATGCTTTGTAATAATCCACTAATTGTATTTTCATTTTTTTAAAAATATAAATGCATTATGTTCACCACAATGACATTTGCTATGCTGTTCAATTTGGCATTGTTTTTAACTGTGATGCATTCTATGAACAATAGGATACCCCTGAGTACTGCTCTTTTAGAGTTAAATGTTTATATATATATATTTGGCTGCTTGCATGTAAATTTTTGGAGAACAATCTGGCAATTATGACAGGATGGGTTTTCAGTATCACTGTGCGTAATTGTTTTTTAAACATAGGAGTAAATAAATGTCTTGCCAATAGTGTAGGCAAAAGTAATTATTTATATAATGTAGGTGAGGAATTAAATTGGATCTGAAAAGTCAGGAAGAAGAAGAAAGTATATTGATTTTCTTCTATTGAGAAGATCTGAAAAATCAGGAAGAAGAAGAAAGTATATTGACTGTGGGCAGAAATCTTGGCCTTCAGAGCCACTAGTTGTACAGGTAATGTTCAGCATTTTTTGTTGTGACTAAACTGTAGTGCCGCAAATCCTCACAAAGCAATGCCTCACATTCAGGACATACCTCATAATTCTTTTTGGAGACAGTGCACAGCTGCTGTAGTTTAGTTCTAACTACTTTATATAGCAGGGTATCTCCTAGCAATGCAAATGACATGGAGTGTCTTTATGAGCTTGGTTTGGGTGAAGGGGCAACTGATAGTAAAACATTCATATTTAATTTATCAAGTAGCAAATCCCCTCTTAAGAACAGGAATAACTAAAACAAGAGGAAAAGAAATATATTGATAATGGAGAGAAAAAGGCATTCTCTGGATGAACAGACTATAGCTTCAAAGTCTTCTTTGGGTGCATAATCAGAGCTCTCTCCCGACAGCTGAAAACTGACAGGACAGTTTCTGGATGCTCTGAATTAAGAAATAAATGAAAACTGTAACATAAGCTCTGCAACCAGAGCTTCTGGATCCAGTCAGAATTTTATAACTGTCAAGAACGTTCTTCTAAAGTCACCCTCTGAAACTTGACAAGTTCAGCCTCTGTCCACCAAAAGGAGGCCGGCTCTTGCTAAAAGCCTCCATCATGATCAGAATGCCTGGAAAGGGTGGGGTTTTCTTTCTTAATGAATTTATATTCTAATTAAGAATGTATGGAAATGAAGGTATAAAGCAATCCTATGTTTGTCTTCTCAGAGACAAAGTTCTGATAAGTTCACTTGCTTTTCTTAAAGTGAGTATAATAATGCAAAATCCCCTGAAGGCCAACTTAAAAATAAATTCCACCCAGTTAAGTACATGTCCTCTCAGGCAAGTAGGTGTAAGATACCAGCTTTATTGATGACATGCTGTGCTGTGCTAGGGTTAGAAGGTCAGAGATAAATTATGTGATCAAATCAGGCCAATGACCAAGTTCTAGAAACGGGTAAAGAGATGCCCAAGTAATGCAAATAAAATGTTAAAAAGTTAGAGTCAAGGCTTAATACAACCAGAGCCCAGGGAAGATGGAAAGAGGGGAAGAGTACAAGCCTTAAGAAGCCTCCTTGAAGGAGATTTTATTACAAAGTCTAGTAGTTCTTTACTCTGAAAACACATAAAGGAAAACCCCTGCGTTATCTATAGACCACCCTTCTCTTATGCTAATGACAGCCAGGCTGAGATACAAAAAGAAAAGACTACAGTGAGTAGTTTTCAGATTAATGTTATAAACAGATTTATAACAGCTATACCATATAGTACAGTCATATATCTACAATAGCGAATACAAATAACAACCCTAATTAATAAAGTAAAATATTAATCTTCATGGCCACAGACATTTTGACAGTTTATTGGTTGGATGATGATGATTATTATTATTTAATTTATAATGCTATATTAAATAATTTAAAAATTAAGACAGAAACCAACTGTATTCTTGGGTAGGTTACATACATTGTCCCATCAATTGTAGGATGCAAAATGGGGATAAAGATTATGCCATTGTTCCTTGGCCCTTTCCAGCTACCTCCAACTGGAAATTCCTAGGACTTGCAAGCTTCTTGATCTCAAAAAATATAATTTGGTGAAAGATATGAAACAAAGACATAAAAAGAAACTGGAATGGCTAAAATATTGTGCACATACTGTGAAAGTTTCTGCTACATTGGCAGAAGGCTGCAACTTACAGGTAAATCATTGTGAGGCTTTGGTGTTCCTACAGCACCCAAACCTATGGTTTACTTAGTCACCGTTGGTCAGTTAACCTGGTTGTCTGAGCCTGTGTAACTTAGCAAATCATAAAGTGATATATTGGCTGGGTTAATACTGTGCAGTAAGTCACATTTTATACTAGTCTAATGCAACATTGCCAATTGTCTCAAGGAAATACGGTATGTTCTAGCAGAAGTATAATGCACTAAGCTTTCCACAAACCTGGAGTTCCTCTGCTTTTAGCATTCCTCAGCCAGCATGACAATTTTTGGGAATTCTGAAAAAATAAAGGTCCCTCACTATGGAAGCGACTTAGATTGGAGAAGGCTGAAGCAAAGGATGAAAGTTTAAGCAAAGATAATCAAAATATTACATCAATTATCTGTGAAATGCTGGAGCATACACCATAGTTTGATAAATTAAGCAACTGTACGATTAAAACTATCATTACTTACATTACTGACTTTGAATCTCCAACTGGTGTTCTCCACATACAGTATATTGGATTATCATATTCCTGCCATGCTGGTTGGGAATTCAGGGACATGTGGTCCAAAGGTTCACACACTGAAGGTCACCAGGTCAAGAAAGGCTGCTTTTATTGTAACAATATAATTTGCTGTAATGATATTCCTGAAAAGGACTTCAGAGATTCATTTCCAAGCCTAGGGAAAAGGAATATTTCATGGTGTTCCTCCTTTCCCCTTCAAGTTTCCTATCACTGTCATTTTTCCCCGTTACAATCTGTCCTGGCAAGAGATGGCCTCACAAAGGTTGGCAACTCTGTGACGATAACAGGTCTTGCTCATGGCATCATCTGGGAACTTTCTGATAATTTTATCTAGGAGCAGAGGGGAAACAAACCTAGCATCTTATGTCTATCTTGCCACTTTTGTTTTGTCAAAATCCAGAATGAGAGAAAGCAAAGTTCCTGTCAGAATCTCCGTTATCTCTGCCACATTGGAAAGGCAAAACTAAGGAAGAGATTTCACAGACATTTGATTAGATAATGCACACAGTCTCCCGTCAGCAGATATTTCATCCAGGAGATTTGTGGAGAGGATATTTGGGCGAGCCCATTTGTCTCAAGCATGTTACAAGTGAGAAGAGTTTCTTTTTTGTAACAGCCTTCTTTTGTTGCTTATGTCCAGGCAATCACAAGAATTCAGCTCACGCAACGCAGACTCCATTCTTCCATTTCAATGTAGTCAAGTAGGAATAAGTAGTTATTGGCTGGCACAATGTATAATCTGAACTGAAGAGGGCATATGCTTCTCAAGCGCTTCCCTGATATTTTTTTTTTGTACATATGCTTTTGTAAGTCTTGCGCAAACAACTCCCTGACGTTTTCTCAATAATGGAATGGAAATGCATTTAACTTCATGCCAAGGGAACAGTAGAAGAGTTAACAATGGTAGAGGTTACACCTCTAGATTTAATGACAGTTCTCTTTCTCCCCTTTGTAGAAACCCCCCCTCCACCAGTAAAAACAATTTCACCCACAGAAAGTACTATATGTCAGAAATGGTTACTGTACTTTGCTTTTCCTTCCTTTAAAAAAAAAATAATCAAAACTGAATGTTCAGAGATAAGGTCATATATTTGGAGAGAAGCAAAATGTGAGCTCTTCAAAACTCACATTTCTTCTTCAGTTGTCCACATTGCCAAAGTTTACCGCCATTAAAACTAATGTAATATAAATTTAATGTTTGATTTCCTGATGCTTTATGCTTAGACTAGTTTCAGCGGACAGCTAATTTGATTGGAGAACTGCCTTTAGAGAGCAGAAAAGTTGCAATATCCAGTGATCTTAAACCCCTCCTAATCTCTGTCTTCTAGCACCAAGACTGATTAGAAGGAAGTGATTTGGACTTGGGGGAATGGGAAGAAGAGGAGAAAAAAATGGAAAGCCCACTCGTCTGATCAAATTAAAACATCCATGGCCCCTTTGAAGAAAGCAAAACTATCATCTGAAATCATAACAAATCTCTCTTACATCCATTTTTCATTTTGAAAGAGGATTTTTCACATTTTAGTTGCTACCGTCCCATTTCATAAGTTTTAAAAAGTCATTCTGGAGGCAAAAAGTTGTAATCCTTATATGCATTTTTATCTAGCTAATGGGATTACTATCTAGTTAGCTCAGTAAAAAGATCAGCCCTGCCAATGTCTCTCCACACATTCTTTGATATATCACCAGATCTCTACAAATCAGCTCATAGAGCTAACATCTGTGAAATGAGATTGTTGAAATGACCTCCACAAGCCTTTAAGTTATCAAACTAATGGAATACTTTCTAGTATCTATGAAACTTCCAATGAACTTGCTGTTCCTGAACTCACTTGAATTACCATAAATCTTATCTATCACAGACACCTGGAAATAAGGAGGGGATGGGTTTGTGACTGGAGTGCTTTTGGGGTGCTCCCATGCACTCAAGAGTTTATTTTCTGGTCCCCTGCTAGACCCATAACCTTTTTTTGCTGGGAAATGATTTGGGGTAACTGAGCTTCTTTGTACCCAGCTCACTCTCAGTCAACTCCTATATCCAGATCAGAGCATCAGAGCATGCAAACACACATCACTCACTTCAGCTAGGAAAAAATAGAGCATGATGTTCATTTATTAAACATCAACAAAAGTAAACAATACTTTATTGGCACAAACTAGGCAGAAGGCAGGCCCAGAAAGGAGAGACATAAATAATAAGGAACAATTTTCATTATTTATATCTATCTATATATCAAAAAGGCTCAGAGCTTTCCAGAGCAATAGGAAACAATGCTATGAATAATTAATTAGTAAAAGGAATAGCCTTTGGTTATTCTAGCCCTTTTTTTTTTAGTATATCACTGCAGCAGAATAAAGATATTTGGATGTGTTTGGCCTACCCTTCTTGGCTTATCAAATCTAGTGGAGAGGCTATTTGAATTCCACATTGACAGAAGGCATGTTCCCAACCCCTTTCAAAGAATCAGTGATCAGCTGCTTCTGAAAAAGCCAAATCTGGACCCAGAAGATGGAATCCACTTTAAGCCAATGGCTAATATTCCCATCCTTGGTAACTTAACTTGAGTGAGTAGTAGCTGATCAATTCTAGAAAATTTTCTAGATCCATTTCAGGCTACTTTTTGGTCTACATATAAATCAGAAACGGCCCTGATCATCTTGTGATTGGCCTGTTCCAGGAAAAAGATAGAGGGTATGCAACTTTGTGAGTCTTTATGGTCCTCTCAGTGGTTACATTGATAATGGTATGGCTATCCGAACTAGGATGCGGGGATACTGTACAATGGTAATACCAGTTCTATATGGATGAACATTTGTAGAAGATGGTGTTGAGTGATAATGTACTCTATACTGATGATGGATGGGCTCCATTTTATGTTATTCTTTTTAATAGCTACATGACACTACTCAAAGAGTTCATGGGAAGATTTGAGGTGCCATCAATATGCAGATGACATTCAGTTCTTCTTATCTAACACAGATGAGGTGATTATCATTGTGATCCAATCTTAGGCAGAACAATGAACTGGATAAAGACCAAAGACTGAGGCCTCAGTCCAGGCAAGATGGCGATGTCATTTGTGGATGGTGCATCTGTCTAGCAAAATGATGCCTTGCCTGTCCAAAATATTGGAGACTGGATGAAAATTGTCGAGGAACATTTTGTCTAGAAACGGTTGCTTCAGAAGAAGGCATGCTGCTTCTGAAAGTGCTGAAGCTTTCTTGTAATTAATATTCTTAAAAGTCCTTACAGTTTGTTGGCATATCAATCAAAACAGAGGAACCTATAGGATCCACCTGAAAATTATAGTAAAGAAAAAATATATTTAATTATACATATATTAACAGCAGCTAGAATTGTATTTGCTCAAAATTGGAAAAATGAAAAGATTCCAGTGGAGGAGGAGGTGATTAAGAAAATATTGGAATGTGCAGAAATGAGTAGATTAACATAGGCAATTAGAGAACAAGAAGAAATGGAGTATTATATGATTTTGGATTTATTTTATAAATGGTTGGAAAATAAAGTAAGAAATTAAATGACATTGTTGTAATGATGTATAATAATATATAGTGCTGAATAGGCTATAATATGAATGTAAACTTAGTAAAGAAATGTATACAAATATTAATATGTGGACAAGCTATATGTACCCAATCGACACACTGTATGACTGAAAGATGGTTTTATTTTTTGTTTTTGTTATAAAAATAAAAAATTCTTTATAAAAAAGAGGAATCTATAGTATCCGTGTGTGTGCGTGTGTGCGTGTGTGTGTTTGTGAGAGAGAGAGAGAGAGAGAGAGGGAGGGAGAGAGAGAGGGGGAGAGGGAGAGAGAACAAGAATGTCAGCAATCTGGTTTAGTGGCTGTGACCAGTTAATCAAAGTTCCATCCCTTTAACCTGTATTGCATTCATAATACGCCAAAACCACGACAGGCCTACCATTTGCAGAAAACCCTGGATCAAGTAGCAGCTAAAAGAAAAAAGTTCCTGAGATCCTGGGTAGCCATTGTTACTTTCCCCACTGATAGCCTAAAATAGGCGATGCCAGGCTAATTGGACAAACTGTCCATTGCTTGCCATAGCTATTCATATTACTGCAGATTGACCTCTGAGGGTGATTTCATTCAAAGAAGAGTTCTGTGAATAGCCACCCCCCCTTTTAAAAAAATATGATGCAAAAAAGGGAGAGTGTCTTTATTTATGTTATGACTACACTTGTTAGACATTATAGAAATTGAATCTATTTTCTCCCCCCCCCTGTGTACAGTAGTTCATTTTTTCCTTTATCTATACTGCTTGTACTTTTTATATTTCTTATTTTTCTTAAATTTTCTTTATGTATTTCTTCATGCCTATATATTTATTCTTGTAAAAATCTTTAGCAGAATACGCATACGCAACACATATATATACACACACACACACACAACTTATAGTCCTCCATATTTATCAGCTAATCTTAATTTTCCTTTCAAAACCTCAGTTTGTGGGGTAGCACTTAAACAAGAGTGATTAAGCAAGTGATTAAGATGTCTGTTAGCTACCCTAGTGCCCAAGTATAACTAAAAAAATCATTTTCATTTTATAGATGTGTGAATTAAATTAAATTTATAAATATAATGATTATTTTCGGTTAAAAACAACAGAGTAGGCTGAGCCAGCTTGCTTGCTGGCTTGTATTGATTGATTGATTGATTGATTAAGTGATTGATTTCAAACCCACCAGACTTCAGAATGACTTTGGGTGACTGGCTTACCCTTAAAATAATAAAACCATAAAAAAGAACCTAAACATTCAAACAGACTGCACACAAAGTCACCCAGGGCTCCACGGAAACGTTTCCTTAAAACCTAGGAGAACAGTCAATTTTTAATGATTTGCAGAACATCATCATGATATACTGTAGCAATCGTATCTTAAATATATCAGGCTAGGTTTTTCTATTGAAATAATTAGTCTGATCAAGTTTGTCTTGGCTGTGCATGCATTTGTTTTCGTGACAAATGTGGGTCCATGCTTCTACTTCAAATGTCAGCACAACTTTCTATTACTTCTATAGTTAGGTAGAAGGCTATGAATTTTTCCATTCTCCGTCTGTATGTTTGTGCATGCATATGTGAATAATATTATACTATAGTATATTTACTTCTTAATTTACTGTATAAGATTGTCATGCAGAGTTAACAATGGTTAGGAAAGCTTCACAAATAGGCACCAATAAGACTGAAAAGTGTGAGGATATTAAATAGCGGATGGGATAAATGTTTAGTTATGTATACTTTTGAGTCTTTTAAGTTTCCTAACTGAAGTTTTTAGTGGATGTAATGTAGGGTTGTATTCTAATTGTTTTGTGTATTGTTCAGGGCTTTTTATAAAAGAGGAAGGCCAGTATAAAAAGTGAATTAATAATAAGCAATAAAAGCAGGAAGGAACCTATAATGATATTTTCATAATAGAACATAACTTATGGAAAGTAAATGTGAATTAAATATGTAAATTAAATTCTGAGTTAACTACATCCGGAAATATTCTCATGAAGTGATGTCACATCTTGGAAAAGAAATACTAATAATTACTTACATCAACAGCTTAGTGTCTTTTTCATTGCACACTTAGCTGTTTGATACCGATCTGGAAGGGGAAAAAAAATCTGTTTTCATGCAGAATATCATGTGGACCAGATGTGGCATTCAGCAGGTTCTGACCAGTTCTGGAGAACCGGTAGCATAAATGTTGAGTAGTTTGGAGAACCGGCAAAAAACCACCTCTGACTGGCCCCGTCCTCATTGTGAGTTGTAAAAAGATCGAAAGTTGAAATAATTAACCCAAATCAACAAAGTAAAGTTTATTTCGCAGTTGCAAAAGCGGGCTTGCTCCTATTCTGGCAGGGACCAAAATGGAGAAGCCCCGAGCATGGCTTCGTTCTGCTTTTTATATTCAAAACTGCCGCCCCCTCTTACGAGGGCTTGGCTTACAATCTAGCTAATTCCCTAGACCAATTACTGACTAATACATAGTATTACTACCTAATACGTATGATTACATTGTTTCTAAGGCATACGTGACAAAACTCATGTGCATCCGATACATTGTTATTCCTTCATTTGAATTTGAAAAACAAGTCTACCTTTGTTACCACTCACAATCCCCCCTTTTTTGAGTTCGTACCTTTTTATCAAATTCATCCCAAGCTAATTGAGCTTCGGCATTAGTCATCAACATCATTTGATCTGTTATCTGTTTTTTTGCTATGAGAGAAAGTGTGCTGGTGATCGTTCGGATAAATATGGGGAGGATACAAGGTAGTATAACACATCCTGCCGCAATTATCCCAATTAAGGCTACAATGGCTTGTAACCCAGGTAATTTCGGAAACCAGGAGCCAAACAGGTTATTTAAGTTGAATCCATTCCAGGTTTGTATCGGCACGTGTGCCACTTTCACCATTTTATCTGCTATTTCTTGAATCACTTTCCCACTTTCATCAATCTCAATGCAACAATTGGTCAAATTAAATTTTCCACACACACCCCCTTCCTTTGCTAATAGATAATCTAAGGCCAGACGATTCTGCATGATATAGGTGCGAGATTTTGCGCTTTCCTTTGCTAAGTGAGTCATGGCTATGACAGTTTCATTGGTAATTGTTTCAACTACCGCTTGTAACCGAATTAGGCGATTTAACAGATAAATAGGGGTGCGGTAACCATAGGTCCCATCCTCCGCCCAAGTGGCCGGACCGTAATAATGAATTATTCGTTCGGGTGGCCATTCCGAGTCCTTCCATACTCCTTGATGTACATTCCTGGTTCCTCGTTTACTGCGGATGTTTCCAATCTCTTCATATACGGGTACCCCAAGCGCTTGTCGTTGTTTTAGGGGTAACAAGAAGAAACTAGGTCTAATAGCGCCTAACACACACGATCCATACCACCCTGGAGGAAGAGAATTATAAGCAAAACGCCCGCAGATCCAATACAATCCATCTGGGGTGATCCATCTAACTTCCTTTTCCGGGTTCTTCATAAATGACATTTTACTCACAGTTTCTAGGTCCCCTACTGGTTGAGTCTTATTCTCACCTGACCACCATGTTAAATTATTCCAAATCCCCAGGCATCGCAAATTTCCCACGTTTGTGGTGCGATTCAATGTTTTATTCCTTTGGTAGCAAATATTACCTACCAAGTTCGTGGTTACAGCCCAAATCTCCTCCCCTTTTCCTTCAAATGTGTAGTTCTTCTGATGAACTCTTATATGGGTATAGTTAACCTCCTGGGCCTCCCACGGCCATTGTTCCCCCATATTCGTTCCTCCACACACAAAACAGCTTTTTACCATTAATTCCTTGGCAATTGTTTCTGCTAGTGCCAAGAACATATTTTGAGCCTTAGGGGGAAGAATCAATTCTTGCACTTCTCTGAATTCCTGATAGAAAGAGTGAAACAGCGAGTTCACAATGGGGTCCAGATCATGCTTGAGGATCTGGATTTTTAATACCACCCCTGGGTCCGACCCTGTGCCATCTATTCCTAATCCATACTCATCCTCATACCCTTTCCAACTTGATCTTTCTTCCAACCAATTCTCAGGAACAGGGAAGGTCAAATTAATGGGATTGCAAGTATGTTGGTAACAGATATTACTCGAAATCCGTCCCCTTGTTAGATATAGTCGGCGGAGCTTCGGATCCCGTGCAATTACCCCAGGATGTACATTTAACCCCCTTGTCTGCCAATCTACACATTTCCAATCTCCACAGAATGTACCTTGTCCACATACATCATGAGGGTTACTAGATCTAGCACATATATACTTCTCATTTTGTGTATAGGTGCGCCGCCAATCTAACGATCCACACCCACTTGTCCCCTCATCCATTGCTTCACAGGCATCAAAGATAACAGATTGTGGAAGTTTAACATTGTAAAAGTCATGATTTACTAATATCTTGTTCCTGGCTTGAATCTGTATAGTATATCGGTGTGTGGGTCCCTTAGGATCAAAGCACCTTAGCTGACCCCCATCGGTGCAAATAGAATATACTGTTCCGTTCAGAGTACACGTGTTCTTTGATCGGACTTTGCAATTTAATTGAGTATGAAAAATCAGAGTTTTTGTAATTCTTTCACCTGATCTGGTAATCTTTATGCAGGGTTGGCAGGGTCCTTCCAACTTCCATCCTTGTACTAGGATAAGTCCCCATAATGATAGGACTAGTACCCTTCTCATTTCCGGAGGGTTATCTTCAAGGGATTGTTTTCGTTAGGGATTGCTACCCACTCGTCTGGTTTTGGAGCTGCTTTCAGTCGGCTATGATGTGTCCACCCACCTTCTCGAGTCCGAACGGCCGTCTCAGTAATCAATAACACCTGGTAAGGCCCTTCCCACGAGGGTAGCAGCTTCTCACTTTTCCATGACTTTACAAGCACCCAATCACCACACTTGATAGAATGTTGATTCTCCCCCAGTGGAGGTCGTTGTGCCAGCAATCCCTGTTGGTGGAGAGATAACAAAGAACTGGACAGAGTGTGCAAATACTTCCGAAGAAATACATCATTTAACTCCAATAGGGGGTGACCGTACTGAGCCAAATAGGGTCTTCCCATCATCATCTCAAAGGGCGATAACCCCGTATCCCTCCTCGGACAGGTTCTCATCCTAAGCAGGGCCATAGGTAAATTCTTGGTCCAGGGGAGACTATTCTCCAAATATAGCTTAGTTAGTTGTCGCTTCAGCTCCCCATTGGCCCGTTCCACTTTGCCACTAGATTCTGGCTGCCAGGGGGTGTGAAATTCCCATTTTACCCCCACGTTATCCATTACCTGTTGTAAAACCCTTTGGGTGAAGTGTGTTCCTTTGTCAGAATCAATGGTTTCCATCATGCCATAGCGGGGGATTATTTGTTCTAGCATGATCTTAGCGACGTTAGCAGCAGTGGCATTTCTGGTAGGAAACGCTTCTACCCACCCTGTTAGATGATCTTTGATAACTAACAAATACCTATATCCTCCCACCGATGGTACTTCGGTATAATCCACTTGTATTCTTTGAAAAGGCCAAATAGCCAGGGGTCGCCCCCCTTTTTCTATTTTTCTGGCAGCCTTCTTATTTATCTTTAGACAAATCAAACACTTCCAACATATGGACTGAGCTATGGTCCACATTCGGAGACTCCAATATACTCGCCGTACAGCATCTACCAGAGCTCCCACTCCCCAATGGGAACCTTGATGTAACCTATCCATAATTTGTCTCATCTGGGTTTCAGACACCACCGGCACCCCATCTGACGTAACCCAGCTTCCTTCAATCCACTCACAACCTTCCTCTTTTAACCGTTGCTGGGTCCGTTCGTCAGGCACCCATTCTATTTTCCCAATCTCTTCTATCATTGGTATAGAGATCATCACCTCTATTGCCTCTACCTCCTCCAGAGCGGCTTCCTTGGCCACTCTATCAGCATGTCTATTTCCTATTATGTCAGGTGCTGTACCCTTTCCATGGGCTGGTATATGTACAATCGCCAATCTTTTTGGCAACAATAACGCCTCCAGTAACCGCTCTACTTGCGCCACTTGTTCAATTCCTTTTCCATCTGACTTAATATATCCCCTTTCTTGCCAAATCTTCCCAAAGGTATGTACTACCCCCCAGCTGTATTTCGAATCTGTCCAGATTGTTACCTCCAACCCTTTTCCCAATTCCAACGCTCTCTGTAGAGCATACAGTTCGCACCTCTGGGCCGACCAGGAATTTGACAACCTGCCTTTCTCGATTATCTCTCCATCACCTTTCACAATCCCATATCCTGACCTTCTTTTTCCCTCAACTACCCTACTGGAACCATCCACATACCATTTTTCTCCCTCCTCCAGAGGAAGTTCATTTAAATCGTCTCGAACCTTCGAGACATATTCCAGATGCTGACTACAGTCATGCTCATTATGTTCCCATTCTTTCCGTTGGCCCAACAGAAATTCAGCTGGATTCAGATTTCTATCTGTCCCTACCACAACATTTGGATCTGTCCTCAGGATGGTTTCATACTTCACCAGCCTGCCTCCCGTCATCCACTTTGATGCTAACTGGCTCATTATTGTAGTGATCTGGTGAGGGGAATGGACAATCATCGCACTTCCAAATGAGATCTTTCTACTTTCCACCACCATCATGGCTGCCACTGCTATGGCCTGGACACAGGTGGGCCATCCCCTTACCACTGGCTCCATGATCTTACTTAGGAAGGCAATCGGGAAATATTGGCCCCCTCTCTTTTGAGCCAAAACTCCCACCGCCATCCCTTCTGCCACTGTTACATACAAATGGAATGGGAGACTCATATTAGGTAGAGCTAGCGCAGGCGTCCTAATTAAAGCTTCCTTTAATTGGCCCCACTTGATATCATCTTCAGATGTCCAGGTTACCCCCTTTTCACCTCCTACCAGTTTTTCATGCAAGAAAGCTGACAGCACCGCATAGTTGCTAATCCAGATCCTACAGTACCCCACTAACCCCAGAACCTTTCTAACTTCTGTCTGTGTCCGCGGGGTCCTCATCTTTACAATTCCCTCCACTCTCGATGGATCCAACATTCTTTTCCCTTTCTCAAGGAAATGTCCCAAGTATTTTACTCTTTGTTCCACAAACTGCAATTTCTCCTTTGAAACCTTCAAGCCCAACCCTCCTAATAGATTCAATAACTTTACCGAGGCAGCCTCTACCCTCCACTTTCTCTCCCCTGAAAGAAGGAGATCATCCACATACTGCAATAGAGTGACCTCCTCAAAATTCACCCCTTCCAATTTTGTCCTAATTGCCTGTCCAAATAGCATTGGGCTCTCGGTATATCCTTGAGGCAGAACCGTCCACCTTAATTGATACTTATGTCCTCGAGGGTCATCCCATTCAAAAGCGAACAAGTCCCGGCTTTTTTCATCGAGGGGACAGGCCCAAAAAGCATCTTTCAAATCTACTACCGTAAACCATTGGTGTTTTGGGCATATCTTGCTCATAATAGTGTATGGATTGGGTGTCACCGGATATCTGGGAACCACTACCTTGTTTATTTCCCTTAAATCCTGCACCATTCTAAACTGCCCATCCTTCTTAGGAACTGCCAATATAGGAGAATTAAAGGGAGACATGGCAGGCTCCAGTACTTCCAACCGCCTTAATCGATCTATTACTGGCACTAGTCCCAGTCTAGCTTTTGCACTAAGGGGATATTGTGGTGTCCAGGATTTCGTAATCCCAGGCTTTACTCTAATTTCTATCGGAGGTATATCCAACCTACCCATATTATCTTCAGATGCCCAAACTGCAGGCTCAATCTTGGCTTCTATTTCAGTGGAAAGGGATAACATCCTTATCCCCTGCCCTGTATCCCACAACTGCAATCCTAGTTGCGGCATCACATCCCTACCCAACAGGTTTATTCCAGAGTCTGGAATGAACAAAAGATCCACCCAAATTTCTACTCCATGCTTCTCTAGCACTACCTGATCATATACTCTAACCATATTTGTTCTTCCGCTAACCCCCGTCACCTGTATAACATTTTTTCCTAAGGTTATGCCCGAGATTGGGTTGCATACCGAAGTTCTAGTAGCTCCGGTATCAACCAGGAAGGTGAACTCTTGACAATTAGGACCCACTCTTATCTTTACCAATGGCTCCTGGTGGGTCCTTAATCTGGAGCCGGAACATCCCTAATCGTAAAGGGCGTAGCTGTGCTCCGACGGGGATACTCCCCGGCACTCGCGCGCAAAGTGTCCAGGTTTCCCACATCGGTAACAGAGCCGGGTTCCATTATTTGAGGAAGGGGGCGGTCGTGTTGATCTCTTTTCTAACTGCCTGGGCGGTCCTCCTCCTCTATTCTGATCTTCTCTTCCCTGAAGGCGGGGTTGTTTCTCATTTTCGCTTTTTATCAGGGTACTAACGGCCGCTGCCATCATCTGGGATTTTGCCTTTGCTTTTACAGTGTCCCTATTTACATAAACATTCTGAGCTATTCTGACGAGTTCAGGAAGTCCTGTCTCTGTCCAATTGTCCATTTTTTGGATTTTTTTCTGAATGTCAGGACAAGCCCCTCTTACAAACTGTAATTTTAGTAGGGATTCGAAGGCGGGGCTATCTGGATCTATACCGGAATATTTGGTGAGAGCGGCTCTCATTTTATTACTAAAATCCGTAGGTGATTCGTCCTTCCCCTGGGTCAACTCAAATGCTTTATTCAGATTTCGCCCCTGTGGTATTGCATTCCTAATCCCTTCCAATATAATGATTTTTAAGTCAGCCATATGTCTCCTCTCCGCCGGAACATTTGGATTCCATTGAGGATCATTCACTGGATATTTATCATCCGGTGTATCTGCCCCTGCTTGTCCCTGCGTTCGTTTTTCCCATGCTAACATGGCCGCCCGCCTAATTAGGTTCCTCTCCTCCAGCGAGTACAGATGTTGCAATACAAACATTAACTCCGGATAGGTATAAAGACTGGGTCCAAGCCATAATCCCAACTGATCTGCGGCCGCATTTGCATCCTCCTGTAATGAGGGCAAATCCCGCTTCAGTTCTCTTAACTCAGAGGTTTTAAATGGAGTTGCCACAAAAATGGTAATTGGCCCGCCGTTTTGGTCTTGGCCATTTGGGACTTCTCTGACAGGGTAGGCCGAAACGGAGCTCCCAGGGATGGAGTTTCTCCGCTTCGGTCTAGCTCCGGGCTCGAGAGGAAAGTTCTCGACGTCCCTTTTCAATTGTGTCAGTTCCCGACGTAGTCCCGCGTAAGGCGGGGGAGGAGTTGGTGGAGCAACTGGGGCGGTAGGAGCAACCGGTATCGGCACCATAGGTGCCGGTAAAGGTGCTGGTACCGCCCGAACAGATGTCAACAACTCTTCGGTTTCACTTTCTGACTCTCTGGACACGTATTGCGCCACCGAGGAGGGGACAGGTCCCTCAAAGGTGACGTGATACCAAACCTCCAGGTAAAGGATTTCATCCTTTTTCTTCTTCATGACCAGATAGTCCCTCATCTGGTTCATCCAATATGGATTGGTTTCTCCCTCTGGATTCCAGAAATATGGAAACTCCTGATCAACTAATTTGTAAGATGGCCACTGGTGTCTACAAAGAAAAATCATCTTTTCCTTTTGCAATCCCCGCGTCCATCGGACTACGGTGGGCTGAAACCATTGGGCCAACACCTGGCCCAAGGGGGAATCAGGGGGAATATTTTTCCTCCTCCCGCAACTCCTAGCCTCCTCTCTTTCTTGAGTGGAGAAGGGACCCTTACTCTGTCGTGTCCCCATGAGTCTCACTGCTCTTTCAGATCTACCTCAGCCCTCCAGCAGACGCTGGATTCCCAGAGTTTAAGGGAAGAAGTGTCCTTTATCACAGTTACTCACCTAGGGTGCAGTCCGTAACTTAGCAAGTTACCCCGTGAGCGTCCTCACGTCAATCTCCGTTGTCCCCTGAACAACGATACGTTACGTTCTGTAACGTCTTCGGCCGGATCCCTTCCAATTTTGCAGTTTACTTTGCCGGGTTCCGGAGCCTCATGTGCCACTTCGCAGTGCTCGGTGAGCCCAAAATCCTTTTCCCCCAAGGAAGGGAAAGGCGCCTAGGACCTGTACTCACCCGAACTGAGAAGCGACGTCGAGGCCCCACGTTGGGCGCCAATTGTGAGTTGTAAAAAGATCGAAAGTTGAAATAATTAACCCAAATCAACAAAGTAAAGTTTATTTCGCAGTTGCAAAAGCGGGCTTGCTCCTATTCTGGCAGGGACCAAAATGGAGAAGCCCCGAGCATGGCTTCGTTCTGCTTTTTATATTCAAAACTGCCGCCCCCTCTTACGAGGGCTTGGCTTACAATCTAGCTAATTCCCTAGACCAATTACTGACTAATACATAGTATTACTACCTAATACGTATGATTACATTGTTTCTAAGGCATACGTGACAAAACTCATGTGCATCCGATACATTGTTATTCCTTCATTTGAATTTGAAAAACAAGTCTGCCTTTGTTACCACTCACATCATCTATTCTCTGCCTCCCGAATCCCAGCTGATCGGCTGGGTCTTCTTTTGTTGTCCTGCACAGGAGAAGGGAGCTGGAAAGCAGGTTAGTGAGGTGGGGAGGGAATGGGAATTTTGCAGTAACCTTCCCCCTAGAGTGGGGAGGGAATGGGGATTTTGCAGTATCTTTCCCCTGCCATGTCCACCAAGCCATGTCACGCCCACCAAGCTGCACCCACAGAACTGGTAGTAAAAAATTTTGAATTCCCACCACTGATGTGGACTCATGAGAAGAAATAATTCACAACTGCAGAAATCAAGCCAAAAAGCTTCATAAGGAAATGGAAATCTTTGCCTAGCAATTGCTGCCCACAAAGAAAACTCTAATGACTAAGAAGTTTAATATAACATCCATGATACAGATTTGTGATATCCTTCTGCTTCTACCTTAGCAAGAGAGCTAAGATCCAGGGTTTCCATCGTGTTACACAACCTCCCTGTTACCTGTTCCACAAGCATTTTCACACTTCATTATGACTTCACTGGGTTACAGAAGTTTTTGCTTGTGTTGGCTTGCTAATTCTTCCATCACTGCTTGCACAATTTATTTATTTATTTATTTATTTATCGTATTTTTATACTGCTTCCTCTCCCAAAAAGGGACTCGGGGCGGTGTACAGACTAAACATATGAAAGATACAGTCAAACAGCAATTAAAAATCAGAATTAAAATAAATAGATGAAAATAGAATAAATGAGTAATGCAAGCATGCCACATCTATCTTTCTTATTGTTTTTCACCTCCAGTTTTCAGCAGGGTTTCTAGAGACTATAAATGGGGCAAGAAAACAAGGCTGCCCCTGGCTTATCCAATCCTGGTTTGCATTCTGAGGTAGTTTGCCTTTGAACCTAGAAGCTTCATTTATCTCTGCTGCTAAACATCCTTGAATTCCATATTCATTTGCCTAATTCTCTCTTACCAGGGATTCGGTAATGAGCAATGCGTGCCAAGTTCAACTTATGTTGGGATAGCAGTGGGAAGATATTAATTTGCTAATTTCCATAGTGGATTTTCTACTCCTCAGCATATTATCTAAATAATGCAACTTAACATGAGGTTCCAATAAAAACTCCAGATCACTACTCTTTAATGTTTCAGTCACTATTTCTCAGAGGTCTGGACTAAAATAAATGCCAAGCTGGTATTCCCACTTCGTTCAGAAGTTGTCATTGCCATTTGATTAGCATTCTCCATTGCACTGAAGGCAGCAGATTAATTTGAAGATTCTGTACACCTTCTATAAAAAATGCACGCAGCTATCTAAGAATGGGGAATTTGACAGTAAATTCAGAAAGAACAGTTATCTCTGAATACTTGGACTTGAGGCATTTGTCTCAACCTCTTAGTCATTTAGCTGCTCCTCATAGTATTGTCATATAACCCTAAATTGGCATATTAAATACCTTTTCCCCAAATAAATGATAAAATAAAATAATCTTATTCTAATCATAACATAGCTACAGTTCTGTCCTTCAATAGACAATTAATGAACGCATTGATTATATCAAAGTCTGCTTATGAATATATATTTTAAGGATGATACCCTGTTTTGGACACTAATAAAATTGTGGTTTGGGTTTGAAATATGCAACATTCTCATTTCAAACAGCAGGAAGCTGTTCACACCTAAGCATCCAAATATAATTTGGTCCATTAGTTGCTGCAAAACTTGCCTTAATGTATGGTTGCCACTAAACTCTGATTACTAATTCAAATGTTCAGGAATAAATAAGCAAAATAACAAAGAGTGGGGGGAACCTTCTCTGAGTAAATATACAAAACAAAGAAAAGTTTTCCAGCATATTTTTTCCTTTATATCTTTTCTTTTCACATGTCATTACTTATTTAAACACACATCAATCAATCTGAGTTCTGCAATGCTATTGTCACAAATAGATCTGCAGAAAAGACTTTATCAGGACATTGGTGGGATCCCTGTGACCTTTCAGATGTTGTCTAATTACAATACTTAGCAAACCCAGAGAGTATAACTTTGGATGAGACTTGCTGAGAATTGTAATTGAGCAATACCTGAATTGCCTCAGGTTCTTCACTCCTGGAAGGTCTGTGATAAAGAGAGAATGGTATCAGGACTGTCAATATGAATAAACATTCAACCTACCTCTTGCCTTTCTCATTATAGTTAGTCTTTCTTAATCCCTTGTGTGACACAGTTTTAAGTGACATAACAATACTACTCTGTAAAGCATCTGATAAACTGACCTCATGGTAGGAGGCCTGAATAGATAGGCTTCAGCTTTTGTTTCTCAAAATGGTTTCTCATTTGTACTCTTATTTACACAAAGGCAGACCGATGGAAACCAAGCTGTGTTTTTATAATTCTATCAAGGATCATTAGGGAAGTGAATGTAGCCCCTAGATAATTTCTGATTTGCTATCTAGATCCAAGATATCAGATGGACCATTGTTTTTAACTGGCCAGTTGCCCTAGAGAAGCAAACTTTTACTTATCACCCAGTTTAAGATTAAGCTCTCAGGAAAAAAAGAATGGAGGTGGAAAAGAAAGAGGAAGAAATTAAAGAAGATAGATCTGCCTATGAATGTCCAAGCAGGCTGAAATGCTTTCTCTCCAACCTTCTTGTCTGCTATGAAATTATGCTGAAATCCAAGAGCTTTTCAAGGACATATGGTAAGTAACTAAACCAATGAATTTATTTTAATCAGAAAGTTTGTCTGTGAAATTGTTGTCTTTCCTTATTTTTTTTAATAGTCTCTTTCCCAACAACCCTCTTTTTCTGTTCATGCAGATTTAATTTTTTTCATTTTAGAAGGAACTTCTAATTAAAATCTTCACTATGTGCAAGAACTCATCCTTTGTGTTCTCTTAATAGCACAAACATGTCCACGTAACCAGATTTGTATGCTGTGTCCTCAGGACCTCAAGGTGCTAAGGAGGTGGCAACAGGATGGGGATGCAGTTTCACCCTGTCATCACCTCTGCAGTGCCTGCTAAACTCAAAGGTCTGTTTTTCTGAGGCTTCTGTGTGAGCCCAGGCAAAAAACGATAGCTCCTTTAAGGACCTGGTGACAAAGACAACAAGAGTGTCTTTACCTACCTCGATAGGAGAGCCTGGAGACCAACCAGCCAGTTGAATAAGAGCTAATTAGTCAGTTTGCACAAGCCAAGCCAGCACCCAATTTAGCAATCTAAATGAATTATCAGGATTGTGGTTCAACATGATTAGTTATCTGTTAAAAGTGGCTCCCAAATTTGCCTGGCAGCTGTGTAAAAGAGAAGAAGTCATACATTTGGGTTAGGTTAGCTCCTATTTTCTTAACTTTTAGTCCTCTCCCCCCAATGATCAAGGTCTCCTGAAGGTCACCACTCTTTTAACCACATCAAACTTGATTGCAGGAAATACGACTTCAGCAACAGAGTGATTAATGTTTGGAATACTCTACCTGACTCTGTGGTTTCTTCCCCAAACCCAAAAACTTTAACTTTAGACTGTCTACTATTGACCTCACCCCCTTCCTAAGAGGCCTGTAGGGGGCGTGCGTAAGCGCACCAATCGTGCCTACCATCCCTGTCCCATTGTTTCTTTTATATTTATATCCATTTCATGTATTATAACTATGTTTATACTTATAACTATTACCTTGTAAGCAATTGACAAACCAAATAAATTCTAAATTCTAAAAAAAAAAACCTTCATTAAAAGGATCCATTTTCAGTTAACATGAATTTTCCACCCCATCTCCTATGTCCACTGATTTTCTCTCATATCAAAAGGCCATTACTATAAAGAGAAGACAACCTCCTAATTCTCTTTTAACAAGTCCAGATGCCCCAAAAGGGCACCATCTCTACAAACAGGCAAAACCATAGAGCATAAACACAAGAGAGAAACTTTCCAGTTCATTTACAAACCCATTTCCCCTTTCTAAAGTGTAGTCAGACACCCCAGCCACAATCTTCAGCTGTCTACCTGTTCCATTCTCTCACAACTGCCTTGTTAAAGTATTATGAAAGGTAGGATCTTCACGACATAGTATGTTTCTCATTCCTTCTATTTTGAAAGGAGAGATTTGGAAGCAACAACAGAGGTGGGGGATAGAGATGAAGAAAACAAGGGACGAATTATAAACCCCTTTCCTGCTGAACTGATCAAATTTAACTTAGGATCTCTGCCTAAATTTGCAAGCAGAGCAAACAAGTAATGACTACATCGATAAATGCTCTGCTTTGGTAGACCCCTGGCTCAAACCTCTTTAAACCTGAGGCTTCCTTTGACGGTGCTCTGTTTTATATGAACAAAACCCTCCATTGGTCTGCACAGATAGGCAGAGGGAGCATAGTGGAGTAAGAACAAAACATAAAGTGAGAGATTGGGGTTGGGAGAGAATTAGCAAAAAACAAAACAAAACCCCTAAACAAAAACAAAAGTAAGAAAACAGAAAGAGAAGAAGGAAGTGGAGACTGGTCAATAAAGTTAGGAAGTGGATGACTTAGTCAAGGGATCTTCAAACTTGACAGCTTTAAGACTTGTGGACTTCAGTTCCCAGAATTCCTCCTCCAGTCATGTTAGCACAGGAATTCTGGGAGTTCAAGTCCACAAGTTTTAAAACTTGCCAAGTTGGAAGACCCTTGGCTTAGTCTTCTGGGTCACATAGGTCACATAGACAGAAAGCTGTTGATTGCTGATATGCATGGGGGTGGGGTGGGGAACTTGGGAAGGTGTAGAAAGCTCTTCTCCTGCTGCTGCCAAACACAGGTGTGGCATTCTTCTGATTATTGCTACAATAATGTCCACGTATTGGGTTTATGCTCTTTCAGAAGATCTGTGGAACTGAAGACCCAACAGAGCAAGAGCCGGTTCCCTTCTTCTCTGTAAGGCTGCCCAGTGAAACATGGAGCTCTCCTGCTTTCTTCTACCTACACCATGAATTATCTGCAAGCTTCGTGGCTGATCCAACTAGTAAGAGAGAGGTGCCTTGTTAACACGGCTCAGAATACTGGAAGGTTTAACCACCTATCAAAACTCACTTCCTCACCACCACCTAAGGGAAAGTCAAGGATGGATGGGTGTTTTCTCATCAACTGGTAACCTTTAGCCAAAGCTCCAGTTGCCTCCTTGATTTGTCCTCCATAAAAATCTGCAAGGACAGCACCTGTTGCTGGCCTCATTTACTGGCAGACTAGGGATCAGCGAGGTAGACATACTTTCCTGGACTGGCGGATTGCACTGCAATATTGGCATGGGCTGCATGGTAGCTTAGGATGCTTTTTGTTATCTGGGGGGTCTAGCTCAGTGTTTCTCCACCTGAGCAACTTTATGGCATGCGGCAGGGGGAATTCTGGGAATTGAAGTCCATACATTGTAGTGTTGCTGAGGTTGAGGCTAGCCAGCTGCCCCTAATCTCTCACCAACAGCTCGACTTAATATAGCCTCCAGATTGCTTTCTTTTGAGATGTGATGAGGCAGTTCTTAGCTCTTCTTTTTAATATTTAAGCACACATTTATTTTTTAAAGCCTCCTCATTAGCAAGGCACTATTGCAGAGATTTCTTCTGTGGAGAAGGCCATACTGTCATCTGAGGTTTATTACCACATACCTCAGTTTTTATTACTACATGCCTCGTCAAATTCATTAAATTACATGCTAGAAGGCTTATATCTATACAGTCTCATTATGCCACTGAGGCCTTAGCACTTCTTATGGAATTATTTCTCACCCAACTATGCATGAGCCAATAATATTAATTCCTGCACTTGAATTGCCAATTGCTCAGGAAGCATAATCACCTACTGAAAATCCAATGGATTACCGGTGTAATGCAACCAGCTGACTGAAATTTCTACATTCTGCCTTCTTTGCTCCTCATTTTTTTGAAAGACTTTCTCCACCTGTTTTTATAGAGATATGTGAAACAAGGCTTAGAATAGAGATCTCCAAACTTGGCAACTTTAAGACTTGTGGACTTCAACTCCCAAGCTATGCTGGCTGAGGAATTTTGGGAGTTGAAGTCCACAAGTCTTAAAGTTGCCAAGTTTGGGGATCCCTGGCTTAGAAGAACCATGGCTATCATAAGGACCTGGTACATGTAGTCCTCAACTTACAACAGTTCATTTAGTGACTGTTCATAGTTACAACGGCACTAAAAATAGTGACTTATGACAATTTTTCACACTTATGACTGTTGCATTCCCATGGTCACAGGGTCAAAATTCAGATGCTTGGCAACTGGCAAGTATTTATGATGCTTGCAGTGTCTCAGGGTCACGTGATCCCCTTTTGCGAACTTCTGACGAGCAAAGTGTAAAGGGGAAGCCAGATTCACTCAACAACCCCGTGACTAACTTAATACCTGCAGTGATTCACTTAACAACCGTAGCAAGAAAGACTGTAAAAGGGAGCAACACTCACTTAACAACGGTCTCACCTAGCAACAGAAATTTTGGGCTCAATTGTGGAAATCGAGGACTACCTGTACTTAACTTGGTGAGCTGGAGTAGCCTCGGTGACCTCAATAGCAGCCCACTGCTTAGGCTGTTCAACGCATCTTCCAGTTTTGTCTTCTGCTTGCTCTGGATTTAGCTGTTGCATTCGCACACCTTACAACTTCCCAAATTAAAATTAAAACAATCTGCCAACCTGTCTGGCAGTGAGAAACTGAAAAAAATCTCACCTCCTGCAGGCACTAGACAGTGTTTCACGCTGGTGTGAATTTTTGGTGTGTAGAAGAAGTGAGAGAGCAAGAGTGCTGAGAAGGCAGGATATATTTACGAGAGTTGAAAAGTTTGGAAGAATAACAACAATTGGATGCCTTTGGAGATCATGCTCCCTGCCTATTCACTTGTTCCCTTAACACTCCTCACATTATCAGAAGCGGTAAACGGGAGCTTGGCTGAGACCTTCCGTCCTCACAATGGGGCCTACAGAACCATTAATGAATCAGGCCCTTTCCAGTAACAAGCGGCCCAGTTTCCTTTCTAAAGCTTGCCCTTCAATTGAGCTAATGGTTATCTTCTGCCAACAGCTTTAAAAGCTGTCTAGCTAATTCATTTCTGTATGTTTAGGGTCAAAAGCGGGGGAGAAAAAAAAATCTATCTTGACCTGTAAAGAATTTTTATCTTTGTACAAGTACAATGACTCTGGGCATTTACAGTTGCAAATCTCACTCATCTTATTGTTGGATGTTCTTGCTGGAGTCTAAAGAAGATGAAAGGGCACCATCAGATAATAGTGTAGGAGAGATTAGTTGTTAAGAGCACTGGGGCTCTTGCATAAGAGCCGCTATTTATTTTATTTTATTTTTTTTACAGAAAGTAGAACTGTTTACTGTATTTTAGTACTGACATCACTTAGTTCTGTCTTGGACTCTTATTTCAACAATATTTTTCTCTCTAAGGACACTCTAAGGACTCTCTAAGGAAAATATCAGTAGGCCCAGCTGGGCCAAAATTAATTGTATTTTAAGTTATATTCATTTTGGTTAGTTGGAAAAAACTTTCTTTTGTCCTAATACAATTAAATACTCTTAATTAATTTCCCCCCAAACAGCAATATTTCCATTTGGAGAACACTATACATTTGTTTTTAATATTTGCTTAAAAGTCCTTCAGATTTGCTAGCTTTCATAAGTGGGTTAAAGATAAGATTCCTTTCCTTCCCTTCACCTATATTGACATTTATAAAATGTCCTCCTTCTGCCCAATTAAATGCATTTTCAGGAGATCCAAGAAGCTTGTTACTTTTAATAAGGGAGGAGAAATGAACCATTCCTTAGCCATAATCCTTTTTCAGGATTGGATTTTAAACTTTAATCACCTTTGCTGTAGTTTTGGATTGATATTCTCCTGCCTTTCTCTCCTGCTCTTAAGTCTTCAAAGGATGAAGAGCAGTTCAGGGCAGCTGAAATCTTTTTGTTAGGTACTTCAGTCATGCCCTAGGTTATCGGATATAATGGTCTCTTGTCCGATAAGCAGGAAAAAAAAAAACTGCTGTAGGAGAACCAAGATCAAGGATGTTCTTTCCTGACATGGTTTAGCTTTCTTCTTCAAATCCTTTCATTTCCAGATAGTGTAGGGATTCAGTGCACAATCTTTTAAAATCCTCTTTAAAATGAATGGGAACACAGGCTGGTGACCTGAACTTTTGTAGCCTTGCGGTGAACTCATTTACTTGGACAATAAAGGCCAATCGATTTCTCTGGGCTTGTCTGCTTTTGACTGCAAGGCCAGGGCTTGAGAAATCTTTTCCTGTATGTGGAGCAACCATTATCCTTAAGAGTAAATCACTCATACAAGTAAAAAAACAAGAATAAAGGGAGGTGGGGGGAAGCCTCAAGTGACCTACAGAACATTTCTTTGGCATGCTGATTTTGTCTTTTGGGTATAGTTTGTGCAAGGAGGAGTGTGCATCAATCCACAGCACTGCATACAGATAACATTACCGAGGGAGTAAGGGAATCTCAAAGGTAGAATTATCTAATTCCCCAATAATTGCAGAAATCTATTGCAGTTGCACCCCGGGGAAGTGATTTTTTTTCCAGAGTTTTTGTATCTTTGCTGCTGAGATGTTTTATGTGGATCCTACTGAAACAGAAAGGGAGGGTGAGCAAACAAACGCCACCAAACTCAGGAACTTGTTTTATTTCATAAACAAAATCCACACAACCCGGTGTGAAAAATTAATTACCCCCTTATATTCAGTAACTGGTTTGCATCGCTTTTAGCTGCAATGACTGCAAGCAAACACTTTCTTTAATTTCTAACCTGGTTTCCTCACATTGCACAGAGGAATCGGGATCCGTTTCTCCCTGCTAAGAATATTCCAACTCAGTAAACATTTCAATGTCTCCTCCCGTGATCTGCTTATTTCAATCTGGCAAGTGCCATTTCTATGGGACAAACCTCCCCACATTTTATGTGCACCAAGAAAAGCAATAGTATGAAACAGAAGGCTTCCCTTGCCCTGTATGCCCAAACTGTACCAGCCTCAAGATCAATGGAGTTGCTATACGCTTCATTTTAAACAGACCAAACCAGGGGTGGACTTCAAAATTTTTCGCAAGGGGTTCTCTGCCCGGTTGCTGAGTGGATGTGGCCATGGTGGGTATGGCCTTGTCAGTCTCCTGCACCATGGCGGGACGGGAGCACTTTTGCTCTCCCCGGGCTTTGGAGGCTTTTCTTGAGCTTCCGGGAGGGCAAAAACAGCCTTCCTAGGGCTCCAGAGCTCTCTGGAAGCTGGAAATGGGCCTGTTTCTGCACTTCCCAAACTTCTGGAGGCCTGCTATTTGCCCTCTCCGAGCCTCCTTGCCCGCCTTGTACTTACCTGCATGCAAAACGGGCCGCGTGGGGAGTCCTGTGAGAGGAGGGCAGGGCCAATCAGAAGTGGGATTTGGGGGTTCTCCGAACTGTGCAGAATCTTAGCTAGGGGTTCTCCCGAACCCCCAGAAGCCCATCCCTGAACCAAACCAGTCTAGATGAGTATTCTATTTATCCAAAAGTATATTCTACTAGTTAAGAAAACTAAACCAGAAAAAGTTTAGTTGTCTAAGCACGGTTTACCTAGATAATTTCTCTAAGGTTTAAGGGGTGGATTAGATGGTCGCAATGACAAGCTGGGACATTAATTATTTCTTGAAGGATGAAATACACAATGTCACAGTGCTTCATTTCACTTTTGGCAAAGGCTTGCACCCAGGGGTGGGATTCTACCAGTTCGCACTTATTCGCTACAACCGGTTGTTAACATTCTAAGCAGTTTGGAGAACTGGTTGTTAGGAGAAATTACTGGCCTAATCCTGTAAGGAAGGCAGGAAGGAAACATTCTGGTGTTGCTTATAGAAACTGCCTCTCTGTTAACCCTTATTACATTCTTGGCAGGACTAGACTTCCTGTCTCAGGAACTTCTCTGGAGTTTTTTCCCCCTCCTTTGCTGGTACTTTGCTTGTGTGGAGTGACCATTCAAAGTTACAATGACACTGAAAAAGTGACTTATGACCATTTTTCACACTTACGACTGATGCAGCATCCCCACAGTCATGAGAGGTCAGGCGAGGAGATGCGTGTCTCGAGGTGAGTGATATTGAGTTGGCCACGCCCAGCCAATAACATGACCGCCAAGCCATGTCCACCCAGTCACATGACCGCCAAGCCACGCCCACCACCTAAGCCACGCCCACAGAACTGGTTGTTAAAAATTTTGAATCCCACCCCTGCCTGCACTCAAATTGGCTGCTCTGAACAGTGGAAGGGATACCTCCATTTTGGTCTAGACTGCTGGAATAAGCAGAACACACACACACACATTAATTTCATTGGTGATCCAATAAAGAGATTTCATATTTTCTTTTTAGTTTTTCTGTGGCCACTTCTGCCTCTTATTTCTGCTCCATTTGGCTGCCAGCTTGCAGAATGTTTAAAGCCCCGGGAATTTATTTTCAACAGAAAAGAAGCCAAAATCTCTAATAGAGAAAGCTAGCCTGCCAGACTGGTGAAACATGGGCTGATATTCCACCCTCCCCTTAAATATCACTGGCACAACAGAAAAGTGAAAGTCCTCCCTCCCTCCCTCCCTCCCTCCCTCCTATAAAAGCCTATTACTAGAAGTCTCGTGTCTTCAAAGGCCTGTCTGCAGAAAGAGAGAGCGATTGATACTTGCTTGCCTGGCCTGAGTGGGCATTGTAGGAGCAGTGGATTTTACCAACAAGGTGGTGGTTTAATCCAGATCCAGGCAGAACACTTGGTCATCACTGTGGCCAAAGTGGCAAAGGGGTTGATATCCAGAAAGGGAGTCCTTAAGCCCACTTCAGCTATAGGCATCTTACAATGGGGATCTAGGAGGAAGTCTGTGGAAAAGCTCTTAGGCAGAACTTTAAACTAAAATCAGCAAGCTGTGCCACCAAGTATGCTTTTTTTACTTGATACTTATTTACCAGATAGCGTTTTTTCTGTTCTTGCACCATTAAATTTTCACTTATATAGCTCTCTTACTGCCCTTTCCCTTGTTGATGTGTATTCATTCTTGGGATATGCTTGAATTACATTTGTGCAGACTTTGTTCTATTTGATAATCCTACCTCTTTAAAGACCCTTTAAAAATATTGGCAAGAATTAAGCTTCTTCTGAAAGATTCCTATCTCAGCAGTATTACTAGGTTCAGATTTATGTGCTATATTGGCCTACCTATTAGGCTAAAATGAAGCTACTGCTTCTAATAGCTGTGCCAGTAAGGGATCACAGCTTATCAGCTAGGACATTTATTGTTATGGTTGCATAGTCAGTCAGATATTTGGACTGGATTCGGCATTTTTATTGAGTCCTTCCTAACAGCCTGGGATAGGAAGATGTGGAAGTTCAATGGTGTGAAAAGTAGTTTTGCAGGATATAACCTACAGTTAATGAAACTGGATTGGGGTTCTGTGCTTGTCTACCTGACCCTATTTTTTGTAATCCATTGGTTGATCATTGGTTGAGCCTATGGTCTCAACCTGGCCTGGGCAATTCAAGGTCTTCAGGTGACATGTTGCTTTTAAATTCCTTATTGGAATGGTGATGATGTTATCCATTTAGACGTGTTTGACACTTGGCAATTCTATGAGCCAGGTCTCCACATCTTCTGAACTTGTACTACTTCTCTGAATTGTTCTATGTTCTGGCTGGTGTTAGCTTTGATGGTGTCCACATGCTATGTTCTTTGATGGCCTGGTTTTCTTTGACCACTAACTTTCCCAAGCATAATTGCTTTCTCCAGTGAATTCCCCCACATGACCTGGCCAAAATAAGCAAGAAACAGTTTTGTGATTTTGTCTTCCTATGACATGCCTGCTGTTATGCATTCCAGTACTTGTTAGTTAGCTGCCTTTGCAAGGAATACGCAGGAGCCTTCTCCAAAAACCACAGCTCAAACAAGTTGCTTTTCTTTCTGTCTTGCATTTTTAAAGTCCAACTTTCCCAACCATAGGTAGCTCCACCCTTCTCTATACCCCTGTTTGAAAGCCAAACAGATCCTGCCAGGTGATAACAACCCCCTCCACCAGCAAAATGGACATATCAACTTTTGAGAACTCCTGACATTCTTAATAATAAGTAAAAAGAATCCTGAAAAATGCCAGTCTTCCCCGATATTCCCCAATGGGGGGAAAATGACTTTACTTCTTAAAGATAGTCTATTCCTTGGTTAAAAATGCCTTGGAGGATCTTGTGGGACATATAAATTGCTTTTCATAGATCAAAATGCTGTTGATTAATGGGGCTGGAAATCCTGTGCAGTGTGAGATACTTATCCTGAAGAAAGCCACTGGATAATTGCTTGGTATTGAACCAATTGCTATCCCAGAAGTGTCAACTTTCTGCATGTAAAATGTCACTCAATGGGGATTTGATATTTTTTTTAGACTGGTTCATCCCATCTGATAAAAGAAAATGTGACCGAGGTCACAGGGGGGAAGCGGGTCACATATATGGTAGCTTTTGTAAATAAATGTCAATTCTCAGGCTTCTACCACACCCTTACTTTTGGTTTGATGCATGACAGTCCCCATCGAAGATCATGATTATAGTATATCAGGGGTTTCAAACTCAAGGCTCGCGGCTGGATCTAGCCCGCGGAGTGCTTAGTCTGGCCCACAGGATGGCCCTGGAAACAGCGAAGGACTGGCCCGTGGTGCCTCTGCCAGTGAAAATGGAGCTCAGGGAGGCCATGCACTGCCCCACTCACCCCAGCTCCATTTTTTTTGGCAAAGGGCTGCAGGAGCCCGTTGCGGCAGAAAACGGAGCTTCGACGAGCGACATTGAGCAGGCCACTCCCCCCCCACCGAGGTCAAACACAACTCTGATGCAGTCCTCAATGAAATCGAGTTTGATACCCCTGTAGTAGATGATACCAATAGTGAAAATTCTTAAAGTCTTAATTTAACTGAACCACTGAAGAAAATGAGCCACGATCATATGAGCTTGGTTTATGAGAACATTTTTTCAGTTTAAGCTGGTATTATTACTAGGTGCTTTTGAAGATCTACATGGTTAATGCTGTACAGAATGTTTGGATTCACATGTCCTGCTAAAACACAATTTATTAAAAGCTTTTGTTTTAGCATCCTAAAACATAAATTATGATTTAATCTCATCATTTATACAACACATTAAGCTTAAACCAAAGAAAGGCTATTATGGCTGGGCAAGACATATAAACACAGACAATATCTAGAGAAGGTTTCCTTTAGAGAGTGTTGAAAGAAATATCCTTCTGGGTTCAGTTATAGGACTTTTGGCAATTTCTATAGCTTTACCTGGAGTTCCTTCTTATGTAAAGTATTCTGGCCCAGGCCTTAATGGCCCACCCATTAACAAAGGTGGGGGTGAGATTCTGTTTCTGGGGTGAGTTTCTGCTTCTTGGGTGAGTTTCTACTCTTTTTAGGGGAAATATTCTTCCTTTTTAATATTTCCTAGGCTATTTCAATTTTTCTAGGAGAGGGGTGGGTGCTAACTTCCTACAAGAGCTACCTGAAATCTGATTACCATAGATGCCAAAATGATCTGCAAGAAGGAGGCGTTTCACACTAAAGCCAGGCTCACTAAAATTAGGAAATGGGCTCTCTTGGAAGCTAATCCAAGCCAATCCTCTTGGAAGCTGTATCTGTCTTTTTCTGGTTGACTTTCAGTTACTGCGCACACAGATTTTTCTTGGCAGCTTCTTCTGGGCTATTTTTCCTGTCTGAATAGCCTACAGCCTTGGAATTCCTAGATGGACCCTCATCCAAGTACTAATTCAAGAGAAACCCTGCTTAGCTTCCAAGATCAGCTAGATGCTGCCATCTGCTAAGACCAGCTTTTCTTTAACGCTTTGCCAATGACAGCTGGACTGTATTCAGCTGGAACTACCAAAGAAGGGAGCCAGTTGGCAGTAATGGGGGACTTCTAAGAGGGTGGATATTTAGGGGATGCTGGAGGGCTACCCAATTCTCGAGATGCAAATCCAACAATGGGAACCAAAATTTAAGGCGATAATTAGGACGTTTAAAAAGAAGCATTGTTACCTATTTTCTTTAGTGCTGTCTAGCACTCGGCATGGTGAGAAGCATTACTCACTGTGAAAAATGTGGAAATCAAACTGTTTTTAGCATGTTTGTTCATAATAGCCACAGCAGCCACATTAGTCATATGACTGACATAAACAATGGGCAAAGCCCAGTGTCCTTCCTACTGCCCTCTTTGATCACCTTGGATGCTGGCGTATGAAGACATAAATTAAGAATCACCCCTCCCCTCCCCCTTGGGAAAAATTGGATGCTTTTAAAGTAAAGATAAATCTTCTTAGGCCCCATCCTAAAGGGAGTGGTGGGCCGGCCATAAGGGTTTTGCAAATCGTGTTAAACTAAAACTCCATAAAACTCAGATTATACAGCAAAGACTGTTTTCTCCTCTGGGAGGCTGTGCCTGGGGCATAATTTATGCAACAGACCTCTCTGCTGGATGTGTCATTGAAGACAATGGATTCTTTCTTTACTTTTCTCCACGCCACCTAAGTCTAGCCATAAGGCAAACAGGCTTTCCAGCCATCAGGCTTCAGGATTAGGGCAGCCCGCTTCTGCTGTATTATTCAAAGGAGAGTAACCATAGGATGCACTAAAGGCACAAAACAAAACTTAGATGCAAATGCTGGACCAAATTCGGTACCATATTGTTACTCAGTTGGCAGAAGCCTGACTAGGTCCCAATTTATATTAAAAACATGCACCTATCAAAGGACAAGTGAAGTTGAAGGCTAAGAAAGGAGGTACAGATAGTCCTTGACTTATGGCCACAACCAAGCCCGAAGTTTCTGTTGTTCAGTGAGACATGTGTTGAGTTTTGACTCACTTTACGACCTTTCTTGCTACAGTCGTTAACTGAATCACTGCAGTTGTTAAATTAGTTACACTGGTTGTTAAGTGAATCTGGCTTCTACCTTAACTTCTTTGCTTGCTAGGAAGTTGCAAAAAAAAATGGGATCACATGACCCAGCATCATTGCCAAGCACCTGGGATTTTGATCATGTGACCATGGGGATGCTGCAACAGTAGTAAGTAAGTGAAAAATTGTCGTAAGTCATTTTTTTCAGTGCTGTCTTAACTTTGAGTAGTCACTAAACGAACAGTTGTAAGTCAAGGACTACCTGTACGTGAAGCTATTTGGATAAGCAGAGAAATGTTTCAAACCGAAAAGAAAAGTCCAGTTGCCATGACTCAGCTTCCAGATAAAGTATTTGAAGTTATTAGAAAACCTTTAACAAGATATTAACCTGATCAATCTGTTTGAAGAATAGATGAGAGCTCCTAATCTAGATGGAAAGGACGGGGTGAAGGGTCAGATCTCCTACTTCCCATTAAGCAGGGGCGGGAGTGGGGAGATGTAGCAGCTATTCTACATTTTAGATAACAGTCCTGGGTAATAAGATCAGTTATAAAACTTCTTGTTATTTAGTTGAAACCTCTGCAGATAAACAACTAAGATCAGAGGGCACCATCATCTCCACAGTTCAACCTTGAGCTCCAGATATTTTCTTCTATTGAGATAAAAATTTTGAATTCAATTTCACATTCAATTGGCATTTGGTTCATTGAGATGGGATGTGTAGTATTATAATTGTGAGCTGTGGTGGTGCAATGGTTAGAATGCAGTATTGCAGGCTACTTCTGCTGATTGCTGGCTGCCTGCAATTTGGCAGTTCGATTCTTACCAGCTCAAGGCTGACTCAGCCTTCCATCCTTCCTGATGACCCTGATTGTTGGGAGCAATATGCTAACTCTGTAAAACGACTTAGAGAGGACTGTAAAGCACTGTAAAGTGGTATATAAGTATCGTTTAGCGACTACTCGAAGTTAAGACAGCACTGAAAAAAATGACTTACGACAATTTTTCACTTACTTACTACTGTTGCAGCATCCCCATGGTCACATGATCAAAATCCCAGGTGCTTGGCAATGAAGCGGTATATAAGTGCTACTGCTATTATATATACAAAAATGTGAAATCACAGCCACCAATTAGACCAAATACATCCAAGTATTTTATTAGGGTGAGGAGGTAGGTGAAGAAATACCCAATCTGTACCTACAGTATCCGAATGATTGGGTAAAATTTGGACCACGCATTATGAACATATTATACAGATATTATACAGATAAAATAGAGCTTTTGAACTGAAATGATCTTCTCTTACTGTACCTAAATCTTTCTTGCACTCATTCTTTAAAAATTACATGCGTAAATGCAGAAAAGCTATCCCATGTGATAGTTTTGTTTGCAGGCTGTATTAGTAATTTCTTGACAATCAAAAAAGCCATCAATCATTGGAATTCAACTGGGCTTCCACTTCTCCCATTTTTTCCTCTTCAAAAATTATCCATTCAATAGCTAATGGTAAAATATTTGATTTGGCAAAGTCTCTTTAAAAAAATGGCTATTATTGATTATTGATCAACTTATGGGATTACTGTAGCGCCTTTAGACCATGAAGCAGGGGTGGGATTCTACCAGTTCGCACCTATTCGCTAGAACCGGTTGTTAACATTCTAAGCAGTTCGGAGAACTGGTTGTTAGAAGAAATTACTGGCCTAATCCTGTAAGGAAGGCAGGAAGGAAACATTCTGGTGTTGCTTACAGAAACTGCCTCTCCGTTAACCCTTATTACATTCTTGGCAGGACTAGACTTCTTGTCTCAGGAACTTCTCTGGAGTTTTTTCCCCCATCCTTTGCTGGTACTTTGCTTGTGTGGAGTGACCATTCAAAGTTACAATGGCACTGAAAAAAGTGACTTATGACCATTTTTCACACTTATGACTGATGCAGCATCCCCACAGTCATGAGAGGCCAGGCGAGGAGATAGGTGCCTCGATGTGAGCGATATTGAGTTGGCCACGCCCAGCCAATAGCATAACCACCAAGCCATGCCCACCAACTTAGCCACATCCACAGAACCAGTTGTTAAAAAATTTGAATCCCACCCCTGCCATTAAGCCATATCAGTACTATTAATTTGCCATTAATCAATCAGTTAATCTTAAGCAAATCCTCTTCCACAGTACGGGATGATTTCTGTTCTCTAAGGAGCCAGGGAACTCCAAACTTTGTTGGGTTTTGCTGCCATCTGCTTTGATGAACAGTCAGTCAGTTGAGGGGAAAGTGCCACTTGTGAACCGAAAAAATGAGAGGTGCCCACTTTTCGTGTAGTGTTCAGTGGATGAGTTTGTAGATATTTGCCCTTTCACTTAGGCAGTGAGTCTTCCATAAGACTCTGGCTTTGATTCAGAGAAGACGACCTTCCAACAAAGTGGAACTTTCATTTTATTAGCTTGCAAAGAGAAAGGTCACTGTGGACTGAGAGCTAGCTGTGAAAGCTGCATGTGCATTGCCTTTCCCCCTCCACCAACAAGCCCTGATCAAATCACCATCTGGGTTAGAAAGCAAGCCATCTGGTGAGGAGTCCATTTCAGATCCAGCCCTTTTTGTCTTCCAAGACAGAGGGCTGGTCACCATCTGACCTGATTCAAAACTTAAGAAGTTCTGAGATGTTTAAAAGGAGGACACAACTTTGGGCTGCTTCTCGTAAGAGAAGCAGCATTCTTCTCATTTCCAGTTCATAGGCCCCATATAGGCTACACATGAAGAATAATGTCAGAGGGTGTTGAAGAAAATCCCCAACCTGTAAGCTCAGAGAAGTATTTTCAGATGCTATGATAGAAACTGGAGCTTATGGAGTCTGTCACCCTTCAATTGTACTGTATTCTTTGCCTATGGATGAGTAAGCAAAGGACACTTAGAATGTATGTGCTGAAACAAAGACAATGTTATGAGCAACATAACATCATCACTCTCTCCTCTTCCTGACATTGTAGTAGAATTAATTCATTTTGTCTTTCCTACAGAAATCAATGCATCCCCAAAGTGATAGGTAATAAAAAATTGCAATCAGTAACAAAAAAGGTCAGGGCTAATTGGAATCAAGAAAATCACTCATAACAGCAATTTTGGAAGGTTGCATGATGGCGATGGTGGGGGGGGGAGTAAGATTAGAAAAACAAGATATCCCTTTGTTTTTAAAGGTTGATTTGAAGCCATTTTTATGCATTATGTTTTGGATCCTGTTTGAGAATCTGTTGACTCTAATTGCTATTGATTTGATGTTATCATTGTGGCTCCAAATTATTGTTCCAGAAATGTCAAGCACACTTGGAGAAAAGACTTCAGCATTTTACAGAGGGAGCACTTTTCCCTGGATGTAGATTTGAATATTTTTTAAAACTATTGTTTTGTTTATATTGGTTGGACATTTTGGCTCTTATAGGATTTTATCTAAATTTCTGGGCACCAGAGGAGTGCCTTTAAATTTAGATGACAATTATGATGATGATGATATTATTTAGATTAGATTAGTGGTTAAAGATGCTGACAATCTGGGTTCAAGACCGGAGCACTGTGCAACGGGGTGAGGTCCTGTCACTTGTCCTAGCTCCTGCCCACCTAGCAGTTTGAAAGCATGCAATGTGAGTAGATAAATAGGTACCACTTTGGTGGGAAGGTAACAGTTTTCCATGTACCTCAGCCAGAGGTGGTATTCAGCAGGTTCTGACCAGTTCTGGAAAATCAGTAGCGGAAATTTTGAGTAGTTCGGAGAACCGACAAATACCACCTCTGACTGGCTCTGCCCCCATCTATTCTCTGCCTCCTGAGTCCCAGCTGATCGGCTGGGTTTCTTTTGTTGCCCTGCATAGGAGAATGGAGCTGGAAAGCAGGTTGGTGGGGTGGGGAGGGAATGGAATTTTGCAGTAACCTTCCCCTACCACGCCCACCAAGCCACACCCACAGAACCGATAGTAAAAAATTTTGAATCCCACCACTGGTGCAATATGTAAACTAGGTGAAAAGCTGGATCTATTCTTTAGACTAAATTATAACAGTTTTATTCTTAATATATACTCAACCACAGCCAATAAACTACACTGGTTCTTAATTCCTATCTAACTCTATAAAGCTGCTGATCTCTATTTTAGTCTAAGTTAAGCTTGGGATGCACTGAAGTGCTTATATTGGTTATCCTTGTAGACCATTCACTGACCTACATTCAGGTTTCCTATCACCATTCAGGATGCCCAAGTAATAATTACTAGGCAGAATATTCGAACGCACATCTTCTTGTCTAATATCCAGATCACCAGAAGTCAATTCCTGCAGTACAGAAATAAGAATTTAGTTAGAAATGAGCATTCTTATCCAAGATAACATTCTTTTATGAAGAGACAGATTAGCCAGGAGTCATATCATTGAGTAATTGTAAATGTTTCAGTACCTTGTCTAGCTAATCCTGTTAGGAGATTATTGGATTTTAGATCATCCAAAGATTTAAGTGGGTATACATCCACAGTATGCAATAGTTTTACTTAGTATTTTATTCCTTATAGGATTCGTATCTTGCATAAAGGTTGGAAAATGGGAGCTGAAAATATTTTTTTGCTTGTGAGCTGCTGAAATGGAGTCTTTGAATTAAAATATCAGTTCTGCATTTTGGGTTGACGGGATACATTATCTATACAGAGAGAATTAATCTGGATAATTTGTTACATCAGCAAGTGTCAGGGGAAGAAAAGTAATTAGACTGAACATGCTATTCAAATATATGTCATGATTCTATTATTATTTTTAGTGATAACAATGAGCACAACACATTACATAGTATAAAAACTCTAAAATCCAACATAGGGAAACCAATGAGAACGGAAGGAGGCTATTTGTTCATGGCACAACAAAATAAAATTAGCTGTTGTGGTGGAAGGAATCAATTTTTACAGGCCTGATGGCAACAAAAATAAATGAAATATAATAATAGTAAAGACAGGTTGCCTAAATTTGCCCGCAGCAAAATCGGGTGTCATTGAAGCAGATTCTATTATATTCTCTATTCTCTTAAGCTCCATGAGATCCAAGTGTTTATATGGAGCTTAAGAGAATAGAATAGAATTCTTTATTGGCCAAGTGTGATTGGCACACAAGGAATTTGTCTTCAGTGCATAAGCTCTCAGTGTACATAAAAAATACATTCATCAAGAATCATAAGATACAACACTTAGTGATAGTTATACGATTCTAAATAAGCAATCAAAACCATACTAGAAACAATATAATCATAAAGATACAAGCAACAAAGTTATAGTCGTAAGTAGAAGGAGATAGGTAATAAGAAGGATGAGAAGAATAATAGTAATACAATCTTAGTAAATAGTTTTGACAGTGTTGTGGGAATTAATTGTTTAACAGAGTGATGGCATGTGGGGAAAAAACTGTCATTTTGTCTAGTTGTTCTGGTGTGCAATGCTCTCTATAACATTGTTTTCAAGGTAGACGTTAAAATAATTTATGTCCAGGATGTAAGGGATCCGTAGAGATTTTCACAACCCTCTGCTTGATTCCTGCAGTATACACTGGTTTAAGACTGGGTTAATATGATTATACTAATCCATCGTATGATGTTTTGACTTGAATTTAGCATGTTGTACTAAGCCATTAATAATGATTTAGTTAACAAGCCTTGGCTCAGTAAACCACTATCAAATCACCAGTGAATAAACTCTGTCTTCAGCTTCAGTCATAGGTGTGGTGGAGAAGTGCAAAATGGACTTCTTTCCATTTTGAGACAAATGATCTACAGGTCATTTGGATTTTAGCAGCCCAGCCCATTTGGTTTGATAACCAAATGCAAACATGACTTTTATATTTCAACACTATATTGAATGTCAAAATCAGTCACATTCACAAAATTGTGCTAACTACTTAAACCTGCATTTATATGACACCCAGAAGCCAGCCACACTTTAATATACCATATTATATCATGTGAACCTAGGACATAGGGTTCACATAATATAATATTGTATAGGCACAGAAAATTGGATTGTCAACCGTGATTCAATTAAGTATGGTAGAGAGCCAGAATTATAGATATTTTAAAAACAGAGAAAAGTTGACGGAAGAGAACCAGTTTGGTGGAGGCCAATCTTAGGCATAAAGTCAGCTGGGTGGTCTTGATCCAATTACTCCCCCGCAGCCCAGAAAGGAGGCAATGGCAAGCCATTTCTCAAATTTTGCCAAGTAAACTGTAAGGACTTATTTAGGCAGTCACCAGAACTCAAAAAACTGACTTGAAGATACCAAACAAACAAAATGTCTATATCATGCAAATTCAGCCAAAGTGTATTTAATCTGGCTCTGAGACCTTTTCTTTTAAAACCTCCACCATTTTGCAACTGAAAAAATAGAGGTAGGATAATAGTCCTATCCTTGCAACAATGTTTTCTGCCAATGCATGCTTTTTCTCATTTTCAGCAACCATCACAATCTTTCCCTGCTTGCAACTGTTGGGTTCTTTAATAACCAGTAGCAGAAGCCAGGCTCCTTCTGGGTCAAAAAGAGTCAAGAAGTTAGTCACTGCTATGCACAGAAAGCCTTTCCCTATTTGTACATGGATCCCTGAAGAAAAAAAACAGACCTTCAATTGTGCAGCCATGACTGCCATCTTGACTATTGATCCTTAGATATGTCCCAACAGAAGCCTGTCCCGAGCCTTCTTCCCCAAATGCATCGGTCCTCTCCCAGCCCCTTCCAAAGATCAAGGAATGACATGTGATGGGTCCTTGTAAATTAAAGCAGGGTGAAGACACTGAGAGAATCACAGATCATCTACATTCTCACACACCACAAAGCCGTGATGTGGTTTGGCTTTGGCTATTGTATGAACCATCAGGTATGTTTTATTTAATAGAGTGGGAAAGCAAAGAATGGCTTACCATTGGCTGTAACAGCTCAGACTGTATTGTTACAGCCTTTCTTATTTCTTGAAGGATGCAAGTGGGTGTGAAAGACAAACACTGTAAAATAATGTACGTCCTTCAAAGATGCAGTACTCTTCTATTTAGAAATGGACTGAGGCCCAGAAGTGGTCTCAGGAGTGGATTTTAAAACCCAACACAGTATCTGTGTACACAATTGCAAATCTTTTAAAAAGTAGTCCCAATTTACATCTAAATAGTAACACAAGGACATTTTGTGAAGTTCAGGTACTGGACAATACAAGATGGTTGGAAAGGCCTATTGGAAGATTTAAAGCTGTTTTTTTTTTTTTCTCAGTCTCTTTTTGTTGAAAGGTCAGGAGATAAAGGCCCATCTATCTTGCCCCCTCATTGTGCACCCAGCAAGGTCAAGTATTGGAATGGAGCAGAGTCTGCTGACAGTGGTGGATTTTCTTTATTTCTAACTTAAAAGTGAGGTCTGCAGTAAGGTGACCAAAGTCATTTCCCAGCTTAGAAAGGGACAAGGACAAAATGTCGCCTAGAATGCAGAACACAGAAGGTCCCAGAAATGAGTTCAGAGCAGCAATCATCCTTTTAGGCCATACAGAAATTATCCGCGAAAGGTTTACCATTTTTTTATACATTGGATATTATTACATCATTTGCTTTGAATTTTCTCTTGCTGGCTATCATGTTGGCCCCTGTTATCTATGATTGTTTTAGGCTTATCATCAGGTCTTAAAAATGAGGAAATGTTGCCAATGGAAAACTAAGGGAGCTGCAGTGACATTGATCTGGGTGGTGAGGATCAAAGTAGGAGGTCCTGGCATACACTTACAAGAGTGAGAGGATTTGCGTTGCAATACTCCTTCCACCATTTTGATCCACCACCACAATCCATCCATCATGCTCAGTGGGTGTTGTTGTAGAACTTTGCAAATTTATAGATTTGTAGGAAGTTAGCATCCACCCCTCTCCAAGAAAATTGAAATAATCTAGGAAATATTTAAAAGGCAGAATATTATATCTCCCTGGATGAGAAAAGGAGAAATATGTTTTAAAGACAAAGCAGCTTCCTGCAGCTCCCTGCCCCCACTTCAGCTCCAGGGTGATGGGATTAAGGATGGCCCTCAGGAAATGATAGGATTACCAATCTCATCACATGTTCTGGGAAGATTGCATTAGCCAGCATTCAAGTGAAGCCACGTGGACCAGACCAAGCCTAACAAAGCTAAGACCCCCGTCCCTGGGAGTCTGACAGCCAATAGGGATTCATTTCTTGCACAGGAACAGGAAACACTTATAACCAACAAAAGGTTATAAAACCCAGGCACTCTCAGCACCTCAACCCTTTTCCCCCTTCTCTTCTCACCTTGAAGCATGTGATCATTCTTCTCTGGAGCTTCAGGCCATGTGGCCCTGTACACCATTAAAACCTTCCAAGCAGCCTCCATGTTTCCAGTGTCTTTTTCCACACTTGGAACTGAACCCAGAAGGATATTTCTTTCCACAGATTAAAACTCTAGTTCTTGTTGGGTTCCCCCCCTAAATGTATATATCTCATATACATTTATACACAAATACACATAAACACCAATCTTGCACTATAGTACTATATCCCAATGAATTACTTTCCCCCTTAGATTCTTGTTATTAAAAAATATGAAGTTAAATAATAGGACATAGGCATCATGATAGCCCACTTGTTTTTACATACACTGTATCACGAATTATAATGTCTAAAATATAGTAACATTAGCCATGCTAGCTAATGCTAGATTGCTGAGAACCATAGCAACATTCAGACCCAAGCAATGCTATGCTTCTGTATAGATTCCCCATATTTTAATCTTAAGCACTTCTGGATAGATTGTACCCCATCCGAAGAATGACTCTGACTGCCAGTTTGTAAGATAAAATATCTGGAGTGCATCAGGCAACCAGCTTTTCCTATCATTCTCCATTTTAAACAATCTGGATTGTCTTGATTATTCAGTGCATGTATTTATATAGCTATAAAGTGAACATTCTCTGATATTACGCTATTTTATGTTATTTCTGTTTTTTTAAAAAATGGCTTTTACCTTATTTTTATTCTGTTTCTAACTATTAGGCACCCAGAGTCATCCATATGAGATAGGCATTTTTGGAAGGAAGGAAGAATGCAAGGAGGAAAGGAAAGAAGAAAGGAAATATGGAAAGAAGGAAGAATGTGTTGGAAGTTAGCACCCACCCCTTTCCTAGAAAATTGAAATAGCCTAGGAAATATTAAAAAGGCAAAATATTTCCCCTAAAAAAAGTAGAAACTCAAGAAGCAGAAACTCACCCCAAAAGGAGAAACTCACCCCCACCTTTGTTAATGGGTGGGCCATTAAGGCCTGGGCCAGAATACTTTACATAAGAAGGAACTCCAGGTAAAGCTATAGAAATTGCCAAAAGTCCTTTTAAGGGCATAATCACCCAGCAAGGCTAGACCAAACCTGGAACTCAGGACAGCCTACAGAGTTGCCCCTGGGAGTCTGACAACCAATTAGAATACAAGCTCCAATTCAAATCCCAGCAGAGGGTATAAAACCCAGCACTCTCAGTATCTCAGTCTTTTTCTTTTCCTTTTTTCTTCACCTTGAAGTATGTGATCAGACTTCTCTGGAGCTCCAGGCCATGTGGTCTTGTACACCATTAAACTTTTCAAGCAGCCTCCATGTTTCCAGTGTCTTTTTCCCCACTTGGAACTGAACCCAGAAGGATATTTCTTTCAACAGATGGAAAGAAGGAAGGAACTATGATACAATCATATTCCTGTTTTACAGCCTTGTAAAGAATTGTGAGTCAATTGGTGCCTTCCCTTTTGGGCCATTGGCTGAGTAACTTAGAGAACAGTTAATCAATGTTGTTTTCTTTCTTTTCAAGTTAACTAGTAACTGATTATCTTGTCCTGACCCCTCTGCTTCTCATTAGCCTCTCTTCCCCAACTTCCAGTGGGGGAGGGGGGATGCTATTGTTCCCCATGTCTTACACTCCATCTGCTTCTGAATAGTTGTCCATTGTTTTGGAAAACAATCTAGAAGTAGTTTGAAGAAGTGATAATTCTAAAAAAGTATCAACAAATGCATAGAAAGGCTTCCTGATTGTCATGGTGGTGAACTTCTATTATCTTTCAACCTCTGCATTTTGTAATGCCAGCTTACCTATAATTCAATACTGGGATATTTTTTCCTAACCGGGCCAGCAAATTATTACGACGGAGTCCAAAAGCTGGGAAGCTCAACAAGAGTTCCCTCTGTTGGGAGCACAAGCAGTGTCTTAAGGCCCGAGGCAGTACCACATTTACCATTTCTAAAGTGGCATTTGCTATGCTGAAATGACATTTCCTTTTTCAAGGACAAACAGCACTGCATAAAAATGAGTCTCAACTGCACACTGTCATTGGCAACATTATGCAATTACTGATGGTTGTGGGAAGTTACATTACTCCATAGGATAGTACCTTCTCTGAAAGACTCTTTTATAGTTTGTAGGAGGAGAGCTGTATTCATCTGTGGTAGCAAAACATCAAAAGGAACCTGCCAGTTTGATTCCAGCAAAAATCAGGAGGAACCAGACTTTTTTGTTTGCTGTCACAGTTCTCTTCCCTATAAATTTTAGATTCTTCCTGATTTCTTGCTTTTATAATTTATATTCATTTAATTTCGGTGAGACAGTTACTTACCTTACTCTAGCTTTGACCTTTTCCAGTTCAACTATCTAGCCTGGCATTGTTCTTCTCATGGTTCTGTTTCAATACTTTGCCTTTGATCTTTTCCTAGGTTGCACCTCAATCTTCCCCCCCTTCCCCACCCTTGCCCTTTCTAGTCTGGCACAGTCTTAACAACTTTGACAAGAGCAGAAAGACAATAGGTTGTAAAAGGATGTAATGAAATGTATGCACAATGCATTGGATCCAGATTTAATCAACCTTTGAAGGAGACCATTGAAGGGATGGGACTTAGTCTAGGAGACATTGATCACAAATGAATGCTTCCAGACATAACAGAAACTCTCATCATGATAGGAAGCCATATAGTTATGAAATAAGATGTTGAAATGACTGACACACACTACAGAAAAAGTGAATTCTGCTCTTGTAAAGGAAGTGAGGGAAGTATTGATGCTTTCCTTCACTGATGAAGGAATGTAACACACCCTAGCTTTGTACCATGTGATGACAGGAGTGGAAACTTACAACTCCTACCAGCCCAGTCAACATAGCCAATGAATGGGATTCCCTCTAGTTTAGTCCTAGGGTGAACATAGAGAGCTACATATCTTATACTCAATGAGTATAAGATATTCACAAGAACAGTTTCATCTAGGTTTTTTGCTTTTTTGGCCATTGAATGTGGAATCCAGAAATACCTCATTTTCCCCAAGGTATGGTTGGCCCTGAGTTGTTGCTTTTTCAAAAGGTCCTAAAACACATGGTTTTTGTCAGTGGGCCTGGGGACCACAAAAGGAGACAGAACAGATCAAATGGCCGATTTGATTGTGTTGCTGCTGCCGTGGTTCAGTAGGATGGGAATTTTTTTTAATGGATTTTTATTATATATTGGATTTTTAAAAAATCCTTTGACTTTTATTGTATTATCAGTGTATGAACTACAAAGAAAAATAAAAATAGGAAAAATTAAAAGAAGAAAAAGAAGGGGAAAGAAAATATGAGGTACAAGGGAAGAAAAAAAAGGGCACTGACTCCCAACTCTTTTTAGCACAGTACAAGATATAGAGGATTTTTAAAAACTTTGTAAACCACCTGGTGTCACCTATGTGTGAGTTGGGCAGCTATATGCATTTATTTAGTAAATAATAAATAAATAAACTTCCAGGACAGAAGATATGCTCATCATCATGCTTTCTGTGAATCTGTTACAATTGGCTGCTCTAAAATGGAGGAGGAAAAAAAAAATCCTGGAATTGCACATGTTTAGCAGACAGAGGTATGATTGATTTATGACCACAACTGAGCCCAAAATTTCTGTTGTTAAGTCAGACGTTTGTTAAGTGAGTTTTGCTCCATCTTACAACCTTCCTTGCCTCAGTTGTTAAGTGAATCACTGCAGCAGATAAGTTAGAAACTTGGTTGTTAAGTGAATCTGGCTCCCCCATTGACTTTGCTCATCAGAAGGTCACAAAAGCTGATCACATGACCCTGGGACATTGCAACTGTCATAAATATGAGGCAGTTGCCAAGCATTTGAATTTTGATCACATGACCGTGGAGATGCTACCACGGTCCTAAGTGTGAAAAATGATCGAAAGTCACTTTTTTCAGTGCTGTTGGGTCACTAAAGGAACTATTGTAAGTCAAGGACCATCTATACAAGTTTGGTACTGAGTTATTTTAGTAGTAATTTTAAATTCACAGGTAAAAATAAGAAAGAATTAGCAGTGTTTTGGTTTGGAAAAAATGATCCCTTCTATGCAGGGGTGGGATTCAAAAATTTTAACAACCGGTTCTGTGGGCATGGCTTAGGTGGTGGGCATGGCTTGGTGGTCATGTGACTGGCTGGGTGTGGCCAACTCAATATCACTCACATCGAGGCATGCATCTCCTCACCTGACCTCTCATGACTGTGGGGATACTGCAACAGTCATAAGTGTAAAAGATGGCCATAAATCACATTTTTCAGTGCCATTGTAACTTTGAATAGTCACTCCACACAAGCAAAGTACCACCAAAGGAAAAAAAAAACTCCAGAGAAGTTCCTGAGACAGGAAGTCTAATCCTGCCAAGAATGTAATAAGGGTTAATGGAGAAGCAGTTTCTGTAAGCAACACCAGAATGTTTCCTTCCTTCCTTCCTTACAGGATTAGGCCAGTAATTTCTTCTAACAACTGGTTTTCCAAACTGCTTAGAATGTTAACAAGCGGTAATAAGTGCGAACTGGTAGAATCCCACCCCTGCTTCTATGCATCTTCAACAAGTTGTGCTAATCTAACATAAATGTAAAATCTTTATTGGTAGTGTGCATAATTTTTAGGGCCCCTGAGAAAATCTTCCCCTTTCCATCCCCTTGGAAAGAAAGAGAGATCCTTCCAGGGACCTTAAGATTACCGGCAATGGGAACATATGCCTTATTTAAAAATGGCTCAAATCTGATTAGCATACAGTGTTAGTATCCGCTATACACACAGAATACATGCTACGTGACTGCTAAAAGATCTTTCTTATGCTGTAGTTTGGTAGACTTTATAGTTACCAGCAGCATAACCTACTTTTTATTAGGCTACCTACAGATGTGCCTCTTTTAAAGATTATTGAAACACTAAAGAAATAGTAATTCTAGACTGTTAAGTATTCTTCTGCCCCAGATGGATATCTAACATGAGGTTCCATGGGAATCAAGGATATCCTTCACTCTTTTTCAAACAAAGTACATTTCTTGCCCAATGGATGATTATGTTAATAATAGCAATAATATGATAGAATGAATTTTGCATAATCCATTGTATTTGCCTATAGGACATTGGCCACAATCCAAACTTGGTATATACTGTCTTTGCCAAGCAGACTTTCCTTGTAAATTTCAAAAGTATTTCACGTTCCCTGAATAAGTAAAACGAGGAAAAATAATATGTGTAAAGAGAATCTCAATGATTTGCTAATTTGAAGAGCAATGGATGGAATACAGAAAAAAATTGGGGCCCAGATTTGAATACCACTAGACTATGGATATTTTCAGTGAAATTTTCAATATCTCAGTAAGCGATATCTATCTATCTATATATACAGTATATAAAAGCGAAATACTCTCATGCATCATCACAAAATCTCCAGAACCGTAAAGCCTACAAACTTGAAATTTGACAAGTATGTTCCTCTTGGCTTCTAGGTGCTCACTAAGAAAGGATTTTTTGAAATGACCATCAGAACGTTAGTATTTCGTATATTATTATTAGCTCTGAGGTTAAGGAGTTCTACTCCTCCTCCCCACCTGAAAAGAAATCTGTTCCAAATGCAAAAAAAACAAGTAGACGAGTTTCAGTTTCAGTTTCACAGCAGCAACCAGCTTTAGTACAGAACAGTTGAGCTAAGCCATGCCCAGGCTCCTTGCTATGTCCTTCTTGCTCACACAGCAAATACTCTTTCAGTTTCCAAACAGCCTTCAACACTCTCACACACTGACAGGACATTAGCCAGATGAATACTGATGGATGCTGGTAGGCAGAGGCAGAATTTTTTCCCTCTTATTTTCCTCCCCAAAGGAGGAATAGTTTCATAGTGAAGTATGGGTATCTAGCTAGTTAGTGATATGTGCAGGTATGTGGAGCAGAAAAAGCAGGAGAGAAATAAGAGATGCTAGTTGATTATCAGAAGAGCAAATCATTTCAGAACAGTAGATATGACACCAGGTTCAAACTGTATGTTTATTCCAGACAGATTATCAATCTTCAAAAGTAGGACTAAGCTAATCTTTGGGGATGGAGGTGTTACATTGCTATTTACGGACCCTATAATGCACGGGTGTGAAACATGCGGCGTCACATTGCTGTCACGTGATGTTTCATGACATTTTTCCCTTTGCGGAGCTGAGGTGAGTGTGGCCTGTGCATGATGCATCTAGCCTGGGGGTCGGGGGGGGGGGCACCAGTTCTACTCCCCTGCTGTAATGGATCCATAAGTAGACAGGGACAGAGAAGGATAGAACTAGAATATACAAGTCTCCATTTTCACAATGTACTAACCCATGGTTTATTTCAATCTTAGTGAAATAAACTTTAACGCCCTCGTTTAACACCAATTTAATGCTGAGCTGTATTAATGTTGACGAACTGGAGCTACCAGATTCACAAAGTGCAATGGTTTCTTGAACAAGCAATAAATACTAATGGCCTTACAAGTGATATGAACCGATTATTATAATATTAACAGGGGGGGCGGTGCAGGCATGATTAAAATCATTTCCCTCCCATCAGTTAAAATCTGTAGAGATTGTCAGTCATCCAGGACATGGTTGCTCCAGTGGTGCTTTTTCAGAAGGCAACTGGACTTCCTTGTTTTTTTTTCTTTTTGAAGACATTTAGCTTCTCATCCAAGAAGCTTCTTCAGCTCTGACAGGATAGTAGTGGGGAATGGAAGGATTTATATTCCTTGCAGAACAGCTGGGAATCTGCATCCTTTTAGAGGGTCATTGAAGCACTTGGAGGTTTATCTGTGTCCTCAGGGACACCTGAGTTCCTGTAGTCTGCAATTCTTTCCTCTGGAAATCCATTCCTACTCCCACACCATTCAAAGGGTGTTCATCCCAAATTGCATAGCTACAAGTCTGTAGAGATTCTCAGTCATCCAGGTGACTGAGATGCTGGGACATCTTTGGGATGGAGTCCCAGCACCTTTGGGGCAACCATGACCTGGATGACTGAGAATCTCTACAGACTTGTAGCTATGCAATTTGGGATGAACACCCTTTGAATGGTGTGGGAATAGGAATGGATTTCCAGAGGGGGGGAGGAGGAATTGCAGACTATAGGAACCAGGAGCACCACTCAGGTGTCCCTGAGGACCCAGATAAACCTCCAAGTGCTTCAATCACCCTCTATTGATGATGCTGGACCACTTCTATTGGTTTCCAGCACAAGCGTGGTAAGCTTTAAAAGAGTGCTTAGATTTGAGAATCAGAATTACAATTACTAATCAAAGTTCTTTGAAAGAAGAGAAGGTCAAAAATATAATAATAAAAATGGCACTATTTTTATATAACATGATCATCTTGCTCTGCACTTTAAAATCTGATTATTGTGACATGCTGGGATTTTCTGGCTGTGTTCTAAATTATGCACCGAGAGACCTCACAAACTGCTCACACTGCTAATGCCAGTACCTAACTTTGCAATGGTTCTTAACTCTCTTGTGGCAGGAAGACGTGTGTTTTGCTGTCCCAAAGGTGCTTATTTCAAAAGGCAAGTAGAGTTTCTTTGTTTTTCTTTGAAAACATTTCGCTTCTCATCCAAGAAGCTTTCTCAGTTGAGAAATGAAGAAGAAAAAATGTTTTCAAGGAAAAACAAAACAAAGAAACTCTACTTACCTTTTGAAATAAGCACCTTTGGGACTACTATGACTCAAATAATAATAATAATAATAATAATAATAATAATAATAATAATAATAATAATAATAATAATAATAATAATAATAATAATATTTATTTATATACTGCTCCTCTCCTGAAGGACTTGGAGCGGTGCACAGCCATACAATTAAAACATTAAATATATAAAAGTTAAAACTAAATTAAATTAAAGACTCTGGCTGAAAACAATTAAAACCCCTCCCTTAAACCCTAAAATTTGATATAAAAATTAAAATACCCAAATCTAAAATCAGCCCAAGCCAGCCTGGTCAAAGAGCCAGGTTTTCAAGGCACGCCTGAAGGTCCCCAGGTCCGTGGCTGTACGTAACTCTGGAGGCAACCCATTCCAGAGGGCAGACGCCCCCACAGAGAAGGCCCTATTCCTTGGGGTCACCAGCCGGCACATAGATGCCGACGGGACCCACAAAAGACCCTCCCTGTGGGAACGCACCGGACGGTGAGAGGAAAATGGCAGAATGCGGTCTTGTAAATATCCTGGTCCAATGCCATGGAGCGCTTTAAAAGTTAACACTAAAATCTTAAAGCGCACCCGAGAGGCCACTGGCAAACAGTGCAGCTCGCGCAGGAGGGGCGTCACATGAGAGAACCTTGACACCCCCATAACCACCCGCGCGGCCACATTCTGTACCAGTTGTAGCCTCCGGATGCTCCCATTCGGGAGCCCCATGTAGAGAGTGTTACAGTAGTCTAGTCGGGAGGTGACCAGGGCATGAGTGACCGTGCGTAATAAATGACTGAGTATCTCCATAGACATTTGTATTTTGTTCAACAGATACACAATTTTATTGAGTTTTTTTCCCCTCCTTTATTTTTCCTGTTTGGGTGCAAAGTTTGAAATAGGGTATTTCATTTGATCTTGTGATGTTGCTGTATATTTTAGCTAAGGCTAATAAAAAGAAAATCCAATAGATACATTAAAATGTCTGAGATGGTGGCTAAATACTGCTAGCGAGTTAGACCATTGACCTGGCTGCACTTAAAACAGTCTGTGAGTCAGACTTTTGACGCCAGAAAACAGCAAAACTGAACAACTTGTCTGTGGGCATGTAAGAAAGAAAGAGACTGTATGCTAGAGGAATCCTCTTTATGCCTGTTGCCCAAAAATGTATGGGATCTTCTTAGGCAGAGGAACAATTTAAAGTTATGTTTAAAACACATCCATTCTAGTCTTCTCCTATTCAATGATTCCTCATCTATATTTAAGTATTTGTTGATACTCAGTGCATGCTTGCTTTACCTCTGTGATTATAGAACATTCATGCAAAGTTGACTTCAGATATGAAATCATTAAAAAAAAATCCAGTCTCAACACACAGATAGGGAGGTTTTTTTGGCTTTTGTTCCAATTCTGACCAACCTTAGAATAGCAGACTCTACATATAGCAAATGTTTCCTCAAATATAATTAATGCTATGGAATAATTTCATGGGTAAAGCCATATCTGCAGCCAGCTCATTCAAATAACAAATTAAAAAAACCCAAAAACAAAAAACAACCCCCCCCCAAATCTTCTTCATTTCTGTTCTCATCATTCCAGTATTCACTGCCATCAATGCTTAATTTCCTACCATAAACAAAAGGTAATTTCTTTTCCAGGTCGAACATTGCAATAATTTGTCTTTATTTACTTTAAAGCCTGCCACTGAATCTAACCAACAACATGTATCTTTCAAATGCAACCCATACTCCCAGGCTCAGATACTTCAGGTGAACCACCCTATTAATGCCTGTCAGTTCCCATTTAATATCCTTTAGCAGACTGGATTATGATACTCAGTACTGGCCAAGTATGAACAAAGAGGTCTATCAGAATGGTTTAGCAAGTGTGCTACCTACAACCCTTTACTTTTGAAGGCTTTAGGTTGGGTTCACACATCATGTTAAACAATAATGTAGTTTGTTTAGTGAAAACCCAGGGACCCCTGCTTTGCTCAGTAAATCATACTTAAACAAATCATGGCTTGGTGTGAACTGCAAATCTAATGTTAACATCTCTCCTCCAAGCCAAAAGTTGCATTTAGACTTTGGAACTATGGTAGCGTCTGTATTCAATGATGACATTAGACTTTCTATTGCATTTCCCCCAAAATAAGACTGGATCTTATATGAAATTTTGCTCCCAAAAAGGCATTAGGACTTATTTTCTGGTTAGGTCTTATTTTGGGAGGAGAAATATAATACTAAATGCATCCGTTGACTGTCAATCTTAATTGGGCCTTATTTTGGGGATAGGGCATATATTACAAGCATCCTGAAAAATAATGCTAGAGCTTATTTTCTGGTTGGGTCTTATTCTTGGGGAAACGGTGTTATCAGGAAGGGCCAGATTGCAGGATGAATCAAGCTAGAGCCATAAAGCAGGATGCTCTAGCTAGCTCACTTTTTGGTGGGAAATTGCCAAGATGTTACAATGAACTTCAAGACTCCAACCTTGCTGTATAGATGGACATCAAATACCCACCCACAAGCTATTAGGGATTAAATTACCTTAATAAATTCAAGATAGTTGGAATTTAAAAGAAGGGTCAGTGAGATCCTCTCATGAAGCTCAATCCTGGCTTATGGAAAAGGAAACAATAGTTTGATTCAGGGTTTATACTTTGTGTCCCAGCTATGATCTCTTGAACAAAGTATAGTGGTCCAATAGAGGTATAACAATAAGAGATTCTAGATAGTGACTTGATTTACACATCTCACCATGGCAGAACTAAACGAAGCATGCTATATTTAAAATGTAGCACATTCTGAATTTAGTTAGATGCTTATTCCTTTCACCACTTTGCCTTCTCTGATGTGCAAAATGTGGAAGATTTCACTCAAGATGCAGGTCCATCAATTTATACTGTTAAAAGTATAGGCTTTTAGAGATCTGACTTTGCCATAATTTCTATAATTGATGATAACTTACAAACAAAGGCTGGTATAAATATATTAAGGGAGAAAAAGAGCAAGGAAAAAAAAAAGCAATGCCTTGCCTGTTTTGTTCACTGTTATCATTGAATAGTTCTCACGAAAGCCTCCCAAATAAAACATTCCAAAGAATTAATGGGAACAACTGAAAAAGAGTAACATTTTTGGTTCTTGGTCTCTTTGTGTATGTGCGTGTGTTTAAATATTATCTTCATGATGTTTCCTCTGGTCAGGAACTGTAAAACAGGATAACAAAGGAAGATAATCAAGACATCTGTTTTAATGATACATTCCTGGAGTATTTGTAACAGGAAATCTTGGTGAATATCTGCTTTTTGCTTTCTGGAAAAGGATCCCTATAACACAAACAGATTTTTAACCCTTTGTCAGACAGCTGCCTTGGAATCAGTATCTGAAACATAAGTTTAGACATTAGGTCAAAATGCTTTTTCTGCATTGGCACTAGATGGCAGCAAAGAGACTTGATATTGCCATCTAATGGTCACTGAGATGTTTGCAGCCCTGGTAGCCTATTTCTCACCACCCAATGGGGATGAGATGGCCCATGGTAACAAGTAAGCAGCTCTTTTTATTAAAGGAATATCAAACGCAGAAGAGTTTTAAAAAAACTGATTTCCTTCCAGAATAAGCTACAAAACCACTCAGGTTCATACAATGTCCTAAAGTCCAACCCAAATAAATCACACTGTATTCAAACAAGGTTATTGAATAAACTGTCATTGACTATAAACTGTCAGTCAAGGTTTGATTATACTGATCGGGTTCACACCGGTTAAACCACAATCAAGCTATTGGATCGGGCTTAGCATAATTAGAAACTCAGCTCTAGTTGTGAAAGCAAGGAGACCATTACAGCGTCAATCACATGTGAAGATAAAGTTCCTTTAAAGGGCATGCTGGAAGGAATGGCCAGGAATAGATTAAGAATGAAGATCTGTCTATGGAGAGCCATACGGAAGGAATGGGACAGATTAATGAAATAAAACATTAAAAAAAGCTTTAAGTATGTCACATTAGAACAGATTATTGCACTGGCTGGCTTTGACAACAAACTGAAATACAGCATCTGTGGAGATTTTCAATCATCCAAGTCATGGTTGTCCCAAAGGTGGATTTTTTTCAAGAAACAACTGGACTTTATGTTTTTTCTTTGAAGACGTTTCAAGCTCAAGAAGCTTCTTGGATGAGAAGCGAAACGTCTTCAAAGAAAAACCAGAAAGTCCAGTTGCCTCTTGAGAAAAAGCACCCTTGGGTTAAAATACAGTATGGCTTATTTGAATTGAGATTAGTATTTTGTATCAACTATTCTATCATTTTTAGTCTTTAGTAAACCATGGTTAAACAGCTCATGATTTGCTAAAGTCCAGTCTTCTACAAGAGATTTTAGGGTCAAAACTGAGAGTCATATAGGAATATCTCTAGTTTCATCTCCAAAATGTTTGGGCTATTCTCTACAACAGGGCTGTCAAATTCGGGCCGGATATATCACCTGCTGGCCACGCCCACGCCTGGTTCAGTGAATGGGGAAAAAAAGTCCCATTACATCACGTGTCACCGCCATGATGACATGAGTTTGACACCCCTGCTCTACAACATAGAAAATACCAAATGTAGGAAGCCACTCAAAACTGCCTGCCAAGCATGTGCCTGATTAAAGCCAGTTTCTTACTGTTTTATTCATTCAAACTTGCTGCTACATGTATGCTGCTACAGAATCATAAGATTCTTAGTGGCTCACAAAATAAAGAAGCACAATAAAATAACAAGCCATAGAAATAAAATTAAAAAAACCCAAAGCAATAAGAACTCCTACAACTCTCTAGAAAAACTCTATTTTCAGATTCTTCCAGCAGACAAAAAAAGTTGGAGGCAGTTGAATCTCCAGCAGGAGGTCATTCCAGAGGGACCTCACTGAAAAACAACAATGCATCCTGGATGGTTTATCCACTTCCCAGAAAATAGGAATAAGCAGCTGCTTCTCCTGGTGTGACTTTAGTGAACGATGTACAGATAATCAGGTGCTTTAAATGTTAAAATCAGCACTTCAACTTGCACCTGGAAGCAAATAGGAAGCCAACAAAGGGCCTATAAAACAGCTGAAATGTGTGCTCAATAGTTCACATTTGTGAGCACTTAATCCGTTGCATTTTATACCAACTGAACCACAAGGTTACCGTATTTTTCGGAGTATAAGATGCTCCAAAGTATAAGATGCACCTAGCTTTTGGGGAAGAAAACAAGAAAAAAAAAATCTGATTCTGACTCTGCCTTCCAGCAATTTTCCTTGCAGCAAACAGCATACAGCCTGGTCAGCTTCAGCACAGCCTGATTAGCACAAGCAGCTGATTGTCAGTTGGATTGGCCTCCCTGACGATCAGCTGTTTCAGGCTGCAGTAACAGAAATTTTGAGTAGTTTGGACAACTGGCAAATCCCACCTCTGACTGGAGATGTTACAGTATACTTCCCTTGCCACGCCCACCAAGCCATGCCCACAGAACCAGTAGTAAAAATTTTTGAATCCCAACACTGCATCAGACCCCAAACATCTAGTTTATATTCCTTATTGGTTTCAATAATGAGGGGGAGAAAACTGACCTCTGTGATACCCAACAAGGGAGCAATCATGGTGCCAATCTTTCCACTACCACAGCTCCCACCTGGAACTGGCTGCTGCAAAATAGGACCTCCAATCCTCAATCCCTATGGCTGGTCCAGAATGATGCTATGGTTGATTCTGAAGGTTGCTGAAAGATCCCAAAAGACCAGGAGAGTCCCACTGTCAACCACAAGACCAATGTGTCCCTGTTCCTGATTGATATAGGTCTGGATAATCTGTGTCATCTATTAGATTAATCTGAATTATATGAATACTGGATAAAAGCTGAAGAAGGCTGCAAAGTGGGAGGTTTGTATTGACTAATAGTTCTTTTGACCTTATTGTGAGGTCCTAATTATTTTCCTCTTTTTTTTAAATATGCTAATCAGGAAAAAGAATTGTGTTGTACAATCCAGTAGACCACTCTACCTGACTTATAAATACACAGTACCATCATCCCTGCTGCATTTTAATGTAGGTTTGAGACTTGTATGTTAAATGTGTTATCCAGACTTATAATGATTATCCATTTCCAGTTAGTCCTAGCCAGAATTTACATATTTTGATTAAAAGGCTAACCAGAACCAGAGTAAGAAATGCTAACCAGAACCAGAGTAAGATAGCAGTAGGTATAATTTACTGTCTAATCAGAGTTGCCTACTAGGTCATGTGAACATAATTCATCAGGTTACTGAATTTACAGTAGCCTTAGCCGAGGTTTGCTGAAGAAGCCACGCAACTTAATCCATGAGCTATGTTTTAAAAGCCATAGCAGTTGAGTTCATGCATAATGCTAAACCAAAATGAAAACACAGTCCAAACATGATGTGCAAATGTAGTATATGCACCATCTGTGTAGAAAATAGCATTCTGAACAGCCCTTGCTTATATTGCGCCATCTAGCTGAGATGCTGTTAATTATATGTCTACTAAAGTTTATGAGTTATATAAGCAGAAATGGTTTGGTTAGGCCAGGAGAAAATATCAGGTGACCTCTAAATATTGTTGGATGCTTAATTCCCACGAGCCCTAGCTGACTACTGTAATACTGAGGAATGATAAAAGCTGCTGTTTAATATCATCTTAATGACCTTCTTTGCTTATTTTTTGGGGAGATCCCTGGAATTGGAGATCACTGTGTAGTTCAGCTTCAAGCAGATGCGCGATCCCTTTCTTGCCAAGGGAGTGACAATCTAGAACAGGGCAAACTTCAAGTAAGCAATTGTGCCGGTGTGGCAGAAGAAAGCACGAAGAAATGGTTGCCTCTGATTCAGGATGCTTTGAACAAGTATAGAACTCAGCGCTCGCAGGTCCCTTGAGGATCTGTCTTCAAAGACATGACTTGTCTCCCTTTAGGAACAGGTGGAGAAGCTTTAGTTCTATCTCAGAGAAAGTGTGGCTGGGTGACTTCAAGCTCTGAGAGTCCCTGGGGAAACCTCAAAGCTACTTGATGTTCACCTTCAGATGTCAAATAGGTGAGAAGCATTCATCTCCTTCTTGTCATTTGCGTCACTCCAGCAGAGCTTCTGAATGGTTACTGGACTGTTCTTCAGCTTGATGATGATGATGATGACGACAACTGATGATGATGACATGAATGAGATATAATTGCAGGTTGTACAGGTTACATCTCCTATTGGTTCTTCATTTCCTTCCTCAAATTTGCTGCTATTGACTTGCACAACTGACCAGATGCTATCTCTTAGGACAATTTCATGCTGAAGCCATCATCCCGCAAGGTGATCGGGGAGTCCGATTCCCATTGTACTTCCTTATTGTATAAAAAAATAACCTCTTCACTTTACTCAAGAAAGAAATCACTTCCCTTTACTGGGATCCTTACTCTTCAGCCAGCTGACTTTCTGGTCTTCATTGTCATGCGATTGGGCAACTTATCGCTCAGACTGAATTAATAAGATGAAGTCATTCCAAAATAGAAAAGATGACCTCCTTATGGAAGAAGTAAGCAGAGACATATTCTTTTCCCCCTCATCTATCTTTAGTTCTTACATTTCTGGCTTGTTTCTTCAAAGGGAAATTTCCCTGCCTTTGTCCCTGGCGTCCAATCAAATGATCCTGAGGTGAGTTTGGGGGTGAGTGGGTCATAATTATGCTGCTGCCGCTGCTGCCCCCCTCTCTCTCTCCCTCCCTCCCTGCCCCCCCTCTCCTCGTGTGGGTGCGTGTCTGGGTTTATTTTTTATTAAAGCTAAATGAATGTGCTTGCCCTGCAAACCTCCTTGACAGAGTGCACTTGCTGCATGCTCTACTGAAACATAATTTTGGATGATGTAAGCTCCTGATTAAATGACAAGGAATGAGGTAGCCTACATCAACACAGAGTGAATGACAAGGAGAAGTGGATATTCAATTATTTCCCTCGGCTCTTTTCCAGGCTTTTGCTACTGGCCACTAGTGGAGACAGGAGACTTATCCAGATGGAGGGTTGCTTTTATCAAACAAAGACATTCTTATGCTCCCCCCCCCCCCCGCTCTCTTTCTCTCTGCTATCTTAAGAGTTTCTGTTAAACTAATAAAGCCTTCGTTATTATTTGCTTGGCAAGGGATCAGTGGTGGGATTCAAAATTTTATTTACTACTGGTTCTGTGGGCATGGCTTAGTGGGCGTGGCAAGGGGAGGATACTGTAAAATCTCCAGTCAAAGGTGGTATTTGCCGGTTCTCTGAACTACTCAAAATTTCCGCTACCGGTTCTCCAGAACTGGTCAGAACCTGCTGAATACCACTTGTGCAAGGGATCCCGATTGAAGAAAAATCAATCTTCAGGATAGAGACCCTGATTCTTCAGGTTTTCAGGCCCAATATGCCTAAATGCTGATTGGCTAGCAGTTTGTGATACAACCGTTTCCTCTGCCCCGGTGGCATCATTTTGCAAGGGTCTGAAGAAATAAACACGAAGTCCATTATCGTATGGAGAGCAGGGTAGAGCAGATGAGTGCATACATTTCATATCCTCCACAAAACATGTCTCACATTTGCAGTCATTGTTTTTGAAACCACTTATCTTATTTCAGGGAGACAAATACAGAAGAGTATTTATGGTAGACTAAGCATGTTGTTTTTATGACTTAGAACAGCTGAAGAAAATAAATTGTTGTACCTATCCATTGATCTAATAAAAGCAATGGGTTTGAAATTACGAGGCATGCATGAAGCGCTCATGATACTCTTATATTCTGACCCAGCTTCCCAAACACGACAAACCCTCTGATGTGAACTCAAAAGATTCCTTTATTAGGAATGCTGGCAGCCCTGGCAAAAAGTTTTTCTCTCAGACTAACAAGTCTATTTGATAAACCTATTCATCTCCGCCCCTGCCTTTTATCCCCAGAGTTAGGATGGGACCCCGCCAGCAGCGGTGGCTTTTCCATCACAAGGATCAGCTCATAGATTTCCACTGCTCTCCTCTTCTCTGCCTTCTGTGCAGCCTCACGTCACACTGGACCCAGCTGTTCCTCTTCTTCTTCATCAACCACCTCCAAACTTGGGGACTGTTGACTCTCCATCTGAGGGCTGACGGATGTCTCAAGCTCTCTCTCTCTCTCTCTCTGCCAGCTCCATTTCCTCTTCCCCCTTGGAGCTCCCAGGTTGCTCTGATGCTGACCCTAACTCCCACACCTCCTCCTCCTCTGATTCAGCTGCTGGAGAGGCCGATGGCCGACAGGCCACAACACTCTAGAACTAAGAGTGCCATTGTATCCATGCAACTTTGGGCCTTGGGTGTGTGAGTAGCATTGTCTAAAATCAGGGTTCTCCAACCTTGGCAACTTTAAGATTTGTGTGGACTTCAACTCTCAGAATTCCTCAGCCACTAAAGCTGGCTGAGGAATTCTGGGAGTTGAAGTCCATAAGTCTTAAAGTTGCCAAGGTTGGAGACCCCTGGTTTAAATCAATGTTTTCCAGCTTAAGAATGCATGTTTCGCCTCTGGGGAATGCAGGAGGGACATCTCTGGAGAGTGGACACTTGTTTTGTTTAACTTTGGGATAATAAATAAAATAAGTGTGTTAAAACTCAGCAGATAGGGATTTAGCAGATCTGCATAGTCTTAACATCTGCATAGATTTAACATTCCTTTTACTAGTCTTTAAAAGATGTTAACTGAGCAATTCCAAGAAGGAAAGGAAGCTTAGATTACCCAATTAAAGACTTTACTGCTACATTTTGATGGCAGGCTCTCCAAAAGTTTGGAAGTGCACACAAGCTGCAGATCCCAAGCTGACCATCTGCCCTAAGGTTGACATCATTTAGATGGCAGACACTTCTCCTGTACAGTAGAGTCAATTAAATATTCCATGGTCTTACAGATCTTCCTGTTCTGTATTTCTCTCTTGATTTATTGGCTGCTCAAGTAAGCACAAGTGGGAATTCAAAGTAAATGAAGGGTATGTATGCTTCTTTCATCTTCTTTATATGTAAAGCATTATTTATTTTTTAGCCTTGATGTGGGTACCGTGATAAAGTTCAAGATGACACATGCCAGCAAAGTGCATATATTTTAACCTACTTAAATTTCTGCTTCAGCAGCTGTACAGTTTCTCTTACCTCATTTCTCACCCCCCTTTCTTCTCTCTCTTTTGAGCCTTCTAAATTTGTTTCTCTGGGAAAGAAGGAAGGGCCCTATGCTATATGGGAACTATTTAAGCACCTTTGTAGAGATATTCTGAAAACCAAGGGGCTGGACATCAGCCAATAATGCTTCTCTAGGTTGCTGTTTGTAATTGCCTATGTATGTCTCAGTCATCTGCTAGCTTAGATTTATGAGGTATGAAGTCACAAATTATGGATTTACCTTTAGGTGCATTTAACAATGGAGGACTATACATGGGATGGGTGAAAAATGAGACAAACAAGACTCTTGATTTTAGAAGGCAGTTTACTACTTCACCATACAGTAGAATCAAGTGAAATTCCATGATTTCAGTAAAGATAATACCCTAATAAAGTTTGCCTGGGAGAGGCCACAGTTTTATTCAAATGTGACCTTTTTAGAAATCAAAGTCTTCACAAAGAAGACTTAAATGCCACTTTATTACTCTGGAGTCTGCTGCTGGTGTCACTATATTTTAAGATCTGTCAGCAGTTCCACCATAAATCTTAGGGATTTGTAATTTAGCTCAACCATTTAAAAAATCTCTTCTAGGTTAGAATATGTAGTTACAAGAGCTCTGTACTGGGGGTCATTTTTTTTTCTTTTAAAGCAGTACAGCTGGTTCTATTTTTGTCTTGTCAGATCCCAGTCCAAGCCTTGTAGTAATAACGGAAAAGTGCAATTATCTTACCATCTGATAGGAGACAAACTTTTCCATGTACTGTGTAGTCCTTCCAGGAATTTCTCAACATGTCTTGCTAACAATGTTCTCTCTCGAAAGGCAAAGGAAAGCTCATAAAATTAGTTGCCCTGAATCTGATACTGACCAATAGGTCTTAACTGAGGGAATGAAAACAAAGAAAATGCTGAAGGGAATCAACTCTGTAGGGTTGGTGTTCTTTACCACAGCAGATGTCTATCTTCTGCTGTGGTAAAGAACACCAACCCTACAGAGTTGGGATAGACATCTTCTATCTTCTATACCCATTTATCCTTGAGTCAATAGAAAACTATATTGGGATGACATTCTGTCTGTCCACTCCTTGTCAATCTAGATTCTGTTTCTATTGTGCTTTGTTTGAGTCACTACCAAATAGAACTGTCTTGATGACAAGAATAGAATAGAATAGGACAGGATAGGATAGAATAGAATAGGTCTTCAGTAGCCTAGTGTGATTGGACACACAAAGAATTTGTCTCCAGTGCAGAAGCTCTCGGTGTACATGGAAACAACAAGATGATAAATCATAAATCATGTGATACAATCATAAATCATAAGATACCTTTCTTTGCCATTGCTTCCTTTTCTCTCTGACACCATCCCAACCAGTTGCTAGAGGACCGAGAGGATATAAAATATAATTGTACCACTCCTGCACAGATCTGAAGGACCCCCAAAACAGTAGGAAGAGAGACTGGCAGAATATCAGACTCATCAGGACAGAAATTGAGGCAGTGGAGTATCAACCATTAAGCAGACTAAGCATATGCTTAGGCCCAAAGGGGGCACCACAAAGTTGAGAATATTGCTTCCTTTTACAGTATGTACAAAGGAGAGGGCCACCAAGTGCTTAGGGCACCAGTGAGCCTTAATCCACCACTGAATGGAGGAATCTGGCCCATTCATCCTGCAATGACCAATTTGTTTACATACCTTGCAGCTGTCATTGGATACTGATTTGGAAATGCCAAATCCTAGATACCTCATGAGATGTGCATCAACTTTAACTCATTCACTTATTCCAGAACTTTACTGCAAACAAATAGGTTGTATTTATTTGGTGTCGGACAAGGTATGGTTATGATTTTTGTCCCCTTACAGAAAAATTAGGTTAGATGGATACACCGACAGATAGGGAGAAAGAGAGCTAAGACATGCACCAACATGTGGGAAAAGCTAACGAAAATAAATGAATTTTGCAATAAAATACGGGCGTTTGAAAATGACTTCTTTACATTTCTGAGGGCATTTAATCCCAACAGTTCGCTATATGACCCCACCTGTGCAGTTATGGTTCATATATAATTACATATATGAACCAAGTGTGTTTGTGTGCCTGCCTCCCTGTCATTATGAATGCTCTCTAGCAAAAGAATTTGGCATGAAATGTGTAAGGACTTTTCTTTTTCTTGATCATCCACTGAAGTAAATCTAACTAATTTTAAAATGCTCTGTTGGGTGGAATAATGACAGGTTTTGGTATAGCCAGGTAGTTTACATGAGTTTTTCTCCCTTTTCAGTCTAACTAGTGTCCCAGCATTTCCTGATAGACAGTATTAACCAATTAGACTTGAATAACTTTTTATTTCATTCACTATTGAAGGAAGATTAAAGGTACTTCCACATGATGTCTTTGTATTACTTCAGAATTAGCTCCACCATTATCTATGTTCTGCACCTGAGCCAAATAATTTCTGATTTCAATTGATGTAAAGTACTTGAAACTGAGGTAAACTAATTTTTTCTTGAATTGTTGTAGCTCTATGAAACTTGTAGTCCTTCCTTCCTTCCTTCCTTCCTTCCTTCCTTCCTTCCTTCCTTCCTTCCTTCCTTCCTTCCTTCCTTCCTTCCTTCCTTCCTTCCTTCCTTCCTTCCTTCCTTCCTTTTCTTTCTTAATTATCCACTATTATTTACTTGCTTTGTTTTCTAATATTTGTGTTGAGCTCTTTATGTGTGGCTTCACTAATGCCTTTAAATTTTGACCCTATAAGCAAATTTGTGTAATCAAAACATCCTCCCAAATCTGGTGCCTTTCAGGACTATGGGTTTGTGAATCCAACAAATGAAAATGAAAAATCCAACAAATGAAAATGAAAAATAAGAAGATATGCAAACTTGTTAAATATTTCTTCTATAAAAATTATATTTAAATATATATATATTTGATCTGTCTCAAAACTAACCCCTCCACCCCCAATCCCTCTAATAGTTGGTAATATTCTTGGAATATGAAATCCATCTGGGTTTGAGAATGTAGCATTTTCCTATCGGCAGAAAACCAATTTGGAGGCAGACATGTCAGTATGAAAGGAGAGAGAATTTGATGAACAACGCCAATATGAGCCTATAAGTTTGTTTTGGGATTCAGCATTTTTCTATAGGAAAAATGAAAATGACTTAGTAGATTTTCTCTCCACTACAGAAGTTTATGTTTGTTTCCCAAATCCTATCTTTGCATATGCACATTTCTAATAAGCATTATTAACAGTTGTTCTCTACCTATACTAAATTGGATCTTAATAGTTAATGTATCCGGCTTTTGAATTCTATGGTGTTCGAGGTAGTGAACAATGATAATAATAATTGAGTTTAACTATACCAGGGGTGTCAAACTTCTGTCATCATGGTGTCGTCACGTGACATGTTCGGGACATTTTCTCCCTTCCCTAAACTGGGGGCGGGACAAGTATGCGACACATCCAGCCCGCGGGCTGTGAGTTTGATACTCCTGAACTATACTCTTGTTGACTTCATAGACATGAAGTTTTCTTGGCAAGAACATGGAAGTCACCTACCATTCCCTTATTCTGGGATAGTTTTTCAACATCTTCATCTACCTTATGACAGTAATACAGATATGTAAAATATAATATACATTCAGACAGAAGTAAAATATGAAATAAAAATATATAAACACTTGTTAAAGTCCCAGGAAAGCTTATTCAAGCAACGATTAGAATATATAATAGTTAGAATATATATAGAGTCACTTTGGTCCAGTGGTTAAGATGCCAGCCTAGAAACTGGGAGACCGTGAGTTCTAGTCCTGCCTTAGGCTGGGTGACTGGGTGACTTTGAGCTAGTCACTGTCTCTCAACCCTGCTTCCCTCACAGAGTTGTTGTGGGGAAAATAGGAGAAAGAGGGAATATTATGTTTGTTCGCTGCCTTCAGTTATTATTATTAAAACCAAAATCAGGATTCAATAAATAAAATAAATTTTATAATTCAGTTTATTGTCCAAGACCTTGTCTATACAAAAATATAGCTCTTTATGTGTGACTCAGAGTTCTGACCAGTTCTGGAGAACCAGTAGTGGAAATTTTGAGTAGTTCGGAGAACCGGCAAATACCACCTCTGACTGGAGATTTTACAGTATCCTTCCCCTACCATGCCCACCAAACCACACCCTCAGAACCAGTAGTAAAAATATTTGAATTTCACCACTGGTGTGACTCCACTAACATCTTTATGTTTTGAGCCTTGCATGATCAAAATAGCTTCCCAATTCTGATGCCTTCCAGGAGTCACTTTTAGTTTGGTGATAAAGTATGAGATGATCCAAAAAGAACTGTATATTTAAATGTTAGTAGTCCTTGAATTAATAAAAGTCAGTGCTGCATGGCAGTGGATTAAACAAGTTAAAACTATTGCAGTGACAACTCTTTATTTTTTAAAATGTAGCTTGAATGAGTTTGTCAATGATTGATAGAAAATTGGTATATTATATAATTCAAAATTATATACATAGTGAAGCTTTACTGTTGACTGATTTCAACAGTTGATTCTTTAAATATTTCTTCTTTAACAAACCAGAGAAAAACATTAATTCATCTTCTCATCTCTGCCTTGAAGGTTTGGGATTTTTTTTTTGTGAAAAACAAATGCTTCTAAAACTGCATTTTTCTCAAGTTAGTACAATATGATTTAGCACTTTATAATTTGCTATGTGCTCAAAATACATTCACGGTGACAATGACAGTTAAGCCTTAAAATCTAGTGTCGGATTTTCTGACTGGCTGCTTTCACCTGTTTAGTTCCTTCGTAAACCAACATTTTAGACTGGTGTTATAGCCTTTCTCTTTCCCTTCTCATCATCTAAATCCTCTGTTATGATTGTCACTTGAACTTAACCATTCACTCTTAAAAGATTACTGAATATTCTTTTAAGAGCTGAGGTGATGGAATGGTTAGAATGCAGTACTGCAGGTTACTTCTACTGACAGCCGGCTGCCTGCAATTTGGTAGATCGAATCTCACCAGGCTCCAGGTTGACTCAGCCTTCCATCCTTCTGAGGGCAGTAAAATGAGGATCCAGATTGTTGGGGGCAATAGGCTGACTCTGTAAGCCACATAGAGAGGGCTGTAGAGCAATGTGAAGCGATATATAAGCCTAAATGCTATTGCTATTGCTAAAGTATGTGTGTGCACATATGAGTATGTTAGGCTGTGCATCTGAAAGGGAAGCTGTTTAAAGCTTGTTAGTGTGAGTGAAACAGCTCTTTGTGAAGTATTAAAACAGCTGCATCCTCTAGAATGCTAATATGGGATGCTTTAAAGGCTATCGCTGTCTGGGTGTCTTTGCACATACAGACAATATTTCTGCTGGAAATGCCAGTGAAGCAAAGCATGCACATATACACATACTCACACATATGTCCCTTCTGAGTACTAATATACAGGTAGGTATACGTATGTATGCATCATGTTACAGTTTATGTGATCCCAATATGTTGGTTAAAACAGACCACCATGATCCCAATTATAGACTGTGAATTTTAATCGATGGTATTAAACAACTTCCACTATTTGTGTTTTGGTGATATAATGTTTGATCATGCTATTACAGGGTCTATATAATTGCAGTACCATATCAGGACTGCTTCTAAAGAATCCTTTGATGGTGAAGAAGAGCTAATGCCTCTTCAGGATCAAGATCCTCAGGAAACTGGAGAATTAGAGTTGATTATCAGGGTCAGTAAAGCAGCCCATGTGAACATTCTAGAAGAGGCAGCTGCTTTAATGCTTTTCCAGAAGCAAAACTTGTTGGAAATCAAGAGTTATTAGAATCCACGTCTCTCTTCCTGTTGTAGCATACAAAGATTACTTAGCTTCCAGAGGCTGAGAGATGGTTAGAAACTAAGGCTAAGAGCTGGCAGGAGCAGGACTGTCCCACACGATTCATTGAATAATATCTACAGGGTGCTGCCGAGCCTGTCAGACTTAAGCAAGCTCTCTGTTCATTCTCATTATTGCTTGAGATTGAAAATCTTGCTTTGCACTTGGTGAAATTTCTCTGCCTCTCATGAATCTGGGATCATCCCACAACTCCCCCTGCTTTGTTCTTTGCAATTGGCATCACCTGAACACCCTTGATATTACCCAGCTCTCCATGCTGTCTTAAGATAATTATCTTCTTTCCACTCACTCATTCTGTTTCCTCAGTTTTGTTTTTCTGAAACAGCTGTTGCCCTGCCTAAGGAATGTATAATTTCAAGAGCAATGAAACAGAGCAGACTGTTTTCCTCTGGGGAGGGGGGGAAATTGAGAGAGTAAATAAGAGAGTTTTTGCAGCCCAAATCTGGTAGACCAAACAGAAGGTCATAGAGATGACCCTGGAGAAACTAGACAAAAAATGTCAATAAAAGTGTAGACTTTATTTGTGGATTCTATTTCCTGATCTGGCTTACCTGAAAGGGCTGATCCCTTAGCAGAGACTAAGAAAGCTCTTGTGTGGAGTGAGCATTTCATGGCTTCTTTAACCTCCTGGGTTCAAGTTCAATGTGTGCTCCTCAAGGGACAAGACATTCAACGTACCTAAGGATTCTTTGAATGTACAAATGTGCAGTCCTCCATTATTAACTTTGGGAATTTTATATCTGAAGGGATTTGGACAGATCTATGTTATTTAATTTGTTTTTAATTGTATATACTGTCCATTTTTAGTAGGCTGTACACCGCCCCGAGTCCCTTTTTGGGAAAGGGGGCGGTATAAAAATTTAAATAAATAAATAAATAAATAAATAAATATTAAGTCAGTAGAAAAAACTTGACAAAAACTCTTCCCCTCACACAAGAAATAGAAGAGCTTCACTGCACCTTCTCAACAGAGCCAGACTGTGTTGTCCTTATAGATTTAAGAACAAACCAATTCTGTGCAATTTTCCTCTCTCAAAACAGGAATACAAATTGATGGGTAAAAGATTCCCTGGAATATGTAGTAGAACTCCATGGACTCTGGATACTTCCTTCTGGAGTGATCAGGGTTTTGTTTTGTTTTTTACTATACAGGGAGTCCTTGACTTATAACTGTTTGTTCAGTGACCGTCTGACAAGCAAAGTCAATGGGAAAGCTGGATTCACTTAACAACCGGGTGACTAACTTATCAACTGCAGTGATTCTCTTAACAACGGTGGCAAGAAAAGTCGTAAAATGGGGTGAAACTCACTTAACAAATGTCTCACTTAACAACATAATTTTGGGCTCAATTGTGATCGTAAGTTGAGGACTACCTGTAGTTATATCACTATCCTTGGGGCCAGGGGTGGGATTCAATTTTTTTAAGAACCGGTTCTGTGGGTGTGGCTTAGTTGGTGGGCATGGCTTGGTGGTCATGTGACTGGCTGGGCGTGGCCAACTCAATATCACTCACATTGGGGCATGCATCTCCTCATCTGGCCTCTCATTACTGTGAGGATGCTGCAACAGTCATAAGTGTGAAAAATGGTCATAAGTCACTTTTTTCAATGCCCTTGTAACTTTGAATGGTCATTCCACACAAGCAAAGTACCAGCAAAGGAGGGGGAAAAAACTCCAGAGACATTCCTGAGACAGGAAGTCTAGTCCTGCCAAGAATGTAATAAAGGTTAATGGAGAGGCAGTTTCTGTAAGCAACACCAGAATGTTTTTTTCCTGCCTTCCTTACAGGGTTAGGCCAGTCTTCTTAACAACTGATTCTCCGGATTGCTAAGAATGTTAACAACCAGTTCTAGCAAATAGGTGTGAACTAGTAGAATCCCACCCCTGCTTGGAGCAAAATCATTTACATCTACCTACAACAGTGATCGGTTAGTCAGCACTCTGCATGGTCCACCCACGCTCAAAGCACCCCCTTGACCAGCATACTGGGGAGAACAATAACTGGACAATCAATATCTGCTATTCCAATTGTTGGTTTCTAGCAGATGCAGGTACAGTATACGCCTTTTGCTGTAAAATCAGCTAGGAAGACTGTTCTGTTTTTCAGCTGCTTTGGAGTTTCTAAATCTGGGGTCTGCAAACTGTGGGCATGGCCCACTACTGAGTTGTGGGCTAATCACCACCATGCCGCATGAGTGGCTGGACAGTGCACGTGCCTCCACGCATACAAACAGTCCCACTCATGTGCCTCATTGGGCCCCCATTTGTATGAGCCTCATCGCAGCCCCATTCACATGAGCCTTGTCACGGTCCCATTCGCATGAGCCTGTGATGATCTGGAGTGTAATACAAATGTAACAAAATCCAAAATGTAAATAAATGTCCTTTAATGGCTCCAACTTGGCCCCACTGTTTAAAAATTCTCAGTTGGAGATTAAACGTACTCAAAAATAGTCTTCAAAAGAAAGCAATACAGTCTGAACTTAATGAGCAGGTAGAGGTGAAATAAAAAAAACCAAACAAACTACAATGACGAAATGTCCACAATGGAACAGGAGAAGTATTTACCAAATTCAAAGAGATAACAAAGCACAATCTGTTGGAAGGATGCCAACCAAGATAACTTCAGCCCAAAATAAAGCACGCTTTGCTTCTGCCAACACTGTGTTGTAACCGTCTCTCTTATATACTATTCTCTCCAGCTGCAACTAATGAGGGAGATCGTGGCCGCTTCCTCTCTCATAAGCCAAGTTGTTTCCTTCTCTGTTCCTCCCTGCGTGTCCTAGGATGTAGAGGGGATGGGCCTGGTTCTTCTTCTGACTGCCCAGCTGGCCTCTGCCCTTCCCCAGCCTCCTCCACAACCTCTGGAGCCACACCTCAACTCCCTGTCAGCTGTTCCTCCTCTCCCTCAGAGTACGACTCTACTAAGAGCATGACAAAGCCTCATCGTGGGTGCTCAAGACCCCACTCACATGAGCGTCGCCACAAATATCATGGGTGCTCAAGTGCATGCATACATGCGCGTGCCCCTCCCTCAAAATCATCCTCTCTTTCCCCTCCCATTCTGGGCTGCCAAACCGGAAAGGTTGGGGAACTCTGTGCTCAATTGCAGTTTTGGAATAGGTTAAGAAGAAGGTGGAGGAAAAGAGGGTGAGTAGGTATGCATATAAGATCGGAGATGTTTTCTCTGCTAGAAACTCATGGAAAATATAGTTAGTTCTTGATTTACAACAGTTTGTTTAATGACCATTCCAAATTATTAAAGAAGTGACTTATGACCATTTTTTGCACTTATGACCATTGAAGCACCCCCATGGGTGATCAGGCGATTTACATTCAGATGCTTGACAACTGACTCACATTTATGACCATTGCAGTGTCCAAGGAGTCACATGATCCTCCTTTGTAATCTTCTGACAAGCCAAGTCAAGGGAGGAAACCAGATTCACTTAACAACTGTGTTACTAATTGAACAACTGCAGTGATTCACTTAACAACTGCAGCAAGGAAAGTCATAAAATGAGGCAAAACGCACTTAAGAAATTTATCATTTAACAACATACATTTTGGGCTTAACCGTGGTCGTAAATCAATAATTACTTGTAATTTGAAACTGGGCATAATGTATGGGTCCACTGCAGGGAGGTTATTTTTGATGAGTGATGTCGCACAACGTCTTCTTGAGTGACATTTTGTTTTCCTTTTATTGAACCTGAATGCCTTAGGAGAATTTGCTTTCTTCTGATTGGAAGTAAATAGCCTTCTTCCTTTCCCCCACTCTTGACTATAATCCTATATATTGATTGTTTCCTAGTATGATTTGATTGCTTATTGTATCCTATGACTATTATTAAGTGTTGTACCTAATGATTCTTGACTCTTGATGAACGTATCTTTTCTTTTATGTATACAGAGAGTATTTGCACCAAGACAAATTCCTTGTGTGTCCAATCACACTTGGCCAATAAAGAATTCTACTCTACTCTACTCTGCTCTGCTCTGCTCCACTACATATTTGCTTCTTACTTACGTAAGATCTACATTGCAGAAATCTGGATGACCTCTTGAGGGCAGCAGGCATGATTTTTTTTCCATAGGAAGATCAATCTTTGGGAGATCGATGGTCCTGCCAGAGATAAAGAAGATCAATATACTTAAATCAGACAAAATCCCCCGCAAATGTCTTTCTGATTGATTGGAAGAAACAACTTGAAATACAAATAAGACAAACTTAAGATGACAGCTTTCCGAATTATTATGCTCCTGGATTTTCCTTTCCTTTCCCGCTCTTCAAGGTATTTTACTCCTTCAGTAATTATGATCATGTACAGCACATTTTTTTGTCCCCATCACATATTTGTCTCTGTGCATCTGTAATATGCTTTCTCTTGTTTTTTAGTCTTCTCAATCCACCCATCAAGAGAAACAGGAAGAGATAGAGGAAGAGAGGAAGAGAGAGAGAGAGAGAGAAAGAGAGAGAGAGAGAGACAAAGAGAGTAATAGTAGTGCAGCAGCAATATGAGCAATATCAAAACAATAGCTATAGCACTTAGACTTATATACCGCTTCACAGTGCTTTATATCCCACTCTAAGTGGTTTTACAGAGTCAGCCTATTGCCCCCAACAATCTGGGTCCCCATTTTACCCACCTCGGAAGGATGGAAGACTGAATCAACCTTGAGCCTGGTAAGATTCGAACTGCCAAACTGCTGGCAGCCGGTGATCAGCAGAAGTAACCTGCAGTACTGCATTCTAACCACTGTGCCACTGTGGATCATATAATTCAGCAAATGCCACTGGATTATCAATAATCCCATGGTAAAGACAACAACAATAACAATAGCAGCAAAATTCAGTGTTAACCCTTGGAAGATCAGTATTTCAATATGAAGGAGTTGAAGAAGACGCAAGATACAAACCCTGAGTTTTCTTCCCGCCCAACTGAACTGAATGGGAAGGACATGATGGCAGCTGTCTGAGGTGCCAGTAAAAGCTGGGCAGATCCGAGCTCCTGACTATATCTATGGAAATTTGTAGTCATCCAGGTCATGGTTGTCTCTTTTCAAAAGTCCAGTTGTGCCTTTTTGACAACCCTGACCACAATGTTATCATGGACGTTCCTTAGATTGCATTAAAACTAGATTAGATTGTATTAAAACTAGATGTACTGGGAGAAGGAAAGATTCCCTAAAGATGATCCTAGGCTTCCTTTGGGGCAAGCTGAAGGAGATGTAGGCAGCACTATGAAGACAATCAAAAGAGTTATTACGATTCCGTTGTGTTGCAGTATGAGAAACCAAGTGAAATTTGACATAGGCAAGAAGAATCTCTAACAAAATATTATAGCCTACATACTGGTATATTTTCTATTCCATGTTTCTTTGCAGGGCTCAAATCTCTCCTGTCAATCAGGCATTCTACTTCGTTCCAACTGATATGCCCACCATGCATAAATATTGAGCCTGCTCCTTCTGAACTTCTTTAGGTGAAATAAAGTTGGCTTTTGGTCAGGGATGGTGGTGTCTAACTGCCTTCTTCTTCGGCTGGGCTGACATTGTAGGAATTGCAGTGTACCAAAATCTGGAGACCCACAGATTTCTCACCTCAATATTAGAAAGGCAGGATTTAAATCAAGTACATAAACAAAAATAAAACTTTGCACATCTTTTCCCCCAGATGCCTCCCTTTTACATCTCAGTGCCTATATAGATCATCCTCAAATTACAACCCTGATTTAGTGACTGTTTGAAATTACGATGGCACTGAAAAAGTGACTTATAATTATTTTGCAGGCTTACAACTGTCGCAGCATCCCCATGGTCACAGGATCAAAATTCAGAGGCTTGGCAACTGACTCATATTTATGATGGTTACAGTATCCCGAGGTCACATGATCCCCTTTTGCGACTTTCTGACAAGCAAAGCCAATGGCGGATCGAGATTTACTTAACTAACTTAACTGCAGTGATTCATTTAACAACGGTGGCATAAAAGGTCATAAAATGGGGCTCAACTCACTTCACAACTGTTTCATTTAGCGACAGAATTTTGGGCACAGTTGTGGTTGTAAACTGAAGATTATCTGTAAATCGAAGACTACCTGTATCTTGATCTTATTTGTTTCAGATAACTGAACTACTAACCTTCTAGGTTTCCACTGTTTGATTTTAAACTTGCTACTGACTATCCCAAAGGTGTTTTTCCAACTGGATGTTCTGGGGTTTTTTTTGAAGATGTTTTCGCTTCTCATCCAAGAAGCTTTTTCAGCTCATGGATGCTTCATGGATGCTTCTTGGAAGGTTCTTGGATGAGAAGCAAACCATCTTATAACTAGAGCATATAAAACATTTGCTAGACCAATACTTGAATACAGCTCATCAGTTTGGAACCCACATTACATATCTGATATTAATACAATTGAGAAAGTCCAGAAATATTTTACTAGAAGAATCTTCCACTCCTCTACTCATAGCAGAATACCTTATGACACCAGACTTGAAATTTTAGACCTAGACAACCTAGAAATACGCCGCCTTCGGTTTGATCTAAGTATAGTACATAAAATTATATATTGCAATGTCCTACCTATCAATGAATACTTCAGCTTCAACCAAAACAATACAAGAGCACAAAATAGATACAAACTAAAGTTAAACCACACCAAACTTGATTGCAGGAAATACGACTTCAGCAACAGAGGAATCAATGTCTGGGATATTCTACCTGACTCTGTGGTTTCTTCCCCAAACCCCAAAATCTTCAACATTAAACTGTCTACTATTGACTTCACCCCTTTCCTAAGAGATCTGTAGGGGGCGTGCATAAGCGCACCAAAACGTGCCTACTGTCTCTGTCCTATTGGTTTTTTTTTTTACTTATTTATATCCATTTCATGTGTTTATAACCATGCTTATACTTATACCTGTTATCCAATGATTGTTTGACAAAATAAATAAATAAATAAATAAATAAATAAAAATAAAATCTTCAAAAAAAAACCAGAAAGTCCAGTTGCCTCTTGAAAAAGCACCCTTGGGACAACCATGACCTGAGAATGGATGACTGAGAATCTCCATCAACATATAATGGACTATCAGACCAGCCACTTCCTCCTTTGAATATTTAGAATGCATTCTGAAGAAATTCTTTGATTCGTTTTGATACACGTATTATCCTTGCCAGACTCCTCCTCCTCTTCCTCCTCTCCTCCATTTAATCTTTTTGAAATTTCTGTTGTGAAAAGCAGGTTTGAACAAAGCAGAAACGGCTAATAATAACCATCTGAAGCAGCCACACAAAACACTTTCGCTTTCACAAGTACATTTTTGAAAGCAGTAACATAGTGTCAGTTAAACAGAAAAGTTTACACTTTAGAGACTGTAAAATTATTCAAAGTTGTTGGTAAAAATAAATACATGGAACACAATTGGTTGTAAAAGCTCCCTCCCCCTCTCCATCAAGTCTCAGTATGATGTAAGGAGCTACCAATAATAATAGCAACTGAAGCTGCTATGTCTTTCTCTATGACCAAAGGCAAGCACTGAATTTGAGGACAGGCAACTACAGAATGAACATGCTCCACAGTAGTGCTGTTACTAGGGCAAATGCCATTCCAATTTTTTGGAATGTGTTTTAATTTTTCCGGAGAAGTTGACACAGAGCTGTTCAAGGACAAATGTGAAGAGCATTTCTCCAGATGGCACTCTCCATTTGCTTGTGTGAAGCAGACTCATTAGGATCAAAAGCCCATTCAGATTCATATGGCACTTAATTTGATTATGAGTAATAAGCTGCCTAGTATTTTTCCTGCATTCCAAGAGCTTCATGTTTATGTGGCCCTTAAAAGTTAATTCAAGCAGGGCAACATTTTATTATTTATTATTGTAAGGGTAAAGGCCATTCATCTCTTAAGCGCACAAGGTGATGCCCAATTCATATTGTTGTAGCCAACAGTCTTCACTCTGGTCCGCCGTTAAAGCGGGAACCGGAGCAGCCTCTGATTGGCTGAGCCTCTTGACAGCTCGCTATAAAAAGGGAGCTGTCAAGCGGGCTCAGCTGTTCGCTCCTGTCAGCCAGCAGCCGATTCAAGCGGCGGCAAGCCGGCTGAGGTTACCAAGTGGCAAAATAAAGAGGCCTTAGCTCTGCCTCTGTCTCTGATTCCCTGCGCACCAAATACAAAACTGGCGACGAAGGTTAGCGAAGTGAGACATTCTGAGGCAAAAAGAGCTGAAGTTGCAAAGAGCTGAAGCGACAAAAGAGCTGCTAAAGTCACTGAGCTAAGAGTGCTAACTAGACTGCCACAAAGCTAACCCAGATGTTGGCACCTCCGAACTTCCCTCCATTCCAGCCAGCGGCAGAGACATGGATATCCTACATCAATCGCTTCGGATATGTCATGGATGCCGCCAACCTGACTAACATACCCACGAACAGAACAAAGGCTTACTTCCTAAGCTTCTGTGGAGCCGCTGTCTTTGACACTGCCACGGCTCTATTAGCCCCACAGACAGTAAAAGAGGTCACTTGGGAAGAACTTCAAGAAGTCCTCAGCAATCACTATGCTCCCAGACCTTCCTGCATCGCGTGCTGCCATGCATTCCGAAGAAGAGCAAAAGCGGAGGGAGAATCCGTCAATGAATACATGGCAGCACTCAGAACGGCTGCCCTTCAATGCGGATTCAGGGACCACCTCGATGTCATGTTTCTGGATCAACTGGTCTGTGGGGTAAGAGACCTCTGGCTACAGAGACATCTCCTAGCAAAAACAGAGCTGAGCCTGAAGCAGACAATTGAGGAAGCCCAAGCCACGGAGCTGTCAAACCTATCTGCGGCTGAAATTCAAAACTCAAGCAGTTTCCCGGGGCTCAAAACAAATACAGCTATTCACTAGGAAGACATGTTCGAAACCCAAAAGAAGTAAACTGTCTAAGAATGCCTCAACTTTCACAATGAAAAAACAACCCAGCTGAGAGAAGACAAAGTATACCACAAAACATCTGCCTCAGCTGTGGGGGAAACCACCCTAGAGCCACCTGCTGCTTTATTTATTTATTTATTAAATAGTTTTATATACCACCCTTCTCCCGAAGGACTCAGAGCGGTGAACAGCCAACTAAAATATATATAAATTACAAATACAAATACAATTAAAAGAGAATTAAATTATAGGCTGCCATTTAAAAATTTAAAAACCCCGATTAAAAATAAGCTAAAATTTTCATACATGGTTTATTTAAAGTGCCAAAAGAAGGGACACCTGGCAAGAATTTGCCAAGCTGCAAGAAACATGAACCAGGCACTACTAAACCATATGCCAACAAAAACCTTCAGAACCAAAGAGGATTGCTTTGCAGTTACCAAAGCATATCCCAGAGCTGAGTCACTACCTAATTGTTTTAATATTAATAAAATAAATGTCAATCTTCTTTTAGAAGGAAAACCATGCCACATGGAGGTGGACACAGGCTCCTCCCTCTCCATCCTGTCCTGGGACACCCTGAAGCAGCTGGTTCCAGACATCACCAAACAACAACTGGCACCCTGCAAGCTAGCCTTGAAAGACTACCAGGGACAGAATATTCCAGTCATCGGGACAGGCAAGTTCCACATACAATTCCATCATTTTAATGGACTTTTACCTCTAGTTATAGTAAATGGGTGCCTGCCAAGCTTGCTAGGGTTGGACTGGTTCAATTCCCTAGGATTGCAAGTAACTGGCATAAATGCTATTAACACGTGCAATTTAGAATAACTATTTACTAACTTTTCAGAAGTTTTTGATGGCAAGTTTGGCTGCTATAATGGCACACCCATTTCTCTAAACATAGATCCTCAAGTGACTCCAATAAGAGTAAAACCAAGGAGAATTCCCCTGGCCTTACACGCAAAAGTGGATGCCCAATTGGACAAACTGATAGCTCAAGGGGTGCTAGAACCCATTGATTTCTCCAAATGGGAAACACCCATAGTCATACCCCTTAAACAAGATGGTTCAATTCGCCTTTGCTCAGACTACAAGTCGACCATTAACAGGGGGCTTCAACCCAACGTATACCCAGTGCCCATTATACAACATTTGTTACATAGACTGGGCAAAAGTTCCATTTTTTACAAAACTTGATATGACACAAGCGTACCAACAGTTCCCAGTAGATGAACAAACTGCACAGGCACAAACCATTATAATGCACAGGGGAGCTTTTAAGTGCAAATGCCTCCAATTTGGAATTAGTGTAGCCCCTGGTATTTTCCAATCAATTATGGAAAGATTGCTGTATAACATACCAGGGGTCATTCCCTATTTTGATGACATTCTTATTGCTTCAGATAGCCCTCAGGAACACTTACAATGATTGCAAAAAGTCTTACAATGTTTCCAAGATATGGGACTCAAACTTAATAAGAAAAAATGCATTTTTGCTACTTCACAAATTGATTTTTTGGGTTATCACATTGACTCTTCAGGAATTCATCCAATTGAATCTAAAGTCAAAGCTATCCAAGATGCTCCAACCCCCACAAATAAGACTGAGTTACAGGCTTTTCTTGGTTTACTTAATTTTTACAGTTCATTCCTTCCTCACAAAGCCACCATAGCTGAACCTCTACACAGACTGTTGACTCTAATGCTGTACGGTCATGGGGAACAAGGGAGCAGACCTCTTTTAAGGCTGTCAAAACCCTACTTTCTTCAGATTCTGTTCTAATGCAATTTGACAAGGCCCTTCCTTTGGTACTGGTGTGTGATGCCTCTCCTTATGGTATGGGGGCAGTTTTGGGGCACAGACTATCCAATGGGCAAGAAGCCCCTATAGCTTATTTTTCAAGGACACTTTCTAAAACAGAACAAAATTATGCCCAAATTGACAAAGAGGCCCTTGCTGTAGTAGCTGCAGTTAAGAAATTTCATGAATACTTGTACTGCCACCATTCGAGCTAGTCACTGAACACCAACCTCTCCTTGGTATATTAGCAGGGGATAAGCCCAGCCACAAATTATGTCTCCCAGAATGACTAGGTGGGCCATTTTTCTATCAGCATACAATTACAAATTGCTTTATAGACCTGGGAAGCAAGTAGCTCATGCAGACGCCCATTACCTATTTATGTAAAAGACCCAGCACCCACAGCAACTGCTTTCCTAATTGAAGATCTGCAATTACCACTGAATGCCAATGACATCACTCACTCCTCCTCCAAGGACCCCCACCTGAATAAAGTTTTGGACTGGGTGAGGAGGGGGTGGCCCAGGGACCCTGTGCCAGTGGATCTCCACTCTTTCAAAGCTCGCCAGCTAGAGTTGAGTATACTAAAGGGTTGTTTGTTGTGAGGAAATAGGGTGGTCATCCCTTGGGACCTAAGGCCTTGTATTATAGATGTTCTACACAAAGGGGACCCAGGCATTACTAGGATGAAGGCCCTAGCACGAAGCTATGTCTGGTGGCCAGGGATTGATGAGGCGATTGCCAGAAAGGTACAGGGCTGCCAAGCATGCCAATTATCATGGCCTGCACTCCCGGCTGCCACTACTAGTGAATGGGAGGACACAAACACTCCTTGGTCCAGGGTTCACATTGACATAGCAGGACCATTCCAAGGTAAATCCTTCCTAGTTGTAGTGGATTCCTACTCCAAATGGGTAGAATTATCTCTTCTTAAGCCCACTACCACTGAAGAAGTCACCAGGGTGCTTGATGCTCTTTTTGGGACACATGGGTATCCTGACACCCTGCTGTCAGATAATGGCCCACAATTTATTTCCTCTCCCTTTGAACTGTTCTTAGCCTAGAGGGGCATCAGAAATGCCCTAATTTCTCCTTTCCACCCAGCAGCTAATGGGAGGGCAGAAAGGGCTGGAAGGTCAGCAAAGGAAACCCTGGGGAGAATGATTGGGGAAAATTGGTCTGCAAGGATAGCCCTATACCACCTAACACAACATACCACTCCAAATGCCCAGACTAACCTATCCCCAGAAGAACTCCTGATGGGAAGGAGGTTAAGGACAATGCTGGACAGACTTTACCCAACCTATGCTCCTAGCACGCCCCTAGACTCCCATAGCAGATCAAGGGGTTTTAATCTAGGGGATCCGGTCTATGCCCGAAACTATGCTGGGAATCCCCTATGGTTGCCAGGCTGGGTAGAGAAAATAGCAGACCCAAAATCTTACAGGGTACGATTAACCAATGGAAGACTATGGTGCCGGCATGTGGACCAGCTGAGAAGCCAATGGAAGACTCCTGCTGGTCCACCCCTAGATACCGACGAAGCAGCCGGGACCAATGAAAATGACCCACCTCCCGAACAATGGCCTCTCGCAAGAGACTTACCCACAAGAGACGCTTCGCCTGCAGCCGCGAGGACCCTGCCATCCAGCGAGACCTTCCTGCTGCCGAAGGAAGATGCCCGGCCGACCAAAGGAACCAGCCCGAGAAAGATTCCAGCATCGACTGAAGACAGCAGCGCCCAGGCCGATCCTTCCCCGTCGACGGCGCCACCACACTGCGAAGATCCGAAAGAGCGCGGTGCCGGCCCACCTATCTGGAGCGCTATGCATGCGCATTACCAGGGGGAAGGGGTGTTGTAGCTAACAGTCTTCACTCTGGTCTGCCGTTAAAGCGGGAACCGGAGCAGCCTCTGATTGGCTGAGCCGCTTGACAGCTCACTATAAAAAGGGGGCTGTCAAGTGGGCTCAGCTGTTCACTCCTGTCAGCCGGCAGCCGATTCAAGCAGCGGCAAGCCGGCTGAGGTTACTAAGTGGCAAAATAAAATCTGTTAGCCTTAGCTCTGCCTCTGTCTCTGATTCCCTGCGCACCAAATACAAAACATATATAATTAAAACATCTCATAAAAATAACAAACACACCATCTATAACAAGAGTCTTCAAACCTGGCAAGTTGAAGACTTGTGGACTTCAATTACCAGAATTTCTGAGCTAATATGACTGGAGAGGAATTCTGGGAGTTGAAGTCCACAAGTCTTAAAGCTGTCAAGTTTGAACAGAGGGTTAACAGAGGACAATATGGAGTCCTAGAATGTCTCCCCATAAATCGCCCTGTTCTAGGAATTATTATCTCTTCATTCCCCACCCCACAATGTCACAATAGCTTTGGAGGAAGGGGAAACATAGGAAGAAACAGATGGTGCTGGGTATGTCTGTTCTGAATCAATCTGAGTTTGGTGTAGTGGTTAAGACACCAGGCCAGAAACCAGGAGTTCTAGCTTTCCATAGCTATGAAAATGGATTGGATAACATGGTGCCAGTCACTCTTTCTCTCAGCCAACTCGTCTCACAGGGTTTTTGTGGAAAAAAACAGGAGGCAGTTGTATTAGGTACTTTTGCTGCCTTGAAGTGACTCTTGAAGTGATCATCTATCTGTCTGTCTGTCTGACCATCCATCCATCCATCCATCCATCCATCCATCCATCCAAAGATGGAATAAAATAATAATAACCTGGAAACAGAAGAACAGTGGGGAAGAACTGGAGAAAAATCACAAAATAAAGGACCTGTGAATAGAAGCAGAATGACTATGACAAAAGAATGTGAAGGTAGTACCAATAGTAATAGACACCTTGAGTGCAATCTCAAAACATCTGAAGCACCATAGAATAATTAATCAGTGGAATGACTTGCCTCCGGAAATTATAAATGCTCTTAACACTGGAAGTTTTTAAGAAGAGTTTTGAACAACCATTTCTCTGAAATGGTATGGGGTTTCCTGCCTGAGCAGAAGGTTGGACTAGAAGACCCCCAAGGTCTTTGCTAACTCTGTTATTCTGTTATAACACCATTGGCACTGACAAAATCCCCACCATCAGTCAACTGCAAAATGTGGCTTTATTTGGAACAGTTTACTTGCTGACATGTACCTTAAATAAAATCAGGCAACAGCCTCTTGCTTGTCTATCCCAGATTCTTGGGAGAAACTCAATAGGTGGACAAAAATGCCAAATTCACTATAAACATATGGTTGACTGTGTGGTCCACCATAATGATGATTTGACTTGTTGACCCTGCCTGCCTCGTTACCTTTTTTTTGCTACTAACTATATGTATGTATATATTTAAAAAGCCAAATGCAACACTTTGAGCCTCATTTAAAATGGCTCCTCTCATTTGAACAAGGTGTTTGTGCACATCTGTTTCTAGCATTTTGGGAGTGTTTCTCTTCTGAGTGTGGCTGGCTAATGAGATCCAGTTGAGGCAAAATGAATCTAGATTTCTGGTTCAATCTTGTCTGCAATAGTCACTAGTTCTCTCATCCTAATCTTATACATTTGTTTTGCTTTGAGAACAAAATGGAGGAGGGAGGAAGGATAACTGAAGTCACTGGAGAAGTATGGGATACAAATGCTTGAAGAAATAGATGTCGCCAGTTCATCATTGCTTTGATTCAACAAAACCCTAAACAACCCTCATAGCCTTAAATAATTATTATTATAAGATGTGAATAACTTTCAAATATGTGAAGCCTTTTTCCTTTCCTATTTCTAAAAGTCTGACTACATTTTTTTTTGCTGAAAACCTTGAAAACTAGTTTGAAAACTAGTTTGGCATTACAGTTATGCAAAAAATTCAGAAGGGAACTTTGGATTGCAGCCCAAAGGATACTGCATCAAAAATTTCTCCAGTTTTTTTCTCTCTCCAGAACAATCTTTTATATGTTACATGTAAGCACATGTTTTATGATAGATACACCATGTAATTAGTAAACACAGAAACTCCAAATTCTGAGCTGTGAAATACTTCTATCTGCATACAGAGGGAAAAATTGAAAGGAATCATTTCAGAAAAATGTTGTCTTTTTCTCTTTAGCCTTCATTATATTGTAAAACAGATATCTAAAATAAGTAGGCGGATTATTAAAATGACAAGCACTGGTTTTTATTTTTTTAATTAGGTAAGCTAATGATACATAGACATGATTATTTATTAAAGGAGGCAAAGAAATCAACTTAAAATTCCAGGCAAAAGCTTAACATTTTAAAAATGTATGGAATCAAAGGAACAAAACCTATTTTCTGCATTTCTTCATGAAGAAGGCTAGTTTTTTTCCCTCCTCTAAATTCTAAGTTGTATGATGTCTGCAAATGTGAGGGTATAAAAATAAGTACTAGATCTGAGATTTTTATGATAGTTTGTTGTTGTTTCTAAATAGAAAAATTGTGATAATTCATTTACATTATTTCTTCTTTCAAGTTCAGAATTTTCTGGCATGGAAAGCCAAGGATCACATCAATGCCATCCATTGAGTAGAGTTGGATGGCTTTCAGCTTTCCATATATTTCTAAAATTCAATTACCAGCAGGTTTATCCGGATGACCAGTGATGCTTATGGGTGCCCATTGTCAGAATGCTTATTTTATTGTTTTATTGTTTAGGTTTTTATCCTGATTTTATTATGTTTATAAATAACTCAAGTTGCCAAACATAAATAATATTCTTACCTCCTCCTAAATGTCTATGGAGATACTCAGTCATCCAGGTCATGATTATCCCAAAGATGCTTTTTCAGGAGGCAACTGGATTTTTTTGTTTTTTCTTTGAAGATGTTTCACTTCTCATCCAAGAAGCTTCTTCAGCCCTGACTGGATGGTGGAAAATGGAAGGATTTATACTCCTTGCAGACAGCTGGTCATTTGCATTCTTTTAGGGAATCATTGAGGCCACTTGGAGGTTTATCAGTGTCCTCAGAGTCACCTGAGTAGCGCAAATGGGTGTGGAGCCTTCTTGGCTGCAGGATGTTTTCTGTCCTATGTCCTGCACTGTTGGACACAGGCTGTTGGGGATGAGTTTGCCTTGTTTGCATCTCAAACAGAAGTGCAAATGGTCTGCCATTTTTCTGAAAATGTGTTCATTCCCGCACCATTTGAAGGGTATTCATCCCAAAGTGCATATTTAAATATCTATGGAGATTCTCAGTCAGTGAAAAAGCACCTTTGTGACAACCATAACCTGGATGACTAAGAATCTGCATAGACATTTAGATATGCACTTTGGGATTACGTCCTCCTACTTTCCCCATAGTAATAACCCTGAGAGGTAGATTGGGCTGAGAGAGAGTGGCTGGCTTACTTTCATGTTTAAGGTGGGACTAGAACTTGCAGTCTTCTAGTTTCTAGCCCAGAGCCTTAACCACTAGACCAAGCTGACCCTCTTACTGCTTTTCATCACTTGTTTACCTTGTCTGGATTTGTTGTTAGGTGCCCAGCCTCTCTCAAGATTGGGCTAGGTTTCAAATATTGTTAAACATAAAATAAGCACTTGAGAATGATAATTCATCAGCATTTGCAGGGCCACAAGTTTCCATAGCTTGTGTCTTTGAATGGCAAGAGCAAGGAATGGCTGAGAAGGAATGACAGAGACATTCACACTGTTAATGGAAGACCATTGGTGGAAATGAAGGAAGAAAATCAATCACACTCCCATGATCTTCTAAGTAGGATTTTTGTGGGGTTCAAGGCAGTGCTTCAAATAAATGTAATACTAAGATGCTGATGCTTTCCTTTCAACCATGCCACTTTCCTATTTAATAGTGTTTTTTATTAGTTTAAAACTAAAAGAGTAGAAAGTCTAATGGACATCTAAGAAAGCACATAGATTCTCTGTAAGCAATATATTGTGTATTCTTGGACCAGTGGAGCTAATCCAGATGAAAACCACTTTTCTAGCCAGGGGTTTGTGATCTGGCTTTGATGTTCCTTTTCCCCAGTACAGTACTGCATTATCACAAAAGATTCTAGTTGCAACAAACGGAGACCAATTTAAATGGCTTTAAATATTGACCCTGCTTGTATCTCCTTGATCTATCCCAGGGAAGTGGATGTAGAGGTCACCCAGCAGACATCAGAAAGCCTGAAAGGAGTTGGGGGAAGCAAATGCCAAGTGCCTTTTGTTGCTCTCTCTTTTTCTTTTTGCTCTCTGAACTCTTTTCTTCCAAGTGACATCTTAAGAACAGCTTCTCAAGGTTTTGTTCAGAGTGGCAATTCATAAGAGGAGGAAAGGTTGTTGGAGAAAATTCATATTCAATTAGATACAGCTGGCACATTCTCTTCAGGAGGCCTGAGCAAAGAGACATAATTTCCAATATTTTTCACAGAGAAAATCATGAATGCCTTTCCTCACAATTTCCTTCATGAAGGGAAGGGGACTTTTTGGCAACTATAAGAGGCAAGTCTGTCTGTTTATCTGTCTGTCTGTCTTTTAAAAAAAACACTTTTGTCTCATAGAGCGATGTCAATCTTTCAGTGAAGCTGTCTGTTGTGATAACTTTGACATAATAGATCTCTGAGATTTGATGTATTGAAGTTCCCAGAATTTCTAGCTTAAGAAATATAAAGTGGCTTTTTGTTCACCACATTCTTGGGAAATACATCTTCCTTAGTTTTATTGGTTTTTTCCCCACAGCATTAGGTAAAGGTTCCCCTCACACATGTGTTTTCAGCTCTAAGAGGTGGTACTTATCTCTGTTACAAAGCCGAAGAGCCAGCACTGGCCGAAGATGTCTCCGTGGTCATGTGGCCAGCATGACTAAATGCCAAAGGCACACAGAACATTGTTACCTTCCCACCAAAGTGGTCCCTATTTTTCTACTTGCATTTTTATATGCTTTCAAACTGCTAGGTTGGCAGAAGCTGGGACAAGTAATGGGAGCTCACACCGTTACATAGTGCTAGGGATTCGAACCGCCAACCTGCCAACCTTTCTGATCAACAAGCTCAGCATCTTAGCCACTGAGCCACTGCATCCCTCCACTGAGCCACCGCATCCCTACAGCATTATAACTATCTTATAATTATAGGAAAAAATCTGAGCCCTTTCTAACTGCTAAGCACTTGGAATGTGGATTGCCATCTGACATGTTTCCCTAAGTGTAGCACGTACCTCCTGTATAGTATTTAAGGCTATGTTTCCCAACCTTGGCAAATCTAAGATGAGTGAACTTCAACTCCCAGAATTCCCCAGCCAGTTCTGCGAGTTGAAGTTCACTCATCTTAAAGTTGCCAAGATTGGGAAACACTTGGTTTAATGCAGGGCTGTCAAGCCCCGGCCCATAGGCCAGATGCATCACACACTGGTCATGCCCATGCCCAGGTTAGCGAAGGGGAAAAGAGTCCTGATATGTCACATGATACTGCCACCGTGAGTTTGACACCCCTGGTTTAAGGCTTTGCTATTCTGAAATGGGGAGGATAGAAGAGAGTTTCATTTCAGATTCCTCCACAGCAACAATCTTATTGTAGACTCTAGGACAGCAACAAGAATTATACAATAGATGTTTTACAAACAAAATGAAGTTGGTGGAAGAGAACCAGTTTGGTATAGTCAGAAAGACACCAAGCTAGATCCTGGGAGACTGTGAATTCTTGTCTCACTTTAGGACTTGTGCCAGTCACCTGTCTCAGTCCTAGGAAGGAGGCAATGGCAAACTGCCTCCAAAATCTTGCCAAGAAAATTGCAGAGACTTATCTAGACAGTTGCCAGGAGTCAACACATTCAAACACACACACACACACACACACACACACACACACACACTTGATAGAAGTGATTATAAAGTCATTTTGCTATGTCACCATCAATCCCCATATATTCTGCAAGCTGCTGCCTATCTATCTAGTCAAATACTGCAGTCAATAATTTGTTGTATCTCTTCACTTTCACACAATTACTTTCTTTATTCACCTAATTTTCAGAGAAGTGAGTGAACTGTAGAATAAAAAGAAGCATACTCCAAGAATAATGTAGGCACCTAACCCAATGGATATTTTCCTGGTTGTACTTAACTATGCTTTGGCAACATCTTATTTTTTGCTGTATCCCTATCATAGCTTCAGCTGTCCTTAGCGGCATCTTTAATTTGACTCAAAGAACAGTATATAAAGGTGTAATCAGTTATACTGGGAACCATTATTTTGGCCAGCTGCAGGTGTGATCAGATTGTAGCACTTACTGGCCCTTTAGGCTGGTGAAGTTACACTTCTTCCTTGCTGATCCCTGATCAGCCTCATCTGCCACCATTCTGCTGTTGGCTCCCTAAATAGCTGGAAATAGCGATGACTGAAATGTAATAAAAACTAATTCCTGGGCTTGAAATACCATAATGGTGAAATGGTATAATAGGCTAAAATTGTGTGACATTGAAATTACAGCATCAAATTTGCCCTCTCCCACTGTCTCTTCCACAGAATCTAGAAGCTATCTCAAGCTAACAGAATATTAGAAATAGTACTGTCAGTAGCATAATTGTCTGAAAAGCAAATTTGGTGCGGGAAGAAAAGCTGCCCAATGAAAGATGATGTTTAGAAATGAGCCAGATTTGGACAATGTAATTGAAAACATTACACAGCTGTAAGAATGCACTGTGTAGCTATAGAGAATTCCCTTTTAAGAGGGGGAAATCATGTTAAAAATACCATACATGGGTGGTAGGATTCAATTTTTTTTACTACTGGTTCTGTGGGCGTGGCTTGGTGGGCGTGGCGGTGGAAGGATACTGTAAAATCTCTAAACTACTCAAAAGTTCCGCTACCGGTTCTCCAGAACAGTCAGAACCAGCTGAATACCACCTCTGATGGGAACATAATATAATAGTAGCAGTATATCTCTCACATAATATAACATTTGTATGCTACCTCTTGTATTCTTACCAACCTGGTCATAACAGCATAAGGAAAAACATCCAGCCTTATGGGAGAGGCGACTGAATCCTGGTTCAGAATATTGCCAATTGCTTTTTAAGCCCCTTCCCTCCTCTGAGTATATTACCCAGAATGCAGCCTTAACTCTAACCCATTCTTTTCTGCATGTAGGTGTAGTCAAATGGCCACTGCTGGTAAGGGTGTGGGTTGGAAGGAATTCTAGCTGCCATTATCTGCATGCTTTTCCTATTTTGCTTTTAACTTTATTTATCTTATTTTGTGGGGGGTGGCATTGAGTCAGTGTTGACTTTGGGTTGGTAAAGTTTTTGGGAAATGGTTTGCTATTGCCTCCTTCTTGGGGATAAGAGAGAGGGACTGGCTAGGATGACCCAGCTGCCTTCGTGTCTCGGGTGGGACTAGAACTCACCATCTCCTGGTTTCAAACCCAGACCCTTAACCACTAGACCAAACTTGTTGTCTATTGATTCAGTTTAGGTTGTCAGAACAAAAGCAAAGCAAAGTAAAAGGAGTTCATGAGGAGGGACAGGAGGAGTTGTCTGGATATGACAGTCCTATACCAGATGTGGTATTCAGCAGGTTCTGACCAGTTCTGGAGAAACGGTAGCGGAAATTTTGAGCAGTTCGGAGAACCGGCAAATGCCACCTCTGGCTGGAGATTTTACAGTACCCTTCCCTTGATACGCCCACCAAGCCACACCCACAGAACCAGTAGTAAAAAAAATTGAATCCCACCACTGTCCTATACCCACTTGCCACATTGCTGCTGCAATGCTGCTGATTCCCCCATCCTCGTTTTTTTGGGTGACATGTTAAAGAGAAGCAAAACTAGAAGAATCAATAAATGTCTTTCCTATCAGTGCTGCACGCTGATCATTAGAATGACACTGTTTGGCAGGGAGTCAATCGGAGGCATTAGAGGCAGGATAGGGGCTGGCAATGAGAGCAACCCATTTCATCCCCATATAGTTTAATTCAGAAAGATGGAAAAGGACAATAATGTATTCACCCCTCAGTCCCTCCAAAGCAAGTTAAAATCAACTGCATTTATCTCTACTTCTGCTAACCTGAAAGAGATTACCAAGATCACCAGATGCCAACAGATGCTCTTTCTAGATGATTAACAGCAAAGTGTAAACATTACCAACAACATTCAGTCTACATTCCATTTTGGGAGCTATCACAATTTCTGGGGTTGCAAAATCTCCACCCCAAAAAGAAAAACTAAGCAAATTCCTAAGAGTCCTGCTGCCTATGTTTGCAGTACACATTGTATACATTGATTTGCCTGCCCCCAAATCTTCGCAGTTGCTAAGAGAGAGAGCTATAAAACAGTCAAATATTTCCTTTGCTATAATTTATTTTATTTTATTTAGTGTATGGCATGTAATGAGATCATGCAATCACTGATATGCAACATTAATAAAACTCATACAAACACAAATATAAATTTAAATAGAACATCAGCAAGTGTGTCTCTGTGTGTATATTTCTGCCAATCTGAAAAAGTTTACCAAGTTCATCAGATGCCAATAGATGCATGTGTATGTGTATATCTATATCTATATATCTATATAGTCATATGCACACACAATATACAAGTTAAAATATTAAGATATTAAGTATAAAATATAAAGGTAAAATCACAATATGATAGATGTTATATAACTCTATATCTAAGGAAGATAACTATCTAACTGCTTTGGGTGTGGTTGTAATGAGATCATACCAGATACTTTGAAATTTCCTGAAGAGACATTCTTCAACTACATGTCTAAGGAGATTCTTAGTCATCCAGGTCATGGCTGTCCCAAAGATGCTTTTTCAGGAGGCAACTGGATTTTCTTTGTTTTTTCACTTCTCATCCAAGAAGCTTCTTCAACTCTGACTGGATGGTGGGAAATGGAAGGATTTATATTCCTTGCAGACAGCTGGTCATTTGCATTCTTTTAGCAAGTTGTTAAGGCCACCTGGAGGTTTGTCTGTGTACTCAGGGTCACCTGAGTAGTGCAAGTGGGTGTGAAGCCTTCTTGGAATTGCTGAAAGGATTGTGCTGTAGACTGGAGATAGATGATATATTCTCCCCCTCTGTTGAGAGGGGGCTGTTCAATCTTGAAACTGTGTTATCATTTGTTCTGGTGCACCGCAATCACATTCTCTCCGCCATTCCCCTCTTAAAAAGCTTTGCCTTACTTCTGAGCATGGCCTGTAATTTGCTGTAGTCAAGAGCCCTACAAATGGAGATAGGTTGCAATGTGGCATATAATAGATGTCTGCTGGAAAGGGACAAAGCAAACTGGGATTGGAGGACGTTGCTTTGTATTTGAGAGGTGGGGGCTAAATAAGAGTTCTCACTAACCTGAACACCTTAGCTCAGAGTTGCAAAAGAATGGCTTTGTCCCAGTCTCAAATAAATAATAGCACAGCTAAAATCAAGTTAAATCTGAGCAAATTGAAGTGAGAGCCAGTTTGGTCTAGTGATTAAGACACTAGGGTCTAGGCCAGGGGTGTCAAGCTCATTGTCAACACAGCAGCAGTCATGTGACATATCGGGACTTTCCCTCCCTTCACTAAACCAGGCATGGGCATGGCCAGTGTGTGATACATCTGGCCCATGGGCTGGGAGTTTGACAGCCCTGGTCTAGGCTAAAAAGTAAAAAACTCACCTCAGCCAGCTAGGTGACTTTGAGCCAATTGTTGTTTTTTCAGCCCCATCTACCTCATAGAATTCTTGTAGGGAAAATAAGGAAAGCAAATCAGATATGCTTTGGGTTATTTATAAAAATAAAGGTGGGATACAAACAAAATAAAAATGATACTAAAAAACAAAGCTCATCCTTTAGTTCTCAATATCTACTGATACAAGATTTTGCAGAAATCTGTCTTGTTTTTTTCTGAAATATTACAAGAATCCTAGATTCTTTTATGAAAAGTGTGACTAGCTTTGTCAGATATGCTGACTTTTTAAAATTTACTCTAGGAAAGTTGGGGTTTGAGAAAATGGGTGATAAGGAGCTGGTTTGGAGAAAATATGTGGTTTCCTGTGGCTTTGAATTTCGTACTCCTAAATCCTGGGCAGAAAGTTTTCTTTAGTAGTAATTCATTGCTAAGCATGAAATATTTTCATTTAGGCTTTTAAGAGCCAAATGTAAATATATATAATGAGCCACAAGAGCATTGTGACAAGATTGGGGATGGGGGTGAAAGATGCTTTAGGCAGTAGAGCAGACAAAGGTATTAGATTTCAGTCTGCAGCAAACTCAGATAGAAAGAGGACTGAGACAGAGGGGGCCCATCTAAGAGTAGGTGTCAAATTATAATAGCTTCAACAGCTGTAACCTGTTTATGAACTGAAATGAAGTCACAACTATCAGAAATCTAGGCAGCTGTCATCTCTGTTGGTCTCACAGTGGGGAGAAGGAGTCTGAATGAAACAAATATTCTGATTAGCAGACTTGTTTCACGTTTAAAAAGGGAAATGGGAGTTGGTCAAGTCTGGACCACCTACTTCGTACTACGCAAAATTAATCTGAGAACATTTTGTAGGGAGGTTCCCATGGATGAATGAAAAATTCTGCAGTAGTTTGGAAGATTGGAAGTGCACTTGCTTTTTTTCCACCTATTCTGCCCTGTATTTAGGAAGGATGAGGAGTTGAAAGAAAAGCCAAGATAGTGACCATCACAAGGTAATCAATGTCTTCCTCCTTTTCTACAGTGTTATCTGTGCCATGTAGAAAAAAAGGGGCAGGGCTTTGATCAAGGTGTTGTGGCCTGCCATCTTGACCTTTTATAAAGAGTCAAGAAGATGATCTGAGAAGCGGGAGATTCAATACCATGGCAACCAGGTAGTTAACATTGCTTAAGCCCAAATGAGAAGGGAAAAGTGCCACCTGCTACAATCCTTTTTTGGTCACAGTTGTTAAAGTGTGAAAGCACCCATTTGTGTAAACATCAGAGAAAGGCAAAGCACAGGGAAGAGTGAGGGAGGAACTATCCAGTGATAGACTGGTCCACATAATTATCAGCTGTTCAAGAGGTCTAGTAAAAAAATAGACACTACAGGGTTACAGGAATTCTACTATATTGTTGTTGTGTAGAATAACATAACTTGAAAACATGCCAGAATTTGACTGTGCTGTCTCTTGTTATACCAAACAAAACTAAGGCAAGTATATTTTCTCTCCCTCCTTCCCTCCACCCCTCTCTTTCCTAGGACTGTGGCTGATTTTTTTCTACTGATTCTCTGAAGGATCCTTCTACAAGACCAGCCAATTAACTTTTCCTGTGTGACTGGAAGGGCAAGAATGAGGGGATGGTATTCAGTAGGTTCTGACCAGTTCTGGAGAACCAGTAGTGGAAAATTTGAGTAATTTGGAGAACTGGCAAATACCACCTCTGATTGGCCCCATCCCCATCTATTTTCTGCCTCCCGAGTCCCAGATGATTGGCAGGGTCTTCTTTTGTTGCCTTGAACAGGAGAATGGAGCTGGAAAGCAGATTAGTGGGGTGGGGGAGGGAATGGGATTTTGCAGTATCCTTCCCCTGCCACGCCCACCAAGCCATGCCCACAGAACCAGTAGTCAATTTTTTTGAATCCCACCACTGGGGAAGGATCCAGTCAGCCCTCGCAGGAACTATGTTCTGGACTGCATACCAGCCCAGCCTGGAATCTGCATTGGAATTTCTGAACTTTGTTTAAAAAACAGAAAACAGTAAGGACAATAAGGAAGAGAAGCAATTTACACCGCTGTATAGAAACAAGCTTAATTTCACTACTGGACGATCAAGATTCAAAGGAGATTTTGTGCTGAGTTGCAAACAATGCTGCAGCCCCAATTAGTAATACAGGTAACCCTTGACTTATAATCATTTGTTTAGTGACCAATTAAAGTTACAACACTGAAAAAAATGACATATGACTATTGCAGCATCTCTGTGGTCGCATGATCAAAATTAAGGTGCTTGGCATCTGTCATGTACTTAGAATAGTTGCAGTGCCCTGGGGGCTAGATGATCACCTTTTGATAAGCAAAGTCAGTGGGGAAGCCAGATACGCTTAGCAACCATGTTACTAATTTAACAACTGCAGTGATTTGCTTAACAATTGTGGAAAGATAGGTTGTTGAATGGGGTGAAACCCACTTAACAACTGCCTTGGTTGGCAACAGAAATTTTGGGTTCAATTGTGGTCATAAGTCAAAGATTATCTGTACCTTTTTCTGTTACAAGTCTATAGTCCTTGGAAGATCTATAAGAGTGCTTGGAAGGGAAATAGCAAAATAAAATTTTTAAAAAATGTTTGTGTCAGGCTATAAATAACACACTTAATAAATGTGTCCCTTTTTTCTGATTCTGATATATTGGCTATTATGTAGATGTTCTATATGTGGTTTCAAAAAATCTAATTAATGCAGGGGAAAAAAAATCTCACAGAATTGAATGGAATAAAGATAATTTTGGCTGAGTTCTTAAGCTTCAAGGCTGATAAAATGTTGGTATTTATTTACATCTTGAAACATATGAATCACATTCTTTTATTGGTACTTTAATTTGTTTCATTGTCATTTTCATTGTCTTTATGGCTAGAACTTCAAAAGCAGGATGTGTCACCAGCCTCTCTGAATCTCTATGAGTGTATTTCAGAAAAGGAACCATTCTGGTCTTTAACAGTATGAAAATAATAAGGTGTCTTGGAGAGTCAATCATTTGCAGGAAACTAAGGAAGTTACGGAGAAAAGTGAAGAGCTAAACAAATTTATAATCATTTTTGATAATAACTATTAAGTCTGTGCTAATGTTCAGGGGAGTACTTCACTTTGATGAAAGCTCCACTGAAACAACCTGTTGGAACTACCGGTACTTCAGAAAACAATGTACTATAGCTTCCGTGCTTCTAAAAACAAAATGAAAAAGCAACATCTGCCCCAATTGTCTCCTCCTGTAATTCTTCCGGTAACCAGAAGAGAGTTCTAATAAGCTCCAGAAAGTACAAGTTTCTTCTGGCCATCAGAGCTGCCAAGCAATGCCTCAAAATGATGCCATCCAGTACCTCTTCAAGACAAATCAGGCCGTGTCTTTGCCTCAATGAGGCCCATCCAGCTGATCCACACAAGCCTAGTAAGTTCATAGGGGTGAGGTGTATAGTGTCTAACTCTGCGAAGCTTAAAGTGGTATTTGTGACACTAGATGGGGTCAGTGAGTGAAAGGCATTTTTCTCTAGAGCAGGGGTGTCAAACTCACTGGGTCATGGTGCTATGTGACATATTGGAACATATTTTTTTCTCCCTTCGCTAAACCGGGCATGGGTGTGGCCAGCGCGTGACACATCTGATCTGCAGCCCTGCTCTAGAGCTTGAGGTGCTTTCCTTTTGAAAAGAGTGAGGAAAAATGGGGTTATTGGCAAAGTAGGCACCAAGATTGGCAGGAAAAAAATATCATATTTTGATGTATTTTAAGTGGTTTTAAAAATTTGCAACTTCTCCTGTGCGGCTGCTCAACATTTAGTTATGCAATCACTGCATGAAGCATCAAATAAAAGGGAAAAGAATCCATGAGGTCATGCAGAAATTAGACAGAAGACCAGAGCAAAGCAGACAACATATTTATGCAACAAATTTGCAGTGCTATCTATGCTATACTACATCTTTTGCTGTGCTCAAAGAGGGTCACTTCCTAATAAGGGTAGAGAACAATCTAATGGTGGAGTTAGTTTATACAGTATATATCTCTAGGAATAAATTGTTTTGATCAGTGAAATATGTGGTTTCAACCATATTGATGGCTAGAGTGTAAAATAGGTATGCAAAATAATACTATGCATGTTTATTGCATTCTTCCTTTTTTGTTAGCTGTGAATTTCAGAGGAATTTCAAACAGGTTCAGTGAAAAATTGCTGTATTAGGATCATGAACCTCGGGTATATCAATAGCAATAGCATTTAGACTTATATACCGCTTCACCATGCTTTACAGCCTTCTCTAAGCAGTTTACAGAGTTAGCATATTGCTCCCAACAATCTGGGTCCTCATTTTATGGATCCTACGGGTCCTTCGGATAGCTTGGACTGATCAGGATCAAACTCCTGGAGTAAGCAGTGAGTTAGCCTGCAGTACTGCATTCTAACCACTTGCAGCACCATGGCTTTATAGAGAGCTATTAGAACAGGGGTGTCAAACTTGTGGCCCACAGACCAGATGTGTCATGCGCTGGCCACACCCACCCCAGTTAAGCGAATGGGAAAAAAGTCATGATACATCACATAATGATGTGATGCCATGAGTTTGACACCTTTGTGTTAGAACAAGAGCATGGAAGATATAAGATGAAATCAAGAGATCAATTGAATGCAGAAGGATTTAAGCTTTCTTTGGTTTTTATAAGTACAGTTAAGAGAAAGATTTAAGGTAGATATCAGGACACTTGGAAAATATAATTTGAAACAGTACTGTGTATAAATGATGAGCATGACATTGCCAAAATGTATAAACTTGTGTTGAAATTTGAAACAGAAGAACAAATGAAAGAGTTATGATATAATGAGTTGAGTTATGATAAAGTGGGTTAAGAACTTTGGACATAATGTACTGATGGGACAATAGGGAAATATATGTTAGAAAGCACTGACGTTTGCATTATGTCATAGTTTGAAAGATAATTTTTATAAAAATGTACTAAATGAAGTTCAACTTTCTGTTGGAAATGTGGAAAACAGGAAGGGTCATTTTATCATGCCTAGTGAACTTGTAAAAAAGCTAGAAAAGTTTGGGTTCAAATGGACACACTGATGTAATTTTTAAAAAAAACATTAATATTTAAAACTTTTTAAATATTTAAAACAGAATTTTTTTTGCTTGGACACACAATAAAAAAGTCTTGATTGCAGTAAGATATTATATGCACAAACATGAAATACTACAAGGGAGGAATGATTGGTGAAGATGACAGAATTTGCAGAGATGGCAAAATTGACATGCTTGATTAGAGAAAAGGCAACAGCTACATTTAGTCAGAGACTGGAAATCTCTTATGGACTTTTTGCTGAAAATGGAAAAAAAATGAATTTGTGATTTATGGGTTTGGTAGAAAAGACAGAATATGGAAAGAAGTGAGCCATGATATAACCTAGAGAGAGAGGATAAAGTATGAATACATTTATAAGTATAAATGAAGATCAGAAACCACTTCTTTGTATCTTCCTTTTTTCTTTCCTTGTTTTTTTCTTTTATTTCTTTTCTATTTACTTAGCACTTTTACTTTTCTTTAGCTACCCCTTCCTTTAAATTTGCACTGATTTTTACTTTATAAATTTTTATTTAATAAAAATTAACAGAAAAAAATGAACCTCAGCTACAAATAAGTTCTTGCTACTTTTAGATCTTGAATGTTACATCTGAACTGAATTTTGACTGATTTCCCTATTGCTCATTGTTAAGTACTGAGTTAATGAAAGGAAAACCTTTGGTCCTTCTCATAATAGAAATGATGTTCTTCTTTGTTACTTTATACAATTATTTTCATGACCAAGACACTTTAAATTGTGTCCATATCGCCTTCTAAACAGCATTTGTGGAATTCTACAATTGAAAGTGCTTGGCTTGGGTGCTGTCTGTCTGCCCATCCTTCTCTCTATTTATATTAAAAATGGACAAAAAACCCCTCATTGAATAAGATTTCAGCTTTCTAATACAAGATGAAATTTCTGACTTTGGTTTTTAGCACAGGATTCTAAACTCAACTGATTTCTCCGATAGACAACATATTTTCCCTCTTTTTTGGTTCTATTTGATGTAAAGATCCACCAGAAGGAATATAACACAAAAGTTATTGATACAGAACTATACAAATGTCTAGTTGTATGCCTCCAGCATAGAGGCATAGAAAGGGAATTGCAGGGAATTCTGAAAGCTGTAGTGGCATGGGAGAACTCATGTCTCCTTTGGTAGTTTATTAATGGTTTCTTCTGATGATCCCAGGTGTTGTGTACCTTCCCTTTGGGGGTGGGGTGGGGATGGGAGTCTTTGCTGTGTTATATTTTGTTCTGCTGCCATTGCTAAATCTCTTTTGCAGTTTAGATGTTCCTTAGGTTGCCAAGGTAACATACAGTAACTTTACAGAATATGGAGATCATACAGAATAACACAGGCACTAGGTAAACATAGAAACAAAGAAATTAAATTGACTTTAATTGGATAACTAAAAACTAAGCTTTCAACAAGTTCATTTATTTGGGTAGATTATCTATATCCTATTAATACTAGCTTTATGTGGGCTCTAAAAATATTCCTAACCCATCTCTCTCTCTAAAGAGACACTGGTAGACTTTTCTTTGAATCTTCCCCACTACACTTCCCAAATCCATCTTCTCTGTTTCTTGCTGAAATTCAGCCTGGGAGTGGATGCCTAAATGCTGTCCTTTTTTGATTGACAGTTCCATCATTCTTTATCACAACTCAGTCCTTGCATGAGACTGTAATTACAGTATATGTCTGTTTTAGAAGTGTTCGTGGATTTTTTAAAATTTGTTTCATGATATAGAATTAGAAGGCTGTGTTCCTAGTTTTTTTAAAAAACCTTTATGTATATAGTTTAACTTTATTTCCTGAAATAGAGCAAGAGAGAGTATACGTGTTAGAAATAAGAAAATTCAAAAATAAAATGTAGATGAAGAGATAGTATATTATAGCACCAAGACAGTTCTCTATAGATATCCTCCTGTATCAAGTAATGCCACCCCTATTTCCTCCAGGATTAGGAGGACAATAAGAGAAGAGATAAACCATTGCCCTAACTTTCTTTAATCAATTGAAGTTAGATTTTGTTTTTCAAAGCATCTGCTTAAGTTTACCAGACTTTTACTTTGCATAGGTAAATATGTTAGAGATGCATGTTGTTCTAAGATGTGCTGAATGTAACATTAATATGTAACAAGTGTGATGTTAGGAGTAGATATTTCTTTGTTCTCAGACTGTTAGAAAGAGGCCCTGCTGAAGGAACATTCTTTAAAGCCAAGTAAGATAAGAAAAGGCCATGTTGGCAAAATATGTGATGGTGGTCATTGGGAGGTGTTGAAGGAGATGATGTGGTCTCCATAAGGCATCTCTGATTAGCTGTGCTCTGTCACTGGCTCGATGTAGGAGGGGTGTGCAGGGGCAGTCGGGATAGAAGAACTATAAAATGTAATGTATTGAAATCTTTAGGTGTGGTTCTTGGCTCAAACTTCATGTTGAAGTCAACTAAGATCCCCTGCTCTTTGCAAACAGCTTAACAAAATAAAATCTCTGTGTTTTCACCGATCCAAGATTTTGTCATTTGGATACATTTCCAACGTACGTATATTTCTCAGAGTTAGTAATGGTTGACAGGGCGTATAAACCTAGTAAATACATATGCTCTCTCTCTCTCTCTCCCTCTCTCCCGGCTCCCTCTCCCTCTCCTTCTTATCCCAACTTAAATTTGACAACAGCAAAGCACACTATTTTGCAGTGGGAAAGACTTGAAAACTAGACTAGGCCCTAGAAATGAGTTTACATTTCTTTAAAAAGCCAGAATTTCTAATTTAAAATCCCAAGGGGGAAAAAAAGAAGAGAAAACCTTGGCTCTATTCAAATCCTCAACTTGCAACCACAACTGAGCCCAAAATTTATGTTGCTAAGTGAGAAATTTGTGAAGTGAGTTTTGCCCCATTTTACAACCTTTCTTGCCACCCTTGTTAAGTGAATCACTGCAGTTGTTAAATTAGTAACATGGTTGTTAAGTGAATCTGGCTTCCCCATTGACTTGGCTTGTCAGAAGGTCATAAAAGGGGAATCATATGATCCCGGGACACTGCAATAGTCATAAATGTTGTCAAGCGTCTGATTGTAAATCATCTGACCATAGGGATGCTGGAATGGTCATAAGTGTGAAAAATAGTCATCACTGACTTTTTTCAGCACCATTGCAACTTCGAACAGTCACTAAGTAAACTGCTGTAAGTCCAGGACTCTTTGTACTGAAAACATCATCCTGTTAAATATCAGGAACAAGCCTCAACCTTCAAAGATGGTGGTGAGAAAAATAGGAGGAAGAAGGTGTGCTGAATATGTTCGTGCCCTTGACTTATTTGTAAAAAACAAATAAAGGTGGGATACAAATAAATAAATAGAAAAACATGATCACAACAGTGGGAGGAGGTTGTCATTGATATGGGCATTTTTAGTTACTAATGAATGGACTCTATGCACATTTTGAGTATTTCATTCTATTTTGTAAGACTGAGTTAGAATCGTTTGGTTCTCTCTGGAGATGGTAGCATAAAGCAGCTGGTAGCACACATACAGTGGTACAGCTTGCCAAACTTTGACAGTGCTGATGATCTGCTTGTGAAAGGGAAGCCATGGGGTGCCCCTGATTGCCACCCGAAGAAGAGCTGTTGGAACTGTCAGTACAAACCATCTGTAGGAAACAACAAAACAAAATCATAACCGTGTTCACATGTGGAAAATTAATTAGATGATTTGAGCATAGAAAACCACTGCAATTAATTTACAGCACAATAATGTATTCCATGATAACTTTATAATTTTTTTTAAAAAAAATAAGGATAACAATAATTAAGGGAAAAAGCGAAAAAGCAAGTAGAGAACAAAGCCAAAAGTGCGGAGAAAAAAAGAAAGTATATATAAAGACATGATTTTCTTTTTCAACAATTTTAGGTGTAAATTTAACGACCTTTTACTTAAGGTTACAATACAATTTTCTTTTTTTTTATTATCTACTATTTTTTCTAATCAAACCTGTATATCCTAATTTCAAAAGGAGTTGCCAATCAGCATTAAAATTAATCTGTGTCTTTTCTCTAATCAAAGTGGTCAATTTCACCATCTTAGCAAGCTTCATTGTCTTCACCACCCACTCTTCTTTGGTGGGTAGTGTTAAATCTGCTAATTTATAGCACGATCGTGTAAAGATTACTCAGCAGTAAACTTCATGGTATTCAATGGTACTTAGAAATAAGGTTTATTACATTCAGTGGTACTCAGAAGTAAGCTTTATTTGTATTCGATGATCCATTGTTCCCAAGTCATTATGTGTAGGATTGCAGCTTTTATCTGCAACCTGCCCAATCAAGTCATTCCAATGGAATGGCATGTGCCTCTCTATCTTCCACGCTCCATTTTCCTTTATTCTGGATAGATAGGAAGGTTTTCAGAATAGTCTATGGAGATTCTCAGTCATCCAGGTCATGGCTATCCCAAAGGTGCTTTTTCAAGAGGCAACTGGACTTTCTGATTTTTCTTTGAAGACGGTTTGCTTCTCACTTCAGCTCTGATTGGGAATGGAATGATTTATATTCCTTGCAGATAGCTGCTCCTTTGCATCCTTTTAGAGAATAGTTGAGGCCACTTGGAGGTTTATCTGTGTCCTCAGGGTCACTTGAGTGGTGCAAATGGGTGTGGAGCCTTCTTGGAACTGTTGAAAGGACTGTGTTGTAGACTGGAGATAGATGATGTTGTATCTTTCTCCCTCTGTTGAGAGAGGGCTGTTCAATTTTGACATAGGTGGTCTCTTTGACCCCTCTTTCAAACCAGCGGTTCTCTCTGTCCAAAATGTGGACTTTGCTGTCTTCAAAGAAAAAACAGAAAGTCCAGTTGCCTCTTGAAAAAGCACCCTTCAGACTTTCAAAATAACTTTAGCTCAAGGGCACATAGGTGAATGGGAGAAGGCCCTATTAGATGGAACCAAGTCCTATCCCACGATCTGTGAAGGATGCTGTACAGTGATGGGATTTAATTTTTTTTTACTACTGATTCTGTGGGCGTGGCTTGGTGGGCATGATGTGGCTTGATGGGCATGGTGTGGCTTGGTGGCCATGGTGTGGCTTGATGGGCATGGTGTGGCTTGGTGGGCATGGCATGGCTTGGTGGGTGTGGCAGGGGAAAGATACTGTAAAATCCCCATTCCCTCCCCACCCCACTAACCTGCTTTCCAGCTCCGTTCTCCTGTGCAGGGTAACAAAAGAAGATCCAGCCAATCAGCTGGGACTTGGGAGGCAGAGAATAGATGAGGGTGGGGCCAGTCAGAGGTGGTTTTTTGCCGATTCTCCAAACTACTCAACATTTTGCTATCGGTTCTCCAGAACTGGTCAGAACCTGCTGAATACCACCTCTGATGCTCTAGCAGAATTTTACACTTAGAGTGAAAGTTCTAATAGAAGCTTGAGAGAGCAGGTCCTAAGGCTCTAGTGTTACATTGTGGGTAGTACAGAATGGTGACATACCAGTCTTTCACTTCAGCTCATGCTGTGAAACTTCACTTCTCTTGAAATATACTTAGCACCTGTGAGAGAATTTCGCATTTGTAAGTATTTACTAACAGCTGTGGGGAAGGTCCGGCCTCCCGGCCATTTGTGACTTGCAGTGCATCAGAGGAATGTAGCTGTTAATCAGATGTAATAAAATGTTTAAACTAAACATACATACATTTTTAATACAGTATATTTCAAGCAGTAATCAATTGCATTTTTGTAAATAAAAAAAAAAAGCCAGGTATAAAAGTTTATGAGGATTTCAGCTTGCTCTGGAACCTGACAGTTGAAACGGCCAGCAAAGGCTAACTTGAGCCAAGCCAAAAGGGAAACCCTGTAAGCAAAGATGCTTTGTGAAATTATCAGCTTTTGTGCTGTTAAGTCAGCTGTCTTGGGCCCAAAATGATATTGTCAAGCATCAATAATAGTACCCCAAGAAAAGTGATGTTCCAGTCAGTCCATTTTCAAAACAGAGATCAGTGTATTCAACCTGATTCAACATTTCTGTTCCAGATGACGGGCCAGACTGAGCTTTGAACAGAGGTTATTTTGCTGAAGTCAGAAAATCTGTTTCCCCCCCACTTCTTCTGCTTTTGCATGAGCCTCTAGTCAAAACTTGAGTAGCACTCCATTTTTTAAAACAACAGACTTAAAATCTTCTTTGTTCTGTAATCATGACAACTTTCGTCAAATAGGTTTGAATACTAGCTAATTGGTTCACGTCAAGCTAGTTTTCCTGGTTCCAGAGCTTTCAATCATTAAAAATAACGTTTGTCTTAGAATGGAGGCATAATTTAGTCGGAACGTCATGTGTGTTTTTTACTGAAAGAAAACCCAAATAAGATTTATGTAAAAACCAATCTCTCCCTCCACTCTTGAGAGAAAAAAAAAGAAAGAAAGAAAAAGAAAGAAAGAAAGAAAGAAAGAAAGAAAAGAAAGAAAGAAAGAAAGAAAGAAAGAAAGAAAGAAAGAAAGAAAGAAAGAAAGAAAGAAAGAAAGAAAGAAAGAAAGAAAAGAAAAGAAATCTGGTTTATGCAAACATCTCTGAATGGGATTGTAGCTGGGACCAGCTGCTCAGTTGTTAAATGAAGAGGTTGCAAAGTGAAATCACAACTCTGCTTATGATTTTATTTCAGTTTTCTTTTGTATTATAGACCTGTGATGGTTATCAGTATGAGGATTTTACAAAGTTACTTTCTCATCACCGTCATAACTGCGAGCGGTAACTGTACAAGGCAGTTGCTAAACAAGGACTACCTGTATTTTCCAATGAGCACAAATTTGGATAAATTCTATTTGATATAATAGGCTGTGTAATCGTTACCTTTTTGAAGTCATTAGTCATTACCTCTTTGAAAGCTTGTGAGGAATGTGGTAGCAATAAAGACAGAAGTTTCTGGTGTTGCTAAGGAGGCCCTTTCAAGGAACCATACATAAAAGCAACCATAAAGCTATGTCCATTTATAGTCTTTGAAATATAAAACTGGGAACTCCCACCACCACGAAATGTGTGGCACGCCAAGCAATGTTTTCAGCAACTTAAGCCCTTATTGTTCTTTCAGCAGTAAAGCTCCATTGTTAAATATTATGGTACTCTTTGAAAGAGGGTGTCATATACTTCATGATTGTCACATTACTTGAGGCAACCTAATTGTACTCTCAAAATGTCACATACATTTTTTTTAGGATTATTTTTATGCACTGCACAAATGCAAGTAGTGAAATTTTGGAGGTAGAAGAATCCATAACACAATATATAACTATGCCTCTTTCTTGTACAGGCAGGCCTCGACATACAATTGTTATGGAATCCAACATTTCTGCTGCTGAATAGCACAGTTGTTAAGTGAATTTTGCCCCATTTTACGACCTTTCTTGCCACAGTTGTTAAGTGAATCACTGAAGTTGTTAAGTTAGTAATACAGTGCTAAATTTAAATTGCTAAATTTGCAGATGATACAACAGTGGTGGGACTCATCTCCGGGGGACGGAGGATGAGTCTGCCTACTGAGATGAGGTGGACTGGTTGCTTTTGTGATGTGGAGACAATAACTTGGTCCTCAACACCAATAAGACCAAGGAGCTTACAGTAGACTATAGAAGGAACAGATCAGACATCCAGTCCTTTGCTTATCAATGGAGACCGAGTGGAGCAAGTGGCCAGTTTTAAGTTTCTGGGTGTTACCATAAAAGAGGACCTGACCTGGGTTGCTCACATTGCAGCCCTGGTCAAAAGGGCTCATCAGAGATTATACTACCTGAGACTTCTCAGAAAACAACAACTGAATGAAAAACTGCTGGTGATCTTCTACCGCTGCACCATAGAGAGCATTTTAACATACTGCATCATGTATGGTTTGCCAATTGAACAGTGGCAGATAGGACAGCACTCCAGAGGCTTAATATCATTGCCCAGAAGATCATTGGTTGCCCTCTCCCCTCTTTGGAAGAGCTTTATAGCTCCCACTGCCTTAAGAAAGTTCAAAACATTCTCAAAGATCCATCTCATCCTGGGCACCCTTTTTTTTTGAACTATTACCATCTGGCAGACGGTACAGAACAATAAAAACAAGGACAAATAGGCTGAAAAACAGCTTCTATCCCAGGGCAGTAGCTCTTTTGAATTCTGATGTATAGTGCAGTGTTGGTTTGGTTTCGGGGTTATTTGGTTCAATGTGTGGAGGGTGAAGGATGTGTGTTTGTGTTTTATTTTCAATGTGCACTGAAGATGGTGTTTGATTTTGTTGTATGAGGTGCAATGACAATAAAGTTAGTAACACTGGGGTTAAATGAATCTTGCTCCCCCCTTGACTTTGCTTATCAAAAGGTCACAAAAGGTGATCACTTGACTCTGGGACGCTGCAATTGTCATAAATGTGAATCGGTTGCCAAATGGCTGAATAATGGTCATAAGTTACTTTTTCATGCCATTGTAACTTTGAACGGTCACTAAATGAATTGCTGTAAATCAAAGACTATATATTAATTTTTTAGGAAAATATTCTGACATCAATGCACTAATCAATAGAAAAAAATATCTTCTGGTGAGGTACATTTAAATGATTTTGGCCTCATCCTCTCTATGGTATAATCCATCTCTGCCATGACACATGCAACTTTCAGAGATGGGTGATAATGGTTGTAGTACTGCTACTACTACTATTGCATTTGTGTTGTTGGTAAACTAATCCGTAATCTTCCCAGACAATAAATGGATTGAACAAGTGGATGATTAACCATCCAATGACTCAGTAAACAAGGTGAAAAAAATGCATTAGTGGATATTCAATGCTAAATGCAGTTGTACCCCAGTTATTGCTCCATTGTACAGTCTACAGGCACTCTTCAATGTGCGACTATTCGCTGAGCAACCATCTGAAGTTATGTCAATGGAGAAGTAATCATATTTATACCTGGTTCCCGAAACTATGACAGCAGCCCCACAGTCATATGACCAAAATTCAGGTGCTTACCACAGGTTACTTCAACTCTCCTCACCTGTTTCTAGTGTTTTGCCACCCTATACAGTGGCATCTTCAGCAGTGCTAAGCGCTAGGGATGTAGTAGATACCTGGGGTCTTCAGCAGTCTCAGCCAGCTGCTATTACCTCTTGGCCTCTACTTCAGCCCCAGCAGCTCAGTGGAATGCTGCCTCAAGGCCTACACAATGGCCAGACATCTCAATGACATCCCAGCCTCCTCTACCACTCTGTGCACTCCAGATCTTGCTGTGTATAGTTGACCATCATCTTCCTCCTCCTGATGTTGGGTTGGCTCTAGGTGAGGCAGGTACTGTCTTCTTTCTGAGGCTACTTGCACCATTGTCCAACTGGCACACCCCCTGCACCTACCTTCCCTGGCCCATCTGTGCTTCCATTTCTCATGCCATACTGCAGCAATTCATTGCTTCAACTTGTGTGTAGCCTGTGCCAGGTCTCTGGGCAAGGGTGGGCTTCAAAAATTTCAGCAAAGAGTTCTTTGCCCAGTTGCTGGATGGGCGTGGCCATGGCCATGGTGGGCATGGCCTAGTCGGCCTCCTGCACCATGGGGGGGGGAATGTTTTTGCCCTCCCTGGGGCTCCAGAGGCTTTCCTTGAGCCTCCAGGAAGGCGAAAACGGCCTCCTTGGGCTCCAGAAGCTCTCTGGAAGCCAAAACTGGGCCCATTTCCAGCCTTCCCAGACTTCTGGGAGGCCTGTTTTTCACCCTCCCTGAGCCTCCCTGCCCTGCACTTACCTGCATCCAAAATGGGGTCCATGAGGACTCCTGGGAGGGGTGAAGTGGGGTGAGCAAGGCCAGCCAGGAGTGGGATTTGGGGATCTCTGAACTGCACAGAATCTTAGCTAGGGGCTCTCCTGAACCCCTGAAAACCCCTAGCAGCCCACCCCTGCCTCTGGGGGCCTTTCCCATTCTCCTGCAGCACACCTGCACTCCTTAGCTGTTTAATGACCCCCACACACAGCTCAAAGAACCATAGCATAGCAATAGCATTTAGACAAAGCATTTAGACTTTAGGAGTCCTGGTAGTGCGGTATTGCAGTCAAACTCTACCCACAGCCTGGAGTTCAATCCTGAGAGATTCAAGGCTTACTCAGTTATCCATCCTTCCAAGGTCAGTAAACTGAGGACCCAAATTGTTGGGGTCAATATACCAATAATGCTTTAGATTGTAAACCAACCAAAGAGTGCTGTAAAGTGCTATGGAGTGTATATTAGTCTAAATGTTATTGGTATTGCTATTGGATTATGACAACTAGCATTGCCTGGATTTCCATTTGCTATACAATGAGGTCACACAATGTCATGCTTTACGACTGCATTGCTGCAATCCCAATCCTACCTGGTGTCATAAATTGAGGACTATTTTGTATTCAGGATACAAAAATTGCCTTTGTTTGTTTGAAATGGGAGTTAAAATATTATATATATTTCTGGTTGTTAACCCTCTCTCAAAAAAAGGCAAGGAAATACAGTTTGAATTTTATTATTCTATACATGAGGTTAAATCTTTGCAGAAGCTAGTCAAAATTGTGGCATAATGACAGGAAGTATTCTAGGTGTAGAGAGGGAAAAGGATAAAAATGATAGAGCATGATCTCACTTAATTCTCTATTTATGATCAGAAAAATAAAATAAAATTGCATGTTTGTGGGAGAGAGAAACACAGCCCTTCTAAATTCATAAATAAGATAAATGCCGGAGCAATATCACTGAATCATTCACATGATATTAACCATAAAAAATGTTGAATTTGGGCTAAAATAAATATTTGATCTGCTATACAATAAGCATCGATTAATCTCTTACCACTTCAATCTACATCTCTCCAAAATGAGGGTTATGCCTCAGAATTGCTTATAAAGAGCAATAATAAAACATTCCTGCTATCAAGTTTATAATTCAAATTGTAATATTAGTAAGCTAAAATATCATGATCCAAAGGATGTGATACAAAAGGAAAAGAGACGAGGATGGAGGAGGATAATACCACCATCTTTGCCTAAATTTGGCAAATTTAGGTGCTAGCTTTGTAATGCTTGGTGTCTACAAATTCAGCAAATTTGAGTCTGAATTTGGTCTGAATATAATAGGTAGAATTTTCTTTCCCTTCTTCTGGTCACAGCACCGACAGTTGTAGTGGGAAAGAAGCTTGTTGCTTTCATCAGAATAGCAATAGCACTTAGACTTATAAACCACTTTACAGTGCTTTACAGCCCTCTCTAAGTGGTTCACAGAGTCAGCCTATTGCCCCCAAACAATCCGGGTCCTCATTTTACTGACCTTGGAAGGATGGAAGGCTGAATCAACCTTGAGCCTGGTGAGACTCGAACTGCCACATTGGCGGCAGTCAGCTGAAGCAGCTTGCAGTACTGCTTTCTAACCACTCAGCCACCAAGGCGCAGAATGACCAAAACAGCATCATGACAACCTGAGTCAAGCTCCACCCCTTTTCTGTGTGCATGGTGAAAAAGGGGTGGAGCTTGCATCAGAATGTTGAAAGCAGCCAACTCTTAGGGATGCCACTCTGTAATTAATTCACAAGGGAAAGGAGTAGGTAAAGTCTCTGCATGGGAATTCTGTTTGGATGTGATGCTTCTGTTTCTCAATCTTGTAATTCAAACTGGTTTTCAGCTGCTGCCACCTGGACTCTGCACCTTTTAAAATGGTCACTTCTTAGAAAGTCAAGATATACAGATAAATTTGAAAATTTGAAAAAGAAAATCAGACCAAGAAGAGGCACCAATTTAAATGCTGGGGAAAGAATTTCCAAATGCTGGATTTGCATTTGCTCAGACATGTTTGCTTGATTCCTGCCATAGGTGCTCGGCCTTCCCGTTTCATTGCTGAGGTAATTTAAGAGACACACTGTGAAGAAACAACAACAGCTGGTCATTCCAATTTGTCACCAAGGCTTCAACTGAGGGGTTTGTTGCACCAGAATATTTCCTCCCTCTATTGATTGCTTAGAAATCCATTGGATTCAGAAGACTCTATGAGTGAGCATTCAAAATTGGATTACCTTTGATGTAATGCAGAGCTGGAGTCTGTCTGCACCATAGAATGCTTCATTAACTCCAACTTACATTTAATCAATGATTCTAACTTCTTTTTCCATATGTTTTCTTCCTTTTACTTTCAGAACTTTCCCCCTAATGAAACAAACCATTGCAAGATCCTTAAAAAAATTGGGGCATCTTCACATTCTTATCTCTTCCTAAAGGAGTAACCTTGGTGAAAACAGCAAATTCAGGTTTTCTCTATATTTTCTACAGTGTAGCACTTCCTGGTTTTTTTTTTTTCTACCCTGCATAGAATGAATTACCCTGCATAGAATGAATTACCCTGCATAGAATGAATTAGGGAACAGAGCCAAAATGTTATTTTTTTTCCTGGAGTTGTGGCTTCTTTGTGTTTGCCCTATGGGACAGTTACCTCCCAGAGATCCAGATGGTCCTTACCTTGTTAGCCTTTTGTAAGATTCTGAAGACCTAGCTGTTTCTCTAGCTTTTGGGCATTTATGTGAGCTTTATTGGTAACGCGGTTTGCTTGGTTTGGTTTAATTGGGATATCATATATTTATATTGCTATGATGGTTTTAACTTTTGTGACAGCCCAGAATATCTGCTGTAAAATGGGTGGCTCAATCAATCAATCAATCCTATCTTCCTTTGCATTAAAAGATGAGTTGAAAATAGGCAAGTTTTGAACTTTCCTTAATCTTCTTCCTGAGCCAGGATGCTCTGTTTGTATCGGTAGTCCTCGACTTACAAAAGTTCATTTAAGTGACCGTTCAAAGTTATCACAGCACTGAAAAACAACAACCATTTATAGCTGTTGTAGCATCCCCATGGTCACATGGTCAAAATTCAGATGCTTGGCAACTGACTCACATCATGGTTGCAGTGTCCTGGGGTCATGTGATCAGCTTTTGTGACCTTCTGACAAGCAAAGTCAGTGGAGAAGCCAGATTCACTTAACAACTGTGTTACTATCTTAACATCTGCAGTGATTCACTTAACAACCGTGGGAAGCAAAGTCGTAAAAATGGGACAAAACTCACTTAACTATTGTCTCAGTTAGCAACATAAATTTTGGGCTAAATTGTGGTCCCACGTCAAGGATTACCTATGTCTTGTTTATAGTGAAGGAACAAATGGATTGTGTACGAACATATGGTGCATTTGTATGTGTTGGGAAAACAATTAGTTTTCATTTTCTTTATGTAGAGGGGAATTGGACATCTATCCTAGTGTCTGCCCTATCCTTTCTTTTCCCCCGAATTCTATTGAAAGGATTATCTTTGCCAATGGCTATTAGTCCTGGCACCCACTTTTACCTTGTGCAGGTAGCAGGTGGAGACATTTGCAGAGCAAAAGCAGACAATTGGGTGGATTGTGCAATTGTGGACCAATCAAGACATAGCAAAATATCTTTAGGGAAAGTGAATGTAGGGATAAATCTTTCCCAAGATGTTGATTAGCAATTTGAAATGTTTGAACAGAAAGGCCATCAGAGTTTGATTAGCAAAGAAAGAGGAACATTTCTGAATTTAGGACCTAGAACCTTATTAGCCACTGGCTATTCTACTAAAAGCAGTCATTGCAGATAAATATCTTAAAACTATTTGTACTGTGAATTTCCTCATCAAACTGTTTTTCCCCCTAAAGAAATCATGCTTATAATGAACATGACACTTATGATTCATGCAGTTCTATGAAAAAAGGGAAATAATAACTCTGTCTATATTTACTCAGTTTTTTATGTTTCTTATTTGGTCAGTCTCCCTTAACATATTTTTTAAATACAAAAATATTGCAGTGTTTACACTGGGCATTTATCGCTATTGGTTTCACCATTTTACTCCTCCAGGGTATAAAACCCATTAGTTTCAAATAATATTAATGCAGATGAGGGAAAATGTTTTGATAGAAATGTTTTGATGAACAACCCGCAGAGAAATTCATCTATAATCTTACCATCCCCATCACACATAATGTATTCTTTGCCATCATATCAGAGCAAAAAGTGCCTGCACCTTTTAGTGCAAAATGGAACTAACTTAATTTCATTCTCCTTCAACTAGTAGTTTCAAAGTTATATAAATGTAATCTCGCTTACTCTTGCAGTTTCAAAATGATATAAAACATCCAATCTGTCAGAAGCAACAAGATTGCCATTGAATTTGGTGATATATCTATTCTTGCACTGTTATCAGTAGGTTTCCAAATGTTTCAAATTGTATGCAGTTTGGATGCAAAAAATATTCAAAGTTCCTATCTTCTCATCCTTGTTGGACATGGGTAAAGGTGAAAGTCCTGAAGCTTATGCTAAGAAAGAAATACGGTTGCCCATAACAGTTCACATTTATATCTAAAAAATGTCTTGCTTGAAGTGCCTGAAAAGTAAATAAATTCCATTCACTCAAAGTTGAAAATAGCATTGATACTCCCACAATGCATGACTGGCTGGAAAAACTGATGGAACTAGCAGAGATAGCTAAATTGACTGCTCTAATCAAAGAAAAGAATACAGCTAACCCTGTTTCCAATTGAAAACCGCTGTTGAACTTCGTGCTTGAGATAGAAAAAAAATATGAAAAGTTGACTTTGGGTTTTGCTGATTATTTAGGCTTGTGGTTATAGAAATAGCTATTATGTAAAAGAAAACAGTTGAAGCTGTATGTTATCTTATTCTTCTGTGCTAAAAAGAGTTGAAAGTCAATGCATTTCTTACTTTTTTCTCTTACACTTTTTCCTCTTCCCTTTTCCCTTCTCTATTTTCCAACTATTTTCATTTTTCTCCGTATTTTATATTTTGATAAACTAATAAAAAAGTGGAACCAAAGTTAAAAATAGCATCAACTCTGCATTCTAAGTGGACCTTCTGTGTATCTCAGGTGTACTTGGAATCTACATACTCTGTTTTATCAATACTCTGATAGCAAGGATCCCTGCTTACTTGTGCTAATACACCGGAATGAGTTAGAAGTAACTATCTGGCTATATGCATCTGATCTACATAGACAGTATATAATGTCATGGTCTGCCATCATGTGGACCATGGTTGTTGAGTAAACGTGGAGGGCATAAAGTGAATATTGTGGTTGGTAAGTGAATACTATGGTCATTAAGCAAACTAATTGTTTGCTATGAGCTAGTTTTGCCAAAAACTGGAAATAGATGCCAGGTTTTGGCAAAAGAAGTTGTAAAATGTGGTCATGTGACCCTGAGATACTGCAAACAGCCATAAATGTGGCCTAGCCACTGGGGTGTGTGTTCAAAACTGATCATAAGTACCCAATGGGAAGTCCGTTGCAACTTCAAACGGTTGCTAAGCAACTGGTCATAGGTCAAGGACTACCTGTGTTCTGACGTAGGCTTCACAAAATCACTAAGCAGACTGCTCGTCCCAACAAAACCCCTTTTTATTAGACTAATGTGAATTCCTATCATTCACATCCAGCAAAGTTTTGGCAAACAGTCTTTCAAGAGTGATTTACAACCACAGACCTTATCAAGCTTGAAGAGTTGCCAGGCCAATAGCTTCCAAGTGCAACACTGTACCAGAAAATACTTGGCAAGGAGTCACAAACAAACCTTCACCCTAATTAAATGAACTAATTGTCTCCTGCAAACACCACACTCCTTTCTCTCATCTTCATTTCCTATGGGAGGGGCCATTCACAATCTACCTGTGCCTTTACTCCCAAGTTGACCCAGGTTCCTTAACTGTTCCCTTCTCTCAGCAGCTCTGTGCACGCGCACATCGGGAACAGGCTCCAGCTGTTCTTCTGCCCCATTGATCTCCGACTCTGAAAGCAGCTGATAACATTCGGACAGCCCTGGCCTCATCTCTGCCTCCGACACAAAGCACTCATCAGAACCTTCCCCAGACTCCAAGACTGGCCCATGTTCGTCTCCAACCTCCTCACAGCTGGAGTCTGCTGCTAATTCTGCTGGTGGGCCACAACAACCTGTAATACATTCTCTTGTAGGGCTGAGGAATGCCTTTCAGGATAAAGGGGTTTTGTGCAGTGCTAAAAACTCTCTTTTGAACATAGCAGATAGGATCAATATCAGAGCAATGCATACGATGCATTAAAGCTTTAAAGGAAATACAGAAGTCAGCTATTAGTTTAACAAGCTCCTGGAAATTCATTTATTTCAAAAGAAGTAATCCTTTGGCTAAGAAGCATTTCTTTCCCAACATCCTTGGGAAACATGTAAGGTCAACATGTCCTCATGTGAAAAGAAGCAATTATACATCTGACACTGGAACACTCAGTCCTGAAGAATTGTTAAGAGCTCACAAATGAACTTGCACTCTGCTCTGCTCGATCATCTTGAATGTGGTGATTTAGTTTTACTTAACAAGTAATGTGGTTATTCTCTCTTATTGCTGAGGTTAAAATTCAACATCCAATTTTGTCCAGAGCAACTTTATTGAAAAGTTTTATCTCCTGCCTTCCAGGAGTAGTTTCTTAGAGTTTCTGCTCAATACTTATATATTAAACCTCCCCTGTCAGTTAAACCAAAGGACACAAAACAAGATTAAAAAAAAACCAAACAACTGTATTGTCTTATGGGTTCAACTTCCTGCTACATTGTGTAGTTTGCGATAATCCCACAGCACAGGGATGCCAAAGAATTGGAGTGCTGATATTGATATTATACATGAATGCTGGGGAGGATTAGGGTTTGGGACTGCCATAATCAAATCAAGATGGCTTTGAATGCTGAACTTCTATTGTCCGTTCCAAGAATCAGAGCTGAGCTGAATTAGCCAAATCGAGTAAGAAACACACTGTGAAAAGATAAAGATCAAATCAAACCGTTGGCTATCTCCATTAATACACTTTGCATTGAAGGTACCCCGGATTTTGGACAGAGTTTACTCCAGATCAGTGGTGGGATTCAATATTTTTTACTACTGGTTCTGTGGGTGTGGTTTGGTGGTTTACTGGTTCTGTGGGCGTGGTTTGTTGGTTTGGTGGGGGGGAAGATTACTGCAAAATCTCCATTCCCTCTCCATTCTTGGGGGAAGGTTACTACAAAATCCCATTCCCTCCCAACTCTACTAATCTGCTTTCTAGCTCCGTTCTCCTGTGCAGGGCAACAAAAGTAGACCCAGCCAATCAGCTGGGACTTGGGAGGCAGAGAATAATGGGGCAAGGCCAATCAGAGATGGTATTGGCCAATTCTCCGAACTACTCAAAATTTCTGCTACCGGTTCTCCAGAACTGATCAGAACCTGCTGAATTACCACCTCTGCTCCAGATATACTTGGAGATGCCAAGACAGTGAAATATCCTTCCCCTTGTTAACCATGCAAAGGTAGATTTTTGAGAGGCTTCATGTCTGTGCCACCTTTTCATGTTTCTGAGCCTCTTCTTGTGCCAAAAGAAATATTGTTGGAGAAGATTGGCAAACCATATCTATTCCAATTCCAGAATGATGGTGTAGATAAATTTCTCATGCCTTTATGTGACTATTTTATTGTTGCTGTTAATCAAATGTTCTGTATTTTAATGTATTTTATTGTTTCATTTTACATACTTGAATACTATTGTTTATACATAGGTCTTTTAATGTTGAGTTCTGATAATTCTCCATCTACAGAAGCAGAATTTATTATTCTGCATAAAAATGACTTTCTTTCGGCTCTTGGGAGCAGCCTCAGAAAGATTATTCCAACATGGATTTTCCTGCTTTTCTTCTTAGTGGTCTCTTTGGCTGGTTGCTGGAAGATCTGAAACTCAGAAAGCACTAAGGACCCTTCACTCAAAAAATACCAAAAGGGGGCTCAGTCAGCTTCAATTGACAATTATGTGGGAAGAGCCTGGTATCTGAGCTTTCGGAAGGCCTCACAGCTCTACAATTCGACAGCTGATCTTTATTTTTCTCCCTTCCATTGCTGACAATATTTTTCCCTTCCTCCCTTCCTCACAGAAGACATTATAACAAACATGCCACAATATGGGTATAGAAATCCTCTGTTAACTTAGTTTAGAAATTACAATGGTATTTGTGCAGGTGAAGTCTGCAAAATTCGGCCATTCTTATAACAAGGTTTATTTATTTATTTATTAAATTTACATTGCTGCTCAACTCCCATTGACTCTGGGCAGTTAAATTTCCATACATTAAACAAATACAAGATGAATCTGCATAATGTGGTGTCATTCCTACTATGAGCCATTCTATTTCTCAATGTTTAGTTTTGCAATTGTTTCTCATTCAAGGAAAGGTTTTTTTTTAAAGAATAATAAGCTGTTCTGGAACATCCAGTTGTCTTAATGTATTCCATCTATTGCTATAGACATTTGTTTTACATTTGTAAAGCAAATGTAATCCTCCTGCTCATACTTCTTATGGTAGCTATCTGATTTCACATTCTATTTCCCTTTTCTGAAACATGTGCGTTCATTTGGCATTCCTCTTTCCTTGTAGCTCTCTGTTCTTATATGGAAGAACTTAAAAGATTTTGTGTTGAATTAGCATTGTTTGGTATATTTACATGGTTCAGTATGGTTTGGTAATTTGCACACTCCCTTGGGTCTGCTGTCTTCATAGGCATAGCTATAAACATTGATCTTCATATCCTCTAGGCCACATTTTTTTTATTTGTCAATTGTTTACAAGATAATAGGTATAAGTAAAAACATAGTTATGAATACATGGATACATATAAGAAAAATAAAAAAAACAATAGGACAGGGACAGTAGGCACGTTGGTGCGCTTATGCATGCCCCCTACAGACCTCTTAGGAAAGGGGTGAGGTCAATAGTAGACAGTCTAAGGTTAAAGTTTTTGGGTTTTGGGGAAAAAAACCAGGTAGAATATTCCAGACATTGACCACTTTGTTGCTGAAGTCATATTTCCTGCAATCAATTTGGTGCGATTAACTCTGAGTTTGTATCTATTGTTTGCTCTAGTGTTGTTATGGTTGAAGCTGAAATATTCATTGACAGGTAGGACATTGCAATGTATGATTTTATATACTATACTTAGATCAGACCGAAGGCGGCATAGTTCTAGATTTTCTAGGTCTAGAATTTCGAGTCTGGTGGCATAAGATATTTTGCAACGAGTAGAGGAATGGAGAACTCTTCTTGTGAAATATTTCTGGACTTTCTCAACTGTGTTAATATCAGATATGTAATGTGGGTTCCAGACTGATGACATGTTTGTTGACATTAGCATTTTAACTGCTTCTTCTCCTATATCTTTAAATAGTTTAGGTATTTCATCTGTACCTGATATTTTCTCATTTGCCAATTGCTTTTCTGCTTTTCATATATTACTTTCTGTATATTTCCTTTGTGTATATTTTGTATATATCTTTATAAGAATGTTGATTATAGTGATAAAATCTAATACTCACTAAACTTGAAAAATAGGAGTAAAAAATGCAGGGAAAAAGAAAGAAAAAAGAAAAAGAGAAGAAAGAAAAAAGTAAGAATATTATAAAGAGAAAAGAACTATATAAAGAAGTGACTTTCAACCTTCATCACACATAAACACATTTATAACTGTAATGTTACATATATTTATCTGTTTATCCTATATTCCATCTCTTATCACTTAATAAAGTGATATAAAGCATAATCATCCTTTCAATTTTTCCTACCCTAGTTGCAAATTTTAATTTTAAATTAAATTTTTTTATGTGTGATTTCTCTGATTTTCTGCAAAATATATCTTATTTTCTTGTTACTCTCTGTTGGCATTTTTGGTCAAGATATCTTTTCTCTTTCTTTCTGACTTTGAGTTAGATGGCTGACTTCAGCTGCGTGCATCTACCCTAATGCCCAAGGATTTCATCCACCATTTTCCCTTGAATATCATTAAACTGTCTGAGTCAGTTTATTGGTAATTTACACATCCCTTAGCATATGAATAAAAGCCATTTTCAAGCTGAAATACATAGTGTTTTCAATTTATCAAGTGACTAGATACAGTCAAATACTTCTGACAAGACTGTTACTCATTCTGTTACACTTGGTAATGACATCCCATCCTCCAAATCTCAGATAAATGTGCAGTTTTCAGGAGATTTTCTGCTTCCCCCTCCTCCCTCCTTTGGAGACATAATTCTTTCAGATTTTATTTTCTCAGTAATAAGCACATTGGCAACTATCTCTATAGAATTATTGGAGAATTTTGAATATTTCTCTTCTGATTCACCATCTAACTCCTCCTCAGCAACATTGTTTCCTTCATATGCAATTTCCTCTCTTGCTCTAATTTTTTCAAAAGGCTTTCTGGTCCTCATCCAGTTATTTGCTTTATCATATTTGCTGTATAATGTGCCTGGCCAGCTAACTCTGCCAGTTCTTCAGTTCCTTCTTTTAGATGAGCAATTTCACTATCTTTTAATTTGATTTCTTGATGCGACTTTTCATTTCCTTGCCACATGCCACACAGGACTTTCTCCCTCTCTTCTGCCACTTCCTGGAACGAAGGATTGCCTTTGCTTTAAGATCAGAATGCTGGACTGCTCTTCTTACCTTTCAGTGTTCTACTTTATCAGCAGCCTCAAGTTGGGATACTTTTGAGATAAGGTGATCGCTTATCGTGCTCCTTTGCCCCGCCCACAAAACAACCTTTAATAGATCATGGCATCATCTTAAGGGTCTGTCTCTGTGATGTGCTCTTTGTATTACTTGCAGAAACCCACTTCACCGTGGGATGTTTTTCAGTGTTTGATTGCTGTTTCATTTTAGAATTTGTGTTTCTGTTTTTAAAGCCAAATCATTAGACTAAAGAGATCCCTGAGAGCCTGTTCACATACCAACCCCTCACCACCCATTTTTGCTTGAACATCATGATAGCTAGTTCTGAAAAATCACTTCGATCTTGTCATCATTTTTCCCCTCTTACTTCCAGATTTCTACCAGTGTTCAACTGAGAGAGCAGCCTACAGAGAATGGCTTCTGAAGGCTGGTGGCGAATTAGAAGCAAGCAAAAAGCTTGGTGGCTTCATGGAATCTTCTGGAAGACCAGAAGCTAGAGTCTTCTTGCCTTGCTGCTCTCTGCCAGACTGCTCCTTTTCTCAGGCCTTATTTTTGCTTTTGTCATTGAAGCTGCAGCATAATTCTTTGCCTTCTTCTTCCTGGCCTGGTACCTGTGAGGTCTTCTGCTTCTCTCACCTTCCAGCTACCCCCAACGGTTTGCTACACTTTTTCCTGCTCATGGGTCTACTGCAGTAGTCCCATTTCTGTTACGTCTGCTGGCTTAGCCCTTGCTCTGAACTGCAATTACTTGTCTGCTTCTCCTGGATGTAGGAGATGACCAGGTTGAGGGAGGGGGTCAAACTTGTCATCAGTCTCAAGTCCCCTTGCACCCACAAGATCTAAGTCCAGCTTGTCTTGAATTCCGTTGAGTCATATCTACTGCCAATTTGCTCCCCTTCCAATTTGATCATGCTTAACCATTACTTAAAGAAAGTCAGATACTGACTAACAATTGATATCTGGCAATCAACAGTAGCCTTTTTTTCTTCCTTTTTTATATGTTAATTCACTTAGCCAACTCCCATGCCCAATTTCTTGATAATTTTCAAATATTGGAAATATATATCCAAGTAGAACATATACATCTTTAACACACAGCAGTTGGGTCCCCTTTCTCAACAGGTAATTGTAATTTGAGCAATGATGTTCTCACAAGATTTATTCAGTTTATTTAGATTATTTGTTTAAAATAATATGACAAAATGTAAATCAACCTTAGCGTTGAATTCCTCTTAATTATATCCCAAATACACAAATTAATTCTAGAGCATCTGTCTAGATCTTATTTTATTTGTATCAAAAGCCATTTCTTTTTTCAGCATTATTGCTACCCAATTCTGTATTGTTTATCATTACCATCTCCTAAATATTATGTCATATAATGAACTACTTAGAATGGCTATTCTAGTCCATTTAAAGTCACTTCCTCCTAAAACATTCAGTTTTGTGTGCTTTATTTTTTAACAATTTCTAGTTTTTCTTTCCATTTTCTTTTCTTCATTTGATCCATGTTCCAATTGTTTATATTTCCAAAACCCAAGAAATTTTTCTGTCAATAAATCACCATGAATAACCAGAATTGTTTTTTATGACTTTGGTCTAGCCACATCATCACCAGAATTACTTGTGAAAGTTTGAGGTTCTCTTCCAATTACTAGAATATGGGTATATGTGATGAGCCGAACAAATGTCATATTTTATGTGAGGATGTAATCACACACATCCTGCAGTTTCTATATTTGTGTCAGACATCCTAACACAAGGATCTAATTGCAGCATTTGTGTGATTATGTTACCTAGTATATATTGTGCTTGAGTTGTCATGTTTTGAAGATGTTGTTGAATTGGAAATCATCATACACCAAAGCTTGTCTGAGCGTTTTAGCTATGTTCATATAGTTTTCTTGGCAACAATATTTGTTTTTGCCTTCTGGGTTGGATTTTGAATAATGCTTTCTTTAAATAAAGAACCCAAAGTTAGCTCTGATATACAGATTCAATTGATGTGAATCAACCTTGATTTGATTTGACTTGGAGATATGAGCCTTGAAGAGAGCATGATGTAATTTCACTTATTCAAGAATCCCAGGCAAGCCACTTCATGATTTGAGATTCAATTGCAAAAAAGTTGGTTAACATCAAAATGCCTGCAGCTATTTTGTTTTTTTGTCAGAATGAGATAGATGTACTATAGATACTAGATGCTGTAAAAGATATTAATCTTACCAAGTCTCAATTGGATCTCTTGAAATTCACTGCAATACATTGTTTTCCAATGTATTACTATTATAATAACTATTTTCCATGTATTACTCTCCTGCTTAGCTTTCAAAGGTCTCATAATTGGATAACCGATGAGGTAGGCCACAATGGCAAATCTGTTCTTTTGTGCATAAGGCTTGGTTGTATGAGGTCTGTGTCTTGCTGGCATTATGTTAGAGAGACAGCAGAAGTGGATTGGCATAATGAAGCATAATGCCACGAAGATGGGAAGGTGACCAAAAAGCGAATATTGCAGAAAAAGCAATATTTGTAGTCTTGCACACATGCCATTCTTAAAAGCAACAAATGTCCAATCTTGCAATCTTTACAGATTGACCCCAAAAGGCACACTGCATTGATCAGCCTTGATTCCAGATTCAGAATGCTAAAAATTGCATTAGTCGAGCCAGCACAGATATCTAACTCTGCATTAGTTTGAGAGAGAGAGAGAGGTTTGTGGCTGGATGCATTAAGGATGTTGAGAGCCAAGAACATAAGTGAAACTTGTTACCTTATGACCCTTGCACCCTAAAATTGCTTTGATAGGCATAGAGCACATTGACATGAAAAGTTCATTGGGTAACTAGTTGTTTCAATGTCAAAGAAACGTCAGAGAAAACATCACAAGACTCAGTTCCCCCCCCCATCCCCTTCATCTCATCTCTGTATAGAAGTAGTTACAACTTTCTACATTCTTTGTGAAAACCCCAAAACGGTAGAAAAAGAGGGGAGGGGGAGGGAGAGAGAGCGTCTTATTTTCATATGAATCACACACTGTGTCTATGGAATACAGGTTACTATACACACATGCTATGTCACAACATTACCTTTAGCAGGTTGCCATCTTATGGAGTGGCTTGCTCAAGACCTCAGAATTTTTACCCTTTTAATAAGAGCTAAACTGCAGGAATATCAAAGATACATAGAATATCTGCCTCCAAAATGAGTCAAAGATAGTAATTAAAATGTCAAAAACTGATAAAAAAATTCAGATTTAAAATAATTATCTGAGATCAACAAAAAAGATTAAAGGTTCACAACAATTGATATTATCTCCTCTTATGGATTGGTTCCATCAATAACAATAACAACACAAATATTTAAAAAACTCTATAATCTTAGGCAACCATATTTTCTCCTAAAATGCTCTCATCCAATGTGTACAGTAACTGATTATTTACTTAGTTATTTATTAATTAATCAATCACATTTATATATAATCACGCAAGTCACTCTAGGCGGCGGGGTCCACCAATCAACACAATAGCAAGCATATAAACAGTCTTTATAAAGCTGATCTCAATTGATTTTTCTTTTTAAAAAAGCATTTCTTTCAAAATGGGCAATGGTCATTCTGGCTTTTAAATTATTTCAGTGGGTTCATATGGTTTATGGCTGCATTCCCATGTTTCCCCATTTGGCACCAATCTTTTGGTCATAACATGAATCTTATTGTTCTAAGTAATGAATCAGGGAGTCAGGACACTAACACTTTTTGCAGGTTCAAGAGATCCTTTATTGAGGACATCATATCAACACTTCGAAAGGTGAAGCTAGCTCTAAATTATTCCCCCACTCAGTGATAGTTAAAAGAATAAGACCTCCTCCCCCTGCCTTTTCCCTCAGGTCACATGGGCCAATCAGTCCAGGTATGGGTTCCTCAGAGGTGGCATTCAGCAGGTTCTGACCAGTTCTGGAGAACCGGTAGCGAAAATTTTGAGTAGTTCGGAGAACCACCTCTGACTGGAGGTTTTACAGTATCTTTCCCCTGCCACGCCCATCAAGCCACGCCCACAGAACTGGTAGTAAAAATATTTGAATCCCACCACTGGTTCCCACTCAACTTTGACAAATGTCCATTGAAATGACCTTGGTTCACACGCTGGCTGGGAGATGTTGTGGCTGGCTGGCTGAGGCACCACTTTTATGAGTCCTCCCACCATGATCTCCCCCCTCTCTTTTGAATGTCAACAGAGGTGATATTCAGCCAGTTCTGACAGGTTCTGGAGAATCAGTAACAGAAATTTTGAGTAGTTCAGAGAACTGGTAAATTCCACCTCTGACTGGCCCCACCCCCATCTATTCTCTGCCTCCCTAGTCCCAGCTGATCGGCTGGGTCTTCTTTTATTGCCCTGTACAAGAGAACGGAGCTGGAAGGCAGGTTAGTGGGGTGGGGAGGGAATGGGGATTTTACAGTATCCTTCCCCTGCCATGAACAGCAAGCCACATCAGGCCCACCAAATCACACCCACAGAACCGGTAGTAAATTTTTTTGAATATCACCACTGAATGGCAACCAAGAAATGAAACAGGGGTAAGCATGGCTTTTGCTGAAGTCATTTTGCAGGTTGACAATGAATATATCCTGATTAGTAGAGCATTGCTCAAGATCTCAAAACAGAACTTTTTTTTAAATAGATGTTGAATTGCAGGAATAATTGCAGGTGTTGAAGGTACATAGAATTCCTCCAAGAGGAATAAAAGACAGTAATGGACTCGCATCAATTTAAGGGGCCCATTCTAGGCCCAGATAATTCTAGATCCTTGTTCTTTGCTTTCAGCGTCTCCTCTTCCTCCTTTTCCTCTTCCCCCTCCTCCCTTCCTCCTCTTCCTCCTCCCCTCTCCCCCTCTTCTCCCTCCTCCTTTTCCTCCTCCTTTCTTTTTCCCCATTTCAACTATTTTTTTTAAAATGCAAACATCTTTTGGGAGAGGAAGCTGGAGCATGCCAAGGGCGAGTTCCATGAACATATTGAGCATATTGACAATCCCTGAGAATAATGTTGAGATCATATGATAAACATAATTTAATAACATAATGAAAGCATAATGTCATGTTTATGCTAGCCTTTTTTTTTTTTGGGTGGGGGGGGACGAAGGGGTTCTTGGAAGGCTGCCCACAAATATCCATTTTAGCATGTTGCTAAACTGTTGCTGTCTACCCCAAAGTGGATTTGATATCCCTTGCATCTTAGGAAGGCCCTCCTGCCGTGTAGCAGAACCAGCTCTACCAGTAGGCAGAAGAAATCAATCTTTGGCAACAGATCTGGGAATGTCACGCAAGGGCAATAAATTGTTGGTTATGTAATTTGTTGTTCTTGTACTTTTGCTGTCGGGAATGAAGAGAAGCTTTGTGAGAGGGATTGGGATATTGCTCGTTGCTTCATCCCAGAGATCAAAATCTCAGGGATTAGCCCCCATGCAGGTACTCACAAGTGGTGGGATGGGCGCATGTAAGTGTGTATTTCATGTTCCTGGTGTATGTGTGAAAAGACCTTTTGAAAAATCAATAGAGACAATGACTTGTTCTGGGAAAAAGCTTCACTGAGATACAAATGCATATGTCAGCCAATATCATTCACTATAATAACAAAGGAAAGATTCTGGCTCTGTCTGCTAAAACAATATCACATGAAAGGATTATATTAGTACACCAGTTTGTATTACACACAGTTTTCTAAAACTGTAAACCATTGCAGCACACAATTGTGTGTCAGTTCACTCCTAGATGTAGCATGGGACTGCAACTAAGCAACCATTAAAGTATCTCAACTTCCCTCAAAATAATGTATTTCATAGTAATATATATCAGCTATGTAGGAAGTAGATGGAGTATCAACGTTTGTTCAAATTTTGATCAATGAAGTGGTCTGTAAAGAGAGACAGTTTCTTTCTGAAGAGGTCAACATGACCTCCAATACTTTGCTAAACAGTTATGATTTAGATCTGTTATTTTAAACGCTGGAATTATGAAATTCCTTATACTGAATGATAGGAAGATTCGGTGAGCTAGAATTAAAGAATTAAAGGCTAGAATTATGAAATTCCTAGTACTGAATGATAGGAAGATTCAGCGAGCAATTGTGCCTCCAAAGTCTCACTTTTTAATTTTTCTATTATGTACTCAAAGCATTTGTATACTTTTGTGCTCTAGAAAAGAGCTTAAACAAATTTGGATAATGTAGACACTCTTATAGATTTATGTTTTTGTTTGGGAAAAATGCACGATATTTTCTGTTACATGTCTCATTGCATCTTGCATAGACCTGTGACCTTGCCTATCTATTTTTATTTTCATTATTCATTATTCTTAGACTTGTGTTTGTCTTTACTGAAAGAACTCGAGGTAGCTTATATGGAGATATTTTCCTTCATTTTTATTCCCGGGGTGCCAACCCTGTGATGTAGATTGGGCTGACCAGGAATGAAAGATGGAGAGTTAAATAGTGAGTTTTCATGACTAAGGGTGGACTTGAATTTGGGCCAGTTGAGGTGCTTCCATATCACCAGATTTCTATCTTTCAGTTCATCATAGAACAATTTCAATTGACTGCTTATCATAGGTGCCTTCTTAATTCCAGAGAAAAGATGGATGGAACTGGAAAGAAGAAGGATTTCTATTGCTTCTGTATTACTTTAGTTTCAGACTGATGTGTTTTAGGAAAATATTCCTTTGGCAAGGGGTATCTGAAAACAAAAGAAAGCAGGAAATTCTATCAGTATCTATAGGTAATCCTCGACTTACAACCATTCATTTAGTGACCATTTGAAATTACAACAGCACTGTAAAAAAGTAACCTATGACCATTTTCCCCACGTAGACAGTTGCAGCATCCCCATGGTTATGTGATAAAAATTTGGATGCTTGGCAACTGGCACATACTTATGATTAATTGCAGTGTCCCAGGGTCATGTGATCACCTTTTGCAACTTTCTGACAAGCAACATCAATGGGGAAGACAGATTCACTGTACAGTTGTGTTCAGGGGTGGGATACGACAGGGTTAACTACCGGTTTGGGATTTACCAGCTTCCCTGCATGTTGTGAGCCACACGTCATCAGCTTGCTGTGTGCAGAGAAGCAGCTTTTGAAACAGCCCTCTTTTCCTGCTTTTTTAACTGCAGCTGTGCCTCGTTTGGCAGCTGAAGTTGAAAAATCAGGAAATAAAGGCTAGGTAAGAGCCCGGGTGGGTGTGTGGGCAAAAACATCAGTATGCATAGAACCGGTTCTATCTCTGCTGCTCGTCAGAGCTACCAGTTCTACAGAGGTGGACAGAACCGGTACAAACCCACCCCTGGTTGTGTTATTAATATGGGCGCAGTGGTGCTGTGGTTAGAGTGCAGTACTGCAGGCTACTTCTGCTGACTGCCGGTTGCTTGCAATTTGGCAATTCAAATCCCACCAAGCTCAAGGTTGATTCAGCCTTCCATCCTTCTGAAGTGGATAAAATGAGGACCCAGATTGTTGGGGGCACTATGAGAGGGCTGTAAAGGCTTAGAGAGGGCTGTAAAAGCACTGTGAAGCAGCATATAAGTATAAATGCTATTGCTATTGCTACTAACTTAACAACTGCAGTGATTCATTTAATAACTGTGGCATAAAATGGGACACAATTCATTTAACAGCTGTTTTGCTTAGCCACAGTAATTTGGGGCTCCTCTATGGTTATAAGTCAAGAACTAGCTATATAGAGCAAACTGCTTCAATATTATTCTTAAAATCAGCAAAGGAAAAAAAATAAGCATTGAAATATTGTATGACATGGGAATATTGCTTATTGAAAATGAGGGGTGGGCAGAGGTAAGAAATGTAACATTCAGATTAATAAATTGACTTTAAAAAAGTATTTATAGTATAATATGGTTTTGTAGATATTTTCAGACACAGATATTTTCTTAATTGATCCAAATAGTCTCTAAACTTAGATTTAACATCAGCTTGTTAAATTTGATAAATATACAATATATATATTTGTACCACAACTCTCTGATCTCTGTTTGGTTGGCTAAATATCACAGACAAACTCATTATAGAAAGAGGCAGCTGTTGTGAATCAAAAGACTGGAACACACTTCACTATTTACAAATAAGTTCTCTTATTCATTATCTATAAATAAATAAAGCTTTATTGGCTGGGGATTTCTGGGAGTTCAAGTCCACCCAGTTTAAATTTGCTAAGTTTGAGAAATACTGCCATAGTTCACTGTGTGTTCTAACCTATGTTATGATAAAGATACCCACAAAAATGAACAAATTTCTAAGTAGATACATAAATGTCATCAAAATCCACAATGCTCTACAACTGTTGATAACATTCACTTGTATGCAGTCTAAAGTATGTTCTTTTTAGGGAACCCATGAAAAAGGAAGAATTTTTCAAAACATTCTTGGCTGAGATAAAAATATTTTTATCAGAATTTTCTCTCCTTCATTTTCATTTTCAGCATCTGCCACTCCTTTCTTTTCTATTCCCCCCCAGTAGTTACAATTGGATAATAACAGTATATTTTATTTCTTTGTTGATTGGGAAAAATGAAAGTAATTTCCTATTACAGTTTTTATTTCCTTGGTATAGATTCTCTGAATTTCTATGTGAAGAGCAGCAAAGATATTTATAGGGCTGGAGGCTAAAACACGAGGAAAGGTTGCTGAAATTGGGTATGTCTAGTTTAATGAAAAGAAGGACTAGGGGGTGACATGATAGCAGTGTTCCAAAATTTGAGGGGCTGCCACAAAGAAGAGGAGGGTGGGTGTCAATCTATTCTCCAAAGCACCGGAAGCAGGGCAAGAAGTAATGGGTGCAATCTAATCAAGGAGAGAAACCTAGAAATAAGGAGAAATTTCCTGACAGTTAGAACAATTAATTTGCAGAATGGCTTTCCTTCAGAAGCTGTGCATGCTTCAGCACTGGAGGTTTTAAAGAAGTGATTGGACAACCATTTGTTTGAAATGGTATAGGATTTCCTGCTTGAGCAGCGGCATCAGGCTAGAAAATAAAAGACTGTGAATCCCACCTTAGACAGGAAAATAGAAATAGGCAGAGGCATCAGGCTAGAAAATAGAAGACTGTGAATCCCACCTTAGACAGGAAACCAGATGGATGACTTTGGGTCAATCACTCTCTCTCAGCCCAGCTCATCTCACAGGGTCATTGTTGTTCTGGGAAAATAAGAAAAGTAAGGAATTTTAGGTATGTTCGCCATCTTGAGTTATTTATAAAAATAATAAAGATGGGATACACAATATATAAATACAATAAAAATAATAATGGTAACTTTCTATCTATACTGTCTAGAACTCTCCATGATCTCTTTATTCTCCATCTACCATATCTATCACTTCTACCCTATCAGGGTTTCCACCCCAATCCACTATTACATACTTTGAGACCAATCATTTTCTCATCCTCCAACCTCTAAATGCGAGTAATATCATAAGCCAATCTGTATTAATCTTCTCTCAATCCAGTTTACCAAAAGGATAATGCAAAAAAACCCCACCATCAGTTTGTACCCCGACACTCTAAAATGTCTTTGTAGGATTGAACCCAAAATATGACTCAACCATATATACAGAAAAGCAAATCTCACATTTTAAAAATGCTTTGCTTATTTTCAGTTAGATAGCAAAATAAAACAGTTACATAAAATTGAAGTTCAGTCTTTGTAAGGGAAGAGCTGTTAGTAGCAGCAGCAGAGACGAAGCTTAAAAGCTTCTGTGTTTTTAAGATGGACAAAACATTTTTAGCAGATGTCTCTTAATCAGAATTTGCTTGGCACTTACTATTCACAGGTGCTGTGTTCAGCCATTTCTATGCTGAGTAAATCAGGGATCAGATCACAGATTGACAAAAAAGATACCATTTAGTTTTAGTAGTAGGAGCCAAGTCCTCAGCCTTTTCCAGACAGCACCAGTGATTAGTGCAGGAGATATTTCAGCAACACACAAAATGAAGTACACAAAATGCTACCACTGGTCTATACCGGTCAGTTCTAACTATGGGGTAAATATAAAGAAAGTAGAACACGGAACTATGGGAGATGGTGACCATTAGTAATGTCTGACTATATTGCAAGAATAATTTAGCTGCATCCTGGTGCACGATTTTCTGACAGGGTGAAGATATGCTAAAAAAATAAGTCTGATCGTGTAGGTGAAGGATGCAGATGGCTGTTTTCCTATGCATTTGCATGCACCATATGATAAATGTGGTATTGGGTTGTCAGTTTCTTTACAATGGTCAAAGATTGCTTTGGTTAAAGAATGATCTTTTTTCTATTCAAGAGATTTTATGCTAGCCTTTTGTATTCTGGTATCCTTTACAAACTTAGGAACTATGAGTATCTAAATTTCTCCCCTAGTGTGGTTTTGAATGGAGTAGTCCATGTTTGTCTACTAGACATCAGGATGGTGGCGACTGCTTTATGTACTGCAGTTCTGATAAAGAAGAATATTTGTAGCTCAGGGTTTGGTTGGATTTTTCCCTCCCCCCAGGTGTTTCATAACCCAAACTAGGTAACATCATCAGTTACTTAGATGTTACCTAATTTGGGTAATGAAACATTTGCAAGAAAACAACCAAGCTCAGAGATCACCAAGGACTCCACATTGCAGCTCTTGTAAGATCTATTGTGATTAAATGGATGGGTTTCCCAGGGTTGAGTAGTTTATCCAGTCTATACAGTTAGCTTTAGGGGCAAAAATAATGTGCTAGTTTTATGTTGGGCTTGGGGTAGTGGAAGACTCAACTGAGAATTTGTAGCATCCAATTCTGCCTGATAAAGGACTGGATAATTTATATCCCATTGAGCTTAATGTCAACTCATAAAATATTTCTCTGGTCTTTTAGAGTTGCCAACTGAAAGGGATGGGGGAGCAGTGCAGCAGCTTGCAAAACTGAAACTGTATTCCATAAATGTTTTCAAAGAGAGTTTCTAGGTGACTGAAGTTTTTGCTATGCAAATTCTAACTGGAGTGTATGATTGATGACTCTTGGCTATGGATGTGTCCCATTGGAGAATATGAATTATGATACATCCAGGGGGTGGGGGAAAACCAGGGTCAAGGGTGACAATGAATGATGTGTCTGAGAGTCGGCTACACCCAGGCAGTGCCGGCATGTTTACTCCTAATAAATCTTTAAGTTTTGAAAATCCGGCTAGAGACTCATGATTTAAATGGTGGTAACTACCAGAGCCCTGACACTTAACACATTGTACCAACCATAGATAAATGTCTATCAAGTCTTGATCATATTGTCACCAACACAACACATCAGAATGAGCAGATACAAGATTATCAGACAGGTAGTCCTTGACTTTGAACAACATCCATCTGGATACAGTGCAACAGCACTGAAAAAAAGTGACTATTAGTCCTCATACTTATGACTTTTGTCTCATTCTCCCCAACCAAGTGATCCAGGCCCTTGCAAATGGTTGCAGTGTCCTGGGGATCATGTGATCACCATTGTCCATCTTCCCAGCCAGCTTCTGAGAAGCAAAGGCAACCTGGGTAAACTGGATTTGCTTAACGATTATGTGACTCACTTAACAACATCATTGGTTTACTTAACTATGTCAGAAAAGTCATAAAAAACCAGGTGTGAGTCACTTGACAACTGCCTTGCTTAGCAGCAGAAATTCTGGACCCAATTAGCACCAGGCTAGAAACCGGGAAACTTTGAATTCAGATTGTGCCTTAGCTGTGAAAGCCAGCTGGGTGACCTTGGGCTGGTTGCTCTCTCTCAGCCCAACCCAGCTCACAGGAAATAGGAGGTGTTGTTGAGGAGGAAAATAAGAGGAGGAAGGTGTGTTAAATATGTTCACCATCTTAAAAATAATAAAGGCAGGATATCAATTAATAAATAAAATAAATTGTGACCATAAATTGAGGACTACTTATAATAGTTAACCATGTTTGTTTTAGACTAGAGTCAACTTCTAAAGGCCATATGTAGCCTGTAGCATGACATTCAAAATTTAAGTTATCCCATTCATTTCTTTTCTGTTGTATTTGACCTGGAGAAAATTATCAGCAGTTTGACAGACAGGAGTAAATGCTTCCCCTTTTCATGGATTATTCTCTAAAACATTAGTCTGATTGGGAAAGAGAGAGAGAGAGAGACAGAGACAGACAGACAGACTTTAGAGCAGTGATCAAAGCTGTTTATTTAATTATTGGAACATTAAGTTCTTCCTTATAAAGCTATGAGCTAAAAGGTTTTATGTGAAGAGGATTAACAATAAAATATCAAAATAGACCTTTATATTCTACAAAATGCCCAGTATTAGAAAGAACATTAGAAGAAGCTGTGTTTTGTACTGCCTTGACATATAGAATCATGATATCTCATGGTATGCATTTCTCTCTATTTCATAATCCAAAGCAAACAACACTTCTGTACCAGAGACAAATTCTTTGTGTATTTAACCACACAATAAAGTATTCTGTTCTATTCTGTTCTGCTCTATTTCCATTCCATTCTTCATTCCTAGTCTCCCATCTTTGCTTATCTATGTGCTTTTAGAGGGCCTAGGCTACTATCTTACATCCTTTCTCCAAAAAGGTAACATAAGTCTCAGTCATCTACAACTTGGATACATTTGCTAGTCTGCTGCTTATTGCAATTTGGCAAATATAGAAGTAATTCTTTTATATGCTTTTATGGTTCTGTGCAGAAAGAAATATAATGGGGGTGCTTGTAGATGTGTGAAGTCATACACACATACCTTTGTTCAATGACTATATGGTCTAGGATCCACACAGCATAGACTCTAGAAGCCCTGAAGTATAGTTAATTTGCTTCTTATTTCTCTCCTGCTTTTACTGATTTCCATGAAGTTTAGAATTCATGCTTTGCATGGAAAGGTTTCAGGTCTAATTTCAGGACATCCCCAGAATGACTCGGTTGAGACTCGAAGTGTAACTGCCAGACCTGAATTACAATACCTGGCTTGATATCACTGAGATCAGTTTCTTGACTGACAGTCGAACAGAACCTGCCCTTTTGAAAGAATTGGGTTGAATGGTTGAGAGCTGAGCCAGATAGGCCAGCCATACAATGGGGTAACCAAAGTGGGTTACAGCAGGATTTCTTTTGGGGAGTTCTTGTGATTCATGTGTCTTCATTTCAGTTCATCTGTTTAGTTAATCCAGTGATAACTTGCCACCCAAATTTTGCTAAATGAAATTGTGCTTCATGGATGAAGGCTGGTGCTCCATGAATTTACCCATTCATGCTGCTGACCATTATTTTGTGATGATAAAAAGAGAAATGACCAACTGCACTTTTTAGTTCCTCTTCTGCATTCTGTTCTTCATGGTTGACTCCAATTTTCCATCTCATTGAAGGAATAGCAAAATTGGGAGAAAACATATTATTTAACTCTCTATGGTAGAATTGATATATTTGATAAAGTTTCCCCAAATTGATCAGGGCATATTTTTCCAAGAATTCAGAACCCCATCTTTTTAATTTGTCCCCTTGCCCATCTGTACTAATGCAATAAAAGAGATGTAGGAATGTATCTGACTCTACATCTTAAAGCTACATGCTTTTTTTGAACTGAAATTACATACAGCGATAAGTTAAAAAAACAGGGCTCCTTAAAAGTAACAACAATATGTTCTTAAGATTTAATATGCAATGTTTTTCTGCTTAAGTAATTTTGGAAGGCTGCCCCAGAAACAAGATCTCTCCACTATCCACTTTTGTAGTGTTAAAAATAATAAAATAAAACAGGAATCAATACAAATGTGTGGCAGACTCAAGTTACCAGTGTATAAAGGAAGAGGAAGGAAGCCAGAATTTGGATAGTAAACAAGGCTATTTGTCTTGCAATAATGGAATAATTGTGATCATTTCAGAAGTTGCTCTTCTTTGGCCTCATGAGACCTCCTGGTTGCCTCTCATTGTTTAAATATGCATACTGTCTGCCAGAAAGTGTTTCCTGATGAGAAAAAAAAGGTAAGCAGGGAAGTATTAAGGCTGGGGAGGGGAGGGTGGAAATATAGGAATTTTATTTCTTTGTGAAAAAAATAAAAGAGAATCATTAAAACACAGAATAAAACTTCATCTGCTTCATCTCCGCTTATTGCACAAGGAAACCTTGGCAGGGAAATGACAGGAGAAGAAAGACTTCAAGAAGATAGCTTTGCTTGGCAGACAAGGTAAATATTTTGTAACATGGAGGATGCCAGTAAACTCTCTAGTAAAGACATAGTACAGAAGCATCTAAATAGTAAAGATGCTTAATGAAAAAGATACTATTACAAGTAGTAGGATTCAGCCAGTTTGCACCGGTTCAAGTGAACTGGTTGTTGAATTACACACACACACACACACAAACACACACAGAGAGAGAGAGAGAGAGAGAGAGAGAGAGAGAGAGAGAGCTATCAAAGTGGATCCTGGGCGCTGCACTGCAATGGACAAACAAGCAACAGAGTGGCTGGCATGAGGGAAGGACAAGGCCTCTTTCCCTCTTTCTTCTCCCTGCTCCTCTTCCTTTCCTTGTGCCGACCATCTCTCTGCTTTGCAAGTTGGGGTGGGGAGAGGAAAAACAACAGATCAGACACAAGTACTGAATGTAATGATCATGTGACTGAGGGATAGCCTTGTTATAACTTTGGGGCAGTTGGTATGTGAGGACTACCTGTATTGATAATTTTTTTCCATTTTTTTTCTTCCTTAGGTCTGAAATAGATTTTCCCTTTGCAACCCTGTTGACTGTGAGACTTCCACAGGCTGAAGGGAGATGGGATTCCACAGCAGCTCTGCTTTACTGGAACAATATCAAATGTTAGCAGAGTACATCTAACATTACAAAAGCAGACTACCGCTCAGGGTTGTCAAACTGGAGGCCCGCGGGCCGGATGCATCACACGCAGGCCACGCCCAGCCCAGCTCATTGAACGGGAAAAATGTCACAAAATGTCACATGACGGCAACATGACGCAGCAAGTTTGACATCTGTGACTTAGGCAACAGCAGTTCCTCTTGCTTTCTTTTCCTGTTGTTTCCCAGCTTGACTTCTTGAAACTCCCCTCAATTTTTTGGGAGCAGCTACCAGGATCTGTGTAAAAAGCTTGTAGTTGGTCTTGTTTTTATAAAGTAGTGTGGTGAAACTCTGGCTTTCTCTTCACTGCTCAATTGCCTCACTATGGGGAAAAAAAAGGACTTTAAAAAATTCTGATAAAGATGTGCTATAGAAGCAATGAAAATCCAATCTATGAGCTACATGTAAATAAATGACTGGTAAATTTTTCCTCTGTGTACGTGTAAAAATTAAAGAGTAAACAAAATTAAACTTCTAAGAGACTTACATATCCATTTGCCTTTTATTCTGTCCTATCTCCCCTATTTGTCACATGATGAGGATCATAAGAGGTTAACAGGTAACAGATAATCAGAATTGGAAGGGACCTTGTAAGTCATCTAGTCCAACCCCCTGCTCAAGAGGAAGACCCTACACCATTTCTGACAAATGGCAGTACAATCTCTTCTTGAAAGTCTCAAGTGATGGTGCTCCCACAACTTCTGAGGGCAAGCTGTTCCATTGGTTGATGGTTCTCACTGTCAGAAAGTTTCTCCTTATTTCCAGGTTAAATCTCTCCTTGTTCAGTTTCCATCCATTGTTCCTTGTCTGGCCTACAGGCACTTTAGGAAATAGCTTGACCCCTTCTTCCCTGTGGCAGCCCCTCAAATATTGGAAGACATCTGTCATGTGTCCCCTGCTCTTTACTAGACTAGCCAAGCCCAGTTCATTGCCTAGCAACCGTTCATTGTATGTTTTAGCCTCCAGTCCCCCAATCATCCTGGTTGCTCTTCTCTGTACTTTTTCTAAAGTCTCAACATGTTTTTGATAACGTGGTGAACAAAACTGGATGCAGTACTCTAGGTGTGGTCTTACTAAGGCTTTATAGAGTGGTATTAGTACTTCCCTTGATCTTGATTGTATCCCTCTGTTAATACAACTTAGGATTGCATTAGTTTTTTTGGCTGCTGCTGCACACTGCTGGCTCATATTTAGCTGGTTGTCCACTAGGACTCCAAGATCCCTCTCACAGTTACTGCTATTGAGCCTGGTTTCACCCAGTCTATATGTGTTCTTTTGGTTTTTCTTGCCCAAGTGTAAGACTTTACTTTTCTCTACATTGAATTTTATTTTGTTAGATATGGCCCAGTGTTCTAGTCTGTCAAGATCCGTCTGGATCTTGAGCCTATCTTCTTGGGTGTTAGCTATTCCTGCCAGCTTAGTATCATCTGCAAATTTGGTAAGTTCCCCTTCTATTCCCTCATCTAAGTCGTTAATGAAGATATTGAAGAGTACTGGGCCTAAGACAGAACCTTGTGGCACCCCACTGCTTACTTCCCTCCTTGTAGACTTAGACCCATTAAGGACTACTCGTTGAGTGCTGTTCGCCAGCCAGTTGTGAATCCATCTTGTGTTGGTGCTATCTATTCCACTTTTTTCTAGCTTACTAAGAAGTAGGTTGTGGTCTACTTTGTCGAATGCTTTGTTGAAATCTAAATATATTATGTCCACAGTATTTTGCTGGTCTACTAATTTAGTCACTGTTTTTGAAGAATGAAATAAGATTGGTTTGGTATGATCTGTTCTTAACAAACCCGTGCTGACTGCTAGTTATTACTTTACTTGTTTCTAGATGTTGGCAGATTTATATTGATGTTAGGCTGATTATATAGTTTTTTGGGTCTGTTTTTCTTCCTTTTTTGAAGATGGGAACCACATCAGCTCTTTTCCAGTCCTCTGATAGTTCCCTGGTGCTCCAGGATTTTTGAAAGATATTGCAGTGGTTCTGAGATGACCTCTGTCAGGGATATAATCCATCAGGCCCCGGTGATTTGTTTTCATCAAGATCAGACAGGTATTCTCTTACTATTTTTTTTGCTTATTTTAACTTTTATTTCTGTCTGTCTTTTACAATTATGTTTTTGGTGGGTTGAGCTATAGTTTCTTTTTGCATGAAGACGGATGCAAAGAATAAGTTAAGCAGTTCTGCTTTCTCTCTGTTGCCTTTACTTCCTTGCCATCTTCTCTCTGTTTCCTTGATTTTTTTCTTGTTATTTATATGTTGGAAGAAACTTTTTTTGTTATCTTTGACTTTTGTTGCAAGTCTTTGTTCGTTCTGAGCCTTTGCTATCCTGACTTTGTCTTTGGCTATCGCTGATATTCTGCCTTAGTTGTATGTCCTTCTTTCCATTTTTTGTACTTGTCCTTTTTTTCTTTCAATTTGCCAGAGAGATATTCATGCAGCCATGCTGGTTTCTTCTTGGATTTTTTTTTTTTTTCTCAGTGGTATTGTGCTGGTCTGGGCTTCTATGATCTTACTTTTTAGAGTTTCCAAAGATTCTTGAGTTGTTTTCCCCTTTAGGATTTTCATCCACGGAATCTTTCCCAAGTTCTCTCTGAGTTTATTGAAATCAGCTCTTTTAAAATCCAAGACTCTGATGTCATTATGTTCTGTTGCTTGTGTTTGTGTTATGTTGAATTCTAGTATGACATGGTCATTCTCACTCAAGGTTCCTACAGTTTCAACTCCCTCTATCACTTCTTCTCTGTTTGTAAGAATTAAGTCCAGTACGGCTATCCCTCTAGTTTCACCCTCTACCTTTTGGATAGCAAAGTTGTCAGCTAGGTTGGTTAGGAACTTATTTGATTTCTCACTTGGTGCAGAATTAGTTTTCCAATTGATATCAGGATAATTGAAATCTCCCATTACTATTGTTGTGTGTTTCTTGCATATGTTTGTTAGTTGGCTGGCAAAAAGGACATCTATTTTTTCTGCTTGATTGGGTGGCCTATAATATGCACCTATGGCCACGTCATTCTTTTTTTCTTTTATATTGACTCATATGCATTCTAGGAGGTTTTCATCTTTGGTTTCATGCATTTCTATAGCAAGGTTGCATAGAATCTACTCCTACTTGCTGGCTCCCTGTCTTGAGCCACATTGCACCACCAGCTCTATGAAGGCTGGAAGCCTTAGTGAAGGAGTACACAGCAACCGTCATAAATACGAGTCAGTTGCTAAGTGTCAGAATTTTGATCGTGTGACCATCCGGATGATGCAATGGTTGTAAACGTGAAAAATGGTCATAAATCACTTTTTTTCAGTGCCTTCGTAACTTTGAATGATCACTAAATGAACTGCTGTTAGTTGAGGACTACATATAGTCTGCAAAAGAAATTTTTAAAAAATTGCTTAGCTTTATGCTAATAGATTGGAGGGGGAGAGAAATTCCTTTATTAACTATCTTGCATTCTCTCCTGCTTTTACTGATTTTAATGATATCCCAGTCAGAGAAATGATCCAGTTACTTTTGGGAAACACCTATTAAAATATAGTTATGCTACTGGTGAAAGTTACCTGCTCACCTCGCCTCTCTATGACCGAATACACATTTTGAGATAAGCCAGCATGCAGTCAGAACTCATCATCCTAAACCCAACCAGAAGCTGGACTGGAAAGGATGCTAATCAGTTTCTCTACTACAAATTGAATAAAACTTGGAACATTCAAAGGGATATTGGAGATAGGTGTCTGATGGGAAGGGGCTGGAGCTTTATCACAGACTTGCTTTGGATTTGTTCATGAAACCAGATGCCCCTAGTGAGCTGTCAGTTTTCCCATATGAATTGTGGCTCATTTGACAATAGTAGTTTTAATAGGAGATTGCAGAACCCACTTCTTTCTGCAGGTAGATGCAAGTGCTTAAAGTAGGGGCCTCTAAAACCTGGCAACTTTAAGACTTCTGGACTTCAGCTTCCAGAATTCCTCAGCTAATCATGCTCGCTGGAGAATTCTGGGAGTTGAAGTCCACAAGTCTTAAAAGTTGCCAGGTTTTGGAGACCCCTGGCTTAAAGCATGCATTGCCAATAGCTTCTAATGCCACCAATTAGACCAGGTTATATAGTTCATTAGTTGGTTTGGAAATGAATGCTTTGATGGTTATCCATACATTTGACTAACTTTAAAAGGAATCACCTGTTCGTGAACCAGTTTTCTCTCTTAAAACTGTGCTTACTCTATGATTCAGCAAAGTGTTGATTCACCAGTATGGCTGATGAACATCTTTTACGCTTGTGTTATCTTTATCTGTCATTGACAAGTTCTGCAGGTAAAGTATGAAATCATTATTATGTGCATTGGTATGATTGAAAGAGGAAAAAACTGCCTGCAAATGTTTTCAGCGTAGCTTTTCACTACATCTGAAATTAATATTACCCATATATCACTAAAGTGATGAGGATTCCAGTAGCACATTGGTTGACATTTTCCTGAGGACAAGGCTGGTCTGAGGCAGCTTCACTTCAAACAAATTTCTTTAGAAGGGAGACCTCCCAGGCTGTTTGTGAAACGTTGATAACACCATTGACAGTCAAATTCTTATTGAAGGTAGATGAGTTGCTGATTGGCAGTTCTTAATGAGGGTGGCTGGGACAGAGGCCAGGCCATCCTTCAGCATTCAAAATGCAGAGGCCAACCCTGAGCGTGGTGGAATGAAATGAAAATAGAGCTGTCCAATGCCTCCCACACTGAACATATGTGACAATTCATGTATTCCACATTTGGGGTTGGAGAAAGAATCTCTCTCTCCTTGCAGTTAGAAGCCTCAGCATTTAACCATCAACTGGAGAACTGAAGTCAGCTCTGATATTGGGATGGGGGTATATTATTTCTCACTACAGTTTTCTCAGAAGTAAGTCACATTCACTCTATCATAATCCTAAAACAAGCATGCTTAGAATTCTAGCTAGAGAATGACAACACCCTCTGGTTATTGTTTGGAAGCTGGCACTAGGAATGTCAAGAGGGATTTATTTCAGTCCCTCTTTCTTGTGGCTCTTTCTATCCAACATATTCCCCTTATATTTCACATCTGGTTTTTGCCTCCTCTTTGCATGTGACACACAAGAGTTTGGATGATGTGGGATAGCCTATTCAGTTTCAGGTAGGAAAGATTTCACTTGAAAGTCAAGGTGATGAGTAGGTGTACCTTTTGTCAAGTTCCAGCCGTTAGAAAAAATGACTTTCGCTTCTGTGCAGATGTTTTTATGTGACATATTGGTTATGAAAAAGGGGTTATTTGAGCCTCCCAGTCATTTCCGTTTGTTAGATGGAGACCAACTTTCTAGTTTCATATAAAAAGCTACCACATCACAGAGGAAAAAAGTTATACAGGGAGCCTCCCTTCCTCCCTCCCTCAATAAGTAAAATGTCACCTATTCTGAAAGGTCAAAATCCTTATCTTTTCCAAAGCATGTGGCTTCAGTGGAGCCATTTTAAGAGAGATTTCTTTCAAGAGACTGAGCCTCAAAGCAAAGAAGCAGATGTAGGATCCTTTACGCACCGGTGCTTCCAGTTTGCTTTCTCTTTTACCTCTGCTGTCAGATGCATTTAGATTCTAAACGAGGACCTCAACCAGTCTTAGTCAAATCAAAGCTTTCCCTTTACTTCCGTACAAGGTTCGCAAAGACAGTCTGTTTGTTGATGGTTTTCTGGGCTTCTGCCAAATAGTCTGGGAGGCGTCTTCTCTCTCTGCTTCTGTCTGAGGCATTGCTGCAGCCTTTCCATGAGGCCAAAGAGATTTCAGTTGGTGACTTATCCATATTAGACTATTAAATCTAAACAACTGATGGGCATAAAATATTTTTCCCCTTAGAGCTGCATAATCAAGTATACATGTAAGTGTGCGTGTATTTGTGTGTGTTTGTATGTGTGTGTGTGTGAGAGAGAGATGTTTATGTTTGTCAGAGAGAGAGGGGGGAGAGAGGGAGGAGAGAGAGGGAGAGAAGGGGAGAGAGAGGTGTTTGTGTTTGTCAGAGAGAGAGAGGGGAGAGAGAGGGAGAGAGGGAGAGGGAGAGAAGGGGGAGAGGGAGAGGGAGGGGGAGAGGGAGACGGAGGGGGAGAAAGAGAATATAACAGAATTCAGAGAAAAGAAGAATGTGAAGAGGTGTGTTGAATGCATCCGGAGAAGCACAGAATCCAATAGAATTGTAAGTAGCTCCAAGGAAGTGGAACCTGAATTGTTTCTTGTATTAATACGCCAGGATAAAATAACTTACAATCCATTTAGAAAATGCAGTGCTGAGGAAGGGGCTAACATCTTCATTCAATGGGAGGCAACTATGCCCATTTCCATCTTCAGGTGTGCATTCATATTTGTTAAAAGTGGCTGAAACAATTCCAGTGATGGAAGCAGAGCGACCCACGGCATTCTTTTTCAAAAGCTTAGATAGGTGGCAAAATGATGTTGAGATTAGCAGGATTCCTTCGGACTCCTGCTGAACAAATGACACAGCCAGAGAAAATATTACCTTGATCTCTCAAGCGTATGGCTGGTTGAATTAATATTTTGAAAGAAGAGTTAAGCAGGCATGAGAATTCCTTTATTTCTCTACTGGATTTGAAGCTTTGCTTTCTTTTTTCACACTTGGTATACCTCTATGGTAGCTTCGATCCCTTTGGAGGGAATGCTGCTCCCCCTCAGAATATTCCCAAGTAATTCATTCAGCTGAATCAAATGCACATCCACAATCTTTCAGAGGAAAAAAAAACTGGTATCCACTCCCATTGGTTTTAAAGAAGCATTAGTATTCCATCATATCATTTCATGCCCTATTGCAAAATGCTTTGGAAAATCTCCTCCCTTCCTAATATAAGGGATGTGGGCCTCTCCCCTGAAAACTGGAAGCCCAAAGCTTCCAGGTTAAGTACATTTGACAGAACAACAAAGGGTCTTCATTCATCCAGAGGTAACTCAAAATTAGCTCATTTGATGCACATGAGACCAAATTGGTATAATTTTAGGATATTTATTATATGCAAGGATATGTAAAATGCAACTTAAAGGTTATTTTTTTTTTTGTGGCTTAAGGAATTTGTGAACCTTGCTAACATGTTCTGTCTTCCAAATAACAGAATAACAGAGTTGGAAAGGACCTTGGACCAGAGGTGGTATTCAGCAGGTTCTGACCAGTTCTGGAGAACCGGTAGAGGAAATTTTGAGGAGCCGTAGTAAAAAAAATTGAATCCCATCACTGCCTTGGATATCTTCTAGTCCATCTCCTTGCTCAGGTAGGAGACCTTATATCATTTCAGATAAATAGTTGTCCAATCTCTTCTTAAAAACCATTTTTGGAGCACTCAAAACTTTTGGAGGCAAGCCGTTCCACTGATTATTTGTTCTCACTGTCAGGAGATTTCTTCTTATTTCTAAGTTGGTTCTGTCCTTGATTAATTTCCACCCGTTATTTCTTTTCCTCCTTCTAGTACTTTGAAGAATAGCTTAACCACCCTCTTCTTTGTGGCAACCCCTTAGATATTGGAACCCTGCTATCATATCATCCCCTAGACCTTTTTTTCATCAGACTAGACACACCCAATTCCTGCAACCATTCTTCATTTAGGCCCTCTTTGTTGTTCCTCTCTGCATTCTTTCTAGAGTTTATGTAAATCTTGGTCAGCCTGTAGTCCGCATGGAATAGTTAGAATAATTCATCCCAAGTGACAAATTCCATGTCATTCTTTGGCGAAACAGATGATTTTTTTTTTTTTTTTTGCTGTGCTTTGGAAAGAGGCTGTCTCTCTGTTTGCGTTTGTTTACTCTGAGCAAAAATGTCTACCAACAGCGAAAGCTCCCTTTTCCCAACCCTCCAAAAGGTGGTTTGGATTGGCAAGATGATAGAAATGTTGTGATCGACTTCGTGCCTTGACAACTCTGGTACATTAGCTGTTATCCGAGTTGAAAGAGCTGCTACAACATACCCATTGTAGATATTGGATGAAGAGTTGGCAGGATGCCTGAAGGTCAGATAAAGTACTTAGGCAGGCAGTTTGCCAGGCTAAAGAGATGTCAAGAAAATCAATTAGTCTCTAAAGAAAGAGCAACAAGCTAACTAAAAATCCAATCGTGAAAGGCTCTTTATATTTCAAAGGCAGCTTATTAGCGCTGGCTATATCTTTATCTCTTTAATAAAATTACATTTACTAAGCAATTAAATCAGGCTTGGGTCAGATGAGGCTAATACAGAAGAGGTCGTAAACACCTGAACAGACCAGATTAGAAATACTACCCACGGCTGAGTATTTAATCAACTTACTTTCTGGGTACCCTTCTATCTGACTTTCAATTTAAGTTGTTCCTCCTCTTTTCCCTTCCCACTGTCCCCTTATTCCCTCTATTGATTGCTCTACATATATACATTTGGCATACCTAAGATACTTTCTCAGCTGAGCGGTAATGGAAAGCCATAGACATAGACTCTGACGGGTAGAGCCATGTAGGTTGCTTAGTAAATTATAGCTGTCTGAAGTCAATACAAGGAAGGGAAAGGTACACATGCTTGTTTTTGTACATTTCTTCCCCTGTCACCTAAGTGAAAGAAATGAGCTTCATCATCATCAGAGGAATGCAGCGTAGGACTTGTGGGCTGCCAAAATGCTGCTGTTCTGTGCAAGACTTTTTACTGCAAAAGTTTCTGTTGCTACAAATTAGCAGATAATTTACAGCTACTATGGTACCCATTGCTGTTCATCTGACCATGTTGCTTAGGTTGGAAAATAATGGGGCTGGTTCAGAGGTGCCATGTGTTTCCTTTGTAATGCCTTTGAAACAGTCAGTCTTTAAACCATTACGATTTTGCAACTTCTACTTAGGTAAAAGCCAGATCTATGTAACAAATGGAACCAGGGGGAGGTCCTGCCTCAGTAAATATTGAAATCCCACCCATTGTTGACAAGGTTTAAAAACAATTCCTCTCCTCCTCTTTCCTTGAAATGCATATAGTGGAAAACCTTCTGATGGGGAGATGTAGCTGTCAGATGCACCACAGAATTGAGATTGAGCATTTGTGCTACACAGCCACTGAAAAATGGCACAGCCTTTGTGCAAATGTGCAGTACTGTAAATTGCAGAGCAACACTGCCTTGTGATTATTTGCTTGGTCACCTCCTCTGGGACCAGTGAAACTAATAGAATGGGACAACTTGCCATTTCATTGTGGTCAACTTGCTATATCCATCTTGCCATGGCCAACTCACTGTGGCCAACTTGCTGTGGGACAACTCGCTGCAGACAATTCCATGCGGGATTACTCAACGTGGTAAATGGTATGCACCACTGTTTCTTCAATATTATTTCCATTGAGAAAAATGGAAATAATGTTGATTAGACTTTGGATAACTTTGAGGCATTTGTGATTTTTTCTGTCCCTATTCTATGAGCCATGGTGACACAGTGTTTAAATGCAGTATTGCAAGCTATTTCTGCTGACTGTCGGCTGTCAGCAGTTTGGCAGTTCACATCTCACCAGCCTCAAGGTTGACTCGGCCTTCCATCCTTCTGAGATGGGTAAAATGAGGACCCAGATTGTTGGGGGCAATATGCTGACTCTGTACACCACTTAGAGAGGGCTGTAAAGCACTGTGAAGCGGTATATAAGTCTAAGTGCTATTGTTATTTGTGCTGGTTTTGTTTTGTGTACAGGTCATGTATTATTGCCCCTATGGATGATGTCTAGAACATCAGAGAGGAGAACTGATATGATAAGATTGAAGCCAGGATAAGGTCAACCTCTTCTTTAAACCGAATGACTCTTATATTTGGTCAAAGAGGGTTTTCAATGGGTTCATGCTTCAAATTCCACGGCACCAGCTGCATCAGATAAAGGAATGAGAGAAAAACACAAATGATACACTGTGAAAATTCAGGTCCATATCTGTTCCTTTTTCTTTCATTCTTTTTCTACTGAAATAGATTTTTGCTAATCTGCGAACTTAACTGAACACTTTTAGTAGTACATTAAAAACCACATGCCACTTTTCTTTCAGGTAAGAGATGGTACAAAATATATTCTTTGCAGTACAAAAGAGAACTGAGAAATTTGCATTAGACCATTCAATGGACAATGTGTAGTCCAGTCTCCCCCTCTTTTTTTTTTTTAAAAAAATATTCCCTGGACAATACATCACCACTCTGCCAACTCGCAGGATTTTTTGAAATGATTTTAATGATTACTTGAGCATTTTAAACACTCTTCTTATGCAAAAAAGAGGAAAAGAAGGAAAAAACACACCTGCGCTGTTAAATTATATAAAAGAATCATTTAACCAGTCCAATTTTGGATTAAATAATTAAACCTTGATCACATGAAATAATATTCATCAGTCTTTCTCAGCATCTTAAATATAAAATAAACGCATATCTGTAATCCAAGAAAGTAGGTTTGGAAGAACTTTCTTTCTTATTCTAACATTGAATATTTATTTATTAGACTTGTATGCTGCCCATCTTGTATATCTTCTTTGCTATCCTTTGGGGAACTGGCAAATAGCACCTCTGACTGGCCCCGCCCCCATCTATTTTCTGCCTTCCGAGTCCCAACTGATCCTCTGGGACTTCTTTTAACAGATAACAGATAATCAGAGTTGGAAGGGACCTTGTAGGTCATCTAGCCCAACCCCCCCGTCCAAGTGAGAGACCCTACACCATTTCTGACAAATGGCAATCCAATCTCTTCTTGAAAGTCTCAAATGATGGCACTCCCACAATTTCTGAGGGCAAGCTGTTCCACTGATAGATTGTTCTCACTGTCAGAAAGTTTCTCCTTATTTCCAGGTTAAATCTCTTTTTGTTCAGTTTCCATCCATTATTCCTATGTGGCCTACAGGTGCTTTAGAAAATAGCTTGACCCCTTCCTCCCTGTGGCAGCCCCTCAAATATTGGAAGACTGCCATCATGTCTCCCCTGGTCCTTCTCTTTACTAGACTAGCCAAAGCCCAGTTCCTGCAACTGTTCATCGTATATTTTAGCCTCCAGTCCCCCAATCATCCTGGTTTTTCTTCTCTGTACTTTTTCTAGAGTCTCAACATCTTTTTTATAATGTGGTGAACAAAACTGGATGCAGTACTCTAGGTGTGGTTTTACTAAGGCTTTATAGAGTGGTATTAGTATCTTCCTTGATCTTGATTGTATCCCTCTGTTAATACAATTTAGGATTGCGTTCGCTTTTTCGGCTGTTGCAGCACACTGCTGGCTCATATTTAGCTGGTTGTCCACTAGGACTCCAAGATCCCTCTCACAGTTATTGCTATTGAGCTTGGTTTCACCCAGTCTATATGTGTTCTTTTGGTTTTTCTTGCCTAAGTTTAGGACTTTACTTTTTTCTACATTGGTTTTCATTTTGTTAGCACGGCCCAGTGTTTTGTTGTCCTGTACAGGAGAACGGAGCTGGAAAGCAAGTTAGTGGGGTGGAGAAGGAATGGGGATTCTGCAATATCCTTCTCCCTGCCATGCCCACCAAGCTATGCCCACAAGCCATGCCCACCGAGTCACGCCCACAGAACTGTAGTAAAAAAATTTTGAATTCCTATATCAGCTTAAAAACCTTACACACACACACACATATATATATATATATATATATATATATATATATATATATATATATATATATATATATATATATATATATATATATATATATATATATATATATATATATATATATATATATATATATATATATATATATATATATATATATATATATATATATATATATATATATATATATATATATATATATATATATATATATATGGTATTTAGGTTTCTTTGGGTATTTTCCCACGTCTTAATATTTGTGCTTTTATTATAGCGACATTTCAGCAGAATCTCATCTGCCATCCTCAGGATGAGATTCTGCCGAAACGTCAGATGAGATTCTGCTGAAACGTCGCCATAATAAAAGCACAAATATTAAGTGGGAAAATACCCGAAGAAATCTAAATACCGTACTTATAAATACCTGTGAAAACATAAGAAAACATATACATATATTATTATAGTGATGTTTCAGCAGAATCTCATCTGCCATCCTCAGGCTTGTGTATTGGGTTCTTTTTAATTTTGTGTGTCAGGCTTGGCAGCCGTTTTTTGTTTGAATTTGGTGCTGGCTTTCTGCTATATTTGAATGGTTTTTTCCTCATCCTGGTTGGCTGGGAGTCTAGGTCTGTTTTTACTGGTCTTCAAGTTGCTGTGTTTTTGCTTGGTTGGCAACATTGTGTTTTGTGCTTTGGGGATTCTGAGTGCAGCTTGGTTTCTTGTGAATGGTCGATAATTATTTATTAAGAAGCTAGGTATTATTTGGGTAGCTGGCCGGGGCTTGTTTGGGCTGGAGGTATTGGGGGCGGCGGTCTGTTTGTGTCCAGGTTTTTGCCTGGATTGTGGTATAGAGATTTTTTTGTTTGTGAGTGCAGGCTTCCAGATGATTGATAGTCTGGTGGAGTTATCTTTTCTATTCATACTATTAGGTCTTTTATCAATTTCTATGGCTTCTCTGATGATTCTGTAGCCGGGGTTTTCTATAGCAGCTAGGGTTTTGGTGCCATTGAAGTCGGTGCTATGACTTGTAGCTTTCATATGTTGACTAGTGAGGAAGTGTGTTCCAGCTTTTTTATTGCATTCTTGTGTTCTTCAAGGTGGGTACTTATCCTTCTGTTGGTTTGTCCTATGTATGTGGCAGGACATGATGCACAGGATACTTCATATATGCCTTGGTTTTCTAGGTCAATTTTATTTTTGGGGTTTCTTAGGATGGCTGCTATAATAAAAGCACAAATATTACGTGGGAAAATACCCGAAGAAACCTAAATATCATATATATGTGTGTGTATGTATGTGTATATATAAATAAGGGAGACTAGTATAGATCTATTTCGAGCTAGTTAGCTCTCTTCAGCTAGCCATACCCTTACTGGGATTCGAACCAGGGAAGTATTACATGTGAGGCAGTTGTAATTGCCACTACACCACTGGCTCTCTCCTTATCAGCTCAGGCAGGGGAATAAGTATATACTTTGTATTACAACACCCTGTTAAGCCCCAATTAAGGGAGAAAGCATACTGCTTTCTTTTCTGTCTTTCGGCTCATCACCAGAGACCATACCGACAGAAAGCTATTTGTTTCGTTGCCTTTTGTTTACATGTGTGTAAGGTTTTTAAGCTGATAATTTTAAATAATAAATAAAGGAGACTAGTATAGATCTATTTCGAGCTAGTTAGCTCTCTTCAGCTAGCCATACCCTTACTGGGATTCGAACCAGGGAAGTATTACATGTGAGGCAGTTGTAATTGCCACTACACCACTGGCTCTCTCCTTATCAGCTCAGGCAGGGGAATAAGTATATACTTTGTATTACAACACCCTGTTAAGCCCCAATTAAGGGAGAAAGCATACTGCTTTCTTTTCTGTCTTTCGGCTCATCACCAGAGACCATACCGACAGAAAGCTATTTGTTTCGTTGCCTTTTGTTTACATGTGTGTAAGGTTTTTAAGCTGATAATTTTAAATAATAAATAAGGGAGACTAGTATAGATCTATTTCGAGCTAGTTAGCTCTCTTCAGCTAGCCATACCCTTACTGGGATTCGAACCAGGGAAGTATTACATGTGAGGCAGTTGTAATTGCCACTACACCACTGGCTCTCTCCTTATCAGCTCAGGCAGGGGAATAAGTATATACTTTGTATTACAACACCCTGTTAAGCCCCAATTAAGGGAGAAAGCATACTGCTTTCTTTTCTGTCTTTCGGCTCATCACCAGAGACCATACCGACAGAAAGCTATTTGTTTCGTTGCCTTTTGTTTACATGTGTGTAAGGTTTTTAAGCTGATAATTTTAAATAATAAATAAGGGAGACTAGTATAGATCTATTTCGAGCTAGTTAGCTCTCTTCAGCTAGCCATACCCTTACTGGGATTCGAACCAGGGAAGTATTACATGTGAGGCAGTTGTAATTGCCACTACACCACTGGCTCTCTCCTTATCAGCTCAGGCAGGGGAATAAGTATATACTTTGTATTACAACACTGGTCTCTGGTGATGAGCCGAAAGACAGAAAAGAAAGCAGTATGCTTTCTCCCTTAATTGGGGCTTAACAGGGTGTTGTAATACAAAGTATATACTTATTCCCCTGCCTGAGCTGATAAGGAGAGAGCCAGTGGTGTAGTGGCAATTACAACTGCCTCACATGTAATACTTCCCTGGTTCGAATCCCAGTAACGGTATGGCTAGCTGAAGAGAGCTAACTAGCTCGAAATAGATCTATACTAGTCTCCCTTATTTATTATTTAAAATTATCAGCTTAAAAACCTTACACACATGTAAACAAAAGGCAACGAAACAAATAGCTTTCTGTCGGTATGGTCTCTGGTGATGAGCCGAAAGACAGAAAAGAAAGCAGTATGCTTTCTCCCTTAATTGGGGCTTAACAGGGTATTGTAATACAAAGTATATATATATATATATATATATATATATATATATATGTGTGTGTGTGTGTGTGTGTGTGTGTGTGTGTGTGTGTGTGTGTGTGTGTGTGTGTGTGTGTGTGTGTGTGTGTGTGTATGTATGTGTATGTATGTATGTATATGTGTATATACATGTATATATATATGTATATATGTATATGTATATATTCAAAATAACAAGAATTTTAATCTTGCTTGGATTAAATAGCTCCATCCATCTCTGCTTTTTCCTCAAAAGAAAACTATTTTGGTCTCTTTTTGTTGGTTGTGTACCAGCTAACAACCAAAAAGCAGTAGACGCTGTGTTCCAACTGTTTAGATAGGAAAAAAAAAATAATTGGATAGATTTGGTAGTGGTGGAAATTATGAGGAAAATTCTTAGCTGCTGTGCAAGCTTCTGCAAAGATACGAGTACGGTGCTTGCAAAAATATGGCAACCTGAGCTTGTATTATTAGGTAATTATTATTGTATAATTACTGTGATATCACTACTAGCTCATTCCTATTTTAATGCTCCAGAATAACTAAGAATTTTTGAGGGGGAACCAATGAGAGTGGAAATCCTACCAGAACATACATATGTAGCTGGCAGGAGAGAGAAATTTCCTTTTAAAATGTAACATAGTCAATTTGCCTATCTGTATGTTACTATGTTTCCTTTCCTCTTGGATAATTTGATGTACCATGTAAACTTCTTTCTGAATTATTACGGTATTCAAAGCTCTCATTGTTTCACAGGCAGCGTTGACAAACAAACTCATTCATTGAGCTGATATCTAAATGAATTCAGGCGCTGGCTTGCATTGTAATTCAAAGTATAACGTAAGTCCCTTTGCTTAGAAGTTAGTAGAGTGTAACTGTTCATGTTGTGAAATTACTTTTTGACAATGATGCATGGGGGAAATTATGCTGCAGGAATTGGAAGGGGAAATGATACATGCCGTAAGAAATTCAATGAACTAACACGCAGGGAGAAAAGAATGGGAAAATTATCCAGTTGGTCCAAGGGCTTGTTAGCCTTGAAATGATGATGTCTGGAAGTCTGCAAGGGCCTCCTTTGGTTCAGTACAATTTGGAATAGGAACAGACATACTGTTTTATCAATGCATTGGGATGTTGCCCTTTCAAGAAAGGCAGCAGTTATATTCTAATAAAAATGGTGAGGAGCATCTAGAGGTGCAACAGTTAGGGTTGCCAGAATGCCAAGGAAACCCCAACCCTTGGCTTTTGCATTCATAGGGATGTTGGACTACATAGTAGAACCAAAGATACCCATTGCAATTTGCAATGTATATAGATTGCAATACAGGTAGTCCTTGGCTTGCAACCATTTGTTTAGTAACTGTTCAAAGTTACAACAGCACTGGAAAGCATGACTTATGATCCTTTTGCACAGTTAACACTGTCGTAGTACTGCCTGTGGTTACGTGATCAAAATTCAGGTGCTTAGCAGCTGGCATGTGGTTGTAGTCCCCTATCTTCTTTTGTGACCTTCTGACACTCAAAGTCAATGGGGAAGGCAAATTCACTTACTAACTTAATAACTGCAGGGATTCACTGAACAACTGTGAACCAAAAAAAGGGCACAAAATGGAACAAAACTCACTTAGCAACTGTCTTGCTTGGCTGTAGGCATTTTGGGCTCAGTTGTGGCCGTAAGTCAAGGACTTCTGTAAAAGAAGGTTTGCAAATCAGAAAAGTGTACAGCGATGCGATATGTTGCAAACCTCTTCTTTGATGGCTGTTTTCCTGATCCTTAGTCTGCTTTTGTCTGGAAATCCAGCAAGTAAGTTACCTGTTTCCTGTCTTGCTGAAAACTTGAAGCGGAATTGCTGACCAATTGCATAATCCTCCAGGATCTAAGACTTGGCCTGTTGTGTTTGCTTGTTTGGAAATAAATATACATAGTGTCTTCCTTGAGTTCAATAAAACATATTATAAGGAACACAAGGAAGTGAACAGTATAGCCATCATGTTCCATTTCCTTGTTTTTCCATTTAAAATATACATAATAGTCAGTCTCAAATTAGACAGTGTTCTATCTAGCTCTGGACATCAGTGGAGAGATTTTTTGTGGGGGGAAGGAGAAAAATTTCAAAACAAGTTCTCTCCTAGTCTACTTTTCCTTTTTAAAGGAAAACCCAAACCTTGAGTTGGTTCATATCATACTAGGTATGATTTATTTATTTATTTATTTATTCGTACTTCTATACCGCTCCCTCTCCCAAAAAGGGACTCAAGGCGGTGTACACTCAACAAACAAGATAATACAGAAAACAGAAGCGAAAACAGGTAAATAATCAAGATGGCCAAGAATCACCCCTATAATTTCCAAAATATAAACCCCAATGATCTTATTTGGCTAGACCGGCTTGTTTGAACAGCAAGGTCTTAACTGCGCGCCGGAAGGTTAGGATGTCTGACATGGCTCGTATATCCGGGGGGAGACAATTCCAGAGGGATGGGGCTCCCACAGAGAAAGCGCGTAGTCTCGGGGCTGCTAGACGACAGCGATCTAGTGGTGGTACCCCGAGCAAGGCAACTCTGTGGGAGCGTACTGGGCGGCGGGAGGTTGTTGGTGGCAGCAGGCGATCCCGTAAGTATCCAGGTCCCGAGCCATGGAGCACTTTGAAAACTGTAAGTACCACCTTGAAACGAATCCGGAAGGCCACAGGAAGCCGGTGCAGCCAGCGGAGAAGAGGTGTTATGTGGGCGTCCGAGGGGCGCCCAAGATCATCCGTGCAGCTGCATTCTGAACTGACTGTAACCTTCGGAGACTTTTCAAGGGGAGCCCCATGTAGAGAGCATTACAGTAGTCCAAGCGGGAGATGACGAGGGCAGAGGTGACTGTGCGAAGTGCGTCCAGATCCAGAAAGGGTCGCAATTGGTAGATAAGACGAATTTGATAAAAAGCACTCCTGGTGGCGGCCGCAATATGATCATCCAAGGATAGCCGAACGTCCAGGAGTACACCCAAGTTGCGTGCCCTTTCCACAGGGGATAATGTCTCTCCTCCTACGGCCAGCGATGGAATAAGCTGACTGAATCTGGGGGCAGGAAACCACTGGAACTACAGGAAACCAGTAGATTAACTTTGTTTGTTGAGTAAGCTCAAAAAGGTTGGATCATATGTTAAGTCAGAAATGAAGCAAACACTATTATGACTTGTTGTGATGTGTGAACCCAGTCCTGGATTCCTGAAAATCAAGGGCAATGAGGCTGGGATTATACTGGGGTTGATACTTCACAGCTCCCTGTGATCCCAGTTAGTCTATATGGAGATATAATTAAGATATCTCTAGAAAGCATTGATCCTTCAGATATATTCAACGATAGGTCAGATATTTAACAATTTCTATAATTCTATCTTGTTTTGTGACTGTATGGTCAAATGGATAAGCTCTTATTCATCTGTTTATTTGCTAGATGTTTTCCATCTCTCCATGTTTTTAAATTCTCAGAGGTTTATTTAAAAACCACTCCCAGTCTATCATAACAAAAAGCAGTTGAAAATTGAATCATATGACAATAAACCAGATAGCAACAACAAACATATCATGCACCCCAAAAGGGAGACTAGCAAGGTCTTTAAAATTCTCAGAATATCATCATAGAAGAAGAGATGCAGATGTTAGGGGAAACACATTCCAGATTGGCAGGGGCCAGGACAAAGAAGACATGCTTCCAGGGTCCTGACAGATGACATGGCTTAATGGAAAGAGCCTGGAACATGCCAACTCTGTTCAACTGAATTGGCCAGGACTGGACTAGCTGAAGCTTTTGGGTGGTCCTTGAGAGTAGCCCCATATAGAGCATCATGCAGTAATTGGTTGGGTTCACATGTTAGCCATGAGGTGGCTAAGATAAGAAAATTTGTCTGGAGGACCTCCCAGTATAGGAAATGGTACAACTGGTGTGTCATGTGAAGTTGTATGAAGGTCTTACTGGCCACAGCTGCCACCTGCTCATCCAGCAGTAGCTGCAATCCAGGAAGACCCCCTCGCAAGCTGGCATATACTACTCATGAATGGGGAAATGCTATCCTATCCATAGCTAAAGATGGAATATGCCCAGATCTGCCTGACCCCAACATCCACAGCCACTTGGCCTTGATTGAGGTTGGGTTGGAGACAATTCATCCCCATCCAGATCCTCACAGCCACCATGCACTGGGGCAAGACTCTGATAGCTTCATTTAGGTGACCTGGTTTAATTTAGTTATAAGGTTCCCAAAGGAGCCTGGGTGGCTTATATAACCCAAACCCAGCAAATAAAAATGCAATTAACCTGAAAAACAAAGTACCATGAACAAAGCAAAACAAAGGTGGCCCAATCAATCTATCCCCTAGATTTGGCAGAAATAATCACATCTTCAAGAGTTGTCTGAACAAAACCCTGGAGCTCCAAAAGCCCTTTGAACTAGCTAGCCCATATTTTCTCTTTTATGGTTAACATTTTTATTGAGCTATAAAGTAATATAAAATACAAAATACAAAGCAAATAGGAAAGCAGTGGAAAAGGAAAGGGGAAGGAGAGGTGATGAAAGATAAGAAGAAAAAGAAAAAGAAGCATTGACTTCTGACTTTCTCTGTTACAGTTAACACCAAACCACAACTTTTTGCTTTTTCAAGGCTAACCCATGTTTTCTCAAACCATTAGTCCTTTCTTGAGAAAGATTATCAAAGTTCAGCCAGGGGGTGGATGCTTTTTCACCATTGTCTTGCTTATTCTGTTTATTATATGCAGTTGGTAACTTTTGAGGATGCTGTTCGCATTCAGTGGATGATGGAGGGAGGCGTAGATCCTGCCTGTTAGCCATACTTCAGATGACAACCTTTCATAATTCTAGAGTGAGCCTATGTAAACAACTCTGTTTACAGAGCTTAGCGATGCAGAAGGATGCGTTGCATTGTGGCAGAAGGATGCAATCCCACTTTTGTCTCAGTGTTTTGAGTGTACGCCTAGGATATTTGTGTACGAGGTTTGATATATTCTTTGCCTGTTTGCAGCACTGAAGAATATAGTGGGGTTACTCTCCACTCCCTGTAGTTGTTTTGATTTCCTTTTCAGATGAAGTGAATTGAAAGTATTGAGTGTAGCGGACTTGAGCCTACACAATTTTTCTGCTGTTAAAGTTTGGTTTTTTTTTTTTTGGTCTTTACTCAGTTAACTCTATAACATGTC